>CM038147.1:144650627-145250627 GCA_021437245.1 Aegilops speltoides
GTACGCTGATGGCGGCTTTAGTCAAGTATGCCGACTCTGATAGTACCAAGGATCCCGCGTCTGATGAGGAAAAGACAGGGAAGGGAAAGAAGAACGGCAATGGAAAGGGTCAGCAGCATAACCCGATGAATCCAGGTGGCAATAAGCGTAAGGCGGATGGTAACCCAGAGTTTGTAGCGAACGCTAATGCACAAGGTAACAATCAGAGACGTAAGGGTAAGCCGCCCCCTCGATCTGGCGGATTAGGCCCATCTCTTGAGCAGTTGCTCAATGAGCCTTGCCCGAGACACGACACCCGGGAATGACCCGCCACCCACTTATGGAAGGATTGCACGATCATGAAGGCTTTTAAGAATTCCAATGCGTTTGGTGACAATTCTGGGTCTGGCGACGGTTCAGGAGCTGGCGGTTTTCATGGCCAGGGCGGTGTTTCAAACTCCGGCTTTCAGGGACATCAAGGCGGTTATAATCAACAGCAATCTGGTCAAGGAGAGCAACAGCAGCAGCAGTCGGGTTATCAAAGCCATCCGAAGCAGTTGAATAGTGGGCAGTATCACATGTTTACCACTAGCTTATGCAAACGTGACCAGAAGGTTCATAAGAGGGTCGTGAATTCTGTTGAGCCGGCAGTTCCTCGTTATTTGAGGTGGTCAGAACAGCCCATCGTATGGAGCAGAGAGGATCACCCTCCATGGGTTGATAATCCAGGTCAGTTAGCCTTGGTGGTAGCACCTCAGGTTGGTGGATATAAATTCACTAAGGTACTCATGGACGGAGGTAGCAGCATCAATATTCTCTATTATGAGACCTTTCGACGCATGGGGTTGACTGATAAGAGTTTGAGGACATCCAACACTATTTTCCATGGAGTGGTTCCTGGTAAGTCGGCTTACCCAGCTGGGAAAATTGAGCTGGAAGTGGCCTTTGGAGATGAGTATGACTCCAGGGCTGAGAAGTTAACATTTGAAGTGGTTAAAATCAGGAGTCCATATCATGCTCTGTTTGGGCGGCCGGCTTATACTAAGTTCATGCCACGGCCGTGTTACGTTTATTTGCAGCTCAAGATGCCGGGTCACAAGGGCACCATCACTGTGCACGGGAGTCGAAAGGTAGCCTTGGAGTGTGAAGAAGGCGATGTGGCTTATGCTGAGTCCGCCTATGCAGCGGAAGAACTCAAATTTTATCAAGACAATGTTGACCCGACGGATATGACCTCCCTGAAGAATCCAACTACAGAGCATGACCCTACGTTAAAGTTTAAATCGGCCATGGAGACGAAGCTTGTTGACTTTACCCCAGGCGACTCTTCTAAGCAATTCAGCATCTGTACCAATTTGGATCCTAAATAGGAAAGCGCGCTCATCGAGTTCATCCGTGAGAACCGGGACATCTTTGCATGGAAGCCTTCTGACATGCCGGGTGTACCGAGGGAACTCGCTGACCACACTCTCAATATTGATCCGAAGTATAAGCCGGTCAGGCAGTTTTACCGACGGTTCAACGAAGAGAGACAGAAAGCTATTAGGGAAGAAGTCGCCCGGCTCTTAGCGGCCGGGTTTATTGTTGAAATTTTTCACCCGGAGTGGTTGGCTAACCCGGTGCTTGTACTCAAGAAGAACGGCACCTGGCGGATGTGTGTGGATTACACGGACTTAAACAAGGCTTGTCCGGCTGATGCCTTTGCTCTCCCCCGTATTGATCAAATCATTGATGCTACGGCGGGTTGTGAACATTTGAGTTTTTTGGATGCTTACTCTGGTTATCATCAGATCAAAATGGCAGTTAAGGACCAGGAGAAGACGGCTTTCATCACTCCTTTTGGAGCCTTTTGTTATGTATCTATGCCGTTTGGGCTCAAGAGTGCTCAGGCGACTTATCAGCGATGTGTGCAAAACTGTTTACACTGTCAAATCGGGCATAATGTTCATGCTTATGTGGATGACATCGTGGTGAAGTCCAGAGAGCAGGAAACCTTGATATCTGACTTGAAGGAGACCTTTGATAATCTCCGGGTTTATAAGATGATGCTTAACCCGGCCAAGTGTGTGTTTGGTGTACCAGCAGGCAAGCTTTTGGGGTTTCTGGTCTCAAACAGAGGCATTGAAGCTAATCCGGAGAAAATCAAGGCGATTACCTCTCTGGCTAAACCGGCGTGCATCAATGATGTTCAGCGACTGGCAGGTCGTGTTGCTGCTTTAAGCTGGTTCATAAGCCGGTTGGGTGAGAAGGCCCTACCACTGTATCAGATGATGAAGAAAACAGACACCTTTGTGCGAGTGATGTCATTGATGCTGCCTTTGAAGATTTGAAGAGATAGTTGTCAGAGCCACCGGTCCTTGCGGCTCCCATTGATAAGGAGCCGTTGCTATTATATGTGGCTGCTAACTCATGGGCCGTCAGTGTTGCCATTGTGGTAGAGCGTAAGGAAGCTGGCAAGGAGCATCCGGTTCAGCGGCCGGTTTACCACATCAGTGAGGTGCTCATTGAGTCTAAACAAAGGTATCCACACTGGCAGAAACTTGTTTACGGAGTGTTTATGGCAAACCAGAAGTTGAAGCAGTACTTCCAAAGTCATCCTACAACTGTGGTAAGTTCTACCCCCTTGGGAGACATCATCCAGAATAGGGAAGCCACAGGACGAGTCGCCAAGTGGGCTATTGAGCTTGGGCCTCATGGTTTGAAATATATGCCACGTACTGCTATCAAGTCTCAAGCCTTGGTGGATTTTATTAATGATTGGACAAAGTTGCAGGCACCTGAGGAGAAGCCGGATAACACGTATTGGACTATTCACTTTGACGGGTCCAGGTAGTTGGAAGGCTCGGGGGCTGGAGTTGTTTTAACTTCCCCTCGAGGTGACAAATTTTGTTATGTGCTCCGGCTTATGTTTCCTTGTACTAACAATGCAGCTGAGTACGAGGCCTTACTCCATGGTCTCCGGATGGCTAAGGAGATGAACTTAAGCCGGGTGAGGTGCTTGGGTGATTTAGATCTCGTGGCCCAACAGGTATCAAGCAAGTGGGACTCCAAGGATCCTCTCATGGCGGCTGATCATCGTGAAGTAGATGTTGTGGCTGGGCACTTCAAGGGCTATCAAGTGGAGCACATTGATCGAAGGAAGAATGAGGCGGTTGATGCTTTAAGCCGGCTGGGACCTCAACGTAAACCGGTGCCGCCTAACATCTTTCTTGATGTTTTGCATAACCCTTCTGTCAAGGTGCCTACAGAGGAAGAACTAGCAGTGCCAGACCCGGGGGCACAGCTGGTGGCAGCTCTTCACGACATCCCGGATTGGACGGTGCCATATTTGGCCTATATGACCCGGGGAGAGTTGCCTGAGGATGAGACCTTGGCAAGACAAATCGTCAGGCGGTCCAATTCTATGACGATTGTTCATGGTGAGTTGCATCACCGAAGCGTCACTGGGGCGTTTCAACGCTGTGTGTCGCCTGCGGAGGGCCAAGAGATACTTCGTGAGATCCATGAAGGGGATTGTGGTCATCATGCCAGGTCAAAATCCCTTGTGGCTAAGGCTTTCTGTCATGGTTTCTATTGGCTGACAGCTCATGCTGATGCGGAGGATCTAGTCAGTAAATGTGATGGATGTCAGAAATTTTCACGACGAGCTCATGTGCCGGCTCAAGAGTTAAGGATGATTCCAATCACTTGGCCGTTCGTAGTCTGGGGGCTTGACATGGTTGGGCCTTTCAAGAGGTCTAAAGATAAAAAGACACACCTCCTGGTGGCAGTGGATAAGTTCACAAAGTGGGTTGAGGCAGAGCCAGTCAGTAAGTGTGATGCAGCTACGGCGGTTCAGTTCATGAAAAAGGTGATCTTTCGTTTTGGTTTTCCACACAACATTATAACTGATAATGGCACTAATCTCTCCAAAGGTGCCATGAAAGAGTTATGTCAACAAGAACATATCCGGCTTGATGTTTCGGCTGTTGCTCATCCTCAATCCAATGGTCAAGCAAAAAGAGCTAATCAAGAGATCCTGAAGGGTATCAAGCCCCTGCTCTTTGTCCCCTTACAACGAACTCCGGGTTGTTGGGTGGAGGAGCTACCCTCGGTATTGTGGAGCATCAACACTACGCGTAACAATGTATATATTATATAAAGCAATAAAGCAGGGCCTTTGTCCTTTTTACCCTCAAAAAATTTATGTGTCCTCTTAAGCAGGTGGCAGAAACAACCAACAGGAAAGGATCATATCTAAATCCGGCTTTCCCCTCGGTCCGGCTTACGATCATATCTGAATCTAGCCATGGTCACTTGGGGGCTTCCTGTTCAAACATTGGTCGTATTCGAACCAAAGAGAACATAGTTGTCGATACCCACGTGATCAGCATACTGCCAAACCCACTTGGGGGTTTCTTGATCATATTTGAATCATAGCTTAAACCCCTTTGGGTCTGACGTGGATCGTATTCGAATCAGCGTCATTAAACAACTCTTACGGTCACTTGGGGGCTTCCTGTTCAAACATAGGTCGTATTCGAACCAAAGAGAACACAGCTGTCGATACCCACTTGATCGGCATCGCCAAAGCCACTCGGGGCTATATGATCGTATCCGAATCTTAGCTTAACCCCTTTGGAGCGGTTTACTGATCGTATTCGAATCAGAAGCCTTTGAATATTGTTTATTATCCATTATATTTCATAAGTATAATTAGTTGACTACTTTGAGACCTTTTTGAAAGAACTATGAGGTGGGTTTTTGTTCTTCCGGCTTAATATTGATCACCCCAGGTTGTTAAGTGCCGGGTGAACATTACATGTTCTGACTTTCAGGAGTTGAATTTAACCGTAGGGTGAAGGTCATATAAGCAGTCGAGATTACCAAAGGGATCACAGGATAAGGCAAGCAAAATTTAACATCAAGGAAACAAACGATCAACATCAGCTGGAAATATATAGCAATGGCGGCTTATGAAAGTATTAAGCACCATAAACATGCGCGAAGGCATGACAAAAGTTGAGATGTTTTTCTACCCTATTACAAGACTCCCCGAGTTTGAATAAATGAAGCATTGTTTTTGGTAAAGTCATAAAACGCCTGGCGGTTCACTCCTTCGGCAGGCTTGAAGATTCCGGGTTATCCTTCTCCGCCTCTCCGTAGGTTGCTTTGTCCTGGAAGGTTGACGAGGCCCAGTCAATGCCACTCAAGGCTTCAAACTCAGCTTCATCATCTATTAAACCGGTCGAGTCCACTTCAGGGGAAAAAGTATGCTTACGAGTTGGAGGGATCAGGCTGACTTGATCATATGGAGTGTTTGGAATTCTCTGGTTCTCACTGTCATAGCCCGGCGAATACTTGGTAAGGTCAGTGTCTTTCCCAATGAGGGTAGCCACGGGACGTATGTCTTTGACGCAGGTGGTGAAATCTTGATCATCAAATGCGGTACCATCCTCTTTCAGACTCAGGTATCCAAGAGCGAGGTCGGCCGGGTCTGGTTCTGGAATCCATGCCTTTGCCCGGCTTAACGCGGCTACGGCCCCGGCTCTTGAAGATGCCCGCCTTAAATCCTGAATCCACTGAGGTAGCATAGCGAGACACTTCAGCACGTCTTGCAGAAGGTGGGGAGTGGTATTTGATAAAGCTACAACGGCCAAAGCACATTGTGACCCGGTGTATAGTTGCTCCACTAGAGTATAAACCGCCTTTTGTTTGATCAGCATGTTCTGCTTGAGGTTTGTGCTCCTGGGGCCTGTGTTCATAAACATAAAGTGAGCCGGGGATAACGATTAAAATAGTCATCAAAAGAAGATATACGATGATTAAGGTTATGTACAGTAACTTACCGAAGATGGCTGAGACCATTTGAGATATCTGGCGCTTTAAATCGGACAACTCGGTTGTTGCTTCTGCAAGTGATGCCTCCGCCGTCTCGGCCCGGGTCACCAATGAAGCCTTCTCATCAGCCCAGATTTTCTTTTCTGCCTCACAATTCTTCTTCAACTTCTCTTGTTTAGAGACGCTGAATTCAAATTTGGAGTTGGCCTTTTGAGTTTCAAGTTCTTGAGCTATCAGACGGCTCTTCAAGTCAGCAATCTCCGACTCAAATTGACTATGGTGGCCTGCATTGATACCGGGTTCTATTAAGAATCATGGTAAGATAACATTAAGTCCCAAGTACTTTGCAATCAAAGGTTCTTGACACTTGGGGGCTAATGTATGCTGAAGAATTTTTACTTACAATGCCGGTTCATGCAAATTAAGTTTCAAGCACTTTACAAGTAAAGATACTTGACACTTGGGGGCTAATGTATAAGCGCAAGCTCAAGGTGTCATGTTACAACCGGATTAAATATCTTCTTTTTTGAACCCGACAGAGCAGGGTTAAGCAGTTTTCTAAAGTCTACAGCAAATTTAGTCATAAGCAATAGACTTGGGGGCCGATACAGTAAGTAAGATTTAGATAAATAGCATAAGTTATACCTCAGATTTGTGATGTATTTGTTTCACCATGTCAATTTCCAGGTCACGACTGTTATGCACTTGATTTAGATAGCCCGAGACTATGTCTCCAATGCTTAAGTGAGTATAATCAGTAATGTCCAGTTTGGCCTTTCGGCGTTCGATGAGTTCATCCTTGGCAGTGCATTTGGCAAAGACAGTGGGCCGCCTTGGCTCAACAAACTGACTTTTCAGAATCTCAACTTCCGGGTCATTTGTCTTGACCGGGCTAGGAGCTTCCGGGTTATCGGAGCTGTTGAGAGTATCTTCGGCAGGCGGGTCAGAGGTTGGCACCGGAATGTCAGAGGCCGGTTCAGGCGGCGGCTGATGGGTGGAACTGTCAGGAGCAGACATGTCAAGAACCGGTTCAGTCATGACTGGGGCTTGGGACGGCTTATTCTTCTTTGCCCTCTTACTGGGCTTCACTTGCATGCTGTCAACAAAGGGAGAAGGATAAATACAAAAGCATGAGTAAGGTAAAAGCCTAAGGCAAATAAAGTTACATTACCCGGGGGCAGTTTTGAAAGCCGGCATGTTTGATTGCATAGACTCACCGGAGGAAGGAGAGGTATCATGATAATTGGAGTCAGATGAATTGAGAGGTTGGCGAATTACGCCAAAGGTAAAACAGAACGTAAATCAGAGATAACCTCAGTCCGACGCTTCCTAGTTACGTCAGGTAAGCCAGAGGAGAGTTCTGCATCCTTGCTGGTCCGGGTCTGCCTCCGGCTTTCAAGCTGTTGTTGCTTCAAAAGAAATTGAGGATCTTGATAAGCTAGAGGATGTGAAAATCTTACTTTCCGGGTCACCCTTCGGATTTTTTGCCTTGGCAAAGGCTCTGAGTCGGAGGAGATTATAGTTACCTCTTCGTCAACCGCTTGGCTGTTCCCCATATCCTCCTGAAAAGATAGAATTTCAATAAAATAATGGCAAAGGAGTTAAGAGAATTAAGGATTACCTCTTTGTCATCCTCAGAAGTGTCATCCAATTTAAGTAAATCTGAAGCGCTTGGCTTCTTCTTCTTTGAAGTTCCTGTTTTGGCGGCTTTCCTTTTGGTTTTCTTGGCTGTCCTGGCTTGCTTGGCAGCCTCATGGTCATACTTGACCTTCCAGAAGTTGTCATCGGCCTGTGGAAAAGATAAGAGATTATGAGTAAAAATAAGGTGTAACATAGCAAAGAGTATTTATTGAGGTTGATGACTCACTGCGGGGGCTGGGTTCTTCTTGCAGAAGGGAAGTAAGCCGAAGGCATTACTAGTCGCTGTGCCCTCTTTCAGTAGCGATTGCGTCGTAGCCTCCACCACATCATCTGGTAAGTCGTCAGGGCTATGACGCAGTGGATCATCCTTTTTGCCTGAGTAACTGCACATTAAGCTGGGACGGCGGCCTAACGGAAGTACTCGCCAAGTGACCCAGACTCAGACCAGGTCGATGCCGTTTAAGCCTTTTCCCAAGAGAGCTTTGATTTTCTTAATGGTGGGAGAAAGAGGCAGACGCCCAATAGCAGTCAGCTTATCCGCCAGCGGATGGTTGGACTCAAGGCGCAGAGCGCGAAAGCCGGGCAGAGGGCTCCCGTCAGCCGGAGAAGTGTCCTGACAATAGAATCACGTCTGATTCCAATCTTTTGGATGACTCGGCAGTTCAGTATAAGGGAAAAGGCAGTCTCTCCGCCGCTGAATAGAGATGCCACCAAGTTTGAGACTAGGCCCGTTGGCACGTTCATTCTGCCGGTTTAAGTAGAAAAGCTCTCTGAACAAAAGCAGATTGGGCTCCTCTCCCAGGTACACCTCGCAGAAGACTTGGAAGTTGCAGATATTTGACACGGAATTGGGTCCAATGTCTTGAGGTCTAAGGTCAAAGAAGTTCAAAACGTCCCTGAAGAATTTTGAACCGGGAGGAGCAAACCCCCGGCTCATGTGATCCGTAAAGACTATCACATCCCCTTCTTTGGGTTGAGGCTTCTCTTCAGGCGGGTCAGGGGCATGATAAGACATGGCCTCCTTCTTGGGCAGATGGCCAGACTTTACAAATTCTGATAGTTTACTCCTTGTGACTGTGGATGGGACCCAATTACAGGTCACAGGGGCCTTGGTTGCCTTAGGCGCCATGACAACAGTTGGCCTACGACAAAATGAGAGGTTCCGGTTCAAATTTAACCCAGAGGAAAATATTTTAAACTATTCAAGGTGGCGGCTTAAGAAGGGGCCTAATGACATATGGGTAACTATGCAACAGTATTTAAGCCGCTACATGTATCAAGAGCAGTTAAAAATTCTTAAGTCATGAGAAGCAAGCAAGGTTCACGGATCAGTGTCATTTATTTAAACTGGCCACATGGACAGTCGTGTTTAGACATATTCGACAGAGGCAATTTTTTTATTTCCGGGTGAAAACAAACAGGTTTCACAAGTTGCCGCTGTTATTTTGGATCAAATAGCTGTTTTGAAAAGAAAAATTTTCTAGACCTAGGACTGGCATAGATGGAGCTCAAGGGCTCGAACGGGGCCTCTGTGCGACAGAAAGGGATCTATTTGCGTTTGAAATAGGTGTGGAATATCTGCTGCATCAGTTTCATACCATCTTCAAGATCAAGAAACAGTGGTGGTGATGAAATCTATGGAGGGTTCCTAATGAACAGCGAAGAACATCGAAGAACTCGAAGGACTTAATGCGGATCTGAGGAGCAAGAAAGAGGAGACTTACAGATGCAGAATTGCTGCGGAGGGTCGTCGTGTTTTTCTTGTCAAACTAGGTTGATGCAGCGGCCTGAGTTGGTGAAGACGAGAAGATCTGCGACGGCGGCGGCGGAGGAGCTCGAGCGGCAGAGAAGCAGCAAAAGGAAGAAGACGATTGAAGGAGGAGAATGGGAAGACCTAGGTCGTGCCTATTTATAAGGAAAGGATAACTAAGATGGCACGAGAAACGAGGAGATAAGCATTATTATCCAGTGGCCCCGACGCCTCGGTTTTCGAAACGGTCAGTAAAAGCAAAGATCCGTTGGAGGATACGGTGGAATAAAGAATGAATTTAAGGAAGGATGATGTGACGGCGGGTTAACACGGATCCAAAAGATGACGTCTTGGCGGGTTAAAGAAAACCTTTGTACAGTCAGAAGACTAAAGATTTATTTCTTAAGGTATTTTAAGATTGACATGAACCGGTTCAAGTCAATCTGGGGCCTAATGTTGGGGATATAACTATTTGAGTAAGCTGCCTAGGAGGGGCCGGGTTACGCAAAGAAGACACCAGAAAGAAGCCCAAGACCAAGCATGAAGATGGCGGTTCAGTAAAGGGCCTAAGGACCACAGGCGACTTAAAGCCCGTCATAGTAAACCGCCATAATGGCATGACTTGTATCATAAGGTAGATTTAACTAGTCACCGAGCCGGACACTATTTATAAGCCGGCCGGGACTCTGTAAGCCGCAGGGCGTCCACCCATGTATATAAGGGGGCGACCCGCTGGTGGCTCAGGTCAAGAAACAACTCATCGAGAGCCGGGCATAGCGTATCTCGCTCCCTGGTCATCGTAAGGGGCCGAACTAGTATAAACCTCTCGTGTCCTTTGTCCCGATTAACCCCTTCAAGCTTCCTAGTTGCGATGGTTCCACAACTAAGTCCTTTCACGAGGACATCTGACGTGACAATTCCACGACACTGCATGAATCACTTCGGCTTCTTCAATCTCAGCTACAAGCTGAAAGGCATCGATCCACCTTTGCGGCAAGAAGTCAAGGACCGAGGAAGTCCTGCAGAATTCAGATCGTACTTTCTGTGCAAAAGAAGTTTTGGAGGATTTATGCGCCAAACAAGAGAAAGTTAATAAGCTTGCTAAGCATCTTGCCAGCATTATGGGTACCCAGGATATTGTTTCTTTAACTCTTCTGAAGTGGTTTCAGTTCTGGACTTTTTTTGCTGCGGCGTTTATATGCTGCTTTGTTCCCTATATTTGCATTGGTGGCGAACTTTGATGCCCAGTGGATATAATATGTGTAATAGCCGTGATAGCCTAGCATAAGTTGCTTGCTTATTTATTTCCTTGTTGTCTTGTTTATTTGTTTGCATGTAGTCAGTGCAGTTATTTTTCCGCGGTTTGCTAGTTGTTGCAATAACCTATTTTTTAAAACTAGGCCACAATAACCATGGGCTAATATTTACAGTAGTGACACGGGCCTCCTACGGGTCGTAGAAACAATGGGCCTTCTATGGGCCGTAGAAACAGTGGGCCTTCTACACGCCGTAGAAACGATGGGCCTTCTACGGGTCATATCATCAATGGGCCTTATACGGGTCGTATGATTGATTGGCCAAACATGGGCCAAACAGCCGCATTATGGCCGTAAACGGGCTAAAGTTGGAATCGCCCGTTCATGGGCCGACCATAATGGGCCATCGTTAACAGGCCGTATTTGATGACGCTGTGAAAACGGCCCAACGTATTAACGGACCACAAACGGGCCGACTGTAACCACGGGCTGAATTTGGCCCACAAGCAGAAAATGATAGTAACGGGCCGTAAGTAAACGAATGCTGGAAATGAGCCCAAGAATAAATGGGCTCTGAGAAGGCCGAAAGATAACATGGGCTGGAAACAGCCCAATGGAATAACGGGCCGTTAATGGGTATAAAGTGATACACTACTCATTACGGGCCAGTTTCACCACGGGCCATTAATGGGTGTAAAGTGATAAACTGTTCATTACGGGCCAGTTTTACCATGGACCGTTAATAGGCCAAGAGTTACTTAGGGCCTCATATGGGTCGAAAAACGTCATGGGCCATACATGGGCCAGAAGTGAAAACAGGCTGGAATCATATTGGATGGCCCAGATGACGCTACTAGGCCTAATTCGGATAGGGCGTAACAGGACCTAGGTTAGCGGGCTGTAAATGGGCTATATGCGAACAAGCCGTTAACATGCTTTCCATGCGCCGGCCCGCCACCTTTTGACCAAGTCAAATGGGCCGGCTGTCGGTGTCAAAACCGGCGGATCTCAGGTAGGGGGTCCCGATCTATGCGTCAAGGATGATGGTAACAGGAAGCAAGGGACACATATGTTTACCCAGGTTCGGGCCCTCTCGATGGAGGTAAAACCCTACTTCCTGCTTGATTAATATTGATGATATGGGTAGTACAAGAGTAGATCTACCACGAGATCATAGAGGCTAAACCCTAGAAGCTAGCCTATGATGGAAAGATTGTAATTGTGATTGGCCTTCTAAGGACCAACCTCTCCGGTTTATATAGACACCAAAGAGGGCTAGGGTTTACATGGAGTCGGTTACAAGGAAGGAAATATAATATCCGGATCGCCAAGCTTGCCTTCCATGCAAAGGAGAGTCCCATCCGGACACGGGCCGAAGTCTTGAGTCTTGTATCTTCACGCTTCAATAGTCCGGACGTTGTACACAGTCCGGCTGTCCGGATACCCCCTAATCCAGGACTCCCTCGGTAGCCCCTCAACCAGGCTTCAATGACGATGAGTCTGGCATGCAGTATTTTCTTCGGCATTGGAAGGCGGGCTCCTCCTCCGAATACTCCAAAGTACCTGTTACGACGAAAAGTGTCCATCCTTCAATCAATGTTGTGCTCCTCGGCTTCAGTGCCTCAGTAATGACCATCTCCACGTGTCGAGCGAATGTGAGGAGTCAAGGCGTTTTTGCATTTGCCACCCTCGATCCTCCGGGCTGACCGTCTATTTGAAGGGACGGGGATTCTCAGATCCAAACCTCACTCTCCCTCCCAGAGCTAGCATCCAACAGAGCGCTCCGCAAAAAACTATTCCAGCATGGCCGGTCGTCGCAGCTCTTCTGCTCGCCCTTCTCGTTCCAAGTCGGGGGATTGGGGAGAGTGTTCAGTTCCTCATAGCCGTTTGATAGAGTTACAAACCCAAGGGTTTCTCCCACTGGCGTTCATGGTCCCCGTCCAAGCTGGAATAGCCACTTATGACGGAGGGGAACAAGCTGAGGGATCTCCTAACCCATCTCCAGAGGAGCGTATATGCCTCGTCCCGCATATGCTGAGGGGAGTCGGGTTTCCTATCCACCCGTTTCTTCGCGGGCTCCTGGAGTTCTACGGCCTCCAGTTACACAACCTTACCCATGCCTCCATTCTACACATAGCGGGGTATGTCGCCCTTTGCGAGATGTTTTTAGGCTGCGAACCACACTTCGGATTATGGAGGAAGCTGTTCTACCTCGTCCACCGTGCCCAGGGAGAGTCCCTATGTGAAGTGGGCGGGGCCGAAGTATGGCGCATTGCCGAGACCGGATACCTATCCGGCACTCCTGAGAAGGCACCAGAAAACTGGCCCTCAGAGTGGTTCTATATAGACGACGTTACCCTCCCGGATCCAGTCCAGACAGGTCTCCTGAAGTTCAGCAACACCCCGCCGAGGGCACGCCTAAGCTGGCGCCCCCGGGGCCCTCAAGAAGAGGACACAAGGGAAATATACTTCCTGATGAACAGGATAAAGCTACTGGCCAAATCCGGACTGACGATAGTTGAGGTCATGGCGATATGCATAAGGCGGGAGTGCAACCGCCCAATATCGGGAAGCCCATGTGGCATTTCAACGGGAAGACGACACCACCCGCTGCGCCGTAAGGGTCCGGACTCCGCTGCCGCTCTGGCAAGGATATTGTCTGATTTGTACAAAGGGGAAGAAGAGGAATTCCTTCGCATAAAAACGCGGGATGGATTCTCCCTGTACAACCCCCAGAGTGGGTAAGTTGCCATTCTTTTCCCTGCTTCACTTACTCTAGCGTTCTTCTGCTAAGATTACTTGCATCAATCCTTCTGAGCAGGAACTGAGGAGGGCCGTAGAAGGAATCTTCAGCCCCTCCCCGCAACCAGAGGACCCTGGAAGGGCCCTAGATCCCGGACTCAAAGAAGATCCGGATATCACTGTGGAGCTTGTCAACGGGGTATTTCATCAAGCGAGCTGGGATGGCGCCTTAGTGGCCATTACAGCCGACTATCCTAGACTGCTCCCTGCGTCGCATGTAAGCTGAACTAAAAAACCCTATCCTCCGAAGAGGATTCCCCTCAGGATTATGATTTACCCTTGAGGCGTCGTGCTGTCTGCAGAGACGACGGTCGGAGTGCGGGGCCGAGCCCCTAGGGACTCGTCAACCACGGGAGTCCGGATCGGGCAGGCTCAAGAGGAAGGCGGTGAGGGTTGACACACCGCTGCAGAGGTAAAATAATAACCTGTCTTGCGGTTTATAGTATTTGAAATATGACAGCACCCTTTGTGTCTGGCAGGTAGAGGAGCAGCCGTACTATATCCGGGAATCCCACCAATCACGCCTCCACCAGCCAGGTTCCAGAACCGGCTTCGAGGGCGGAGGCGGACACGGGGCCAGAACCGCGCAGCTCTCTGACAGAGGACGCGGATATGTGTTCGGCCACAAACTCTGAGGTGGAGAGCGCCAATAATCAACGGCACCGGAGGGCCGTGCTTCGAAACAACATCTTTTCTAAAGAGGCTTTTAATGCCTTCAATTCGGCAGACGCATACGTCCGAGCTGCTCGAGGCGGGTTTGCCCAAGCGACAAACCAGTACACCAAAGATATACGGGTAAGAAAGTTTTGACAAGTATGTATAGAAGTAGCCCCTGAGACTTGAAATAGTTGGGACAACTGTTTGAAGGATCAATATATGCACAGGTCCTTGTGCACAAGAACGAACAATTGGCTCGGGAGCTGGAGGCATGCATGGCCCAGCTGATTGATGCGGTAGCCAAGTTAGAGGGATCCCAGAAGGCCCCCTCTGGTAATATTTGTCTCCATTATGCGCAGATGTACCAGTTAGTAAATGGCTGGTGCAGTTAGTCTAACAGAAAATTCTGCAGACAATCCCGGGGTGAATTCGGAGGGCGTAATGGTTGACGACTCGCATCTCCAACGGCAGCTAAAGGCTGGCGAGTGCATCCTTACGCAGGTGATGCAAGAGAAGAACAAGCTACAAGATGCCAATATTCGTCTGGACGTAGAATTAAAGGACGTCCGCGCTCAACTGGCGGACTCCATGAAGGAGAACAAAAGGCTTCGACGCGGCATTTATGGTAAGAGCTCAAACGAACTGTGTGATAGTTCGGCGAGGAAGTTTTTTGAAAAAAATTTGCTTGCAGGAATGTTAACGGGCCACCCTGAAGAGGAGAAGCCCTCATCTGCAGGTGATTTGCTGCAAAGAACTTTCGCAGTTGCATGAGCGTGCTTGGCAGGTGATGCACGACGTTGCTCAGGCCTTGTGGCCATCAAGCCTCCTGTCGAATGGCATGGGGGAGCTTGCAGACCTGCTTCAAGGAGCCCGGTGGAACTTCCGTCTGTGGAAGATATCAGCATGCCGGCAAGGAGCAAGAGAAGCCTGGGCAATGGTGAAGACGCGCTACACCAAGCTGGACCCGAACCATATGGCCGAGGTAGGACCGGCGGGGCCCGATGGGCAAGAAATTCCCGTAAGTCTGGTATATGACCAGGTAGCGTTAGCCGCTAAGTATTCTCAACAGGATTGTAAGCTAGATAGCCTGTTAGATGGTATAGAGGAGGAATATAGTCAGTCCAAGTGACTGTGTAATTTAATGGGCATAAGTAGCCCCTAGCCGGATTAAAATCATTTGTCATGGCGAGACCTTTTCGCTTCAGCCCCCGGATCCTACAGTTCGGGATGTGTCCGAATACCCGCTCAGTTATACAAAACCGGGGTATGCGTGGAGACCAGGCGTATGGGTCATAAGTGCTTAAACAGACAAGTACCCAACTAGTTATGTTATATTACATGGATAGTAAGAAACATCTTCCAGGGAGAATAGTTCCGTTAGGGGTTCCTTTCCCTGGGTACGCATGCGCCAATGCACATGTCCGGATACAAAACTTCTGGGGTTTTTTGTTGTAACCAACGAGTACATCCTTTGTTCGCCGATCGAATATTCTCTTAAGAAAACTAGCTTTCAGCTTCACCCAGTCTGACGTACACATCCGGCTTAACCGGCAGTAACAATCGCAGAGGTGCTCCCCTTATGCCCTAGCCAAATTAACGGGAACGTAGGGCATAAACACAAGAGCCAGGCAACCCAGCTTGGCCACATCTTAAGTCATATCGACGCATATAATGGTGAAGAAAAGGCGCATATGGATAAAGAACGCATATGCGATGGGCAAAAAGCCATTGAAAGTAATTATGTCTAGCTTCCGAATAGGAAGCCCCCAGGTATAGCTTACACACATAGTACGTCCAGGGTGATCCAGGAGTCCGCACTGTGTTAAATATTTTGTGTGAAGATAAAAAGGGTCGAGAAAGGAGAGCAAAGGGGTGGAGCATAATTAAAAAGGAGGGGTAAGGAGACGAACACTGAGTTCGGCGTTAGGCGTAGAATCTCCGGAGTCTGGCCGTGTTCCATGGTTTCGGCTCGAGTCTGTTATCGGATGCATTACGTAAACGGTACGCTCCTCTGGTGAGAACTTCGTCAATGACGAAGGGACCTTCCCACTTGGGTTTGAGTTTGTCCTTCTTCTTCTCCGGAAGGCGTAGAACGAGCTCGCCAATATTGTAAGTTTTGGCCCGCACTTCTCTTCTTTGATATCGTCGAGCCTGCTGCTGATAGAATGCGGAACGGGCTTTTGCGACATCGTGCTCCTCCTCCAGGGCATCCAGTTTATCCTGCCGATCTAACTCGGCTTCCTTTTCTTCGTACATGCGTACGCGTGGCGAATCATGTATTATGTCGCAGGGTAGTACTGCTTCCGCACCGTACACCATAAAAAATATTGTATATCCGGTGGTGCGATTCGGTGTGGTCCGCAGCCCCCAGAGTACGGAGTCGAGCTCCTCTACCCAGTGCGTATCCGATTCTGTTAAAGATCGCACTAGTTTGGGTTTGATGCCGCTCATAATGAGACCGTTTGCCCGTTCGACCTGGCCGTTTGTTTGTGGGTGGTAGATGGAAGCGTAGTCGAGCTTAATGCCCATTTTGCTGCACCAAGTTTTCACTTCATCGGCTGTGATATTTGAGCCATTATCAGTGATGATGCTGTGGGGGACACCGTATCGGTGTACAACCACGGATATGAAGTCTATAACAGGTCCTTATTCGGCCATTTTAACTGGTTTGGCTTCTATCCATTTGGTGAACTTGTCCACCATGACCAATAAGTATTTTTTCTTATGACTTCCCCTTTTAAGGGGTCCGACCATATCCAGACCCCAGACTGCGAAGGGCCAAGTTATGGGGATTGTTTGGAGAGCGGTAGGGGGCATATGACTCTGATTGGCGAAGAGCTGGAAACCGACGCAATGTTGGACAAGGTCCTGCGCGTCTGCTCGGGCCGTTGGCCAATAGAAGCATGTACGGAAGGCCTTGCTAACTAGCGCTTGAGCCGCGGCATGGTGTCCGCCCAGTCCGGCATGGATTTTAGCCAAGAGTTGTCGCCCTTCCTCTTCGGAGATGCACCTTTGGAGCACTCCGGTCGCGCTTTTCTTATAGAGTTCCCCTTCATGGACCTTGTAAGCTTTAGAGCGCCGGACTATGCAGCGTGCTTCATTTTGGTCTTCGGGGAGCTCCTGCCTATTTAGGTAGGCCAAGAAAGGCTCGGTCCACGGGGCAATTACGGCCATGATTTCGTGGGCCGAAGATGTTATTTCGGTGGCGGAGCCTCCGATTGTGTCTGATGGTTCGAAATCTGGGGGTGTGTTCGGATCCGTGCTGGTATTGCCGGACTCCCCTTCCCATACTACGGATGGCTTGAACAGCCTCTCCAGGAATATGTTAGGTGGGACAGGGTCGCGCTTGGCGCCAATGCGGGCAAGGACGTTTGCCGCTTGATTGTTTTCTCGAGCCACATGGTGGAATTCGAGCCCCTCGAACCGAGCTGACATCTTGAGGAAGGCATTAGGTAGGCCGCCATTTTTGGATCCTTGGCATCAAAGTCTCCGTTTATTTGTGATATTGCAAGGTTCGAATCCCCGCGCACTTCCAGGCGTTGGATGCCCATAGAGACCGCCATCCGAAGACCATGCAACAAAGCCTCATATTCGGCTGCATTGTTGGAGTCTGTGTAAAGTATTTGGAGGACGTACTAGACCGTGTCTCCGGTGGGAGACGTTAGGACTACACCTGCTCCCAATCCGGCCAGCATTTTAGAGCCGTCGAAGTGCATGATCCAGTTGGAGTATGCGATGTACTCTTTAGGGAGTTCGGCTTCCGTCCATTCGGCGACAAAGTCGGCCAGTACTTGCGACTTGATGGCCCGCCATGGTTTGTACGTTATGTCGAACGAAAGGAGCTCGATGGCCCATTTAGCAATCCAGCCCGTAGCGTCGCGGTTGTTTATTATCTCATCTGCGGGCTTGAATGAGGTGGACTTGGGTCGCTTGCCTAGTATCACATCGTCCCTGTCCATGGTGACCCGCATTGTTGTTAACTTTTCGACTGCCAGGGCTTCAGATAATGCTTCCAAGGCTAGTGCTGTGGTTTTATTTTCGGCGCGAAGTGCAACGTCCGGATCACTGGCTAGACTGATGATTCCATTGGGTCCGGGCATTTTAAGCTTCATGTACCCATAATGGGTACAGCTTGAAAGCTTGTAAACGCGTCCCGCCCTAGAAGGGCGTGGTATCAGCTGCTAAAAGGAGCCACCTGGATGTGATTTCTTCGGCCCTATAATTCTCCGGGGTGCCGAATACCACATCGAGTGTGATTTTTCCCGCACACCGCGCTTCCCGAGTAGGGATAATTCCCCTGAAGGTCATGCCGCTTTGTTCAATTCGGCTTTTATCAATCTCCACCTTGCTGAGTGTTTCTTCATAAATCAAATTTAATCCGCTTCCGCCGTCCATGAGTACTTTAGTGAGCCGAAAGCCATCTACGATCGGGCTAACGACCAGAGCGGCTGGTGCCCGGACAGTCTGGAATCGAGGTTCATCACTGGCATTAAAAGTTATAGCAGTGTCGTTCCAGGGGTTTATTTTTGCCACATGGTAAATTTCAGCGGAGCTTCGACGAGCTCGCTTGCGCCTATTGTTCGAGGCAAAAGTCTCGAAGACTGTTAGTACCGTATTGTGTTTGCTGGCATGATGTTGTTCCGCTTTATGGCCCACAAGAAGATCCTCGCCACTTTTTGCCACCTGCCGGAGTATCCAACATGCCCTAAGGCTATGAGTTCGTGTTGTATCTGGAGTACTATGGAGCTTACATGGCCCATCAAGCCATTCTTCCAATAGAGATCCCCGCCCTGGGGTGGGCTTTGGTTTCTTGGGGATTGGATCGGACGACTTACAAGAGTTTGTCCGTTTAGTTCGGACAAAGGTCTTGGTGAGAATAGTATTGTCCCAAAATTCAGTTTGGGTTTTCCAGGCGCTTTCCATCATGCAGTACTTCTGTACTATGATCGCCAAGTCCATGACGCGTACTATGTCACGGTGGCTTATAGCATTGAGGAGTCCTTTGTCCGTGCAATTTTTGCAGAAGAGTAAAACTATATTCTCCTCATGGCAGTCCTTGACCTTGTTAAGCGCAAGGAGGAATCTGGCCCAGTAGCGATGTACAGTCTCCCGGGGCTCTTGCCGGATGCGGGAGAGGCGGTTTATGTCATTGTAGGTGTTGTTAGCCGAATCCGGATTCCGATCCGATCTAACTCCCAGGGGCGCGGGAAGCCCCGAGCCTAACAGCTCGGGATTCGGGGTACCGCCCAATTTCTTTGGCACAATGCCCGATTCTAAGTCCGGGACCTGGGTCATGTATCCCTCTGAGCAGGTTTTCGGCTCAAGGAGTTCGGTGATCCGGACATAATCCATTCTCAAAGTCGAGGGGCGATCCTTGTGAGGTTCCTCCACTATCGCTATCTCATGGGTGGCCGGCGGGGATCTGATGTCCCTCTGGTCGGGTTTAAGCCCGATCAGGTCATAGTCTACAACGACTCCCAGAGCGGCGATGTGATCCAAGAGCTCATTGAGGAAGGAAAGCTCCATTGGATCTATCTGTTCGGCGAGTTCCGAACTAATGCGAAGGTTATGGTTGATGACCCGAGAGGCCACCATCGGCGCTACCGCCGATGGGGAGGCCATGATAAAGCCGCCGAGTCGGATTGTTTGGCCTACAGCCAGAGCTCCTTCCGAGGAGACGCCGTCCTTGATGACAAGACGAGCCATCGAGCCTTGCGGCGACGACACAGAGGAACTCTCAATGAAAGCACCAATGTCGGTGTCAAGACCGGCGGATCTTGGGTAGGGGGTCCCGATCTATGCATCAAGGCTGATGGTAACAGGAAGCGAGGGACACATATGTTTACCCAGGTTCAGGCCCTCTCGATGGAGGTAAAACCCTACTTCCTGCTTGATTAATATTGATGATATGGGTAGTACAAGAGTAGATCTACCACGAGACCGTAGAGGCTAAACCCTAGAAGCTAGCCTATGATGGAATGATTGTAATTGTGGTCGGCCTTCTAAGGACCAACCTCTCCGGTTTATATAGACACTGGAGAGGGCTGGGCTTTACATGGAGTCGGTTACAAGGAAGGAAATATAATATCCGGATCGCCAAGCTTGCCTTCCACGCAAAGGAGAGTCCCATCCGAACATGGGCCGAAGGCTTGAGTCTTGTATCTTCATGCTTCAATAGTCCGGACGTTGTACACAGTCCGGCTGTCCGGATACCCCCTAATCCAGGACTCCCTCACCGGCCTTTTCACAGGAATGGGCCTCTGTTGGGCCGTGCCACGTGTCGATGTATCATAGGCGCCTTTTGTCCAATGAGTGGATGACATCTATCCCAACGATGAGCCGACACGTGTTTCCTCCAGCCAATGATGATTTTACACGTGGAAAATCCCCATTGGTCGGGGCTGTTAACGGGTTATCGGATCCATAACCCGACCCGATAGCTTAACGGCGTTCCGTTATGGTGGATGCCACGTGTCGGTCACCCTTGACGAAAGCACTTCTGTGACGCGCGATTTATCATCATGGAAGTGGACACTTCCGTGATGATAATTTTTGTAATGTCATGGAACACTTCTACGACAGCACAGGTATGACTATCTTGATTCTGTCATTAAATCTTCATGGATGTACATGCATGACAAAAAAACGCAACCTACTGTGACAAACACGTATCATCACGGAAGTGTATTTTTTTGTAGTGTACGCTCACGACTAGAAGATCTTTTGTCATTATAGGACCTTGACTTGGAACTTCTTTCCTTGCTCCTACTCTTGTATAACTTGTTGAAGTTCTTCAACATTAGGCTCAATTCTTCATTGAAGGTTTGTTTCTCACTTGATGATGTGGGAGCTTCACATGAGGCTTTGTAAGCACCACTTGACTTGTTGTGGAGCTCCTCCTTATCCTTGAGTGACATCTCATGAGCAACAATTCTTCCAGTGACTTCCGTTGGCTTGAGATCTTTGTAATTGGGCATCATTTGGATCAATGTGCACACGGTATCATATTTTCCATCCAAAGCTCTTAGGATCTTCTTGATGATGAATTTGTCGGTCATCTCTTCACTTCCTAAGCCGGCAATCTCATATGTGATAAGAGCAAGCCTAGAATACATTTCAGCGACACCTTCACCATCCTTCATTTTGAACTTGTCAAGTTGACTTTGAAGCACATCCAATTTGGATTCCTTGATGGAGTCGGTACCTTCGTGCATATCAATCAAAGTGTCCCAAATTTACTTTGCATTCTCAAGACGGTTGATTTTGTTGAATTCTTCAGGGCACAATCCGTTGACGAGGATATCACAAGCTTGAGCATTGTATTGCAGCATCTTCAACTCTTCCGCGGTAGCTTCACGGTTCGGTTCTCTCCCATCAAAGAATTCACCTTGCAAGCCAATACACACAATAGCCCAAACGGCAGGGTTATGTCCAAGAATATGCATTTTCATCTTATGCTTCCAACTAGCAAAATTAGTACCATCAAAGTAAGGACCTCTACGGTGGTAATTTCCCTCGCTAGACGCCATACTCTCCTGGGTTGTGAAACCAAGGCTATGACCACCAAAAGCTATGGAAATCAAAACAAATAAAGACCAAAGCTCTGATACCACTTGTAGGATCGAAAGTATGTCTAGAGGGGGTGATTAGACTACTTGACCAAATAAAAAACTTGCCTTTTCCCAATTTTAGTTCTTGGCAGATATTAGCAACTTAGCGCAAGTCAAGCAATCAACCTACACATGCAATTCTAAGAGTATAGCAGCGTAATGTAAAACAATTGCATATGAGGTAAAGGGGAGGAGTTTGAGAAAGCAAACGCAATTGGAGACATGGATAATTTTGTCGCGGTTCCTATAGGTGGTGCTATCATACATCCACGTTGATGGACACTTCAACCCACAAAGGGTAACGGCTGCGCGAGTCCATGGAGGGCTCCACCCACGAAGGGTCCACAAAGAAGCAACCTTGTCTATCCCACCATGGTCGTCGCCCACGAAGGACTTGCCTCACTAGGGTAGATCTTCACGAAGTAGGCGATCTCCTTGCCCTTACAAACTCTTGGTTCAACTCCACAATCTTGTCGGAGGCTCCCAAGTGACACCTAGCCAATCTAGGAGACACCACTCTCCAAGAAGTAACAAATGGTGTGTTGATGATTAACTCCTTGCTCTTTTGCTTCAAATGATAGTCTCCCCAACACTCAACTCTCTCTCACGGGATTTGGATTTGGTGGCAAGAACATTTGAGTGGAAAGCAACTTGGGGAAGGCTAGAGATCAAATTCATATGGTAGGAATGGAATATCTTGACCTCAACACAAGTGTAGGTGGTTCTCTCTCAGAAAATGTATGTTGGAAGTGTAGGCATGTTCTGATGGCTCTCTGTGGAGGGGTATATATAGCCTCCACACAAAATCTAACCGTTACACACAACTAATCTCGGTGGGATCGAATCGTGAAACTCGGTCGGACCGATTTAGCAAATAACGTGACCGTTAGGATTTTTGGTGGGACCGATATGTCAACTCGGTGACCGATATGTCAACTCGGTGGGACCGATATGGTTAGGGTTGGGGCATAACGTAATCTCGGTGATACCGATTACTCAAACTCGGTGGGATCGATTTTGGTAATAAGCTAACCAGAGAGTTGGTCAGGCAAACTCGGTGGGACCGATTCGCTCATCTCGGTGAGACCGAAACATTACGAAAGGGAAACGGAGAGTTTGCATTGCAATCTAGGTGGCACTGATCGCTCATCTCAGTTGGACTGAAACATTACTAAGGGATACAGAGAGATTACAATCCCATGTCGGTGAGACCGAGATCCCTATCGGTGAGATCGAAAAGACTAGGGTTGGTGGTAGTGGCTATGACATCTGAACTCGGTGGCGCCGGATAGACAGAATCGGTAGGGCCGAGTTCGACTTTTGGTTTGGGTCATATGTGGATGTGCGAAAGTAGCTGAGGGCTTTGGGGCATATCACTAAGCATTTTGAGCAAGAGCCTCATTAAGCAACACCTCATCCTTTCTTGATAGTATTGGCTTTTCCTATAGACTCAATGTGATCTTGGATCACTAAAATAGAAAATGTAGAGTCTTGTGCTTTGAGCTTGAGCCAATACTTTTGTCCTTAGCATTTTGAGGGATCCACTTTTCTCATCCATGCCATGCCAATCATTGAGCTTTCCTGAAATACTTATCTTGAAATAGCATTAGCTCAATGAGATATATGTTGTTAGGAATTACCAAAACCACCCAGGGATAGTTGCACTTTCACCTATGCATCTAGTTCATCGTGATCGGAATTTTATATATATAGTGTCGCGCTATTCATCATCCAGGGTGAGGAATAGTTATTCCCCACCCCAACCAGACCACTCGCATCCCACCCAAACCGTAAGAAAAAGGGACTCGGGAGATAAAATTACGATGTGGGAAAAGGAATCGGTCCCCCACACCAAATCCAGCTTATACGAAAAGTTGCGAGGTAATTTTAGGACCATCCTGGGGTAAGTTACGTCGTGAGATGAGGAAACATATCGGCCAGCCGAAGTGGCCGTAGGAAGAAAAAAATCTTTTATAATGTAAAAATACCTGTGCACCTGCGATATGAAAGTACTGGAGTGAATTTGGACCATGGAAAACGCATGGCCCCAACCCATTAAATCCCTTCTTTTTTAGAACACCTCTTTCAAAATACGTCTCTTCTTTTTTAGAACACTTGTTTGAAAATACGTCTACCTGCTCGAGCTTTAGCTGCTCTAGCACAGATCCCCTTCTATCATGTGTTTAATTTCTTTGAGAAAAAAAGAGCTTCCGATCAACTCTCGGAGAAAAATGATAGAGTGGAGAGTGCCCGATCCCCGTCTCTACTTTCCAGAATGCATGATCAGATACGGTAAAAATTGCCCGACACGTCAATTTTTATAAGTGACCCGTAAAACTCAGCAAGTCCTTTATATACACCCGAACTCGCCCGATTTTTTATGGGCTCGCCGCTGCACAAGCGGGCCTGCCATGACTGTGAGGCCGGGCGTTCCTCCCTCCGCCCGCCGGTGGAAGAGTGGCGCCGCATCCAGGCGCTTGAGCACGGTGCATGCTCCCGTAGCGCCGGGAGGCGGGCGTGGAGGAACTTCGACATGCTCGACGAAATCCTCTGGCTGACGGCGAAGCGCCCGCGCGAGGTGGAGGGCGAGTTCGTCACGGCCAAGTAGGTGGTTGCCGCCGAGAAGAGGGTGCTGCCGCGCGGCTGGAGGTTGCGACGGAGGAGTACAAATATGCCTTCACCCTCTCCAACTCCACGATGGAGTACCACCTCGTTGTCAAGAAGGGTATGTATTTAAATATCTAATCTTTCATACCGTCCACGGTACCGCAAATTAGTCTAAACGAAATTTGCGGTACTGCGGTTTACGTGAACTACTAGAAATGCTCTTACATCATCCCTGATCCTGTCGCTCGACCTGCCGATCAAGAAGGACGTCATGTAAGAACCCAGCGTGGTAAGGACGTGTGACCATTCGAGCTTGGAGGAGCCTCCGCGTGAGCATCCTGTCTCATCGTGAGAAGGCTGTGGTGGACGTCTGGGAAAGTAACCATCGTGCTACTTGTTCATATTAAATTTTGTTTCCTTTCCCCCCCTCCGTTTTAGCTGGACATGTTCACAACATGCACAATGCTTAGCTTCTCGACGACGTCCTGCTTCGCGACCACAAGGACATCGTCCATGGCGGACCGAGAATGGCTCAGCGTGCTTCTCCTCGCAACCCCCCTTGAGAATGAGGATGTCTTATTGGTCAGTAACGTCGAGGTCAGATACTGAAATACATGGTGACATGAGTGCTCTCTTTAGGCAGAAAATGCATGTGCTGTGTCTATTGATTCTTTGTGTCTGCTAACATTTTTATCAATGAATGAGATGTACTTTGTGATTTGTTTAGAATTTCCTCAATGGATTATTTTAAATGTGATGGGTTTAATTTGAGCTTCAGCTCTTGGAGTAGTCTCTTTCTTATTTCTTTTGACAGTAGCCTTATTTTTTATAGGGGGGCAATGAGTTGGGACTTGAGATTCATTCAGAGCTTGTGCCTTTGTCCCAAAGAATTTGAAATAATTAGGCATACTCATGCTTTTTATGAACTTATAATTTTGAATGGAAATTGAACATGGATGCTCCAGCTGATAGATGCATTCATAACAGACATGGCTAATTCAAAAATGCATCGACAAGAGACACTGGCAGATACATGTATAACATAGATGTGTAAATTGTGGTCTCTTTTAAAAACAGAAAAAAAAACACTCGCAACTAAGTAGAGAAGCAATGACATGTTTAACTCAGTCACAATTAACCAGCAGCCAGAACAAGAAGTTTTCTTCTTCGACGGAATATTCTAGCAGGAGTAGTGGCAATGACTTCTTCTATATCTTTTTTCCAGACTGTAGAACACCGGGCTCTGTTAGATAGGCTAGTAGTTGTGTACGTGACATAACTGTCACGGTGTAACTTGTGTACGTGTGTGGAGTTGTATCCCGAGCAGGTTGTTCTGGTTGTTGTGTAGATTGATCTTTATCTTGTGTATAGACTTGGACTAGGGGTCAAGCCACAACAACAACCTGCCGATCTTGTATTTGGTTCTATATATAAACACGTACGCGTCCTTGTCCAGATGACATACGCTTCCACCATCGTAGTTTTTACATGGTAACCAGAGCCATCCTCGAGCACATCCATGGCGTCGTCTTCAAGTTCCTTCCCATCCTCGCCATTCGCGCACGCTGCTACCGAGAAGCTCACGAAGGGCAATCAAGCCCTAGGGCGGGCGACGGTGCTCTCGGCCATCCGAGGCGCACAGATGGCCAAGTACCTCGACGTCGAGCAGCCACCGCCGCCCATGAAGATTGATGTCACCTCATCTGATGGCTAGACGACGGCGAAGGCGCCAAACCCTGAATTCCAAACCTGGTATGCTCAAGATCAGCAAGTCTTCTCATATCTTCTGACGACACTGCCTTGTGAGATCGCTATCCAGGTTGCATCATGTCACACCGCGGCTGAACTCTGGAACACGGTGGAGGGGATGCTTGCATCTCCCACCCGTTCTCAGACCACCAACGTCAGGATTGCCCTCGCCAACCTGCAGAAGGGCAACTCCTCCATCACCGACTATGTCGGGAAGATCAAGTCCCTCTGCGACGAGCTGATCGCTGCAGGGAAGAAGGTGGACGACGACGACATCGTCTTCCACATCCTCGCCAGGCTAGATGAAGATTTCGACCCGGTGGTGTCCGCCATGTGTTCCTTTGTGGAGCCGGTGACCGTGGCCGAGCTATTTTCACATCTGCTTAGCTTCGAAACGAGGCTCAATCTTCGGGGTGGAGGGTCTCAATCCTCTGCCAACGCCGCTACTCGAGGCTGCAGAAATGGTGGTGGTGGTGATCGCGGTCGCCGCCAAGGCGGCAATGGTGGTGACCACGGCGGGCGCGGTGGCGGCTACTCCAAGTCAGGAGGGCGCGGCGGTGGACACAACGGTGGTGGCGGGGGCAACTAAAACAACCATGCCTCTGCCGCCCCTAGAGTCCAGTGCCAAATTTGCGGCAAGATGGGCCATCCAGCTTGGAAATGCTGGAAGCGCTATGACGAATCCTACCAAGGCGTGGAGGAGAAGTCGGCCAACCTAGCTGCACCGCAGTATGGGGTTGACACAAATTGGTACCTGGACAGTGGTGCCACCGATCACATCACTGGAGACTTGGAGAAGCTGACCATGCATGATCGCTACAATGGAAACGAGCAGATTCACACTGCCAGTGGGTCAGGTATGGTTATCAAACACATCGGTCATTCGGCAATTCACACTCCTGATCGTGATCTCCTTCTAAATAATATCCCTCATGTGCCTCAAGCAAACAAAAGTCTAATTTATGCTAGCCGCCTTGCTATTGACAACAATTCCTTTGTTGAAATTCATCCCTATTATTTTCTTGTCAAGGAACGGGGAACAAAGAAGGTGCTCCTTCGAGGCAGGGGTAGACGAGGACTCTACCCGGTTAGGCACACGGGATCCGACGTCAAGAGGCATATGCTCAGTGCCACCAAGCTATCTCCGGATAGGTGGCACCAACGTCTAGGCCATCCATCTCCTCTTATTGTTAGCAAAATCATTAGCAAGAATAATCTCCCATGTGAAAATTCTTTCAATAAAGATTATATATGTGATGCATGCCAAAAAGGCAAAAGTCACCAGTTGCCTTATCCTAAGTCAATAAGTGAATCAAAATTTCCCTTAGAACTTGTGTTTTCTGATGTTTGGGGTCCTGCTGTTGAAACAGTAGGAAGAAAGAAGTACTATGTGAGGTTTATCGACGATTTCAGTAAATTCACATGGATCTATTTGATTAAACACAAGTTTGAGGTCTTCCAAAAATTCCATGATTTTCAGCACCTAGTAGAACGACAATTTGATCGGAAAATACTTGCCCTACAAACAGACTTGGGAGGGGAGTATGAAAAATTAAACTCCTTCTTCAACAAGATAGGGATATCTCACCATGTTTCATGTCCTCACGCTCACCAACAAAATGGGTCGGCTGAGAGAAAACATAGACACATTGTCGAAGTAGGGCTATCTCTTCTTGCTCAAGCCTCCATGCCTTTGAAATTTTGGGATGAGGCTTTCATTGCTGCTACCTATTTGATAAACCGAATCCCTAGCAAGGTTATCAATTTTGAAACACCCTATGAAAAACTACTCCATGAAAAACCCAACTATTCTATCCTTCGAATCTTTGGGCGTGCTTGCTGGCCCAATCTTCGACCCAAAAACAATCACAAACTTCAGTTCCGGTCTAAGCAATGTGCTTTTCTTGGGTACAGCAATTTACACAAAGGTTTTTAATGTCTTGATATATCTACTGGTCGTGTCTATATATCCAGAGATGTCATCTTCGACGAGAATGTTTTTCCCTTTGCTAGCCTCCATCCAAATGTCGGTGCACGGCTCCGTGCTGAAATTTTGTTACTTTCTCCGGAGTTATTAAATCCTTCTGATCATGGGGGTGAATGTTCTGCTGATGATCATGTGTTTAATAATCCTAATCCTGCCACTAATGGAGGCCGTGCTAAGAAAAACAGTGAAAAAAACAGCACTTTCGATCGTCATTTTATGCAGCACATGAGGCCAAATTGGACCAGCACTGGACACGAGGCGGATTCCCTTGGAGTTGCCAATCCCGAGAGATTCGGCGGCGGCACAGAGGAGCCTGACACGCGCACGCCCCCGACACCGCCAGGCGCGGCAGCCAGCAGCCCGTCCACATGTGACACGCGGCGCGAGTCACCCGTGCGGGGCGGCAGCACCGATACTGTTGGGTCCCCCATAGATAGCAGGCGGCGTCTGAGTGGGCCTGGGTCGCCATCCGTCACAGGCAATGATGGCGAGCGCCGGGCTCTTGGTGCTGATTCGCCCTCGCCAGATCTGGTGGGCCTGGAGCGGACGTGGGATCCGACGCCCGACCGGCTGGATCAGTCGCGGGATCCGACGCCTGACCATGCGACAGACGAGGCAGATCCTCTGGTGGTACGAGGTAGCGGATCTTCTGCGCCAACCACCGAATCCTCTATGGCTACAAATCCTGAACGTCCTAATACACGTTCTAAACGAGGTATTTTCAAACCCATGGTTCCCAAGGATGGAACAGTCAGGTATGATAAAAATTTTAAAGTGGTAAACTTTGCTGCCACTCAAGAACCTCGTGATCCAATTGAAGCCTTGCAAGATAAGAACTGAAAAAATGCTATGGAAGTAGAATATGATGCACTCATGAAGAATAAGACCTGGCATCTAGTTCCACATAGGCTAGGTAGAAACATTATAGATTGTAAGTGGGTGTATAAAATAAAGAGAAAATCTGATGAGACAATAGATAGGTACAAAGCTAGGTTAGTGGCAAAAGGCTTTAAGCAATGCTATGGCATTGATTATGAGGACACGTTTAGTCCAGTTGTTAAATCTGCTACTATCAGACTGGTTTTGTCTATTGATGTATCCAGGGGGTGGAGTCTTCGTCAATTGGATGTACAGAATGCGTTTCTACATGGCGTTCTTGAGGAAGAGGTCTATATGCGACAACCACCTGGTTTTGTGGATAATACTAAACCACAACATGTGTATAGGTTGGACAAGGCTCTGTATGGGTTGAAACAAGCACCCAGAGCCTGGTATTCAAGACTAAATTCAAAGCTACAACAACTTGGTTTTCGGCCATCCAAGGGAGATACCTCTTTGTTTTATTTCAAGAGAGGAAAGGTGATCATTTTCATGCTCATTTATGTAGATGACATAATTGTTGCTAGCTCTCTCAAGAGGCCACCGTAGCTTTGCTTAAAAATTTGAAGAGTGAGTTTGCTTTGAAAGATCTGGGAGAGTTGCACTATTTCCTAGGCATTGAAGTAAAGAAAGTGAATGATGGTATTCTGCTAACCCAAGAGAAGTATGCAACAGAAATACTTAAACGTGTAGGCATGAAGGATTGTAAACCCTCTAGTACACCTTTGTCTACTACTGAACATCTGTCATTGCATGAAGGAGAATTGCTTAGTCCAGAAGAAGGAACAAAATACAGAAGTGTAGTTGGGGCACTACAATACTTGACCTTGACAAGACCTGATATAGCTTTCTCTGTTAATAAGGTTTGTCAATTTTTGCATTCTCCTACATCTTTGCATTGGATAGCTGTTAAAAGGATATTAAGGTATATTCAAGGAAGTGCTGGAATTGGTCTAAGGATTTGTAAATCACCCTCAACAACAGTAAGTGCCTTCTCTGATGCAGATTGGGCAGGGTGCCCTGATGACAGAAGGTCTACTGGTGGGTTTGCTGTTTTCTTTGGCTCTAACCTTATATCGAGGAATGCAAAGAAACAAGCTACTGTCTCACATTCTAGCACTGAAGCAGAATACAAGTCTTTGGCAAATGCAACAGCAGAGGTAATGTGGGTGGAAACTCTGTTGGATGAATTGGAAATTGCAAGACCACGAGTCTCTTGTTTATGGTGTGATAATTTGGGGCAACTTATCTCTCTACAAATCCTGTATTTCATGCAAGAACAAAGCATATAGAAATTGATTTCCACTTTGTTCGTGAAAGAGTTGCAAAGAAGCTCTTGGACATCAGGTTTATTCCAACAGGAGATCAAGTTGTTGATGGTTTCACAAAGCCTCTACAAGCTCGACAACTTCAAGCCTTCAGAAACAATCTCAACCTTGACATGTTTAGATTGAGGGAGGATGTTAGATAGGCTAGTAGTTGTGTACGTGACATAACTGTCACGGTGTAACTTGTGTACATGTGTGGAGTTGTATCCCAAGCGGGTAGTTATGGTTGTTGTGTAGATTGATCTTTATCTTGTGTATAGACTTGGACTAGGGGTCTAGCCACAACAACAACCTGCCGATCTTGTATTTGGTTCTATATATAAACACGTATGTGTCCCTGTCCAGATGACATATGCTTCCACCATCGCAGTTTTCACAGGCTCTTCAACTAATGCTCCCAAAATTGATGTTTGTTACAGATGAAGAAGCTTGCGACTGTTGGAACCTAGGCAAGTTGATAGAAGCATGGCAAACTAGCTAATGCCCTGTTTCTCCTTTGAGGCGGATTCAAATGCTGAAAACTCAACCAGCGAGCATAGCAAGTTAGACAATGCAAATGTATATAGTTCCAATACAAGCAAAATTCAGAAGGAAAATCAAGGTGAGATGCGTGACTGCAGAAATGTGTTTGTAGTAAAGCTGATACAAGGTACTATGTAGCAAATGAGATGTGAGATGTGGGAGTACAGTAGCATTTATCTAACTGACCTTTAACTTTCCTTTTGATCTGTCCAAACAATTGGTATGCCATGGTACTGGCAGTACACTACGGAGTACTAAGATACAACCAATATAGAGGCAGAGAAAAATTTCCTGCAAACCCAATAAAAGGTGCAGGTTTCAAAAACAAAAAGAACCCTCTCTCCCGGACAGAAATAAGAGCAGAGCTCAGCTTCCTCCTCTGCTTTATGTGATTTGATAATTAGACCCATATGACCTTGATAGCCCTTGCAGGCTCATCATTACCATCATGAGTTCAATCCTTCATGTGAGTGTATGTCAACACAAAAGAATGAGTTAAACCAGTTTTTTACTGAATCAAGAAAATATTCAATATTTAAACATGACGGCACACAGAGTGGTGCTCGTGTGGTGTTTTTGATGTGAGCCAAAGCTAGTCGGCAAGGAACTTCTTCCTGTTGGAACCCTCAGTACCAGCACCAGTCCCATTCGCCCACAAGTACCCCTCGATCTTCGCCTTGGCAATGTCCATCTCCACCTCGGCGATCTTCCTCTCAGTCCCTCTGTCGGTGTCAAAACCGGCGGATCTCGGGTAGGGGGTCCCGAACTGTGCGTCTAGGCGGATGGTAACATGAGACAAGGGACACGATGTTTTTACCTAGGTTCGGGCCCTCTCGATGGAGGTAAAACCCTACTCCTGCTTGATTGATATTGATGATATGGGTAGTACAAGAGTGGATCTACCACGAGATCAAGGAGGCTAAACCCTAGAAGCTAGCCTATGGTATGATTGTTGTTCGTCCTATGGACTAAAACCCTGTAGGATCGAAGAAGGTGAGAGTGTCTAGAGGGGGGGTGATTAGACTACTCGACAAGATAAAAATTATGCCTTTTGACAAAGACAAGTTTTGGCACATTTTGCATAACACACAAGTCAAGTAGCATACTACACATGCAATTCTAGAGTATGGGCAGCGGAAAGTAAATTGCGCAAGTAGTAAAGAGAAGTGGAGAAGATCAAACGCAATTTGGAGACACGGAGATTTTTCTCGTGGTTCTGATAGGTGGTGCTATCGTCATTCCACGTTGATGGAGACTTCAACCCACGGAGGGTAACGGCTGCGAGAGTCCACAGAGGGCTCCACCCACGAAGGGTCCACGAAGAAGCAACCTTGTCTATGCCATCATGGCCTACGCCCACGGAGGGCTAGCCTTACTCGGGTAGATCTTCACGAAGTAGGCGATCTCCTTGCCCTTACAAACTTCTTGGTTCAACTCCACATCTCGAGGGAGGCTCCCAAGCGACACCTAACCAATCTAGGAGGCACCACCTCCAAAAGGTAATAGATGGTGTTGGTGATGATGAACTCCTTGCTCTTGTGCTTCAAATGATAATCTCCCCAACACTCAACTCTCCTCACCGATTTGGCTGTGGTGGAAGAAGGATTGAGTGGAAAGCAACTTGGGAAGGCTAGAGATCAAGCTTCATATGGTGGGAGTGGAGCAACTTGATCTCAACACAAGGGTAGGTAGTTCTCTTCTCGAAATGTAAGGTAGGAGTGGTAGTTCTTTCGATGGCTCTCTCCACGAATGAAGAGGGGTGGAGGGTATTTATAGCCTCCACACAAAATCCAACCGTTACACACATTTGACCAATCTCGGTGGGACCGAAGTTGACAACTCGGTGAGACCGAAAGTTCAAATCATGTGAACGTTGGGATTTTCGTGGGACCGAAAAAACAATCTCGGTTAGTCCGATTCGTGCAAAGACAAGAGCTTGCCAATCTCGGTGGGACCGACTTCATCATCTCGGTGACACCGATTTGATGATGAAGATTCTGAAGCTTGGCAACTCAAGTTTCGTGAGACCGAGTTCAGAATCGGAAAATCCGAATTTTCTAGGGTTTGGCTTTATGGCTGAGGTGGTTCATCTCGGTGTGACTGAGTTTGGAATATCGGTGGGACCGAGATTACTTATGAGTGTATATGGTAGTGAGAGTTGCTGATAGTTTAGGAGATGTACCACTAAGCACTTTGAGCAACCAGATCATTATCATAACCTCATCCCCTTTTAATAGTATTGGCTTTCCTATGGACTCAATGTGATCTTGGATCACTAAACCAAAAATGGAGTCTTGAGCTTTTGCCAATGCTTGCCTTAGCATTTTGAGGGGTCCACTTCTTCAGTCCTTTTGCCATGCCAATGTGATGGACCTTCCTGAAACATACTTGATAAAAGAATTAGTCCAACCACAAAGTATGTTGTCATTAATTACCAAAACCACCCAGGGAGCAAATGTGCTTTCAATCTCCCCCTTTTTGGTAATTGATGGAAACACACAAAATAAGACATCAAAGCTTACTGAAAGAAAGACAGAATTATCACGAAAGCTTTGACAAACATGTAGTACACAGGCTCCCCCTACAAGTGTGCAAGATTTTCATAGATTATGGTTTTGGACTACCACAAGCACACAAGAGAGAAGACAAGATGTGCTACATGCAGCTTGGCTATATGCATCAGAGCAGATGAAAAAGAAGAGAGTGATAATACATATGTGCATGGTGATTTCTTGCAAACAAGTATTCACAAGCAAGTCACCATCATGCACATTCTGCAAAGTGCATATACTTACCTTGAGGTTCCTTGGCATTGTACCTGAAGAAATAAACTTGGGAAAACAAGGTTAGATAACACAAGAGTATTTCTTCAACCAATCAGCAAGAACATCAAGAGTACCAAGCCAGGGATGACATGTATAAAGAGTGTCTCATATTGAGCACAAACTTGAATCAGCAAACATGTCTCCGAAACTAAAAGATTTTCAATGAACTCTGAGAGATTTTGCTTTCCATAAGATATCAATTGTGAAAGCAAAATCAAAAGAATGATGCCAAATGTAATATCCAATGTGGAACACGGCAAAGCTTTGATGTGATTCTCTCCCCCTTAAGGTAAGATTTCTCTTCTTCTCCCCCTAAATCTTCTCTTCTCCCCTTATCTCCCCCTAAATCTTCTCCCCCTTTGACATCAAGTGCCGAAAAGGACAGCAGACTAGGAAGGTCAGGGAAGATGGAAAGAAGTGGGATCCTTAAGAATCATAACAGGGCAATAAGAAACATGCATAGAGAATCATTTAGTGGAGCTGCAGAAGATGATATCCTGAAAGAAAGAAATCGGTGACACCGAATTAAGTTGGATCGGTGGGTCCGAAAGTCAGGGACTTAGGGCAGATCCTTTTTCGGTCAGACCGAAAATTTTAAGTCGGTGACGCCGAGTTTAATTCCAAGGAAATACAGAAATAATTCAGCTCACTTTGCAAGGAATGTTTCAAAGAATTTGCAATGAATTTGTAAATGATTTTCAAGGAATTGATCAGAGCCAAAAGGATATTCACAAAGACAGAAGAATAGAAATGAAAAAGATTGCTAGATGAAGTTTTTTTAAAGAAAACTCAGTGAGACAACATAAGAGAAAATAGAAAGATTCCAAAAACATATGTACTTCATCTAGATAGGGGTCGGCGACAAGGTCACCTATGTTTGAGTACTTTGACTTAGGAGTCAAATGAGAACATTTGATCATAGGTCATACTCATCGTTTAAGATTAAAATGGGGTTGCCATTTTTCGATTAAGCATTTGATGTGATCACATCTTATGAAGCTGCTTGTACTCATGTCTTTGAGTAAAGCTCCTTAAAGATGTGAAGAACATACCTTGGGCTTATTGTTGCTTTGCTCATGTAGGTGAACTTGATGTAGGTGCTCATAGGATGTGAAGTTAGAGCACCATTTCCCCTTGTGTAGTTCATCTTCCTACATGGGTTAGGCAAGCAAGGAAATACTCATGGATATCCAAGATGACAAGAGTGAAAGACTAGTTGTATAAGGTGTCAAAAGGATATGTGGAATTTTGTTCCTTGAACTCAACATCCCAAAGGGCTAGATACTTGGTTAATGACAAGATTACTCATGATTTGAGTGTGTGCTAATCTTGTGGAATGTAGATCATCCAAGTACCTGCAAGGAGTTAGATGCAATACAAGGAGGCAAATGTGTCCAAGACATATGATCATCATCATAAGAGAAATATCAAGGATTAGTCAAGTAGGCTCATGCCTTGCATGCATCAATGGAGTTTTCACTCCAAGTTTGAAGCATCAATGATGTTCAACTCACTCCTTAAGCGACAAAACACCTTCTCATCAAGAGGTTTTTAAATATATCAGCAAGTTGTTTGTCAGTTCGAACATGCTTAAGATTGATGTCACCCTTGGCAATGTGATCACGAATAAAATGGTGACGAACTTCAATATGTTTCGTTCGAGAGTGTTGCACGGGTTTGTGTCCAATCTTAATCGCACTCTCATTGTCACAAAGCAAAGGAACATGTCTCACATGTATCCCATAATCCTTAAGCGTTTGTGTCATCCATAGCAACTGAGCACTACATGAACCAGCAGCAATATATTCTGCTTCGGCAGTGGATAATGATACCGAATTTTGTTTCTTGGAGGACCAAGATACAAGGGATCGACCAAGGAATTGACACGTACCCGAAGTTGACTTTCTATCAACCCTGTCACCGGCATAGTCCGAGTCGGAATAGCCAACAAGATCGAAAGAGGCCCTCTTAGGATACCAAATGCCAAAGTTTGGTGTGTGTATCAAATATCTCACAATTCTTTTAATAGCTTTAAGATGACATTCTTTAGGGGCTGCTTGATATCGAGCACACATGCATACACTCAACATTATGTCAGGACGAGAAGCACAGAGATATAGTAGAGAACCAATCATAGATCGGTAAACCTTTTGATCAACGGGTTCTCCATCTTTTGTCAAGTCATTATGTACACTAGTAGGCATGGGGGTTCTCATACCTTTGCTTTCTTGCATGTTGAACTTCTTGAAGAGATCCTTGGTGTACTTTGTTTGTGAGACAAAGGTACCCTCCTTAGATTGCTTGATTTGCAACCCAAGGAAGAATTTGAGTTCACTCATCATGGACATCTCATACTTCTCCGACATGAGCTTTCCAAACTTCTCGCTAAAATGAGGGTTAGTTGAACCAAAGATAATATCATCAACATATATTTGGCACACAAATAGTTCACCATCAACCCTTTTCGTGAATAGCGTTGAGTCTATTTTTCCAATCTCAAATCCTTTTCAAGAAGAAAGCTAGTCAAGATTTGTACCAAGCTCTAGGAGCTTGTTTAAGACCATAAAGAGCTTTGTGCAACTTGTAAACATGATTAGGCTTTTAGGATTCACAAACCGGAGGTTGTTTCACAAATACTTCCTCCTCAATTTCACCATTTAGGAAAGCACTTTTGATATCCATTTGATAGAGAGTAATATCATGGTGATTGGCATAAGAAAGAAGAATGCGAATGGACTCAAGTCTAGCAACGGGGGCATAGGTCTCACCATAGTCCATACCTTCGACTTGTGTGTAACCTTGAGCTACGAGACGAGCCTTGTTGCGGATGACTTGTCCATCTTCATCTTGCTTGTTCCGAAACACCCATTTGGTTCCAATGACGTTTTGATCATCCTTGGGCTTCTCTACCAAAGTCCATACATTGTTCCTCTCGAAGTTGTGTAGCTCTTCGTGCATAGAGTTCACCCAATCCGGGTCTTCAAGTGCTTCTTCTACCTTCATAGGTTCAATACTAGAGATAAATGAGTAATGCTCACAAAAGTTAGCTAAGCGAGTTTTAGAGCGAGTAATTCTCCCGGAGTCGATGTCGTTCATCATTTGTTCCACGGGATGATTTTTCTTGACTCTTGCTCGGACTCGGGATAGCTTTTGTTGAGGTTGTGGCTGAGCTCCCTCATCATCCTCATCTTCATCTTCTTCTTCATTGTTGTTGGTGTTGTCTTGAGGCGGTGGAGAAGGAGGTTGTGGTGGATCTTCTTGTTGCACTTCCTCATCTTGGTGAGTTCCACTTGTGGAGGCCTCCATGTTGCCTTGAGGTTCATCTTGCCGTGAGGTAGGGGGATCCACATATGTAGATGAGGTACTCTGCTTCACTTCCATGGGACGGATCTTTCCAATAGATAAATCTTGGATGGCTTCCGATGGGTCCTTGTCTCCTACATCAATAGGCATTTGCTCTACTTGCGAGCCATTAGATTCATCAAACTTCACGTCTACCGTCTCTTCAACCTTTCGGGTGAAACTATTGTAGACACGGTAGGTGTGGGAGTTTGATCCATAACCAAGGAAAAAGCCTTCATGAGTTTTAGGAGCAAATTTAGACCGACGATGCTTATCAAGGATATAGCATTTCGAACCAAAGACACGAAAGTATCCCACTTGGGGTTTGTTACCGGTGAGGAGCTCGTATGAAGTCTTGCCGAGGAGCTTATGAAGATAAAGCCTGTTGATAGCATGACAAGCTGTCTCGACGGCTTCACCCCAAAAGTGCTTCGGTGTCTTGTATTCATCTAGCATCGTTCTCGCCATCTCTATGAGCGTTCGGTTCTTCCTCTCAACAACTCCATTTTGCTGAGGAGTGTACGTAGCCGAGAACTCATGTAGAATCCCTTCCTCATCGAGAAAAGAGTCTACATTGGCGTTCTTGAACTCCGTTCCATTGTCGCTCCGAACTTTCTTGATCTTCACCTCGAATTGATTTTGGGCCTTTCTAGCAAAGGTTTTGAAGATTTTCTGAACCTGCGATTTGTCATCAAGGAAAAATACCCACGTAAATCTGGAATAATCATCAACTATAACTAGACCAAAGGAGTTACCACCAAGGCTTTTGTAAGCATTGGGACCGAAGAGATCCATATGAGGAAGCTCAAGCGGTCTCCTTGTGGTCATGATGTTCTTCACGGGATGACTTCCACCTACTTGTTTTCCTGCCTGACAAGCACTACAAAGTCTATCTTTGTCAAAGAGAACATCTTTAACACCAAGAATATGATCACCTTTGATTACCTTGTCTAGATTACGCATACCAACATGTCCAAGCCTTCTATGCCATAACCAACCTTTAGCGGATTTAGCAATGAAGCAAGTTCTAGGTTGGGCTTTCTTAGTGAAATCAACAATATATAGATCACCTCTACGGATACCGGTAAATACCATGTTATGATTGTCACGACGAAAGACTTGGCAATCTACTTCGGTGAATAGCACATTGAATCCAAAGTCAGCTAATCTAGACACGGAAAGTAAATTGTATCCAAGTGATTCAACAAGCATGACATTTTGAATAGAGCTATCATGAGATATGGCCACCTTACCAAGGCCAAGTACCTTACCCTTGGAGTTGTCTCCAAAAGTCACATACTTGCGTGGACCATCGTTCTTTGCAAGCTCTCGAAACATGTCTTCGTCTCCGGTCATGTGATCGGTGCATCCACTATCAAGAATCCACTCTTTTCCACCGGATATGTAGTCTCTCAGATTTGCCATAAGATTGAGACTCTTCATGATCTTGTCTAGCTTGGTGTCCGAATCGGAGTAATCATCATCATGCTCATGCTCATCATCATATCGACCCATAGATTGTTCATCATCAATACCTAGGTCAATTTGACAACGACTTGCATTAGTTTTGTCAATGTGACAATAATCATCGGAATGCAATACAAGAGCATTTCTAATTAGATCATTGATAAGACAAGGATCACCCTTCTTTTTCATAAGATCACAAAGCTCAAAGAAGCATTTATCAAAGTTGGGATCATTAAGCATCATATCAAATTCAATAGTCCTGTATAGAATTTCATCAAGACCTCTCAAAGAGTAGTCCGGATAAAGTTCTTCCAAGAACTTCCACATAGCATAGGCGCACTCAAAGTTTGTAACAAGCTTAAGCAAATTATCGGGCAAACCTCTAATGATAAGATTTACGGTTCTAAGGTTACGAAGCAAATCAAGCTCTTCATCCATGGTAGGGTGCAAGGGGTCAAATGGAGGCACATAGGGGGTTTCAACATATTTGCGCAAGTTATACATCTTAAAGATAATAAGCATTTCAATCCTCCACGAGTTATAGGACACTCCATCAAGAATAGGCACTCTATGGCTAACACTTCCAAACGTAGACACGTCCATCTTCCTCCAATGGTGTGTAAACCAAAGCAATGGAGACCAATGCTCTGATACCAATTGTAGGATAGAAGAAGGTGAGAGTGTCTAGAGGGGGGGTGATTAGACTACTCGACAAGATAAAAATTATGCCTTTTGACAAAGACAAGTTTTTGGCAGATTTTGCATAACACACAAGTCAAGTAGCATACTACACATGCAATTCTAGAGTATGGGCAGCGGAAAGTAAATTGCACAAGTAGTAAAGACAAGTGGAGAAGATCAAACGCAATTTGGAGACACGGAGATTTTTCTCGTGGTTCCGATAGGTGGTGCTATTGTCATTCCACGTTGATGGAGACTTCAACCCACGGAGGGTAACAGCTGCGAGAGTCCACAGAGGGCTCCACCCACGAAGGGTCCACGAAGAAGCAACCTTGTCTATGCCATCATGGCCTACGCCCACGGAGGGCTAGCCTTACTCGGGGTAGATCTTCACGAAGTAGGCGATCTCCTTGCCCTTACAAACTTCTTGGTTCAACTCCACATCTCGACGGAGGCTCCCAAGCGACACCTAACCAATCTAGGAGGCACCACCCTCCAAAAGGTAATAGATGGTGTTGGTGATGATGAACTCCTTGCTCTTGTGCTTCAAATGATAATCTCCCCAACACTCAACTCTCCTCACTGATTTGGCTGTGGTGGAAGAAGGGATTGAGTGGAAAGCAACTTGGGAAGGCTAGAGATCAAGCTTCATATGGTGGGAGTGGAGCAACTTGATCTCAACACAAGGGTAGGTAGTTCTCTTCTCAGAAATGTAAGGTAGGAGTGGTAGTTCTTTCTGATGGCTCTCTCCACGAATGAAGAGGGGGTGGAGGGTATTTATAGCCTCCACACAAAATCCAACCGTTACACACATTTGACCAATCTCGGTGGGACCGAAGTTGACAACTCGGTGAGACCGAAAGTTCAAATCATGTGAGCGTTGGGATTTTCGTGGGACCGAAAAAACAATCTCGGTTAGTCCGATTCGTGCAAAGACAAGAGCTTGCCAATCTCGGTGGGACCGACTTCATCATCTCGGTGACACCGATTTGATGATGAAGATTCTGAAGCTTGGCAACTCAAGTTTGGTGAGACCGAGTTCGAATCGGAAAATCCGAAATTTCTAGGGTTTGGCTTTATGGCTGAGGTGGTTCATCTCGGTGTGGTGAGTTTGGAATATCGGTGGGACCGAGATTACTTATGAGTGTATATGGTAGTGAGAGTTACTGATAGTTTAGGAGATGTATCACTAAGCACTTTGAGCAACCAGATCATTATCATAACCTCATCCCCTTTTAATAGTATTGGCTTTCCTATGGACTCAATGTGATCTTGGATCACTAAACCAAAAATGGAGTCTTGAGCTTTTGCCAATGCTTGCCTTAGCATTTTGAGGGGTCCACTTCTTCAGTCCTTTTGCCATGCCAATGTGATTGACCTTCCTGAAACATACTTGATAAAAGCATTAGTGCAACCACAAAGTATGTTGTCATTAATTACCAAAACCACCCAGGGAGCAAATGTGCTTTCAAACCCTCCGGTTTATATAGACACCGAAGAGGGCTAGGGTTACAAAGAGTCGGTTACAAGGGTAGGAGATATACATATCCGTATTGCCAAGCTTGCCTTCCACGCCAAGGAAAGTCCCATCCGGACACGGGACGAAGTCTTCAATCTTGTATCTTCATAGTCTTGGAGTCCGGCCAATGATGATAGTTTGGCTATCCGGACACCCCCTAGTCCAGGACTCCCTCAGTAGCCCCTGAACCAGGCTTCAATGATGATACGTCCGGCACGCATATTGTCTTCGGCATTACAAGGCGGGTTCTTCCTCCGAATAATTCATAGAAGATTGTGAACGCTAGGATAGTGTCCGGCTCTGCAAAATAAATTCCACATACCACCATAGAGAAAATAATATGTACACAAGTTCAATCTGCTGACGTATTTCGTGGCGTGACATCACCCACGGCCAAGCCTTTACTCGAATCGTTTTTGTCATACCACCTCAGCGCGTTTAGCGAGGTGGTTTCCTTGGCATGTCTTGTCGAAGCAGAGATCGTGCTCCCCTTATTCCGGGATTCCCATCAATACGGACGTGGGTAACCCAACCGCGCCATTGATTGCGGCGCTTGGGAGATAAGCGAGTTTTACCAGGCTGGTGGGGACGCATAGTTTCGTCCGCCCATATATAAGGGGGTAAGGATCCACCTTTTTACCTACGCCTTCTTCCTCCTTTGCTTATCCATCTCCGCGCACTCGAGCTCCAGCGCCCAAGTCCGCACATCTCACCTCGACCCTCTCCAACAATGTCCGGAGCGGGAGGCAAGTGGATGGCCTCCTCCGTTACGGAGGGGCACATCAAGAAGCTGCGCGGCGCCGGATATTTGTCCAGCGACATCACGCACCGGCTCCCCGACGAGGGGCAGCTCATCCCCACCCTCGGGCCCCATGAGAGGGTGGTATTCCTTCCCCATTTCCTCCGCGGACTGGGCTTCCCACTCCACCCCTTTGACCGGGGGCTCATGTTCTACTACGGCCTGGATTTCCATGATCTGGCCCCGAATTTCATCCTCAACATCTCGGCATTTATCGTCGTGTGTCAGGCCTTCCTCTGCATTCAGCCCCACTTTGGCTTGTGGCTCAAGACCTTCAATGTCAAGCCGAAGGTTGTGAAGGGCAGCCAAGCGGAGTGCGGAGGTGCCATGGTGGGCAAGATGCCCAACGTCACTTGGCTTGAGGGCGCCTTCGTGGAAACCATCAAAGGGTGGAAATCGGGGTGGTTCTACATCACCGAGCCGCGTGACCCTAAATGGGCAGCGGCCCCCGAATTCAGATATGGCATCCCCATGCGGCTCACCTCCTGGAAAGAGAAGGGCCTGCTGTGGGGTAGTTTGGAAGAGCTGACCGCACTTCAATCCTGTCTCCAAACCCTGGTGAACAAGAAGCTCAAGCTTGTCAACATAATCCAGGTCATGCTCATCCGCCGGATTCTCCCCTGCCAGCAGCGAGATTTCAATTTGTGGGAGTTCAATCCGGCACAGCACCGTACCTTGAGCGGGCTCCTCGACACTACGTACGAAGATGCCTGGAAGGTGCTGTTTAAGGGCGGCGAGGCCCCCGCATCCGCTACCGAAGATCGCGGATTCAGCTCCCAGCGTCCGGCTGGCGAGGTAAGCCAGGTTATCCTTTATGGGACACTTGCTTTTCATAGTTTGACTCTATGTGGGATCTAAACTCCCAATACCTTTAACAGGCCTGGCAGGAGACGTCCGGACAGGTTAAGCGTCGGCCCCTTCCAGAGGACCCAGCGGATGCCCGTTTGACAGGGCTGCTGGTCCCGGCACTTTACGTAGTGCCGGAGAAGAAGGCCAAGAAGAAGGCCACGGGAACCCGAAGGAGTTCCCGACGTCAGGTGGTATCGTATTCATCGTCCGATGACTCCGAGGCGGACTCCTCCCACGAGGACGAGGAGGAGAAGAAAGAGGCCTCTCCCCTAGCGGGGGAAGAGAGGAAGAGGAAGGCCTCCCCAACGAGGGAGGCCGAAGGGTCCAAGAAGGGAAGGACTCTTCCCCAGGACTGTTCCGCCAACGTCGGCGATGGCGATGAGGAGTGGCCCTCAAGGGCCAAGCCCCTGGCGAGATCGTAAGTATTCGGACTCCCGAATAACTTCATAATTTTTCTTTTTGCCACATGGTGTCTTTCTAATGCCGCATACAACCCTGTAGTCCGCCCAAGGACAATCTTCCCGCTTCGTCGAGCGGGTCTTTGGGCACGTCGGATATGGATTCTCTTCCGACCGCCTCCACCCCTGCGACGCTGATGACGCCGAGGTGGGATCCCGGGAAGGGACCCACTAGGAGGAGGAGGCCCCGGAGGTGCCGCAGGGCAACCTCCCAGACTTTGCACCGGACTCCGCACCGGAACCTGCAGTGGTTCCGGAGTCCGGCGGGCGGCCCCTTCGTAAGAAGGGCAAGACTGTGACACAGGCGGCCTCCATCCAACTGGAGGCACCGGATAACTTGCTGCAAGCGCTCAATGGCGCTTCCATCGAAGAAGAACACCGCACTGTCATGAGTGCGGTGGTTCAGAAGGATCAGCTCGCCAAAAGCGGGTTGACCAAAGCCTGCAACAGCCTTCTAACAGGCTTTGGGGTAAGAATTTTAATATGTGTAAAGTAGTACCGCATAGATAGTAGCCACTGATGCTCGGTTCGGTGTTTGGAAAGAAAAGATCGACTGAGGATCTAAAAAGATATACACAGGAGTCTTAACAAAAATATGTCAATATGGGAATGCAGGCTGCGCTGCTGACCTCTGCCGCACTGACGGCGGAGTTCAATGCCTTGAAGCAGGGCCTTGAGCGGTCCGAGAGCGAGCTCGACCGTGCCAAGAAGCAGCTCGAGGACAAGGAAGGTGAGTAACGCCTTATAAAAGTTGTACCTTACAGAAAAGGATTTTGTTGCCAGAGAAATAACAAGGATAACGTGGGTATTTCAGGGGCTACGAACGAGGTGGCAACCCTGACGGAGGCGGTGTCCGCGGCCAACGCAATGCGGCCGCGGAACGAGCCGAGCGAGAGAAGCAGGAGGTGCGGGTGGCGGAGGTACAGCAAGAGCTCCAGGCTGTCGTGGAAAAACACGAGAGTTTGGAGCGTGACTCGATGGCTCGAGAGTCCGAGCTTGCATCAGCTCTTGAGAGTGCCAAAGCCGCTAAGGCCGAAGCCCACAAGGCCCTCCAGGAAATCGAGGAATTGAAGAAAATAGCGGCGGGTAGGGCATTCTTCATGCAAAGCAAGCATGTAAAACTGAATTACCTATTACTTACCTGAATTTGGAGCTCTCCAAGAGCGTTCCCAGATCTGCCCCGCAGCGTGTCCGATGCTGCCGCTTTCTACAGAACCGAGGAGGGGAGCTCGACGGAGAAGGTGTTCTGGTCTCAGTATGCTGAGGCCGCACATCCGGTGCCCCTTAGTGACCAGCTGAAGAAGCTGGTCGAGCTCCATAAGGTGGCGGAATAGGCCATGAAGGGCCTTATAGTTCGGCTATGGCCCAAAGAGGCCATGCCTGGGAGCTACTTCGGCCTGGTGCGGCGGCTGGTGGATGCGTGTCCCTGGGTTGAAGTCATCAAGCACTCCGCCTGCATTGAAGGTGCCCGTCGGGCCCTTGCCCGTGCTAAGGTGCACTGGGGCAGGATGGATGCTGAGAAGCTTGTGACGGACGCGCCGCCGCCGGGCAAGGAGTATCGCACACCCGAGATGTATTACAAGGGTGTCCTGAAGGGTGCCCGCATTATTGCGGGTGAGTGCTCCAAAGATGTAATATTTGAGTAGACTCACATTTTGTTATCCTGTGCGCCGAAAACTTTGTTTGTATGCGCTAAGCAACGCTTGTTAATTTAAAATATTACCTTTTGTGCGGCTGTTTATCAAATCTGAGAGATGGCAAGTCGTCGGCTTCAGCCCCCACGCCATGAGTGTTGGGGTGTTCGGGATAAACTTGAGCGCTCTTGTTCCCATTTTTGGGTCCATCTAGGGAGGCGCTCAACACAACGAACAAGGCAACCGGACTTATAGTGCTTGAACACTCTCACTTAGCCATAGAATTCTATAATTTTAAATTTCGGTGAAGCCCCTAGTGTTTGGAAGGCTGAATTCGGGGCACTATCCACGCCTAGGCCGGACAAAGCCAGTTCCTCGCTCTAAGCGGCATAAGTCTTTAGGGACTCAAAAAAACCTCTCGAACAGCGACCGGCTCTCGCCTCATCATGGCGGTCAGTTTTAGCTTTCTCCACTGAGGTGCTCGCCCAGCTCAACTGGGGCACAATTGCAGTGGTTCTCCCAGTGCTAACTTAGCCGATATAACGGAACGTAAGGTACCAAAACATGGGAGCCGGGCAAACCCAACTATTGACCCAAGACATGATTCGGAGCCGATGCACATAATGCTATAAGTTCGGGGTGCCGCACTTGTGAAAGTGTTCGGACTTATCGCACCATAATGTGGGGAACTTAAGCCCCTGGTGTATTTAGCCATACCAAAGTGTATGGATGCAACATGTCATAAATGAACATATGTATAAGAAAGTAATGCAATTATAAGCAAAAAGCGATGCATTGTTTATTCAAGAAATACTGCCATTAATGCAGAACGATACAAATAGTGCGATATGCAAGGGATGGGACTATTAAACATGTCCCCCTCCAGGGGTAGGCTGCGGAATGGTGTATAAAACAGATTTAATGCTCGTAATGGAGACCACCTGGATACTCGTCGTAGCCTTTCTCCTTCCCTGGCTGTTGCATCGTGAGTTCGGCAGTTCATCACGGACAGGCCTCCGTAAATGGAGTCCTGTGGATAAGAAAAAAGGGGAAAAAGGATGACACACTTGGGATCCCCTGGTGTGGTTGAGCCGCACTCTGGGCCTGTCGTGGTCGTGCCCCTCCCCCTATGCCCATGGTATCTCCAGAGCGTAATGATGTACGCGAATTACCGGTCTTGCAATTTTGCAACGCTGTGGTTGGGGCCGCATTGCTACGCGTGCTCGGAACGTGCCAGGTGGTCTTGTTGTAGGTTACTTCGGGCGTGTTTAGCAGTGTCCGGTCGCTTAACGGCCGGACTCGAGAATTGCCTTAGGAGGCTGCTCTGTACTTCTACCGCGAGAGCCGCTGTATGTTCCTCCGTTCGGAGAGAGCATTCAATGTTTCCATTGACCGTGATGACTCCTCGAGGGCCTGGCATCTTGAGCTTGAGGTATGCGTAGTGCGGCACCGCGTTGAACTTTGCAAACGCGGTCCGTCCGAGCAGAGCATGATAGCCGCTACGGAACGGAACTATGTCGAAGATTAACTCCTCGCTTCGGAAGTTATCCGGGGATCCGAAGACCACTTCCGGTGTAATTGAGCCTGCATAATTGGCCTCTACATTCGGTATGACGCCCTTGAAGGTCGTCTTTGTGGGTTTAATCCTTGAGGGTCTATGCCCATCTTGCGACCGTATCTGATAAAGCAGGTTCAGCTGCTGCCGCCGTCCATCGGGACTCTAGTGAGGTGAAATCCATCGACGATTGGGTCTAGAACCAATGCGGCGAATCCGCCGTGGCGGATGCTGGTGGGGTGGTCCCTTCAATCAAAAGTGATCGGGCAAGAGGACCATGGATTGAACTTTGGGGTGACTGGCTCCATGGCATATACGTCCTCGAGTGCACGCTTCCGCTCCCTTTTGGGTATGTGGGTTGCGATATCATGTTCACCGTCCGCACTTGTGGGGGAAACCTTCATCCTCTATTGTTCGGGGCGGGTCTCTTCCTCGTCATCGCTATGCAGCCCCTTGTCATTATTTTCGCAATTAACGGCCTGCTGCTTGAATACCCAACAATCCCTGTTGGTGTGATTAGCTGGCTTTTGGGTGCCATGTATCCGCACGAAGCGGTCGAGTATTCGGTCCAAATTGGACGGACCGGAGTAGTTCTCTTGAATGGCTTTTTCCACGACCGGGTTTGAGTCTCGAATCCGGCGTTGACCGTCAGATCCTCGGTGTTATCGCCATTAACGCGGGCGTTTGTTCTTATTATGACGCGACCGCCATTGCGGTCCTTGGTATCCGGACTGCCGAATTTTTCTTTGAGGTTGTTCTGCGGGCTAGCCAGCTGTCCTCTCCCGCAGAAGCGGGTCATGAGTGATGTGAGGGCTGCCATGGATTTGGCTTTTCTGTCCTAGAGCGGGCAAGCCACTCGTCATGATGTTATGTTTGAAGGCTGCAAGGGCCTCTGCATCCGGACAGTCAACAATTTGGTTTTTCTTGGTTAAGAACCGTGTCCAGAATTGTCTGGACGATTCGTCTGGCTGCTGAATTATGTGGCTTAGGTCATCGGCGTCTGGTGGTCGCACATATGTGCCCTGGAAGTTATCAAGGAATGTGTAGGATCGTTGAAGGTAAGAGTGTCTAGAGGGGGGGTGATTAGACTACTCGACAAGATAAAAGTTTTGCCTTTTGACAAGAACAAGTTTTTGCCAAGTTCACAATGGAGATCAAGTCAAGCATCATGCAAACAAGTCAAGTAGCATACTACACATGCAATTCTAGAGTAATGGCAGCGGAAAGTAAATTGCACATATAGTAAAGGAGAGGTGGAGAAGAGCAAACGCAATTTGGAGACACGGAGATTTTTCTCGTGGTTCCGATAGGTGGTGCTATCGTGAATCCACGTTGATGGAGACTTCAACCCACGGAGGGTAACGGCTGCGAGAGTCCACGGAGGGCTCCACCCACGAAGGGTCCACGAAGAAGCAACCTTGTCTATGCCATCATGGCCTACGTCCACGGAGGACTAGCCTTACTCGGGGTAGATCTTCACGAAGTAGGCGATCTCCTTGCCCTTACAAACTTCTTGGTTCAACTCCACATCTTGACGGAGGCTCCCAAGTGACACCTAACCAATCTAGGAGGCACCACCTCCAAAAGGTAATAGATGGTGTTGGTGATGATGAACTCCTTGCTCTTGTGCTTCAAATGATATCTCCCCAACACTCAACTCTCCTCACCGATTTGGCTGTGGTGGAGGAAGGATTGAGTGGAAAGCAACTTGGGAAGGCTAGAAATCAAGTTTCATATGGTGGGAGTGGAGCAACTTGATCTCAACACAAGGGTAGGTAGTTTTCTTCTCGAAATGTAAGGTAGGAGTGGTAGTTCTTTCGATGGCTCTCTCCACGAATGAAGAGGAGGTGGAGGGTATTTATAGCCTCCACACAAAATCCAACCGTTACACACATTTGACCAATCTCGGTCGGATCAGAAGTTGACAACTCGGTGAGACCGAAAGTTCAAATCTTGTGAACGTTGGGATTTTCGTGGGACCGAAAATACAATCTCGGTTAGTCCGATTCTTCCAAAGTCTAGGGTTTGCCAATCTCGGTGGGACCGACTTTCTCATCTCGGTGACACCGATTTGAGTCTGAATGTTCTGAAGGTTGGCAACACCAATTTCGTAAGACCGAGTTTGGAATCGGAAAATCCGAAATTTCTAGGGTTTGGGTATATGGTGAGGTGGTTCATCTCGGTGTGACTGAGTTTATGGAATCGGTGGGACCGAGATTACTTATGAGTTTATGTTGGAATGAAAGATTGCGATAGTTTGAGAGATAAATCATTAAGCACTTTGAGCAACCAGATCATCATCATAACCTCATCCCTTTTAATAGTATTGGCTTTCCTATGGACTCAATGTGATCTTGGATCACTAAACCAAAATGGAGTCTTGAGCACTTGCCAATCCTTTCCTTAGCATCCTAGGGGTTCACCTCTTCAGTCCTTTTGCCATGCCAAAGTGGTTGACTTTCTGAAACATACTTGATAAAAGCATTAGTCCAACCACAAAGTATGTTGTCATTAATTACCAAAACCACCTAGGGAGCAAATGTGCTTTCAATCTCCCCCTTTTTGGTAATTGATGGCAACACACAAAACAGACATCAAAGCTTCAAATAAAGACAGAATTATCATTAAAGCTTTGACAAACATGTAGTACAGTGCTCCCCTACGAGTGTGCAAGCTTTTCATAAATTATGGTTTTGGACTACCACAAGCACACATGAGAGAAAGGCAAGATGTGCCACATGCAGCTTGGCTATATGCATCAGAGCAGATGAGGATAAGTGAGTGATGATGCATATGTGCATGGTGATTTCTTGCAAACAGGTATTCACAAGCAAGTCACCATCATGCACATTCTGCAAGATGCATATACTTACCTTGAAGTTCCTTGGCATTGTACCTGAAGAAATAAGCTTGAGAAAACAAGGTTAGATAACACAAGAGTATTCCTTCATCCAACTACAAGAACATCAAGAGTACCAAGCCAGGGATGACATGTATAAAGAGTGTCTCTTGTTGAGCACTAGCTTGAATCAGCTAACATGTCTCCCAAGACTAAAAGATTTTCAATGAGCTCTGAGAGATTTTGCTTTTCATAAGATACCAATTGTACTTTTCAGAAGATGCCAATTGTGAGAGCAAGGGAAGCAAAATCAAAAGAATAATGCCAAAAGTAATATCCAATGTGAAATACGGTAAAGCTTTGATGTGATCCTCTCCCCCTTAAGGTAAGATTGTTCTTCTTCTTCCTTTAACTTTTCTCTTCTCCCTTTATCTTCCAATCTCCCCCTAAGCTCCCCCTAAATCTTCTCCCCCTTTGACATCAAGTGCCGAAAAGGACAGTAAACCAGGAAGGACAGGAAAGATGGAAGGAAAGAAGTGGGATCCTTAAGAATCACAACTGAGCAAATTAAGTATGCAGAATAAATCATTTAGTGGAACTGCAGAAGATGATATCCTGGTGAATGTAAATCGGTGACACCGAATTAATATGGATCGGTGTGTCCGAAAGTCAGAGACTTAGGACTGATCCTTTTCGGTCAGACCGAAATATTTAAATCGGTGACGCCGAGTTTAATTCCAAGGAAATATAGAAATAATTCAGCTCAGTTTGCAAGGAATGTTTCAACAGATTTGCAATGAATTTGTAAAAGGATTTTCAGGGAATTTATCAGAGCCAGAAAGATATACACAAGAACAGAAGAAACAGAAATGAAAAAGATTGCTAGATGAATTTATTTTTTTTAAAATAAGCAAGAACTCTCAATGAGAAAAGCAGAGAAATTCCAAAACATATGTACTTCATCTAGACAGGGGTCGGCGACTAGGTCACCTATGTTTGAGTATATTGACTTAGGAGCCAAATGAGAACATTTGATCATAGGTCATACTCATCGTTTAAGCTCAAAATGGGGTTGCCATTTTTCGATTAAGCATTTGATGTGCTCACATCTTATGAAGCTGCTTGTACTCATGTCTTTGAGCAAAGCTCCTTCAAGATGTGAAAAACATACCTTGGGCTTGTTGTTGCTTGTTCTCATGTAGGTGAACTTGATGTTGATGCTCATAGAATGTGAAGTTGGAGCACCATTTCCAATTGTATAGTTCATCTTCCTACATGGGTTAGGCAAGCAAGGAAATACTCAAGAATATCCAAGATGACATGAGTGAAGTACTAGAAGTATAATATGTCAAAAAGGATATGTGGAATTTTGTTCCTTGAACTCAACATCCCAAAGAGCCAGATACATGGTCAATGACAAGATTACTCATGATTCGAGTGTGTGTGGTAATCTTGTAGAATGTAGACCATCCAAGTACCTTCGAGGAGTTAGATGCAATACAAGGGGGCAAATGTGTCCAAGACATATGATCATCATCATAAGAGAAATATCAAGGATTAGTCAATTAGGCTCATGCCTTGCATGCATCAATGGAATTTTCACTCCAAGTTTGAAGCATCAATGATGTTCAACTCACTCCTTAAGCGACAAAACACTTTCTCATCAAGTGGTTTTGTAAAGATATCTGCAAGCTGTTTGTCAAGATTTGAACATGCTTAAGATCGATGTCACCCTTAGCAATGTGATCACGAATAAAATGGTGGCGAACTTCAATGTGTTTCGTGCGAGAGTGTTGCACGGATTGTGTCCAATCTTAATCGCACTCTCATTGTCACAAAGCAAAGGAACATGTCTTGCATGTATCCCATAATCCTTAAGCGCTTGTGTCATCCATAGTAATCGAGCACAACACTAACCAGCAGCAATATATTCTTGGCGCAGAGATAATGATATCGAATTTTGTTTCTTGGATGACCAAGATACAAGGGATCGACCGAGGAATTGACACGTGCCGAAGTTGACTTTCTATCAATCTTGTCTCCGCATAGTCCGAGTCGGAATAGCCAACAAGATCGAAAGAGGCCCTCTTAGGATACCAAATGCCAAAGTTAGGTGTGTGTATCAAATATCTCACAATTCTTTTAACAGCTTTAAGATGACATACTTTAGGGGCTGCTTGATATCGAGCACACATGCATACACTCAACATTATGTCAGGACGAGAAGCACAGAGATATAGTAGAGAACCAATCATGGATCGATAAACCTTTTGATCAACAGGTTCTCCGTCTTTAGTCAAGTCATTGTGTCCACTAGTAGGCATGGGGGTTTTCATACCTTTGCTTTCTTGCATGTTGAACTTCTTGAAGAGATCCTTTGTGTACTTTGTTTGTGAGACAAAGGTACCCTCCTTAGATTGCTTGATTTGCAACCCAAGGAAGAATTTGAGTTCTCTCATCATGGACATCTCATACTTCTCTGACATAAGCTTTCCAAACTTCTCACTAAACTGAGGGTTAGTTGAACCAAAGATAATATCATCAACATATATTTGGCACACAAATAGTTCACCGTCAACCCTTTTCGTGAATAGCGTTGAGTCTATTTTTCCAATCTCAAATCCTTTTTCAAGAAGAAAGCTAGTCAAGTTTGTACCAAGCTCTAGGAGCTTGTTTAAGACCATAAAGAGCTTTGTGCAACTTGTAAACATGATTAGGTTTTTTAGGATTCACAAACCGGAGGTTGTTTCACAAATACTTCCTCCTCAATTTCACCATTTAGAAAAGCACTTTTAATGTCCATTTGATAGAGAGTAATATCATGGTGGTTGGCATAAGCAAGAAGAATGCGAATGGACTCAAGTCTAGCAACGGGGGCATAGGTCTCACCATAGTCCATACCTTCGACTTGTGTGTAACCTTGTGCTACGAGACGAGCCTTGTTGCGGATGACTTGTCCATCTTCATCTTGCTTGTTCCAAACACCCATTTGGTTCCAATGACGTTTTGGTCATCATTGGGCTTTCTACCAAAGTCCAAACGTTGTTCCTCTCGAAGTTGTGTAGCTCTTCGTGCATAGCGCTCACCCAATCCGGTCTTCAAGCGCTTCTTCTACCTTCATAGGTTCAAGACTGAAATAAATGAGTAATGCTCACAAAAGTTAGCTAAACGAGTTTTAGAGCGAGTAATTCTCCGAGTCGATGTCATTCATCATTTGTTCCACGGATGATTCTTCTTGACTCTTGCTCGAACTCGAGATAGCTTTTGTTGTGGTCGCGGCTGAGCTTCCTCATCATCCTCATCTTCCTCTTCTTCTTCATTGTTGTTGGTGTTGTCTTGAGGTGGTGGAGAAGGAGGTTGCGGTGGATCTTCTTGTCGCACTTCCTCATCTTGGTGAGTTCCACTTGTGGAGGCCTCCATGTCGCCTTGAGGTTCACCTTGCCGTGAGGTAGAGGGCTCCACATATGTAGATGAGGTACTCTCCTTCACTTCCATGGGACAGATCTTTCCAATGGATAAATCTTGAATGGCTTCCGATGGGTCCTTGTCTCCTACATCGATAGGCATTTGCTCTACTTACGAGCCATTAGATTCATCAAACTTCACATCTACCGTCTCTTCAACCTTTCGGGTGAAATTGTTGTAGACACGGTAGGTGTGGGAGTTTGATCCATAACCAAGGAAAAAGCCTTCATGAGTTTTAGGAGCAAATTTAGACCGACGATGCTTATCAAGGATATAGCATTTTGAACCAAAGACACGAAAGTATCCCACTTGGGGTTTGTTACCGGTGAGGAGCTCATATGAAGTCTTGCCGAGGAGCTTGTGAAGATAGAGCCTGTTGATAGCATGACAAGCTGTCTCGACGGCTTCACCCCAAAAGTGCTTCGGCGTCTTGTATTCATCAAGCATCGTTCTCGCCATCTCAATGAGCGTTCGGTTCTTCCTCTCGACAACTCCATTTTGTTGAGGTGTGTACGTAGCCGAGAACTCATGTAGAATTCCTTCCTCGTCGAGAAAAGAGTCCACATGGGCGTTCTTGAACTCCGTTCCATTGTCGCTCCGAACTTTCTTGATCTTCACCTCGAATTGATTTTGGGCCTTTCTAGCAAAGGTTTTGAAGATTTTCTGAACCTGCGATTTGTCATCAAGGAAAAATACCCACGTAAATCTGGAAAAATCATCAACAATAACTAGACCAAAGGAGTTACCACCAAGGCTTTTGTAAGCATTGGGACCAAGAGATCCATATGAAGAAGCTCAAGCGGTCTCCTTGTGGTCATGATGTTCTTACGGATGACTTCCACCTACTTGTTTTCCTGCTTGACATGCACTACAGAGTCTATCTTTGTCAAAGAAAACATCTTTAACACCAAGAATGTGATCACCTTTGATTAGCTTATCTAGATTACGATACCAACATGTCCAAGCCTTCTATGCCATAACCAACCTTTAGCAGATTTAGCAATGAAGCAAGTTCTAGGTTGGGCTTTCTTAGTGAAATCAACGACATATAGGTCACCTCTACGAATACCGGTAAATACCATGTTATGATTGTCACGACGAAAAACTTGGCAATCTACTTCGGTGAATAGCACATTGAATCCAAAGTCAGCTAATCTAGACACGGAAAGTAAATTGTATCCAAGTGATTCAACAAGCATGACATTTTTAATGGAGCTATCATGAGATATGGCCACCTTACCAAGGCCAAGTACCTTACCCTTGGAGTTGTCTCCAAAAGTCACATACTTGCGTGGACCATCGTTCTTTGCAAGCTCTCGAAACATGTCTTCATCTCCGGTCATGTGATCGGTGCATCCACTATCAAGAATCCACTCTTTTCCACCGGATATGTAGTCTCTCAGATTTGCCATAAGACTGAGACTCTTCATGATCTTGTCTAGCTCGGTGTCCGAATCGGAGTAATCGTCATCCTGCTCATGCTCATCATCATATTGACCCATAGACAATTCATCATCAATTCCTAGGTCAATTTGACAATGACTTGCATTAGTTTTGTCAGAGTCACAATAATCATCGGAATGCAATACAAGAGCATTTCTAATTCGAACATTGATAAAACCGGGATCACCCTTCTTTTTCATAAGATCACGAAGCTCAAAGAAGCATTTATCAAAGTTGGGATCATTGGGGCGCATCATATCAAATTCAATGGTCTTGTATAGAATTTCATCAAGACCTCTTAAAGAGAAGTCCGGATAAAGTTCTTCCAAGAACTTCCACATAGCATAGGCGCACTCAAAGTTTGTGACAAGCTCAAGCAAGTTATCGGGCAAGCCTCTAATGATGAGATTTTCAGTTCTAAGGTTTCGAAGCAAATCAAGCTCTTCATCCATAGTAGGGTGCAAGGGGTCAAATGGAGGTACATATGGGGTTTCAACATATTTGCGCAAGTTGTACATCTTAAAGATAGCAAGCATTTCAATCCTCCACGAGTTATAGGACACTCCATCAAGAATAGGCACTCTATGACTAACACTCCCAAACGTAGACACGTCCATCTTCCTTCAATGGTGTGCAAACGAAAGCAATGGAGACCAATGCTCTGATACCAATTGTAGGATCGTTGAAGGTAAGAGTGTCTAGAGGGGGGGTGATTAGACTACTCGACAAGATAAAAGTTTTGCCTTTTGACAAGAACAAGTTTTTGCCAAGTTCACAATGGAGATCAAGTCAAGCATCATGCAAACAAGTCAAGTAGCATACTACACATGCAATTCTAGAGTAATGGCAGCGGAAAGTAAATTGCACATATAGTAAAGGAGAGGTGGAGAAGAGCAAACGCAATTTGGAGACACGGAGATTTTTCTCGTGGTTCCGATAGGTGGTGCTATCGTGAATCCACGTTGATGGAGACTTCAACCCACGGAGGGTAACGGCTGCGAGAGTCCACGGAGGGCTCCACCCACGAAGGGTCCACGAAGAAGCAACCTTGTCTATGCCATCATGGCCTACGTCCACGGAGGACTAGCCTTACTCGGGGTAGATCTTCACGAAGTAGGGATCTCCTTGCCCTTACAAACTTCTTGGTTCAACTCCACATCTTGACGGAGGCTCCCAAGCGACACCTAACCAATCTAGGAGGCACCACCTCCAAAAGGTAATAGATGGTGTTGGTGATGATGAACTCCTTGCTCTTGTGCTTCAAATGATAATCTCCCCAACACTCAACTCTCCTCACCGATTTGGCTGTGGTGGAGGAAGGGATTGAGTGGAAAGCAACTTGGGAAGGCTAGAAATCAAGTTTCATATGGTGGGAGTGGAGCAACTTGATCTCAACACAAGGGTAGGTAGTTTTCTTCTCGTAAATGTAAGGTAGGAGTGGTAGTTCTTTCGATGGCTCTCTCCACGAATGAAGAGGAGGTGGAGGGTATTTATAGCCTCCACACAAAATCCAACTGTTACACACATTTGACCAATCTCGGTCGGACCGAAGTTGACAACTCGGTGAGACCGAAAGTTCAAATCTTAGAACGTTGGGATTTTCGTGGGACCGAAAATACAATCTCGGTTAGTCCGATTCTTCCAAAGTCTAGGGTTTTCCAATCTCGGTGGGACCGACTTTCTCATCTCGGTGACACCGATTTGAGTACGTAGGTTTCTGAAGGTTGGCAACACCAATTTCGTAAGACCGAGTTTGGAATCGGAAAATCCAAATTTCTAGGGTTTGGGTATATGGTGAGGTGGTTCATCTCGGTGTGGACTGAGTTTATGGAATCGGTGGGACCGAGATTACTTATGAGTTTATGTTGGAATGAAAGATTGCCGATAGTTTGAGAGATAAATCATTAAGCACTTTGAGCAACCAGATCATCATCATAACCTCATCCCCTTTAATAGTATTGGCTTTCCTATGGACTCAATGTGATCTTGGATCACTAAACCAGAAATGGAGTCTTGAGCACTTGCCAATCCTTTCCTTAGCATCCTAGGGGTTCACCTCTTCAGTCCTTTTGCCATGCCAAAGTGGTTGACTTTCCTGAAACATACTTGATAAAAGCATTAGTCCAACCACAAAGTATGTTGTCATTAATTACCAAAACCACCTAGGGAGCAAATGTGCTTTCAGAATGCAGCTTCCAGGTCTTCCCAACACCCAATTGATTCTGCTGGCAGGCTGTTGAGCCAATGCCGAGCTGGTCCTTTAAGCTTGAGTGGGAGATATTTGATGGCGTGAAGATCATCACCGCGGGCCATGTGGATATGAAGAAGATAGTCTTCGATCCAAACCACGGGGTCTGTTGTGCCATCATAGGATTCAATGTTCACGGGTTTGAACCCTTCGGGGATTTGATGATCCATTACTTCATCTGTGAAGCATAGTGGGTGTGCGGCGCCTCTATATTGGGCTATATCACGATGTAGCTCAAGCGAGCTTTGTCTACTGTGTTCGGCCCGGCCGGAGTTGTTGTATCCGGCGCGACGGTCGTCGTCGCGCATCATGGGGCGCCCACGCGATCCGTAGATCGATCTTGATTGTCTTGCCTTATCCTCCAATATGTCTCGCAAGTCCGGTGCATTCCCCCGTGGCTTTGTACTTCTCGAGCGATGCCGGGGTACGGCTTTAGTGGAAGGCCTAGAGGCCTCTCTGTCGCGTCCACGAGGTGGCCGGTCGGCCGTATTGTGCGCTGGTGATGTAGGTTTATATGCCTCCTCCTCTAATCGGGGGAGCAGCTTGCGTTTGGGGTAGCTTTTGGAGGGGCGTTCGAGTTCATACTCTTCGGCCGCAAGGACTTCAGTCCATCTGTCGTCTAGCAAATCTTGGTCAGCTCTAAGCTGTTGCTGCTTTTTCTTAAGGCTGCTTGCCGTGGCATAAGCCTGCGTTTGAAACACTCTTGTTCAATGGGATCCTCGGGCACGACGAATTCATCGTCGTCGAGGCTTGCCTCGTCTCCGGAGGGAGGCATGTAGTTATCGTCCTCTACCTCTTTGTCTATCGCTCTCTCATGAGGGCTGGCTTCTTCATCCTCCTGTGCTGAATCTTGCTGGAGGGGATTGTCTTCGGCGTTGTCCGGGGTGTTATTGTCTCCGGTGCCGGAATCTCCATTCTTGCTGTGGCGGGATTTAGAGCGGCGCCGCTGACTCCGGCGCTTAGGCTGTTTCTTGGAGGGGTCTTCCTCCGCTGTTTCATCGCCATTCCCATCTTTTGGGATGTCCACCATGTATATGTCGTATGATGAGGTGGCTTTCCAGTGCCCCGTAGGCGCTGGCTCTTGATCGTCTTCGGCATCATCGTCCATATCGTCGATGTCTTCGGAGTCGAAGTCTAGCATGTCGGTTAGGTCATCGACAGTGGCTACAAAGTGGGTGGTGGGTGGGCTTTGAATTTCTTCGTCGTCCGCATCCCAACCATCCTGACCGTAGTCCGGCCAGGGCTCTCCTGATAACGAGAGATACTTTAGTGAATTCAGGATGTTGCCAAAAGGCGAGTGCTGAAAGATGTCCGCAGCGGTGAACTCCATGATCGGCGCCCAATCGGATTCGATTGGTAGGGGCGCGGGAGGTTCAGAGTCCGGCGAAGAGTCCGGCACCTCGGAGTCACGAGCTTCACAAGGGACAAGGTCGGTATTCGGCTCCATCGCCGTAGAGGTAGCAGCCCCCGAGGCGGTGTCTAGCCACCCATCCTCGTCTGTGATCAGCCCGAATTAAGGGTTGAGCGACTCGTGCAGCGCCTCCGTGGCACCGTCCGCAGCAGAGCTAAATCATGCCCATCGTGATAGTGCGGCACGCTCGGCTGTGGCTCGAATCCATCGAAGATCAAGTCTCCTCAGATGTCAGCCGTGAAGTTCAAACTTCCAAATCTGACCTAATGGCCAGGGGCGTAGCTTTCAATCTGCTCCAGATGGCCAAGCGAATTGGCCCGCAGTGCAAAGCCGCCGAATATGAAGATTTGTCCGGGGAGAAAAGTCTCACCCTGGACCGCGTCGTTGTTGATGATCGAAGGAGCCATCGGGCCTATAAGCGACGACACAGAGGAACTCTCAATGAAAGCACCAATGTCGGTGTCAAAACCGGTGGATCTCGGGTAGGGGGTCCCGAACTGTGCGTCTAGGCGGATGGTAACAGGAGACAAGGGACACGATGTTTTTACCCAGGTTGGGGCCCTCTCAATATGGAGGTAAAACCCTACTCCTGCTTGATTGATATTGATGATATGGGTAGTACAAGAGTGGATCTACCACGAGATCAAGGAGGCTAAACCCTAGAAGCTAGCCTATGGTATGATTGTTGTTTGTCCTATGGACTAAAACCCTCCGGTTTATATAGACACCGAAGAGGGCTAGGGTTACACAGAGTCGGTTACAAGGGTAGGAGATCTACATATCCGTATCGCCAAGCTTGCCTTCCACGCCAAGGAAAAGTCCCATCCGGACACGGGACGAAGTCTTCAATCTTGTATCTTCATAGTCTTGGAGTCCGGCCAATGATGATAGTTCGGCTATCCGGACACCCCCTAGTCCAGGACTCCCTCACCCTCTAACACCAAACAACCCATTTCGAATCAACAAACCAGAAGAACATGTCATACTAGAAAGCCATGCGAACCAATAAATTACGTGCATCTCAAGTCCCTCAGCTTATCGTCCACCGAGATCTCCTCTGGGAGCTGCAATTAGGCGCCACCGTCAGGAAAAATCAATAAAAACGAGAGGTGGGCGGAGAGGGGCGTTGAGAGAACCGTACATTGCTACTGTTCTTCTCGAGGAGGCCGGAGAGGATCGCCCCGGTCTGTGCGTCCTGCCATAGCCTGCGAACTAATCAAGGGGAGATCAGAGCTGCTGAGCGGAGGAGAGATCTGGGGAGGAGAGGGAGGGCGTGAGCGTACTGGCCAGTGACGTACAACCAGGCAAGGCAGGTGAGGAAGGCCATGATGAGGGGGGCCCTGCCGGCAGAGGCGGCAGCGGACGAGGAAGACAGGGGCTCACCGAGGTGACGGAGTGGAAGACTTGCTGCCAAGGACTTACTCCTGAGCCAACCACCGAGCACCACTCCGTCGTCTACCCGTCGGCCGCCCACATCGTGTTGGTCGCCGTCGAGACTCTAAACTGTCCGATGTCGATTCGGAAAGGACGTGGGGAGTGGATGGGTTCTTGGACAATCCGTGAGTAAATAGCATAAAGGTAAAATTACTTTGCTGGCAATATAATTTTACGGAGGTAGGAAAGGTGGCTTAGCTTGGTTTTGCACAACGTCTCGCTCGATTAACCGACCAGGGTGAAGAATTACTTATTCTTCACCCTGGGTTACTAATATATATATATATATATATATATATATATATAGTGTTACTATTCATCACCCAGGGTCTAAAATACGTTATTCTTCATCTGAGGTAATCTTATGATCATTTCATAAATAAATTATATTTCAAATACAAATAGTTATAGTCATATTGATTCACTGCATAAAATTTGGCATAAAAAATGTCAGAAGACCAGAAAAATTACATTTTATTTATATTTTACACTATGTTTTTACGTTTGAAATTTGTGTAACATAAAATATTTTTTACGGCAATTATATATTTTCTTACGTTCTCTTTTTATGTATGAAATAAGACAAAATTTACGGAACATAAAACTACGGTGCATTCATGTTAAAATAGAGGGGGTGAAGAATAACTATTCCTCACCCAGGATGACGAATAGTGCGACCCTATATATATATATATATATATATATATATATATATTGGCCTCGTGAAGGAGAAATTATCGCGCTAGCTTGGAGGAGGGTTATGTCAATGTTATATTCATGCCCCAATCATGAGCTCTCAAGAGAAATTATTATTCCAAATTTTTATGCTCGACTTTCTCATAATGATCAATCCATGCTCAATACTTCTTATACTGGTTCCATTATGAAGAGGACTATTGAATTTCGGTGGGATCTTTTATAAAGAATTAAATGCAAATTTGAAGATTGGGAACTCGACGAAGGTAAATAGTCAGCTATTAAGCTTGAGTTTGATTGTGTTAAATCTTTTATGAATACCGATGCTTTTCAAAAGTTTAGCACTAAATATGGACTAGACTCTGAGATAGTAGCCTCCTTTTGTGAATCTTTTGCTACTCGTGTTGATATCCCTAAAGAGAAGTGGTTTAAATATCACCCACCTATTAAAAAAGAAATTAAAGAACCAGTAGTTGCTAAAGAAGAAACTATCATTTACAATGTTGATCCAGTTGTTCCCACTGCTTACATCGGGAAACCACCTTTCCTTGTTAGGATGAAGGAACATGCTAAGGTTTCAATTGTGTTCAATAAAAGTTATATTAGAACGCCTAAACCAGCTGAACAAATCAAGGTAGAACCTAGTGTTTCTATGGTTAAGGATCTCCTGGTTGAAACATGGATGGGCATGTTATTTACTTCTGTGATGAAGCTGCTAGAATTGCCAAACCCGATGAAAAAGATAAACACAGATCTGTTGTTGGCATGCTTGTTGTCTCAGTTAAGATAGGAGATCATAGTTATCATGGTTTGTGTGACATAGGTGCTAGCGTGAGTGCTATTCCTTTTACTTTATATCAAGAAATTATAATGACATAGCACCCACTGAGATAGAAGACATAGATGTTACTATTAAACTTGCTAATAGACACACCATCACACTAGTTGGGATTGTTAGTGATGTTGAAGTCTTGTGTGGGAAAATAAAATACCCTACTAATTTTCTTGTTCTTGGTTCCCCACAGGATGAATTTTGTCCCATTATCTTTGGTAGACCTTTCTTGAACACTGTTAATGCTAAAATAGATTGTGAGAAACAAACTGTTGGTGTTAGTTTTGCTGATGAGTCTCATGAGTTTAATTTTTCCAAGTTTAGTAGAAAGCATCATTAGAAAGAATTGCCTAGTAAGGATGAAATTATTGGTCTTGCTTCTATTGTTGTGCCTCCTACTGATCCTTTAGAATAATATTTGCTAGACCATGAAAATGATTTGCATATGCACGAAAGAAATGAAATAAATAGAATCTTGTTCGAACAACAACCTCTGCTTAAGCACAATATTCCTATTGAAACTCTAGGAGGTCCTCCTCCACCTAAAGGTGATCATGTGTTTGAATTAAAAACAATTGCCAGACACTTTGAAATATGCTTATCTTGATTTTGTCTTTGGCGGGTGAGATGACGACGGCCCCAGCCCCTGCGCCTTGTCGTGCGAACGCGCTGTTGAAGTACATGATCCACCCGTCTGGCGCCTTGTTACCAGGCAAGAGGGAGCAGTCCTTGCTTACCGCGCGGTCAGGGACGTCAGTCCATTCTGCCACAAAATCTGCAAGGGCCGTGCCCTTGATAACTCTGGTGGTGCTGAACTCGAGCTGGAACGCCTGGAGCTCGATGTTCCACTCTGCAACCCGCCCAGCGGCATTAGGGATCTGGAGCACCCTCTCTAGTGGGTAGGCTGAAACAACCTTGATGGGGTGGCCTTGGAAGTAGTGGCGCAGCATTCAGGAGGCGACAAGGAGCGCAAGTAACAGCTTTTGAGGCATAGGGTAGCGCACCCGTGCCTCCCGTAGTAATGTGCTGACGAAGTAGACCGGGTGCTCGACAAGGGAGGAGGTGTTCGCGAAGTCTTGCATTTCTTGAGGATGCAGGCCTTCGGGGGTCTCATATCCTGTCGCACCAAGTGCGTCCTCGCGAGCATCGGGCTCAGGAGCCCCCCCCCCCCGGGCCGAGGGGTCAGTTTTATCCTCGGGAGGAATGTTGGTCGTAGAGTCAGCCGAGGCCTAAGGAGCACCGTCCTGAGGCTGCCGCGCTTTTCTTGGTGGTCGAGTCCCCTGCTGAGGGTCCTTGATTGTGCGCTCCTCTCTTAGCGCCACCAGAGATGCGCTGGCGGAGTGAGGGGTGGCAGCCAAATAGAGCACTAGGGGCTCGAGAGGGCACGGCGCCACCATCACCGGCGAGCTGGTCAGGTATCTCTTGAGGTCTTGAAAGGCCGCATCAGTTTCGGGGGTCCACTTGAACGGGCCCTTCCTTTTCATCAGCTTGAAGAACGGTAGGGCGCGTTCTCCCAGCTTGGAGATGAAGCGCCCTAGTGAGGTCACGCAGCCCGCCAGCTTCTGCATCTCCTTGAGCGTCTGCGGAGGGCTCATGTCTTCTATTGCCTTGACCTTCTCCGGATTGGCCTCAATTCCTCTGTGTGACACTAGGAAACCCAGCAGGTTGCCAAAGGGAACCCCGAACATGCACTTCTCGGGATTGAGCCACAGGTCCACCTTGCGCAAGCTGGCAAAAGTCTCCTCCAGATCCTCAATCAGGGTCCTCGCCTCCCGAGACTTCACCACTATGTCATCAACATAGGCCTCAGCATTTCTCCCGAGTTGCCTGCCCAGGGCGATGTGCATCAGCCACTGGAAGGTAGCCCTGGCATTGCGTATCCCGAAAAGCATGCAGGTGTAGCAGTACACAACACAGGGGTTCAGGAACGCCGTCTTCTCCACATCTTGCACGGCCATGTTGATCAGGTGGTAGCCCGAGAAAGCGTCCAAAAAGCACAGAAGGTCGCACTCGGTGGTGGAGTCGACAGTCTGGTCGATGCACGGAAGTGGGAAGGGATCCTGAGGGCAAGCCTTGTTGAGGTTGGTGAAGTCGACACACATGCGCTCCTTCCCTCCTTTCTCTGGGATGACGACTTGGTTTGCCAGCCATTCTGGGTACCATATGTCCCGGATGACTCCAGCGTCCTGCAACTTGCAAGTCTCTTGGACAATGAACGCTTGCTTCTCGGTGGACTGTCGACGGGCCTTCTGCTTCACCGGGCGCATGTTTGGGCATACCTTCAGGTGATGCTCGATTATTCCCCTTGGAACCCCGACCAGGTCCTCGGGCTCCCATGCAAACACATCCTTGTTGGCGCGCAAGTAACAACCAACGCTTTCTCTTGGTCCTGGGGGAGGCCAGCTCCTATGGTGAAGGTGGCGCCCGACGCCCCGTCCTCATCAACTGGCACCTTCTTTGTCTGGGCTCGGTCTTGGGAAAATAGCTACTTCTTCTTGGTTGGTGCTGCCCCTAGAGCCTCAGAGCCCCCTTTCTCGCTCGGCAGCACGGACGCCGCCGACTTGAAGGCGAGCATTGAGGCCTTGTAGCGCGTCCTTGGTGTCCCTCGCCACCGTGAGGACACCACTGCTACCTGGCATCTTCATGAGGTTGTAGGCTAGATGTGTTGCCGCCATGAACTTGGCCAGGGCCAGGTACCAAAGGATGGCATTGTATGGCAGGTTGATCTGGGCGATGTCGAAGTCGATGAGCTCGGTGCAGTAGTTGTCGCCGGTCCCGAAAGTGACGGGGAGGCAGATCTGTCCCAGGGGCCTGGTGGAGCCATCGCCGACCCCGGAGAAGGGCTTGGTGCGGCGGAGCCGACCGGGGGGCACTTGCAGCAGGCCGAATGTCTCCACGGAGAGCACGTTGAGGCCGGCTCCACCATCGATGAGGGTCTTGGTGACCGCCACGTTGCAGATGGTGGGAGTGCAGAGCATCGGGAGCGCGCCTGCTCGTGCCGTGGTGGCTGGATGATCCTCGGGGCCAAATGTGAGGTCGGCCTTAGGCGCCGCCCAGCCCGGGGGAGCCCACGGGCCCACCTAGGTGGCACTTACTTGTCGGTAGAATTGCTTGATGTGGCGGTCGGAGGGTGGTGCCTGCGAGCCACCTAGGAGAGCAACGACGACGAGGGTGCTGGTGCCGTGAAGCGTGCGATGAAGAGACCGCGCAGCTCCTCCCAGGAGGCCACAGAGGACTCCGACAGTTTGAGCAACCAGGCGCACGGTGCGCCTATGAGGGCCATGGGGAACCAATTAGCCTTCACCTTGTCGTCTCCGTCGGCCACCAAAACTGCTTCCTCGTACGCATGGAGGAAGATGGCTGGGTCCGCCGCGCTGTCGTAGTGTGGTGGCATCTTTGGTCTGAACTTGGGTGGCCACTCCACCCGTCGCAAGGCGGGGGTGAAAGCGCGGAGGCCCTTGGCTCCCTCGAAGGCGGGCGACGGCCGAGTCAACGAAGGAGTGCCTGCCATCGAAGCCGGCGGCGGGACGTGGCGGACGGAGCAGCGGATCTCCGATGCACCCCTACCTGGCGCGCCAAATGTCGGATTTCGGGTTCCGCAAACCATTGATAGGTTCAAACTCTGGGGTGCGTGCGGGGATCTCAACCTACCCAGCCTGCCTACTCGCGATTCCTCAAATCCTAGCGCGTCGAGCTCAAGGGGACAAAGAGACATGTCAGTTTATCCTGGTTCGGGCCACGTTGCGGTGTAATACCGTACTCCAGCTTTTTGGTGGATTGCCTCAAGGGGCTGAGGATGAACTAGCACAGTGGATGAACAAGCCTCAGGAGGTGAGGTGTTCTTGAGCTCAAGAGAGCTTGTGGGGTGGTCGGATGAGAATGGATCTGATCCCCCTCTATGGTGGTGGCTAAGTCCTATTTAATAGTGGCCTTGGTCCTCTTCCCAAATGTTGGCGGGAAAGGATCCCACAACGGCCAGATTTGAAGGGGGGCAAGAAGTACACCCTATCATGACTAAAGTGGTCTTCGCCTGCAAAAGCCTCTGGTCGTGACAATGCGGTGGGCTTGACGATGACCTTCGTCCTACCGTCCTAGCGGTCTTGGTCTTGTTGCACCAGAATGGAAACATTTGGCTAATTCCTCGGGACTCCACGCCTGCTGCTTGCCCCCTTTGCACCAAAGAGGAAACTGGTACTCTACGCCCGCTGGTGCCTGCCTGGCCTTGGTCTTCATGGCTCACGTCAGCTGAGCCTCGTGAGGTGCACCTTGCATAGAAGTCTCTGCTCCTCGGGAGCCAGCCCGAGGAGGCCAATCCCCTTAGAGGTCTTGGTGTCGTCCGCCTCACGAGGCTTGGCCCCTCTCGAGGGTCTTGAGTTTGTCTATGTTGAAGCTGGGCCGTACCAGGTCGTCGATGGAGCCACACAGTGGGCCGCAGGCAGGCAAGTCCGGGTACCCCCGTATCCAGAACGCCGACAAATTCCGACAGCTGGAAATCTAAACCTGAAAAAGCTACGTCAGGCCACCTATTCTGCACAACTCCAAATGAGTTGAAACTTCACGAGGAATTTTTGTGTAATAAATAAGAAATAATGGAGCAAGTAACTACCGGAAGGGGGCCACCTGGTGAGCACAAGACACCAAGGCGCGCCAGGCCCCCCAGGCACACCCTGGTGGGTTGTGCTCAGCCAAGCCCACCTCCGGTGCCCATCTGCTGGTATATAAGTCATTTTGACCTAGAAAAATATAAGGGGGGACTTTCGGGATGAAGCGCCGCCGTCTCGAGGCAGAACTTGGACAGGATCACTTTTTCCCTCCGGCGAAGCAATTATGCCGGGGGAACTTCCCTCCCGGAGGGGGGAATCATTGTCATCATCATCACCAACAACTCTCCCATCTTTGGGAGCACAATCTTCATCAACATCTTCAACAATACCATCTCCTCTCAAACCCTAGTTCACCTCTTGTGTTCAATCTTTGTACCGGAACTATAGATTGCTGCTTGTGGGTGACTAGTAGTGTTGATTACATCTTGTAGTTGATTATTATATGGTTTATTTGGTGGAAGATTATATGTTCAGATCCATTATGCTATTTAATACCCCCAATGATCTTGAGCATGATTATCATTTGTGAGTAGTTACTTTTGTTCTTGAGGTCACAGGAGAAATCCTGTTGCAAGTAATCATGTGAGGTTATACGTGTTCGATATTTTGATGGTATGTATGTTGTGATTCCCTTAGTGGTGTCATGTGAAGGTCGACTACATGACACTTCACCATATTTGGGCCTAAGGGAATGCATTGTGGAGTAGTTATTAGATGATGGGTTGTGAGAGTGACAGAAGCTTAAACCCTAGTTTATGCGCTATTCCATAAGGGACTGATTTGGATCCAAAAGTTTAATGCTATGGTTAGAATTTAGGGTTTTTCACATATGTGCCCCTGGTTCCTTAGCTCTACTCATTCATCCCCATGATCTTAACTTTTGCTCACTTTTCCCCACTCCCTTGTCTGAAACCCTCATACATGGTCACAAACGGTGGATGCCGTCGGGTCAGTGCTTTGACTGTTAACTCTGACGATAGGGGCCGCGCTGGACTATATCGCCCGTTGGACCTGACAATTGGGGCCATGTCAGACAGTACTGCTGTTCTCCCGTTGGGCCGTGGTTAGATTGTTGGGCCTTGCGCGTGCCGCAACAACATGAGCCTGCTATGCATACACATAGCTAGCCTGCCTGCATGCGCTGATGCCTGCCGCTACGATGCGCTGACCTCCCCTCTTTCTCATGCGAGCCGCCACGGACGCTAACGGACATCTTGCCATGGATGTAGGGATGGTCACTACTATTGGTTCGTCTCATGTCGCACGCTTGTCTCCTCGATCCACTAGCATCTATTCAACATGGCAAAAAAAGTGGCATATCGATCGACACCGCTTGTTTGAACATAGCAAATCCAAAGCGCGGCCGGTGCCACTCCCCTTCCCTTCCCCTTTCTCTATTTCAACCACCCACGCCTCCACCTATTCTCCACACATCCATTTGCGCCGCCCCCTTCTCTTCTTCACCCAAACCCAGGGCACTCTCAAAGCCAGGCGAGGATGCAGTACAATGGCCCCAACTTCCAGCTCCTACCGACCATGCAGGAGAGGCGGTATCCCGCTGGTGTCATCGTGGAGACGACGCTCCGTGTGTGGGTGTTCTCACACTGGAGGGGTGGAAAGGAGTTTGCCCAGTGGTTCCTTGGTGCGGTCTACGCCACCTCCCGGCGGGCTCGCCGGTGATGTTCCGACTGGAGGAAGTGCGTCCAAACTCCACCACTCCGGTGATAGGACTCATCACCAACTTCACCAATAGATTCGATGCGAACTACCTCCTTGGCAAGGTGTTTTGGTGTGGGTGCGAGTTCATCGCATTCACCACCTACAACATCTTCACGGACTTCGGTAGCATCTTCCCCACCCGCAATGGTATGCACAGCCTCCCCTACTACCTCGGCGAGGACGGCATGGAGGAGGAGCACTGAAGAGAAGGCGCAGTGAAGATGGTGGTGAAGGGTCAGCCGGTCTCGTGAAGCTTGTCTTGCCCGTTAGGGCTTTTATATATTTATCCAATATTTTTATGTTATGTCGTTGGTTGTACCATGAACTCTTTGATGTACAACGTGTTATATATTTATGTTATGTCGTTGGCTACCCTCGAAGCTGAACTATGTGCGTGTATGGAGGGTTTGTCGTTACCTCTTCCCGTTATGATCCAGATGGACTCCCTCGTTAGTGATAGCTTAGGTAATTTTGCTCATTTAGAAGGCAGAACTATGACTTGCATACGGTCGGGGCCTTTGGTAGCGACAGAGCTAGCTGTCATTGATTGTTTGAACCTTTTGTGATGAGTAATACATTATTTCACCCGCAAAAAAATGTTTTATGGCACCCTATGTTTTATGTAATAACTATGCTATGGTTGCTACTTTCTATGTTATGGATGTATGCTTGCTACGTGAGATATCGGTAGATGGATATGGTGCCGTAGCCGAGCCCTAGACATGCTCTCTAGACAGATATGGTGTCGTAGCCGAGCCCTAGACATGCTCTCTAGATGGATATGGTGGCTAATGGTGCCACCGTACTTTATTTTAGACGTGGTTTCGGATGGATATCATGATCTACATAATTAAATATGGCATGCTCTTAAAAACAAAAGCAAAAACAAAAAATCGTGTATACAATATTTTTATTGCAACAAAAACATGTTTATAATACCCGCATGTCAAAAAATCAAAGTGTTTTGTCGTATTCTATATACAGAAGGAAATTGCCACGATATGTACAAATAAATTTGACATGGGCAAGTCCAACAATAAATCGATTTACCATCATGCACTTTTTTGTTCGGCATGGCAATAAATGGATTTACCATGTGTCATGGAATTTTCATGGCAGATGTCCTAGTGAAAGGACTTAGTCCTGGAGCCATCGCAACTAGGAAGCTTAAAGGGGTTAATCGGGACAAAGGACACGAGGTTTATACTGGTTCGGCCCCTTGCGGTGAAGGCAAAAGCCTACGATCCAGTTTTGATTGGGATTGCTTATGTCTCGATAACCAGGGAGCGAATCGCTTGACCTAGCTCTCGATTTGATGTTACTTGCCCTGAACCGCCTTTGGGTCATCCCTTTATATACAGAGGTCGATGCCCAACGGCTTAAAGAGTCCCAGCCGGTTCAAAAACAGTGTCTGGCTCGGCCTCTTAACTATTCTTGCCTTACAATACAAGTCACGCACATATGGCGGTTTATCACTATGGGCCTTAAGTCGCCTCTGGGCTCTGGGCCCTTAACTAAACCGCCATCTCTATCCTTGGTCTTGGGCTTCAAGAATATTTGTAAGTATAACCCGGCCCCTCCTGGGCGGGTCATACCAATAGTTATATCCCCAACATTAGGCCCCAGATTGATTTGGACTGGTTCATGTCAATCTTCAACACTTAAGAAAAATCTTCTCCCCTTATGAAATTTTCGTAACCCGCCATGACATCATCCTCTGGATTTGTTGTAACCCGCCATGACATCACCTATCATAAATGTATGTTTTGTTCAATGTATCCCAACGGATCTTTGTCTTGATGACCATCCCAAAAATCGAGGCGTCCTTGTAGTTGGATAACTTATGTTTTCGGCCTCCTCGTTTTTCGTGCTCTTTTAGTGGCCCTTCCTTATAAATAGACCCGACTAGGTCTTCTTCAGTCTTCCCATTCTTCGTCTTCTTCCTCTCGCCCCCATCTGTCACTCGAGCTCCGCCGCCGCCGCTGCAGCGCACCTCGTCTCCGTCAACCTTGGTCGCTGCATCGACCTGAACTTGACCAGAGAATGGCGGAGCCCCTCCACAACCGATCTACTGCCGTTATTTTTCCCCTTTCTGCACCATAGATCCATGCTAGGGTTAGCGAGTTCTTCTGTACAATTCGGAGTTCGTCTTAGTTCTTTGTGTTTTCTTCTACCGTGGTTTCTTTTGATCCAACAGTAGTGTAGATCTCGTGCGGTAGTTGCTCCGCATCCTTTTTAGGCACTAGCAGATCTTCTTTGTTTGTAAAGAATCCTCATTAGAACGCATGACCTCCTCTGTACCATGTTTTTAGATCTAGAAATTTTTCTTTTCTGAACATCCATTTGATCCAAAATAATAGTTGTAGTTTGTGAAACCTGTTTATGCAACACTTAGGCAAAAATCTGCACTTGTTATATTCATCTAGCCATGGCGACTCTGATCACCGGCTTTAAAGAGGCAATGCTCCAATTGATAATTTTGACCACCCACGGCGGTTTAAATAGTCCTGACGGCTTATAGAGCCTATGGCGGCTTAAATAATCTTGACATAATTATCCTTATACCATTAGGCCCCTTCATAAGCCGCCATCTTGAATATGCACTGTAATGTTTTTTCCTGCACGGCTTAAATTTGAACCGGTACTTTTACTCTGTCATAGGCTTTCATCACAATGGCACCGAAAGCACCCACTTGCTATAATTGGGTCAAACCCATTGTGACAGACAACACTCTTGATGACTTTGTGAAGACCGACTATCTGCCGAAGAAAGAAATCATGTCTTATCATGCTCCTAACCCGGAGGAGGAATTTCCTCAGCCCAAAGAGGGAGAAGTTGTTGTTTTCACGGATCCAACCGGGGTTTCTCTCCACCCGGCTCAAAGTTCTTCAGATATGTGTTGCACTTATTTGATCTTCACCCACAAGACATCAGACCCAATTTCGTGTCTAACATCTGCAACTTCCAAGTATTCAGTGAAGTATATCTTCGAGAAGAACCCAACATTTTGCTCTTCAGAGAGCTATTCTATTTGAACCGCCAGAATGAGTGCGCCAGTGGCTAGAGCTTAGAACTTGGTGGTGTCTCGATCCAGCATCGTCGGGACGTAATCTTTCCTTATGCCAACCCGCCGAGTCAAAAGACTGGAATCAAACATGGTTTTACTGCCAAGACACCTCTCCGGCTGGTGAAAACCCTCTGCCCGGCTTTTGTGCTCTTCTTCTTGGGCCCAACCACCAGCTTCTTGACAAGATTATAGCCGCCAAACGCAAAACACTCGCCCCCACCATAGCCAAGATCAAAGCTCTTCTAGGGAACGGTTTAACTGGCATCGACTTGGTCCGAGTTTGGCTTGCCTGGCGGGTTATTCCGTTGAGCCGCCGCCCCGGTTTGATGTGCAATCTTGATAACCCACAAGTGTAGGGGATCGCAACAGTTTTTGATAAGTAAGAGTGTCGAACCCAAAGAGGAGCTAAAGGTAGAATAAATATTCCCTCAAGTTCTATCAACCACCGATACAACTCTACGCACGCTTGACGTTCGCTTTACCTAGAACAAGTATGAAACTAGAAGTACTTTGTAGGTGTGATAGGATAGGTTTGCAAGATAATAAAGAGCACATAAATATAAACTAGGGGCTGTTTAGATAAAGATGCAATAAAGTAAATATAGCGAGTGTGGAAAAGTGGTGGCAGGAGTTGTGGAATTGTCCCTAAGCAATTGACGGTGTTACTAGACCGGTAATCACTATTGCAATTCTATTTGAGGGAGAGGCATAAGCTAACATACTTTCTCTACTTGGATCATATGCAATTATGATTGGAACTCTAGCAAGCATCCGCAACTACTAAAGATTCATTAAGGTAAAACCCAACCATAGCATTAAAGTATCAAGTCCCCTTTATCCCATGTGCTTTTGTCACTCACGCCACCCACCATAAGCAAATCATAAACATATTGCAAACCCTACAGCGGGAATCCCTCACGCTTGCGCGACACGGAGGGCACAATAGGACAGCACCAATAATAAAACATGCAACTCAAACCAATCATAGCAATTCATCAATCACCGATAGGACAACGAAAATCTACTCAGACATCATAGGATGGCAACACATCATTGGAAAATAATATGAAGCATAAAGCACCATGTTCAAGTAGAGGGTACAGCGGGTTGCGGGAGAGTGGACCGCCGGATATAGATGGGGGAAGGTGATGGAGATGTTGGTGAAGATGGCGGAGGTGTTGGTGAACATCGTGGTGATGATGATGGCCCCCTGCGGCGTTCCGGCGCCACCAGAAGCAAGGGGGAGAGGGCCCCCCTTCTTCTTCTTCTTTCTTGACCTCCTCCCTAGATGGGAGAAGGGTTTACCCTCTGGTCCTTGGCTCCCATGGCGTGGAGGGGCGAGAGCACCTTCGAGATTGCATCTATCTCTCTGTTTCTGCGTTCTGGAATTCTGCCATGGCACCATTTCCTTTATATCTGGAGATCCGTAACTCCGATTGGATTGAAACCTTTGCCCAGATCGTTTTCCAAACATTAGCTTTCTTGCGGCCAAAGAAGGGCATCAACCGCCTTACGAGTGGCCCACGAGGGTGGGGGGCGCGCCCACTTTAAGGGGTGTGGGCCCGTATCTCGTGGCCACCTCGGGCATCGTATCGCATTGATTCTTCCTCCCAAAAATCACAAATATTCCAAAATAATTCTCCGTCTGTTTCTATCCTGTTTGGACACCGTTTGATATGGGGTTTCTGTGAAACATAAAACATGCAACAGACAGGAACTGCCACTGGGCACTGGATAAATATGTTAGTCCCAAAAAATAGTACAAAAAGTTGCCAAAAGTATATGAAAGTTGTAGAATATTGGCATGGAACAATCAAAAATTATAGATACAACGAAGACGTATCAGCATCCCCAAGCTTAATTCCTGCTCATCCTCGAGTAGGTAAATGATAAAATAGATAATTTTTGATGTGGAATGCTACCTAGCATAATTTTGATCATATGTCTAATCATGGCATGAATATTAAGACACGAGTGATTCAAAGCAATAGTCTATCATTTGACATAAAAACAATAATACTTCAAGCATACCAACCAAGCAATTATGTCTTATCTAAATAACATAGCCAAAGAAAGCTCATCCCTACAAAATCATATAGTCTTGCTATGCTCCATCTTCATCACACAAAGCATTCAAATCATGCACAACCCCGATGACGAGCCGAGCAATTGGTTCATACTTTTTAGCGCGCTTCGGCTTTTTCAACTCTTATGCAATACATGAGCGCAAGCCATGGACATAGCACTATGGTGGTATATGGTGGTGGTTGTGAGGACAAAAAGGGAGAAGATAGTCTCACGTCAACTAGGCGTATCAACAGGCTATGGAGATGCCCATCAATAGATATCAATGTGAGTGAGTAGGGATTGCCATGCAACGGATGCACTAGAGCTATAAATATATGAAAGCTCAACAAAAGAAACTAAGTGGGTGTGCATCCAACTTGCTTGCTCACGAAGACCTAGGGCATTTTGAGGAAGCCCATCATTGGAATATACAAGCCAAGTTCTATAATGAAAAATTCCCACTAGTATATGAAAGTGAAAGCATAGGAGACTCTCTCTATGAAGAACATGGTGCTACTCCGAAGCACAAGTGTGGTAAAAGGATAGTAATATTGCCCCTTCTCTCTTTTTCTCTCTTTTTCTCTTTATTTTTTAATTTTTTTTTATTTTTTTTATTTTTTTTGGGGGGGGGCTTCTTTGGCCTCTTTTTTTTATTTGGGCTTATTTGGCCTCTTTTATTTTTCATAAAGTCCGGAGTCTCATCCCGACTTGTGGGGGAATCATAGTCTCCTTCATCATTTCCTCACTGGGGCAATGCTCTAATAATGATGATCATCACACTTTTATTTACTTACGACTTAATATCTAGAACAAAGATATGACTCTATATGCATGCTTCCGGCGGTGTACCGGGATGTGCAATGATCTAGCATAGCAATGACATCAAAAAACGGACAAGCCATGAAAACATCATGCTAGCTATCTTACTATCATGCAAAGCAATATGACAATGATGGAACGTGTCATAATAACAGAATGGTGGAAAGTTGCATGGCAATATATCTCGGAATGGCTATGAAACTGCCATAATAGGTAGGTATGGTGGCTGTTTTGAGGAAGGTAAATAATGGGTTCATGATACCGGCGAAAGTTGCGCGGCACAATAGAGGCTAGCAAAGTGGAAGCGTGACTGTGTGTATATCCATGGACTCACATTAGTCATAAAGAACTCATATACTTATTGCAAAATTCTACTTAGCCCTCGAAGCAAAGTACTACTGCGCATGCCCCTAGGGGGATAGATTGGTAGGAAAAGACCATCGCTCATCCCCGACTGCCACTCATAAGGAAAGCAATCAAAGAACACCTCATGCTCCAACTTCGTTACATAACGGTTCACCATACGTGCATGCTACGGGACTTGCAAACCTCAACACAAGTATTTCTCAATTTCACAATTACTCAACTAGCACGACTCTAATATCACCACCTTTATATCGCAAAACTATTGCAAGGAATCAAACATATCATATTTAGTGATCAACAAGTTTATGTAGGATTTTATGACTAACCATGTGAATGACCAATTCCTGTCATCTCTCTAAATAGATATAAGTGAAGCAAGAGACTTTAATTCTTTCTAAAAAAAGATATGCCCACGCTCTAACAAATATAAGTGAAGCAAAAGAGCATTCTACAAATGGCGCTTGTCTATATGATGAGAAACAGGCAATCCAAACTTCAAATGATATAAGTGAAGCACATGAAGCATTCTATAAAGCCATACTCAAAAGATTTAAGTGAAGTGCAATGAGCATTCTATAAATCAACCAAGGACTATCTCATACCATCATGGTGCATAAAATAAAAATAAAAAACCTAATTGCAAAAGACGCTCCAAGACTTGCACATAATGCATGAACGAAATGAATTCGAAAACATACCGATACTTGTTGAAGAAAGAGGGGATGCCTCCCTAGCATCCCCAAGCTTAGACGCTTGAGTCTCCTTGAATATTTATTTGGGGTGCCTTGGGCATCCTCAAGCTTGAGCTCTTTCCTCTCTTCCTTTTCCTCATATCGAGACATCCTCGATTAGACACTACATCCACATAAAACTTCAATAGAAAACTCGGTAAGATCCGTTAGTATAATAAAGCAAATCACCACTCTAAGTACTGTTGCAAACCAATTCATATTTTGTTTTTGCATTGTGTCTACTTTAATATAGCTTTTACATGGCTTAATCCACTAATATAAATTGATAGTTTCATCAAAACAAGCAAACTATGCATCAAAAACAGAATCTGTCAAAAAAACAGTCTGTGGAAATCTGAACATCCACCATACTTCTGTTACCCCAAAAATTCTACCAAAATTAGGAAAAATTGACGTTCCAGTTAAAATCTGAACATCCACCATACTTCTGTATATAAAGACAATGCAAAAGGAATCAGAACCAATTGACGTTCCAGTTAAAAATTTAAAATCGCGCACTACAGCCAAAGTTTATGTCCTGCACCGTACAAACCAACAAGCATCGTAAACATCCTAAAGGCAAACCTTGGCACATTATTTTTGTAATACAATGGAATTGTACAAGGGGATAATTATTTTTGATGAAAAAATTCTGTAATCAAGATTCACAAAGTTTCCGTGAGCATGAACAGAGTTCAAGGAGCTCTCCCACTTCAACAATGCTTGTCTCTCTCACGTTCACTTTCCTATTTGAAAAGGTTTTAGGTTCCCCTCTTTATTTTTATTTTGTTTTTAAACTATATAAAAGCACTCAACAGAAATAAATGACCCTCTAAAACTTCCGGGTTGTCTCCCTGGCAGCGCTTTCTTTAAGTCATTAAGCTAGGCATAAAGTGCTCAAGTAATGAATCCACCCGGATCCCAAGGTATATCAAAGCCAATTTTAATTAACAATGATTTGTAATTTAGTAGTGAGCACAAAGTAACACATATCAAGCAACTACGAATTCTATCTCTCTTCCTATGCATCGGCATGTCATAAAATAACAATTCATGCACACATAGTAAAGGCCAATGCATAGTATAAGCAGTTTCTTGCAATTCTATCGTGTTGGAAACATAAAGAGGCGGAGATGTAGTTCCTCTCTCATAATAATTGCAAGTAGGAGCAGCAAGCACATGCATATTACATTCATCAAAATCATCATATGCAACGGTAAAAGGCAACCCATCAATATAATCCTCAATAAGCACAAACTCCTCCGATATAGTGTAGTTTGGAGAATTCAAAAAGATAATAGGACTATCATGCGTGGGTGCAATAGCAACAATTCCATGTTTAACATAAGGAACTATAGCAAGTTCATCTCCATAAGCATAATTCATATTGGCATCTTGTCCACAAGCATAGCAAGCATCATCAAAAAGGGATATTTCAAACAAATTCAAGGGATCATAGCAATCATCCTTCAGTAAGCACGAAGGGGAATTAAACAATGTATGAGTTGAAGAGTTACTCTCATTAGAAGGTGGGCACGGGTGATCAATCCGCTCTTCCTCCTTTTGTTCTTCGCTCTCCTCATCATCTTTTTCATCCAATGAGCTCACAGTTTCATCAATTTCTTCTTCCAGAGCTTCCTGCAAAATATTAGTCTCTTCTTGGACAGCGGAGACTTTCTCAATAAATGCATTAATATAGTAATTGTATTCATAACTTTCATAGCAATATCTAAGTATAGCAAGATTTTCAGGCCTATAAACACCATCATTATCAAAAGCTTCATACTTTTCAAACAAAGATTCAATTTCATAAGCAGCCTTAAAAGCAACAAATTCTTCTATTTGTTCAACATCATAGTAATCATACATACCATTAGCATAAGAAGCTAAGGTTTCATTATCATTAAATTTGCATGAAAAGGGAAGGTGTGGAGCCTTCATCCTAGAGCAACAAGTAATATCATATCTCAAGCATAGATCCCGAGCATACCAACGCAACATATTAATTTGATCCCATAATAGTTTCCCTTTTTGTGTAAAGCTATAATCCCTAAAGTATTCACGTTGATCCAACATGTCTCCCATTATAAAGTTGAATGGGGTTTTCTCAGGATTATCAAAGTAGTACATGATATCTTTCACATAATGAGAATCGAGGGTTTTAGGAGTTACCCCATCTCCATGAGTAGCAAGTACACCTATTTTTTTGGTATTTTGTGTTTCATATCCATAACTAAAGATAGAGAACAACTTAGAACAGCAAATAAAAATTACTTATTGATAAAGCAAACAAGCACACACGAGAATATTCACCCCACGCTATGACTCCCCGGCAACAGCACCAGAAAAAGGTCTTGATAACCCACAAGTGTAGGGGGTCGCAACAGTTTTCGATAAGTAAGAGTGCTGAACCCAACGAGGATCTAAAGGTAGAATAAATATTCCCTCAAGTTCTATCGACCACCGATACAACTCTACGCACGCTTGACGTTCGCTTTACCTAGAACAAGTATGAAACTAGAAGTACTTTGTAGGTGTGAGAGGATAGGTTTGCAAGATAATAAAGAGCATGTAAATATAAACTAGGGGCTGTTTAGATAAAGATGTAATAAAGTAAATATAGCGAGTGTGGAAAAGTGGTGGCAGGAGTTGTGGAATTGTCCCTAAGCAATTGACTGTGTTACTAGACCGGTAATCACTATTGCAATTCTATTTGAGGGAGAGTCATAAGCTAACATACTTTCTCTACTTGGATCATATATGCACTTGTGATTGGAACTCTAGCAAGCATCCGCAACTACTAAAGATTCATTAAGGTAAAACCCAACCATAGCATTAAAGTATCAAGTCCCCTTTATCCCATACGCAAACAACCTACTTACTCGAAGTCTCAGGCTTCACACCACGCGCCCACCATAAGCAAATCATAAACATATTGCAAACCCTACAGCGTGAATCCCTCACGCTTGCGCGACACGGAGGGCACAATAGGACAGCACCAATAATAAAACATGCAACTCAAACCAATCATGGTAATTCATCAATCACCGATAGGACAACGAAAATCTACTCAGACATCATAGGATGGCAACACATCATTGGAAAATAATATGAAGCATAAAGCACCATGTTCAAGTAGAGGGTACAACGGGTTGCGGGAGAGTGGACCGCTGGATATAGATGGGGGAAGGTGATGGAGATGTTGGTGAAGATGGCGGAGGTGTTGGTGAAGATCACGGTGATGATGATGGCCCCCGACGGCATTCCGGCGCCACCGAAAGCAAGGGGGAGAGGGGGCCCCTTCTTCTTCTTCTTCATAGATCTCCTCCCTAGATGGGACAAGGGTTTCCCCTCTGGTCCTTGGCTCCCATGGCGTGGAGGGGCGAGAGCCCCTCCGAGATTGGATCTATCTCTCTGTTTCTGCGTTCTGGAATTCTGCCCTGGCACCGTTTCCTTTATATCTAGAGATCCGTAACTCCGATTGGATTGAAACCTTTGCCCAGATCGTTTTCCAAAAATTAGCTTTCTTGCGGCCAAAGAAGGGCATCAACCGCCTTACGAGTGGCCCACAAGGGTAGGGGGTGCGCCCACTTTAAGTGGGTGTGGGCCCCTATCTCATGGCCACCTCGGGCATCGTATCGCGTTGACTCTTCCTCCCAAAAATCACAAATATTCCAAAATAATTCTCCGTCCGTTTTATCCCGTTTGGACTCCGTTTGATATGGGGTTTCTTTGAAACATAAAACATGCAATGCACAGAACTGCATCGGCAATCGGATCAATATGTTAGTCCCAAAAAATAGTATAAAAAGTTGCCAAAAGTATATGAAAGTTGTAGAATATTGGCATGGAAATTTCAAAAACTATAGATACGACGGAGACGTATCATGCACCTATACGAGCGAAAAGGATGACCCTCTGCGGCACAGCCCTAATGACTTGCCTGAAGACGTCATCGACGAGATGACAAAGTCCCTTTTGAACGAGAGCCTGGCAGATTGTGGTAAGGTGGGCTTAGCCCCCTTCTGCAAAGCTAACCCGGCTCCAAAGGTAAGCCGCCCATATAAAATAATTACTTTGACTTTTTGATGTTTCACCCATACTCATACATATGCAAACTTTCATAGGCGGGTGATAAATTCTGGAAGGTCAAATATGACCATGAGGCTGCGAAGAAAGTGAAGAAGGAGAATAAAGCCGCCAGGAAAGAGGCTGCAAAGAGGAAGGGCAAGAAAGCCACCGCCTCTGACCTGCTTTGGCTAGCAGATTCTTCTGAGTCAGAGGTAGCCCTTGACTCTCTTGGCTCCTGACACTGATTATCAGCAGGAGGACACAGGAGCAAGCCGTAGCAAGGCTGACGAGGTAACTATCATTTCCTCCGACTCTGAGCCTTTGCCAAGACAGAAAATTCGTAGACTAACCCGGAAAGTAAGGTTTTCACATCCCTTAGCTTATCAAGATCCTCAATTTCTTTTGAAGCGACAGATTCACGAGAGCCGGAGGCAGACCCGGACCAGCAAGGATGCAAAGCTCTCCTACGGCTTGCCGAATACCCCAAGGAAACGCCGGAACGAGGTCAATTCTGATTTAAATATCTTTTATCCTTTGGCGGGTCTCACTCGTCAACCACTCGATTCTTCTGACTTGGATTATCAGGAAATTTCCCCTTCCTCTGGCGACTCACTGCAGTCCAATCTGTCGGCTTTCAAGACCGCACCAGGGTAATGATAACATGTTTATCTTGTATTCATTTTAATCCATTGCATCTGTACTAACCTTTTGATTTGATGCAGTGGACAAGCCAAGCCCAGCAAACGGGTTAAGAAAAGCAAGCCGGCCGAAGACACAGGTGTGACCGAGCCAGCACTTGGAACGACTGTGCCTGAATCGTCAACTCATGAGCCGCCATCTGAACCAGCTCAAGATATACCAACTCCAACTGCTGATCCGCCTGCTGAGCGAGCCGTTGATAGCTCAGAAAACCCGGAAGCCCCTAGCCCGGTCAGGACGGATGATCCTCAAGATACTGATGTTGCGATCACCAGAACTGGCTTTATTGAGCCGGGAAGGCCAACCGTGCTAGCCAAGTGTTCCGCCAAGGAGGAGCTTCTGGAACACCACCGGGTCAAGCTTCATGTCACGGACTATACGCACATGAGTATTGGAGAAGTCTTTTCTGGCTACATGAGCCAAGTACACAGCAGTCGTAACCTCGAGATTGACATGGTGAAGCAGATGCACCAAAAGTTTGAGGTATAACCCTTTCTCTGTATTCATTTATATTTACTATGCCAGCCCCCAAGTCTATTGCTTATGATGAATATGTTGTAGACTTTAGAAACAAATTTAGTGACATTAGTAACATAGATGGACAAAATATGCAAGAACTCCGGCTTACTCCATAGTCCCAAGGGGCGGCTTAACCAGCATGGTTGAACCGGTCCTTCATATGAGTATATAAAATAAAATACTTACAAAGCTTTGAACAACAATATGCATTAGTCCCCAAGTGCCAAGTATTATTGCTTGCAAAGTGCTTGGGACTTACTGTCATGAACCGCCACTTTAAGTAAATGTCAGGACCCCGACTCAATGCCACATCGATCTAGCATGTAACACATCATATCACTTTGCGGCCTCACGCACGGTATCCCAACGGGTGTCGCCTTACCTTTGCCGGGACCGCTTATGCCTTTTGGCACACGATATGATAGTGTCGCTAGCATCCATATGAAAAGGAGCCCGGCTGACATGGCTAGTCGCAAACCCAAAGTGGCACAGACTTACAGGACAGCATCCATGACCCAAAGATCGAACGGTTCGGTCATCGCCGAATGAATCCAGGCTGTAGCACTGGGCTAGCAGACTCGTAAACCGGGCTGTAGCGGGCTAACAGGACTCCGGTACTAACGCGTGACATTTCCCGAAGGGACGGATACTGAGATCAAGAAGGACACATGCCAGCCAGCCTAAGTGTTCCGGAGCAAGAGCAAGCTACCATGGCTCGGTGGAAACACTAGGAGACATTTCCAGTAAGAGAGGCTACTAGAGATAAACAACTAGATAGTCAGATCCCACACATACCAAGCATTTCAATAACATACACACAATATGCTCGATATGTGCAAATACAACATGGCATCACAACATGACTCTACGACTCAAGTATTTATTCATTAGGCTCCGAGGAGCGAGACATTACAAACAGGGGTCTCATGACCCAACATTCAGAGCATACAAGTCAAAGCACACGCAGAAGCTTAACATGTCTGAGTACAGACAACTATAAATGAAAAAGGCTAAGAAGCCTGACTATCTACCAGATCCTGCCGAGGGCACAAGATCGTAGCTGAGGTATCAAGCTAAACGTCGAAGTCCACGTGGAACTACTAGCGAGACCAAGTCTCTCGCAAAAACATAAAATAGGCAAACGTGAGTACAAATGTACCCAAAGAAGACTTACATCGTAACTAACTACATATGCATCATTATCAACAAAGGGGATGGTGGAGTTTAACCGCAGCAAGCCAGCTTTGACTCGTGGCTATCCTAAACTACATCGCAAGTAACTCTTTGAGGTGGCGCACACGAGTCCACATATTCACCATATCGATACACCACTATGGATCCGCACCGCCTCCTTACGAGCACGCCATCCATAGCACTCACACTTATCTTGCGATTTTAGAGTATCCACTTTCACTTGTCTATGAACTGCACAGCAACCCGAAGTCCTTTACCATGACACGGCTATTGAATAGATGATGTTAACCCTGCAGGGTGTACTTCTTCACACACGCTCACCACTTACCGCCGTTTACGACATGTACTGCAACCTTCAAGCGGAAGCCCAACATGGGTGTCGGCCACGACCTACCTAAACACTCAAGTCCCTAGTCCAGGTTTATCGCCTATTTGGGTTCCATCTATGAGGAGTTCCGCCAAGTTTCGCCACAGCCCCAAACGATGTGAACAGGTTCCCGAGACACCAAACGGGCGCCAGACACCGTGCACGTGCCTACCGCATCACAGCCCACCCCTACGGCCAGCTGCAAGACGGCCTCCAAAGATACTACAAACACGTAAACTACTTGCAACTCCCGGACAGAGGACAAGGGTGATTAAGAAGCCGAGAGGGTCCATTGGTTTCGGGCCCAATGCGTGGTAGTAGCTGAATCATGGATCACAAACACGTAACTCAGCCTCGAGGACGGCTGCAATGAGACAACCCACCATGTACTCCTACATGGCCTCTCACCGCTACCTTTACCAAATCGTGTTCACACACTTAGCTCACACACAATAGGACATGTTCACACACCTCGATTCGCCCTCGATGAATCGGACCCGACTCAACTCTAAGCAAGAGCAGTGCATGACAAACAAGCATGTATGAGTAGGCACAACAGGGCTCAAACAACTCCTACTCATGCTAGTGGGTTTCATCTATTTACCGTGGAATGACAGTCATGCAAAGGATAAAGGGTTCAGCTACCGCAGCAAGTAAATGATGAATCGTTGTTGTCCTAATGCAAGAAAAGAGAGCAGGAGCGAGAGACTGGATTGTATCGAATGAACAAGGGGTTTTGCTTGCTCGGCACTTCAAGGTAGCATTGAGTCTTCATCAGTGTCAACGATCACAACGTCGGTACAACGTCTACCTAGGGGGAACAATACCGGCAAACAGAGAAGAAACACGATCAATGCAATGCACAATATGATGCATGTTATGACATGGCAATATGAATGTGTTTTGGGCTAATGCAACTACAACCAGATGGATTTGGGTCATATTGAGCCAAAGGTTCAACCCCAAATTCAAATTATGAATTCAAATAGTGCCTTATCATGTTTTGCACTAAACAGCAAGGTTAAGTTGTTTAAACATGCATGAAAATGGTACAGATGGATTCCTTGAATTTTTCTGATAATTTTTCATATATAATTTGTTTGATTTGGAGCTACGGTTGATTTTATATGAATTTTAGAAGTTTAGGCAATTTTCTGGAATTTCCTGTATAAAAATAAATCCAGAAAATACTTATTGCGTCAGCCTGACGTCATCATGACGTCAGCAGGTCAACTGGGCGCCTCCAGGTCAAACCTGACCAGTGGGGCCCATACGTCAGTGTCTCAGTTAATTAACGGAGTTAATTAGCCCTAAGCTAACACTAACTAAAACGTCAGCAGGGCTGGGCCCACATGTCAGTGGAACATCAAATTAACTTAGTTAACTAACACTAATTAAACCTAACACTAATTAAACAGGGGCCTGGGCCCGCTCGTCAGTGAGAGAGAGGGGTTAAACCCCTGGGTAGACGGGGTCAAACCCCGCCGGTCAGAGCGGTCAACCCGTCGGCGTTTAACCGCCGGCGAGGGCCGAGACGGCGGCGGGCTTCGGGTTCGGTCCTCCGTCGACCAAATCGACGGCGGAGAGGCGCTGCGTGCTGCTGGTGGACTCGCGCGTCCAGTGGTGCCAGTGGGAGGTGCTGGGGTGGCCGGAAACAGCGTCGGCGGCGAGTGGGGCGGCGGCCGGCGTGCGGGTGTGCTCGGGGTCGGCGTTATACCGCACGGCAGAGGCCACGGAGGGGTGCTACGGGCACCTTGTGATGCACCGAAGCGCCACTGGCGCGGTCGGTTGCGGCTCTAGGTGTCGGTGGCCACGGCGGCGGCATGGCCGGCGGAGCCGAGCTCGCGGCTCCGGTGGAATCAGCGACTACGGGATAGGAACGAGCTCGGGACGGAAGGGGAAAGACGCAGAAGCTCACAGTGAGTTAAACGGAGGCCTCGGCATGCTCGGGAGGGGCTGGTGACGACGGAAGGTCGCCGCGATCGCGGTGGCCCGAGGAGGAAGAAGACGCCGGGACGGCGCCCGGGCTTCAGCGTCCGTGGGTTGGTGGAGACGAAGAAGAAGGTGCGGCGGTTCTTCTGGAGGCACCGGCGAGGCGAGGGGTGGACGATGGCCGCGGTGGCAGCGAGCGCGGCGGCGATGGCGTTAGGTGGCTACGTGCGAGAGAGACAGAGAAGGGGAGAGGAGCGGGGGAGAGCGCGAGGGGGTACCAGGGGGCGTGCGTGGCGACGCAGGAGAGATCCAGGCGCCGGGGATGCAGGCAGTGGTGGAGGTGGCGGTGGCGTGGTCAAGGCTGGTGGCCACGCCTTCTCGCCCTCCCGGCAAAAGGAGGAAGACGATGGGGTGGAGTTGGCTGGGCGGCTTGAAGAAGAAGCCGCATGTAGGCGCCTGTGTAGTCCTCTCTCTCTCTGTTGTTTCTATTTTATAATTCTGTTTTGTTTTCTTTGTTTATTTCTTTGCCACTGTTTTGAATTCGGAACAATTCAAACAATGCCAAAAACTCCTCTCAATATTTTTATTTTGCTAGATGGACTTTTCCAAAAGCTCATAAAATATTTCAGGGTATTTGAAGTTATATTCTAATTATAAGAATATAATTCAAATTCAAATAGCCAATGATTTAAATTCAAATTCCCAAAATTAAGTCCATAAAATGTTCAATATTTTTGGTTGGGACCAGAACCCTTGCCAAAATATCAAACATTTAATAAGGGCATTTTGGAAACAATGAATGAGATTTTAGGGTTTTTGCCCTTCTTTTATTTAATTTTTGAGGCTTCCAAAATTCCTCGGTTCAACTTTCGTAAAATTAACATGATGCAAACAAGATGCAAACACTAGGCAGCACTAGAAGCTAGGATGTGACAACTCGCCTCACTAAACAAGAATCTCGCCCCGAGATTCAAGACGGAGGTAAGAAGACAAGGGGGACTCTAAGTATCACAAACTTCATGATCCAACTGTCTTCTCAAGGGTGTTGATCTGTTGACTCAATCGATCTTGACATCTTCGCTTGCGAGTTCTTCGTCAAACACGATAATGACAGAAGGAGACTCTCCAGAAAACGATCTCCTCGAAGATCGAGTATTCAAGATCAACTCATGGAGTGAGAGGTAAGAACATCTCTGGAGCTGAGAGGCAAAACATGCATCGGGAGGGACGGAAGAAGCAATTTGACGAGGGTTTCAAGTAGCGAGAATAAACTGCCATGATTCCATAACGGGGCACCTTAGGGAGGGCGGCTCAGAGAAATATTCCTTAAGTGGCAAAAGAGTTACCTTTGATTCAAAGATCATTGAAAATCTTTATACCAGCCTAAGGTAATCACAATCGATCATTTGAAGGAGTCCGAAAGAATGACATTCTCGGGTCAGGTTGGATGATGTGGATTACCTTGTTGAAGACAACACAAAGGATGATTTTTAGTATCTGGGGGGAAGCTCAACAGTAGAGAGTGATTCCACTATTGGAATGGTTATAGCATAACCGAGGAAACTGAGAGCAAGCCCAGCTAGTGCCGATGATAACACCTAGAGCTTGTGCGTGCTCTCAAGAACTTGAGCATTTCCATATTCATCAAGGTTTTACCAACATCCGTGTCAAGGGTGCTGACAACACAACATACTACCATGATGAATAGCGATGGACGATGCAGATGCAAAGGAAGATAACACTTTCTCAGATTTTACCTTAGCGAGACCAAGGGGACAAAATATGGATGATTGACCGAGAGACACTTAGCACTCCGCTTCTAATGTTCTCCTTGATGTACTAACGTATCCCATTCATTGAGATGGTCTGGCATCTAGAACATCAAGTAAAGGTCGGACTTCGGGAACACAAAAATCATAAGGCACAGCTAGGGAGTAAATCCTACAAAGTCCTTATGGGAAGGTGGCCAACTTCTTCAATCAAGATACTACAATAACAGGTCTTCCGGTTGGGTGTGTTGGCCACGACATCCATTTTACCGGGTTACAGAGAGACCAATAATATCATTCTTGGGAAATGTTCCAACCATCATATCTGCCTGAGATTCAGATCTGGTTGGTGTCAGGATATTCCAGACTCATCAAGTCTAGAAAGAAAAATGAAAGTTTGCAACACAAACCGACGAGATGATGTTGCGTGATTCTCGAAATGAACTACGATAGCAAGCTCTAAAACATGAGCTGGTTACATAAAACTCGTGAGCACGCTGTCCAAGACAAGCATGACCACATAGTAGTCTTACAAATAAAATACTACCGAAGTTCGTGGAAACCATCATTGCGGATAACGAAGTCCTTGATTAAGCCCGGGTTAGCTCTTAAAAAGGAACTTCTTCTCCTTGAACAAATCAATCAGTGGCTTGGTGTGCTAGGGGCACATATAGAATGAAGGTTGCAAGTCTTCGATCCACAGAATACTTCGCACGTATGCATGACTGATTTGGGACGAATCCAAAGGGAGCAACTTTGACTTTCTCGAATCCACGGCGGCAACTTGCATCAAATACACATGAACTAGAGGAAGTCACTTCTTACATCCGAACATATGCTTCATGAGCTAGCATGAACAAATGCTTTTTAAAAGTTTCCAACACTAGCTTAATGTTCAACAAAACTATGGAGAAGACAAGGATGTTGTCGATGGGCTCAACAACAATTCATCCAGATTCCCATGGACATGGAATTCCATAACTATGTGAACAAGGTTCTAGTATTGGTCAGACCCAAAAGATATAATGGTGTATGCTCGAGGAAAATCCACGAGTAAGACGACATTACTTAACATCGTTATTCCGATTTGATTTGAGAATAGCCCACACTCAAATCAAAGTTTTGGCAAGACAATAAGTCCAACAATTGATCACGAGGATCAATCAATGAAGATATTACCTTTCTTCAACAAACACACACAAGGATATCCCTTGGAGATGAACTAAGTCGTGAGCTTTTATCTTCCAACTCTCCAAGTTGTTGTTTAGCTTAGCCAACTAGCTCGGGGTATCCAACAGATTCTTGGAGAAAGGGTGGTTTACAAGAATAAACCAACTTGATCACATTTAACTCAACATAGCGGTCGGTGACGACTGGCGATACTTCCGAGAAGATATTCAGAAAATCACGAACCACCGGTATGTTACTAAGCCCGAGAACAATCTTGCCTTCCAGAGCAAGACGATATGATCAAATAAGCAAGGGACTGGATAACCCTAACTCATTGATCGAGGAGTGCACCAGAAATAAGGACTAGGTAGCACAATCAACCTTAGGGTGACGATTCAATAATCATCACGGTAAGAATGAGGTTATCGTCCATTTAACTACCAAGCAACGGAGTTGCCAGCAGTATTGATTTCACACACCACGATTCACTTGTCGGCATTCCGGTTACAATAACATAGAAACCGAGGAATGAACAATGATGGCGAGAAGTATTACTGCATCAAGAATTCATAAGAGGTAGTGCAATTCTCATGACAGTCCGGACATAAAGATGGTAACACTCCAAGGTAGAACAGAACAAAAGTTGGATTAGTATTTGGTCTGCGGGGTACGACTGCTTTGACCCAATCCTGGAAATGGACAAGGTACTGGAGTATGTTTCTCCTAGTCATTCTGGAATAGAATGGCTTGACGGACCACAAGAATAATAGACACCGATGAACGGATGCACACATACTCTTGACTATCAATTGACAGACGAGGGTCAGAATATAACTAAGAGGGACAACTCATAGGAACATATGATTTTCTGAGTTGTGGATGCATAGATTAGTATGTCGAACCAAGTTCAACAAATTTCTTCCGGATAATCCATGCGGAAGGGTAGAACTGGCAGAGTCACAATATAGAATGGAGAACCCATCGAGAGCACTCCTGTTGTGATCCTTGATCCAACAAACATCTGCCGTAAGTGGTTCATGGTATTTGGAAGAAGGAAATACCACGGACCTCGAGGACTAATGCAAAGGTTACTAATAACCTAAAGGAACTAGCAAAGACTATCAACATGAGGTAAGTAGGGTGAGTTTTGGGCTCAAAACCCGTGAATAGAAAGCCTACTAACTAAATAGCATCACGGATGCTTTCGAGAATGAAGGCCGAGTCATCACACTGGAATACAAATCATGGCTAGATTACTAGATGATCCCCTAAGACACCTAGGGTCATAATAATAATTCCAACATATATGTCGAGGCAATAGAATACCTCAGCTCAGCATTTAGTGTGATTAACGTGGTCCAGAGGAACATCAAAACCAGAGGGAAAGGATTTGCAAGTGCATCAGACTATTTAGAAACACTCGATGACTTTGACAAAGATAACGGCTGTAAATGCTCAAAAGTTTGGAGACATGCTACAAAAATGGTGGCATAGCCACTCCGAAGCACAATATCAAGGTTTCAAGATCAACAGTTATGAACATACGGAAGTAGTAAATCTGAACTGAGATTTGAAACTAACAATTCTATAGGTCTATGGATTAGTAACACGTCATCCTGACAGATAGATGAGAAGGCCTAGTTCTTAATCCCCGTAGAAGAGAAGAGGATGACTCGGATCAAGGCCATGAGGTATAAGGAGTAAAAAGAGCCTTACGCTCCCATTCCACAATCAATTCCCTACATATAACTAAAGCATTTCTAGACTCAACTTCACCAGTTTGGCTTGGTAATCCCACAGCATCAAAGCTCGATACCAAAGCTGTCAGACCCGACTCAATGCCACATCGATCTAGCATGTAACACATCATATCACTTTGCGGCCTCACGCACGGTATCCCAACGGGTGTCGCCTTATTTTGCGGGACCGTTTATGCCTTTTGGCACACGATATGATAGTGTCGCTAGCATCCATATGAAAAGGAGCCCGGCTGACATGGCTAGTCGCAAACCCAAAGTGGCACAGACTTACAGGACAGCATCCATGACCCAAAGATCGAACGTGTCGGTCATCGGCGAATGAATCCGGGCTGTAGCACTGGGCTAGCAGACTCGTAAACCGGCAGAAGCGGGCTAACAGACTCCGGTACTCAACGCGTGACATTTCGAAGGGATGCATACAGATCGAAGAAGGACACATGCCGGCCAGCCTAAGTGTTCGGAGCAAGAGCAAGCTACCATGGCTCGGTGGAAACACTAGGAGACATTTCCGAAGAGAGGCTACTAGAGATAAACAACTAGATAGTCGATCCCACACATACCAAGCATTTCAATAACATACACACAATATGCTCGATATGTGCAAATACAACATGGCATCACAACATGACTCTACGACTCAAGTATTTATTCATTAGGCCCGAGGAGCGAGATATTACAAACAGGGTCTCATGACCCAACATTCAGAGCATACAAGTCAAAGCACACGCAAGCTTAACATGTCCGAGTACGCATAACTATAAATGAAAAAGGCTAAGAAGCCCGACTATCTACGAGATCTCCGCCGAGGGCACAAGATCGTAGCTGAGGTATCAAGCTAAACGTCAAGTCCACGTGGAACTACTAGCGAGACCAAGTCTCTCTGCAAAAACATAAAATAGGCAAACGTGAGTACAAATGTACCCAAAGAAGACTTACATCGTAACTAACTACATATGCATCATTACCAACAAAGGGGATGGTGGAGTTTAAGCCGCACAAGCCAGCTTTGACTCGGTGGCTATCCTAAACTACGATCGCAAGTAACTCTTTGAGGTGGCGCTACGAGTCCACATATTCACCATATCGATACACCACTATGGATCCGCACCGTCTCCTTACGAGTACGCCATCCATAGCACTCACACTTATCTTGCGATTTTAGAGTATCCACTTTCACTTGTCTATGAACTGCACAGCAACCCGAAGTCCTTTACCATGACACGGCTATTCAATAGATGATGTTAACCCTGCAGGGTGTACTTCTTCACACACGCTCACCACTTACCGCCGTTTACGACATGTACTGCAACCTTCAAGCGGAAGCCCAACGTGGGTGTCGGCCACGACCTACCTAAACACTCAAGTCCCTAGTCCAGGTTTATCGCCTATTTGGGTTCCATCTATGAGGAGTTCCGCCAAGTTTCGCTCACAGCCCCAAACGATGTGAACAGGTTCCGGGACACTAAACGGGCGCCCAGACACCGTACACGTGCCTACCGTGATCACAGCCCACCCCTACGGTCAGCGCTGCAAGACGGCCTCCAAAGATACTACAAACACTTAAACTACTTGCAACTCCCGGACAGAGGACAAGGGTGATTAAGAAGCCGAGAGGGTCCATTGGTTTCGGGCCCAATGCGTGGTAGTAGCTGAATCATGGATCACAAACACGTAACTCAGTTCGAGGACGGCTGCAATGAGACAACCCACCATGTACTCCTACATGGCCTCTCACCGCTACCTTTACCAAATCGTGTTCACACACTTAGCTCACACACAATAGGACATGTTCACACACCTCCGATTCGTCCTCGATGAATCGGACCCGACTCAACTCTAAGCAAGAGAGTGCATGACAAACAAGCATGTATGAGTAGGCACAACAGGGCTCAAACAACTCCTACTCATGCTAGTGGGTTTCATCTATTTCTTGTGGAATGACAGTCATGCAAAGGATAAAGGGTTCAGCTACCGCAGCAAGTAATGTATGAATCGTTGTTGTCCTAATGCAGAGAAAAGAGAGCAGGAGAGCGAGACTGGATTGTATCGAATGAACAAGGGGTTTTGCTTGCTCGGCACTTCGAAGGTAGCATTGAGTCTTCATCGGTGTCAACGATCACAACGCGTCGGTACAACGCCTACCTAGGGGAACAATACCGCAAACAGAGAAGAAACACGATCAATGCAATGCACAATATGATGCATGTTATGACATGGCAATATGAATGTGTTTTGGGCTAATGCAACTACAACCAGATGGATTTGGGTCATATTGAGCCAAAGGTTCAACCCCAAATTCAAATTATGAATTCAAATAGTGCCTTATCATGTTTTGCACTAAACAGCAAGGTTAAGTTGTTTAAACATGCATGAAAATGGTACAGATGGATTCCTTGAATTTTTCTGATAATTTTTCATATATAATTTGTTTGATTTGGAGCTACGGTTGATTTTATATGAATTTTAGAAGTTTAGGCAATTTTTCGAATTTCCGTATAAAAATAAATCCAGAAAATACTTATTGCGTCACCGACGTCATCATGACGTCAAGCAGGTCAACTGGCGCCCAGGTCAAACCTGACCAGTGGGGACCATACGTCGTTGTCTCGCTTAATTAACGGAGTTAATTAGCCCTAAGCTAACACTAACTAAAACGTCAGCAGGGCTGGGCCCACATGTCAGTGGAACATCAAATTAACTTAGTTAACTAACACTAATTAAACCTAACACTAATTAAACAGGGCCCGCCCGCCATCGAGAGAGAGGGGTTAAACCCCTGGGTAGACGGGGTCAAACCCCGCCGGTCAAAGCGGTTAACCCGTCGGCGTTTAACCGCCGGCGAGGGCCGAGACGGCGGCGGGCTTCGGGTTCGGTCCTCCGTCGACCAAATCGACGGCGGAGAGGCGCTGCGTGCTGCTGGTGGACTCGCGCGTCGATGGTGCGATGGGAGGTGCTGGGGTGGCCGGAAACAGCGTCGGCGGCGAGTAGGGGCGGCGGCGGCGTGCGGGTGTGTTTCGGGTCGGCGTTATACCGCACGGCAGAGGCCACGAGGGGTGCTACGGCACCTTGTGATGCACTGAGCGCTACGGCGCGGTCGGTTGCGGCTCTAGGTGTCGGTGGCCACGGCGGCGGCATGGCCGGCAGAGCCGAGCTCGCGGCTCTGGTGGAATCAGCGACTACGGGATAGGAACGAGCTCGGGACGGAAGGGGAAAGACGCAAAAGCTCACAGTGAGTTAAACGGAGGCCTCGGCGTGCTCGGGGAGGGGCTGGTGACGACGGAAGGTCGCCGGCGATCGCGGTGGCCCGAGGAGGAAGAAGACGTCGGGGACGGCGCTCCGGGGCTTCCGGCGTCACGTGGGTTGGTGGAGACGAAGAAGAAGGTGCGGCGGTTCGGGTGGACGATGGCCGCGGTGGCAGCGAGCGCGGCCGCGATGGCGTTCGGTGGCTACGTGCGAGAGAGACAGAGAAGGGGAGAGGAGCGGGGGAGAGCGCGAGGGGGGTACCTGGGCGTGGCGTGGCGACGCAGAGAGATCCAGCGCCGGGATGCGGCAGCGAGGTGGAGGTGGCGGGGCGTGCTCGTGCTGGTGGCCACGCCGCCTTCGCCCTCCCGGCAAAAGGAGGAAGACGACTGGGGGTGGAGTTGGACTGGGCGGCCAGCGAGCAGGCCGCATGTAGGCGCCTGTAGTCTCTCTCTCTGTTGTTTCTATTTTATAATTCTATTTTGTTTTTTTGTTTATTTCTTTGCCACTGCTTTTGAATTCGAACAATTCAAACAATGCCAAAAACTCCTCTGAATATTTTTATTTTGCTAGATGGACTTTTCCAAAAGCTCATAAAATATTTCAGGGTATTTGAAGTTATATTCTAATTATAAGAATATAATTCAAATTCAAATAGCCAATGATTTAAATTCAAATTCCCAAAATTAAGTCCATAAAATGTTCAATATTTTTGGTTGGGACCGAACCCTTGCCAAAATATCAAACATTTAATAAGGGCATTTTGGAAACAATGAATGAGATTTTAGGGTTTTTGCCCTTCTTTTATTTAATTTTGAGGCTTCCAAAATTCCTCGCTCAACTTTCGTAAAATTAACATGATGCAAACAAGATGCAAACACTAGGCAAGACTAGAAGCTAGGGATGTGACAGTAAAATTCTTGGTAGACATTAGCCCCAAGTGCCAAGTGTTGTTGCTAGCAAAAGGCTTGGGACTTAATATTGCATCAAAAGTGTCTTGATTTTGACCCTGTATTTGTATAGGCCGCCACGAGTCAACTCGAATCGAGGTGATCGATCTCAAGAACCGCTTTGAGGCCCAAGAGACGGAAACCCAAAGAGCCGACTCAAGTTCAAATTCAGCTTCAACAAGAAAAACTCAAGAAAGAATTTGAAATGTAAAAGAAGGCCCGGCCGATGAAAAACTGCATTGATTAACCGAGCTGAGAAGGCAGAGGTGGCTCTTGAAGAAGCAACCGGGGAATTAACCGGCTTAAAACGCCATGTCTCTCAAATGGTCTCAGTGATCTTTGGTAAGTCGCCCTGCAAGTGTTAAACACTTGAACCTTTCAGTTGATCATATAATTGGAATTGCCTCACCTGATCATGTTTGTGGAGGCCCCAGGAGATCAAATCTGAACCAAGATATGTTGATCAAGCTGAAGGCAGTTTACACACTAGTGGAGCAACTGTACACCGGGCCTCAGTGCGCATTAGCCACGGTGGCCTTGTCAAATGAAGTGCCTACCCTCCTGGCAGAGGTATTGAAGAAGCTTTCCGGGTTACCCCAACGGTTCAATGAACTGAGGCGGTCAGCTACAAGAGCCGGAGCGGTCAATGCTTTAAGCCGAGCCAAAGCTTGGCTATCAGAGTTAGACCCGGCCGACATTCCCACTAGCTGCCCAAGCTTGAAGGAGGATGGTACTCCCTTTGAACAAGAAGACTTTACTGCTTGTGTAAAGGAGATATGCCCCGTGGCCACCCTGATAGCTGACGATGTGGATCTTACCAAGTACCAGGCCGGTTATGACGCAGAGAACCGGAGAATTCCAACACCTCACTATAGTGACGGTCGACGCCCACTCCATAAGCATACCTTCGCCCCTGAAGTTGACCCGGCCGGACTAGTTGATGATGAAGCTAAATTTGAAGCTTTGAACAACATTGACTGGTCATCATCAACCTTCCAGGAAAGGGGACAGGGCGAAGAAGCGGAGAGGGCTGACTCGCACGCCTCAGCTAACATGAGAGCTAGTATGGCGTGGCCGCCATACCGTGATGTGCTAAAAACAATATGAATCATTTTGACTCGGGAGTCACGTAATAGAATAGAAATAACTTTGATCCGGTCGTGCCATCGCAGCACGCTTTTGGTGCTTAATGCCATTAAGTCGTCGTGTTATATTTATTCGTGTTTGATACGCTCCAACGTATCTATAATTTTTGATTGTTCCATGCTATTATATTACCCGTTTTGGATGTTTATGGGCTTTACTTTACACATTTATATCATTTTTGGGACTAACCTACTAACCGGAGGCCCAGCCCGTATTGCTGTTTTTTTTGCCTATTTTAGTATTTCGAAGAAAAGGAATATCAAACGGAGTCCAAATGGAATGAAACCTTCGGGAGCGTGATTTTTGGAACGAACGTGATCCAGAGGACTTGGAGTGGAACGAACAGCCGAGGCGGCCACGAGGGTGGAGCCCCCCCTACTAGGCGCACCCCCTATCTTGTGGGCCCCTCGGGCGTCCACCGACCTACTTATTCCTCCTATATATACCCACGTGCTCGAGAACATCGTAATGCACCATGAAAACCTAATTCCACCGCCAAGAACCTTCTCAGATCCGCGAGATCCCATCTTGAGCCTTCACGGCGCTCCACGGAGGGGGAATCGATCACGGAGGGCCTCTACATCATCTCCAAGGCCTCCGATGAGTTGTGAGTAGTTTACCACAGACCTTCGGGTCCATAGTTATTAGCTAGATGGCTTCTTCTCTCTTTTGGATCTCAATACCATGTTCTCCTTGATCTTCTTGGAGATCTATTCGATGTAACTCTTTTTACGGTGTGTTTGTCGAGATCCGATGAATTGTGGGTTTATGATCAAGTTTATCTATAAGAAATATTTGAATCTCCTCTCAATTCTTTTATGTGTGATTAAGTTATCTTTGCAAGTCTCTTGAATTATCAGTTTGGTTTGGCCTACTAGATTGATCTTTCTTGCAATGGGAGAAGTGCTTAGCTTTGGGTTCAATCTTGTGGTGTCCTTTCCCAAAGGATGTTAGGGCAGCAAGGCACGATTGTATTGTTGCCATCGAGGATAAAAAGATGGGGTTTATATCATATTGCATTATTTTATCCTCTACATCATGTCATCTTTCTTAATGCATTACTCTGTTCTTTATGAACTTAATACTTTAGATGCATGATGGATAGCGGTCGATGTGTGGAGTAATAGTAATAGATGCACGCAGGAGTCAGTCTACTTGTCACGGACGTGATGCCTATATACATGATCATGCCTAGATAATCTCATAATTATTCGCTTTTCAATCAATTGCTCGACAGTAATTTGTTCACCCACCGTAATACTTATGCTATCTTGAGAGAAGCCACGAGTGAAACCTATGGCCCCCGGGTCTATCTTTTATCATATAAGTTTTCAATCTACTTTTATTTGCATCTTTACTTTTCCAATCTATATCATAAAAGTACCAAAAATATATTTATCTTATCATACTATCTCTATCGATCTCACTTTCGAAGTGGCCATGAAGGATTGACAACCCTTTATTGCGTCCGTCGACCAAATCGACGGCGGAGAGGCGCTGCGTGCTGCTGGTGGACTCGCGCGTCCAGTGGTGCCAGTGGGAGGTGCTGGGGTGGCCGGAAACAGCGTCGGCGGCGAGTGAGGCGGCGGCCGGCGTGCGGGTGTGCTCGGGGTCGGCGTTATACCGCACGGCAGAGGCCACGGAGGGGTGCTACGGGCACCTTGTGATGCCTGGCGCTTCTGGCGCGATCGGTTCTGACTCTAGGTGTCGGTGGCCCAGCGGCGGCATGGCGGCGGAGCCGAGCTTCGCGGCTCCGGTGGAATCAGCGACTACGGGATAGGAACGAGCTCGGGGCGGAAGGGAAAAGACGCAGAAGCTCACGAGTGAGTTAAGCGGAGGCCTCGGCATGCTCGGGAGGGCTGGTGGCGGCGGAAGGTCGCCGGCGATCGCGGTGGCCGAGGAGAAGAAAGGCGTCGGGGCGGCGCTCCGGGGCTTCAGCGTCCGTGGGTTGGTGGAGACGAAGAAGAAGGTGCGGCGGTTCTTGGAGAGGCACCGGCGAGGCGAGCGGTGGCGATGGCGCGGTGGGCCAGCGGCGATGGCGTTAGGTGGCTACGTGCGAGAGAGCAGAGAAGGAGAGGAGGCGGGAGAGCGCGAGTACCGGCGTGCGTGGCGGCAGAGAGATCCAGCGCCGGGATGCAGGCGAGCAGGTGGAGGTGGCGGGCGTGCGTGCTGGCTTGTGGCCTGCGCCCTCGTCCTCTGGCAAAAGGAGGAAGGCAGCAGGGGTGGAGTTGGGCTGGGCGGCTTCAGCAGACAGCCGCCTGCAGTAGGCGCCAGTAGTCCTTCTCTCTCTGTTGTTTCTATTTTATAATTCTGTTTTGTTTTCTTTGTTTATTTCTTTGCCCTTTGTTTTGAATTGAACAATTCAAACAATGCCAAAAACTCCTCTGAATATTTTTATTTTGCTAGATGGACTTTTCCAAAAGCTCATAAAATATTTCAGGGGTATTTGAGATTATATTCTAATTATAAGAATATAATTCAAATTCAAATAGCCAATGATTTAAATTCAAATTCCCAAAATTAAGTCCATAAAATGTTCAATATTTTTGGTTGGGACGAACCCTTGCCAAAATATCAAACATTTAATAAGGGCATTTGGAAACAATGAATGAGATTTTAGGGTTTTTGCCCTTCTTTTATTTAATTTTGAGGCTTCCAAAATTCCTCGGTTCAACTTTCGGAAAATTAACATGATGCAAACAAGATGCAAACACTAGGCAGCACTAGAAGCTAGGGATGTGACAACTCGCCCCACTAAACAAGAATCTCGTCCGAGATTCAAGGCGTGAGTAAGAAGACAAGGGGACTCTAAGTATCACAAACTTCATGATCCAACTGTCTTCTCAAGGGTGTTGATCTGTTGACTCAATCGATCTTGACATCTTAAACTGCGAGTTCTTCGTCAAACACGATAATGTGAAGGAGACTCTCGAAAGCGATCTCCTCGAAGATCGAGTATTCAAGATCAACTCATGGAGTGAGAGGTAAGAACATCTCTGGAGCTGAGAGGCAAAACATGCATCGGGAGGGACGGAAGAAGCAATTTGACGAGGGTTTCAAGTAGCGAGAATAAACTGCCATGATTCCATAACGGGGCACCTTAGGGAGGGCGGCTCGTAGAAATATTCCCTTAAGTGGCAAAAGAGTTACCTTTGATTCAAAGATCATTGAAAATCTTTATACCAGCCTAAGGTAATCACAATCGATCATTTGAAGGAGTCCGAAAGAATGACATTCTCGGGTCAGGTTGGATGATGTGGATTACCTTGTTGAAGACAACACAAAGGATGATTTTTAGTATCTGGGGGGAAGCTCAACAGTAGAGAGTGATTCCACTATTGGAATGGTTATAGCATAACCGAGGAAACTGAGAGCAAGCCCAGCTAGTGCCGATGATAACACCTAGAGCTTGTGCGTGCTCTCAAGAACTTGAGCATTTCCATATTCATCAAGGTTTTACCAACATCCGTGTCAAGGGTGCTGACAACACAACATACTACCATGATGAATAGCGATGGGCGATCAGATGCAAAGGAAGATAACACTTTCTCAGATTTTACCTTAGCGAGACCAAGGGGACAAAATATGGATGATTGATGAGAGACACTTAGCACTCCGCTTCTAATGTTCTCCTTGATGTACTAACGTATCCCATTCATTGAGATGGTCTGGCATCTAGAACATCAAGTAAAGGTCGGACTTCGGGAACACAAAAATCATAAGGCACAGCTAGGGAGTAAATCCTACAAAGTCCTTATGGGAAGGTGGCCAACTTCTTCAATCAAGATACTACAATAACAGGTCTTCGGTTGGGTGTGTTGCCACGACATCCATTTTACAGATTCTGAGAGACCAATAATATCATTCTTGGGAAATGTTCCAACCATCATATCTGCCTGAGATTCAGATCTGGTTGGTGTCAGGATATTCCAGACTCATCAAGTCTAGAAAGAAAAATGAAAGTTTGCAACACAAACCGACGAGATGATGTTGCGTGATTCTCGGGAAATGAACTACGATAGCAAGCTCTAAAACATGAGCTGGTTCTGCTACAAACCTGTGAGCACGCTGTCCAAGACAAGCATGACCACATAGTAGTCTTACAGTAAAATACTACCGAGTTCAGGTGGGAAACCATCATTGCGGATAACGAAGTCCTTGATTAAGCCCGGGTTAGCTCTTAAAAAGGAACTTCTTCTCCTTGAACAAATCAATCAGTGGCTTGGTGTGCTAGGGGCACATATAGAATGAAGGTTGCAAGTCTTCGATCCACAGAATACTTCGCACGTATGCATGACTGATTTGGGACGAATCCAAAGGGAGCAACTTTGACTTTCTCGAATCCACGGTGACAACTTGCATCAAATACACATGAACTAGAGGAAGTCACTTCTTACATCCGAACATATGCTTCATGAGCTAGCATGAACAAATGCTTTTAAAGTTTCCAACACTAGCTTAATGTTCAACAAAACTATGGAGAAGACAAGGATGTTGTCGATGGGCTCAACAACAATTCATCCGATTCCCATGGACATGGAATTCCATAACTATGTGAACAAGGTTCTAGTATTGGTCAGACCCAAAAGATATAATGGTGTATGCTCGAGGAAAATCCACGAGTAAGACGACATTACGAACATCGTTGGTTCTGATTTGATTTGAGAATAGCCCACACTCAAATCAAAGTTTTGGCAAGACAATAAGTCCAACAATTGATCACGAGGATCAATCAATGAAGATATTACCTTTCTTCAACAAACACACACAAGGATATCCCTTGGAGATGAACTAAGTCAGGTGAGCTTTTATCTTCCAACTCTCCAAGTTGTTGTTTAGCTTAGCCAACTAGCTCAGGGGTATCCAACACAGATTCTTGGAGAAAGGGTGGTTTACAAGAATAAACCAACTTGATCACGAACTCAACATAGCGGTCGGTGGCGACTGGCGATACTTCGAGAAGATATTGAGAAAATCACGAACCACCGGTATGTTACTAAGCCGAGAACAATCTTGCCTTCGAGCAAGGCGATATGATCAAATAAGCAAGGGATTGGATAACCCTAACTCATTGATCGAGGTGCACCGAAATAAGGACTAGGTAGCACAATCAACCTTAGGGTGACGATTCAATAATCATCACGGTAAGAATGAGGTTATCGTCCATTTAACTACCAAGCAAGCGGAGTTGCCAGAGAGATGATTTCACACACCACGATTCACTTGTCGGCATTCCGGTTACAATAACATAGAAACCGAGGAATGAACAATGATGGCGAGAAGTATTACTTGCATCAAGAATTCATAAGAGGTAGTGCAATTCTCATGACAGTCCGGACATAAAGATGGTAACACTCCAAGGTAGAAACAGAACAAAAGTTGGATTAGTATTTGGTCTGCGAGTACACTGCTTTGACCCAATCACGAAATGGACAAGGTCTTGGAGTATGTTTCTCCTAGTCATTCGGAATAGAATGGCTTGACGGACCACAAGAATAATAGACACCGATGAGCGGATGCACACATACTCTTGACTATCAATTGTGAGGCGAGGGTCGAATATAACTAAGAGGGACAACTCATAGGAACATATGATTTTCTGAGTTGTGGATGCATAGATTAGTATGTCGAACCAAGTTCAACAAATTTCTTCCGGATAATCCATGCGGAAGGGTAGAACTGGCAGAGTCACAATATAGAATGGAGAACCCATCGAGAGCACTCCTGTTGTGATCCTTGATCCAACAAACATCTGCCGTAAGTGGTTCATGGTATTTGGAAGAAGGAAATACCACGGACCTCGAGGACTAATGCAAAGGTTACTAATAACCTAAAGGAACTAGCAAAGACTATCAACATGAGGTAAGTAGGGTGAGTTTTGGGCTCAAAAACCCAGGAATAGAAAGCCTACTAACTAAATAGCATCACGGGATGCTTTCGAGAATGAAGGCCAGAGTCATCACACTGGAATACAAATCATGGCTAGATTACTAGATGATCCCCTAAGACACCTAGGGTCATAATAATAATTCCAACATATATGTCGAGGCAATAGAATACCTCAGCTCAGCATTTAGTGTGATTAACGTGGTCCAGAGGAACATCAAAACCAGAGGGAAAGGATTTGCAAGTGCATCAGACTATTTAGAAACCTGGGATGACTCGGACAGCATAACGGCTGTAAATGCTCAAAAGTTTGGAGACATGCTACAAAAATGGTGGCATAGCCACTCCGAAGCACAATATCAAGGTTTCAAGATCAACAGTTATGAACATACGGAAGTAGTAAATCTGAACTGAGATTTGAAACTAACAATTCTATAGGTCTATGGATTAGTAACACGTCATCCTGACAGATAGATGAGAAGGCCTAGTTCTTAATCCCCGTAGAAGAGAAGAGGATGACTCAGATCAGAAGGCCATGAGGTATAAGGAGTAAAAAGAGCCTTACGTTCCCATTCCACAATCAATTCCCCTACATATAACTAAAGCATTTCTAGACTCAACTTCGACCAGTTTGGCTTGGTAATCCTCTGAGCGATCGGGCTCGATACCAAAGCTGTCGGGACCCGACTCAATGCCACATCGATCTAGCATGTAACACATCATATCACTTTGCGGCCTCACGCGGTATCCCAACGGGTGTCGCCTTACCTTTGCCGGGACCGTTTAGCCTTTTGGCTGCGTATATGATAGTGTCGCTAGCATCCATATGAAAAGGAGCCGGGCTGACATGGCTAGTCGCAAACCCAAAGTGGCACAGACTTACAGGGACAGGCATCCATGACCCAGCATCGAACGTGTCGGTCATCAGTGAATGAATCCGGGCTGTAGCACTGGGCTAGCAGGACTCCGGTAAACCGGGCTGTAGCGGGCTAACAGGACTCCGGTACTCAGCGCGTGACATTTCCCGAAGGACAGACGAGATCGAAGAAGGACACATGCCGGCCAGCCTAAGTGTTCCGGAGCGGTAGCAAGCTACCATGGCTCGGTGGAAACACTAGGAGACATTTCGGTAAGAGAGGCTACTAGAGATAAACAACTAGATAGTCGGATCCCACACATACCAAGCATTTCAATAACATACACACAATATGCTCGATATGTGCAAATACAACATGGCATCACAACATGACTCTCTGACTCAAGTATTTATTCATTAGGCTCAGAGGCGAGATATTACAAACAGGGTCTCATGACCCAACATTGAGAACATACAAGTCAAAGCACCGCAGAAGCTTAACATGTGCGAGTACGAGACAACTATAAATGAAAAAGGCTAAGAAGCGACTATCTACGAGATCTGCCGAGGGCACAAGATCGTAGCTGAGGTATCAAGCTAAACGTCGAAGTCCACGTGGAACTACTAGCGAGACTGAAGTCTCTCTGCAAAAACATAAAATAGGCAAACGTGAGTACAAATGTACCCAGCAAGACTTACATCAGAACTAACTACATATGCATCATTACCAACAAAGGGGGGATGGTGGAGTTTAACTGCAGCAAGCCAGCTTTGACTCGGTGGCTATCCTAAACTACGACTGCAAGTAACTCTTTGAGGTGGCGCACACGAGTCCACATATTCACCATATCGATACACCACTATGGATCCGCACCCGTCTCCTTACGAGTACGCCATCCATAGCACTCACACTTATCTTGCGTATTTTAGAGTATCCACTTTCACTTGTCTATGAACTGTACAGGCAACCCAGAAGTCCTTTACCGCGGACACGGCTATTCGAATAGATGATGTTAACCCTGCAGGGGTGTACTTCTTCACACACGCTCTCACCACTTACCGCCGTTTACGACATGTACTCGGCAACCTTCAAGCGGAAGCCCAACGTGGGTGTCGGCCACGACCTACCTAAACACTCAAGTCCCTAGTCCAGGTTTATCGCCTATTTGGGTTCCATCTATGAGGAGTTCCGGCAAGTTTCGCTCACAGCCCCAAGCGATGTGAACAGGGTTCCGGGACACCAAGCAGGCGCCCGGTACACCGTGCCGCGTGCCTACCGCATCACAGCCCACCCCTACGGTCAGCGCTGCGCCTGGCCTCCAAACATACTACAAACACGAAACTACTTGCAACTCACGGACAGAGGACAAGGGTGATTAAGAAGCCGAGAGGGTCCATTGGTTTGGGCCCAATGCGTGGTAGTAGCTGAATCATGGATCACAAACACAGAACTCAGTTCACGAGGGCGGCTGCAATGAGACAACCCACCATGTACTCCTACATGGCCTCTCACCGCTACCTTTACCAAATCGTGTTCACACACTTAGCTCACACACAATAGGACATGTTCACACACCTCGATTAGTCCTCGATGAATCGGACCCGACTCAACTCTAAGCGAAGCAGGCATGACAAACAAGCATGTATGAGTAGGCACAACAGGCTCAAACAACTCCTACTCATGCTAGTGGGTTTCATCTATTTTGTGGAATGACAGTCATGCAAAGGATAAAGGGTTCAGCTACATGACAAGTATGAGATGAATCGTTGTTGTCCTAATGCGATAAAAGAAGCAGGAGCGAGAGACTGGGATTGTATCGGAATGAACAAGGGGTTTTGCTTGCACAGCACTACGAAGGTAGCATTGAGTCTTCATCGGTGTCAGCGATCACAACGTCGGTACAACGTCTACCTAGGGGAACAATACCGCAAAACGAGAGAAGAAACACGATCAATGCAATGCACAATATGATGCATGTTATGACATGGCAATATGAATGTGTTTTGGGCTAATGCAACTACAACCGGATGGATTTGGGTCATATTGAGCCAAAGGTTCAACCCCAAATTCAAATTATGAATTCAAATAGTGCCTTATCATGTTTTGCACTAAACAGCAAGGTTAAGTTGTTTAAACATGCATGAAAATGGTACAGATGGATTCCTTGAATTTTTCTGATAATTTTTCATATATAATTTGTTTGATTTGGAGCTACGGTTGATTTTATATGAATTTTAGAAGTTTAGGCAATTTTCTGGAATTTCCTGTATAAAAATAAATCCAGAAAATACTTATTGCGTCAGCCTGACGTCATCATGACGTCAGCAGGTCAACTGGGCGCCTCCAGGTCAAACCTGACCAGTGGGGACCATACGTCAGTGTCTCAGTTAATTAACGGAGTTAATTAGCCCTAAGCTAACACTAACTAAAACGTCAGCAGGGCTGGGCCCACATGTCAGTGGAACATCAAATTAACTTAGTTAACTAACACTAATTAAACCTAACACTAATTAAACAGGGGCCTGGGCCCGCTCATCAGTGAGAGAGAGGGGTTAAACCCCTGGGTAGACGGGGTCAAACCCCGCCGGTCAAAGCGGTTAACCCGTCGGCGTTTAACCGCCGGCGAGGGCCGAGACGGCGGCGGGCTTGAGTTGGTCCTCCGTCGACCAAATCGGCGGCGGAGAGGCGCTGCGTCTTCTTTGGTGGACTCAGCGCGTCAGTGGTGCCGATGGGAAGTCTTTGGGTGGCGGAAACAGCGTCGGCGGCGAGTGAGGCGGCGGCGGCGTGCGGGTGTGCTCGGGTCGGCGTTATACCGCCGCAGCGAGAGGCCGCGGAGGGTGCTACGGGCACCTTGTGATGCCTTGGCCTTCTGGCGCGATCGGTTCGCGGCTCTAGGTGTCGGTAGCCTGGCGGCGGCATGGCAGCAGAGCGAGCTCGCGGCTCTGGTGGAATCAGCGACTTCTGGGATAGGAACGAGCTCGGGGCGGAAGGAAAAGACGCAAAAGCTCACGGTGAGTTAAGCGGAGGCCTCGGCGTGCTCGGGGAGGGCTGGTGACGAGCGGAAGGTCGCCGCGATCGCGGTGGCCCGAGGAGGAAGAAGACGTCGGGGACGGCGCTCCGGGCTTCGGCGTCCACGTGGGTTGGTGGAGACGAAGAAGAAGGTGCGGCGGTTGGTGGGCGATGGCAGCGGTGGCGCGCGCCGCTGGCGCGATGGCGTTCGGTGGCTACGTGCGAGAAGACGAAGGGGAGAGGAGCGGGGGAGAGCGCGAGGGGGTACCAGGGGGCGTGCGTGGCGACGCAGGAGAGATCCAGGCGCCGGGGATGCAGGCAGGCAGGGTGGAGGTGGCCGGGCGCGTGCTGTCGCCTGTGTGGCCGCCGCCGCCCTCCTCGGCAAAAGGAGGAAAACGACAGGGGGTGGAGTTGGGTGGGCCGGCTTGCGGCGAGCCGCCATGGTGGCGCCAGTAGTCCTCTCTCTCTGTTGTTTCTATTTTATAATTCTATTTTGTTTTCTTTGTTTATTTCTTTGCCACTGTTTTGAATTCGGAACAATTCAAACAATGCCAAAAACTCCTCTGAATATTTTTATTTTGCTAGATGGACTTTTCCAAAAGCTCATAAAATATTTCAGGGTATTTGAAGTTATATTCTAATTATAAGAATATAATTCAAATTCAAATAGCCAATGATTTAAATTCAAATTCCCAAAATTAAGTCCATAAAATGTTCAATATTTTTGGTTGGGACGAGAACCCTTGCCAAAATATCAAACATTTAATAAGGGCATTTGGAAACAATGAATGAGATTTTAGGGTTTTGCCCTTCTTTTATTTAATTTTGAGGCTTCCAAAATTCCTCAGTTCAACTTTCAGAAAATTAACATGATGCAAACAAGATGCAAACACTAGGCAGCACTAGAAGCTAGGGATGTGACAGTAAAATTCTTCGGTAGACATTAGCCCCCAAGTGCCAAGTGTTGTTGCTAGCAAAAGGCTTGGGACTTAATATTGCATCAAAAGTGTCTTGATTTTGACCCTGTATTTGTATAGGCCGCCACGAGTCAACTCGAATCAGAGGTGACTGATCTGAAGAACCGCCTTGAGGCCCAAGAGACGGAAACCCAAAGAGCCGACTCCAAGTTCAAATTCAGCGTTTCTGAACAAGAAAAACTGAAGAAAGAATTTGAAACAGAAAAGAAGGCCCGGGCTGATGAAAAAACTGCATTGATTAACCGAGCTGAGAAGGCAGAGGTGGCTCTTGAAGAAGCAACCGGGGAATTAACCGGCTTAAAACGCCATGTCTCTCAAATGGTCTCAGTGATCTTTGGTAAGTCGCCCTGCAAGTGTTAAACACTTGAACCTTTCAGTTGATCATATAATTGGAATTGCCTCACCTGATCATGTTTGTGGAGGCCCCAGGAGATCAAATCTGAACCAAGATATGTTGATCAAGCTGAAGGCAGTTTACACACTAGTGGAGCAACTGTACACCGGGCCTCAGTGCGCATTAGCCACGGTGGCCTTGTCAAATGAAGTGCCTACCCTCTGGCAGAGGTATTGAAGAAGCTTTCGGGTTACCCCAGCGGTTCAATGAATCGAGGCGGTCACTACAAGAGCCGGGCGGTCAATGCTTTAAGCCGAGCCAAAGCTTGGCTATCAGAGTTAGACCCGGCCGACATTCCCACTAGCTGCCCAAGCTTGAAGGAGGATGGTACTCCTTTGAACAAGAAGACTTTCTTGCTTGTGTAAAGGAGATATGCCCCGTGGCCACCCTGATAGCTGACGATGTGGATCTTACCAAGTACCAGGCCGGTTATGACGCAGAGAACCGGAGAATTCCAACACCTCACTATAAAGTGACCAGTCTGATCGCCCCACTCCATAAGCATACCTTCGCCCCTGAAGTTGACCCGGCCGGACTAGTTGATGATGAAGCTAAATTTGAAGCTTTGAACAACATTGACTGGTCATCATCAACCTTCCAGGAAAGGGGACAGGGCGAAGAAGCGGAGAGGGCTGACTCAGACGCTTCAGGCTAACATGAGAGCTAGTATGGCGTGGCCGCTCATACCTGTGATGTGCTAAAAAACAATATGAATCATTTTGACTCGGGGAGTCACGTAATAGAATAGAAATAACTTTGATCTGGTCGTGCCATCGTGCACGTTTTTGGTGCTTAATGCCATTAAGCTGTCGTGTTATATTTACCTGTGTTTGATACGTCTCCAACGTATCTATAATTTTTGATTGTTCCATGCTATTATATTACCCGTTTTGGATGTTTATGGGCTTTACTTTACACATTTATATCATTTTTGGGACTAACCTACTAACCGGAGGCCCAGCCCGTATTGCTGTTTTTTTTGCCTATTTTAGTATTTCGAAGAAAAGGAATATCAAACGGAGTCCAAATGGAATGAAACCTTCGGGCGTGATTTTGGAGCGAACGTGATCGAAGGACTTGGAGTGGAGCGAACAGCCGAGGCGACCACGAGGGTGGAGCCCCCCCTACTAGGCGCACCCCCTATCTTGTGGGCCCCTCGGGCGTCCACCGACCTACTTATTCCTCCTATATATACCCACGTACCCCGAGAACATCAGAACAGACCATGAAAACCTAATTCCACCGCCGCAACCTTCTGTATCCGCGAGATCCCATCTTGGAGCCTTCGCCGGCGCTCCGCCGGAGGGGGAATCGATCACGGAGGGCCTCTACATCATCTCCAAGGCCTCTCCGATGAGTTGTGAGTAGTTTACCACAGACCTTCGGGTCCATAGTTATTAGCTAGATGGCTTCTTCTCTCTTTTTGGATCTCAATACCATGTTCTCCTTGATCTTCTTGGAGATCTATTCGATGTAACTCTTTTTACGGTGTGTTTGTCGAGATCCGATGAATTGTGGGTTTATGATCAAGTTTATCTATAAGAAATATTTGAATCTCCTCTGAATTCTTTTATGTGTGATTAAGTTATCTTTGCAAGTCTCTTGAATTATCAGTTTGGTTTGGCCTACTAGATTGATCTTTCTTGCAATGGGAGAAGTGCTTAGCTTTGGGTTCAATCTTGTGGTGTCCTTTCCCGGTGTGATGTTAGGGCAGCAAAGGCACGTATTGTATTGTTGCCATCGAGGATAAAAAGATGGGGTTTATATCATATTGCATTATTTTATCCCTCTACATCATGTCATCTTTCTTAATGCATTACTCTGTTCTTTATGAACTTAATACTTTAGATGCATGATGGATAGCGGTCGATGTGTGGAGTAATAGTAATAGATGCACGCAGGAGTCAGTCTACTTGTCACGGACGTGATGCCTATATACATGATCATGCCTAGATAATCTCATAATTATTCGCTTTTCAATCAATTGCTCGACAGTAATTTGTTCACCCACCGTAATACTTATGCTATCTTGAGAGAAGCCACGAGTGAAACCTATGGCCCCCGGGTCTATCTTTTATCATATAAGTTTTCAATCTACTTTTATTTGCATCTTTACTTTTCCAATCTATATCATAAAAGTACCAAAAATATATTTATCTTATCATACTATCTCTATCAGATCTCACTTTCGCAAGTGGCCATGAAGGGATTGACAACCCCTTTATTGCGTTGGTTGCGAGTTCTTGTTTGTTTGTGCAGGTGCGTGGGACTTTTGAGGAGCCTCCTACTGGATTGATACCTTGGTTCTCAAAAACTGAGGGAAGTACTTACGTTACTATTGCTGCAATACCCTTTCCTATTCAAGGAAAACCAACGCAAGCTCAAGACGTAGCAGTGTTTACTTTTCATCTGCTTTCCGTATGCTTGACCAATTCTTTTAAATGTCCTGCACATAAAAACAGACCACAAGATCCCTTGGCGGCTTACCGCAAGGCGGGTCATAATAACTTGATATATTAAGATGGGAAAAGGAACCACAGATAAACTTGTTGTAACATATAATGTTTAGGACACAACTATAATCTTACAATTGTGACCTTTTTGAATTTGCACTGCCGGCTTGTATGACCCGGTCAGTAAGGGTGATAACCCAATCTTCGGACACCAATGTTTCCAAAGGAATAATGATGCTCATATATTGGCAACTTATCAGCCAATATCAAGCCGGGTTAAAATTAACCATACTTGTACTTGTAAACCGCAAAACAGAATATAAAAAATTCATTGAGGAGGCCAATATCAAGTCAAATAAAGGGTGCTTCCAAAGGGTGCTTCCAAAGAAAACTTAAACCAAACAGAATATAAAAAATTCAAGGCTTCTGATTCGAATACGATCAGTAAACCGTTCCAGAGGGGTTAAGCTAGGATTCGAATACGGTCATGTAGCCCCTGATACGTCTCCAACATATCTATAATTTTTTATTGTTCCATGCTATTATATTACCCCTTTTGGATGTTTATGGGCTTTATTTTACACATTTATATCATTTTTGGGACTAACCTATTAACCGGAGGCCCAACCCATATTGTTGTTTTATTGCCTGTTTCAGTATTTTGAAGAAAAGGAATATCAAACGGAGTCCAAACGGAATGAAACCTTCGGAAAAGTTATTTTTGGAACAGAACCAATCCCAGGAACTTGGAGTGCAAGCCAGGGGATCATTGAGGAGGCCACGAGATAGGGGGGGGCGCCCACCCCCTGGGCACGCCCTACCCTCTCATGGGCCCCTCGAGGCCCCCCGACCGACTTCTTTCGCCTAGATAAGCCTACGTACCCTAAAAACATCGATAACGAAGATAGATCGGGAGTTCCGCCGCCGCAAGCCTCTGTAGCCACCAAAAACCTCTCGGGAGCCCGTTCGGCACCTGTGGGAGGAACCCATCACCGGTGGCCATCTTCATCATCCCGGCGCTATCCATGATGAGGAGGGAGTAGTTCACCCACGGGGCTGAGGGTATGTACTTGTAGCTATATGTTTGATCTCTCTCTCTCTCGTGTTCTTGACTTCGCACGATCTTGATGTATCGCGAGCTTTGCTATTATAGTTGGATATTATGATGTTTGTCCCCCTCTACTCTCTTGTGATGAATTGAGTTTTCCTCTTGAAGTTATCTTATCGGATTGAGTCTTTAAGGATTTGAGAACACTTGATGTATGTCTTGCCGTGATTATCTGTGGTGACAATGGGATTTCACGTGCCACTTGATGTATGTTTTGGTGACCAACTTGCGGGTTCCGCCCATGAACCTATGCATAGGGGTTGGCACAGGTTTTCGTCTTGACTCTCCGGTGGAGACTTTGGGGCACTCTTTGAAGTACTTTGTGTTGGTTGGATGAATCTGAGATTGTGTGATGCATATAGTATAATCATGCCCACGGATACTTGAGGTGACAATGGAGTATCTAGGTGACATTAGGGTTTTGGTTGATTTGTGTCTTAAGGTGTTATTCTAGTACGAACTCTTGAATAGATCGATCCGAAAGAATAACTTTGAGGTGGTTTCGTACCCTACCATAATCTCTTTGTTTGTTCTCCGCTATTAGTGGCTTTGGAGTGACTCTTTGTTGCATTGAGGGATTGTTATATGATCTATATATGTTATTATTGTTGAGAGAACTTGCACTAGTGAAAGTATGAACCCTATGCCTTGTTTCCTACCATTGCAATAATGTTTACGCTCACTTTTATCATTAGTTACCTTGATGTTTTTATATTTTCAGATTACAAATACATATATCTACCATCCAAATTGCACTTGTATCACCATCTCTTCGTCGAACTAGTGCACCTATACAATTTACCATTGTATTGGGTGTGTTGGGGACACAAGAGACTCTTTGTTATTTAATTGCGGGGTTGTTTGAGAGAGACCGTCTTCATCCTACGCCTCCCATTGATTGATAAACCTTAGGTCATCCACTTGAGGGAAATTTTCTACTGTCCTACAAACCTGTGCACTTGCAGGCCCAACAACTTCTACAAGAAGAAGGTTGTGTAGTAGACATCAAGCTCTTTTCTGGCGCCGTTGCCAGGGAGGTGACTGCTTGAAGGTATATCTTTAGATCTTGCAATGGAATCTTTTTGTTTCTTGTTTTATCACTAGTTTAGTTTATAAAAGAAAACTACAAAAAAAAGGAATTGAGTTTGTCTCATATGCTTCATCTTTTTAATATCTTTCCTGAGTTTGATGGAAAGGAAAATTGTGCTCAAGTGCTAGAAGAAGAGTGCATTAAAATGCCTGGTACTGAATCTTTGAATGATGAGCATGATTGCAATGTTGTTAGTATGAACTCCTTGAATATCCATAGTACTAATGATGATTGCTCTAGTCATGATGAAAATATCTCTTATAAGCATGTCAACTTTTGTGGAGTGCATGTTTGCATGAACACACCAAATAGAGAAGATATATATTGCAAGAGGCATAAAATTTAGAAACTAAATTGTTGCAAGAAAAGTTAAATGGGAGTGCTAAAAATTTACACTTCCTTTGCCGTACTTGTGAACTATGCAATGAACGTGGTCATCTACATCTCCTATGCAAATTATTTCATGATCGAATCGTGTCCAAAAATTGTGATGATTTGATTTCCCTCGCACATTACAATGAACTTAGTTTACTTTTGGGTTATGAAGAATTGAAACGTTTAATTAAGGACCTTCCAGAATTTGCCCATAAGAAATTCCTTGATATTGATCTAGAGGAAATTTATTTGTATTGTGCGGTGAATTGCATTGAAAATCCTTATATTGAAAATTCATAAAGAAAAGAAAGCAAATAGAAGATGATGAGAATACTAATGAAAGGGAAGAGACTTCCCGATATCCTCCTATTATTTCTTATGATGAATCAGGTAACGAGGAGGAGCTTTCTATTCAACCAATCTCGTTAATAAGGAGCTCAAAGAGGAAGGTTGAGCCCACACATAATGTGAAAAAGAAAAGGAAAAGAAGGGGCAACAAAGGTAAAAAGGTATCCCTCCCAAATGATGTTGCTCCTACTACTCATTGTGATGATGATAATTGTTATACTATTGGTGCTATCCATACTATTAATGATGAGAGTGATTATGCTTATGATATGAAAAGGCCCAAGCTTGGGGAAGCTATGTTTGATGAGGATGAAATATTTGAGAATATATTTGCTGAAATTAATGTTTGTCCCAAGCTTGGGGATGCTATGTTTAATGAAGATGATATTTTTAGCATCCCAAGTTTTGATATGCAAAGTTGTTATGATTATAGCATGCCTCTTACTTATGATGATTATATTGATGAAAGTGGGTCTGGAAGAGTGTCGACTTTAGGAAGTAGTGATCCCACTATTTTGGAGGATGTTGAATCTTATTGTGATGAATACGAAAGTGGATTTGGAAGAGTGTCAACTTTATTTAGTGATTCCACTATCTTGGGAGAGGTTTCAATTGATTATGATGAGAACGAAGTTGCTACTTATGATGATTATTGTGATGAAACTTATGCTATAAAAAGTAGTGATGATTATATTTACAGATATTGTCATGATTATGATTACCCTTTTTCTGAACATTACTCTTTTAATGTGGAAACAATTTTTGGTGTTCAAGTCTCTTATGATACTCCCACTATTCCGAATGAGAAGAATTTTGCTTATGTGGAGAGTAGTAAATTTTCTATGCAAGTAGATCATGAAAAGAATGCTTTAGGTGCTGGTTATATTGTTGAATTCATTCATGATGCTACTGAAAATTATTATGAGGGAGAAACATATGCTTGTAGGAATTTCAATAATGTCAAGCTTCCTCTCTATGTGCTTCAAGTTTTGAACTTATGCTTGTCTTGCTTTCCTATGCTAGTTGATTATTGTTCCCATAAGTTGTTTGCTCACAAAATCCCTATGCATAGGGAGTGGGTTAGGATTAAATGTGCTAGTCATATGCTTCATGTTGCTCCCGTTATGTTTCAATCCTTATGTTTTATGTGAGCATCATTATCATCATCATGCCTAGCTAGAAAGGCATTAAAGAAAAGCGCTTGTTGGGAGACAACCCAATATTTACCTTTACTGTTTTTGTGTGGCCACATGATTATGCTACTGTAGTAATCATGTTTTATAGCTTTTGTTTCAATAAAGCACCAAGTAAGACCTTTAGGATGGCTTACGGTGATAGTTGTGTTGATCCTGCTGAAAATCAGAAACTTTTGCACCCAGTAAATTAGTTTACATAATTCACAGAAACGTGATTTTGATCTGATTCGTTTTGCTCTGGATTTTTACACAAATGTATTAGGACTTCCTAATTTGGTAGGATTTTTGGAGTTCCATAAATATACGTTTGATACATATTACTACAGACTGTTCTGTTTTTGACAGATTCTGTTTTCTATGTGTTGTTTGCTTATATTGATGCATCTATGGCTAGTATTAAGTGGTATGAACCATAGAGAAGTTGGAATACAGTAGATATTACACCAATATGAATTTATAATGAGTTCATTACAGTACCTAAGTGGTGGTTTTATTTTCTTATACTAACGGAGCTTACGAGTTTTCTGTTGAGTTTTGTGTTGTGGAGTTTTCAAGTTTTGGGTAAAGATTCGATGGACTATGGAATAAGGAGTGGTAAGAGCCTAATCTTGGGGATTCCCAAGGCACCCCAAGGTAATACTCAAGGACAACCAAGATCCTAAGCTTGGGGATGCCCAGGATGGCATCCCCTCCTTCGTCTTCGTTCATCGGTAAATTTACTTGGAGCTATATTTTTATTCACCACATGGTATGTGTTTTGCTTGGAGCGTCATTTTCTTTTGTTAGTGATTTTATTTAGAATAATGTTTTTCTTCTTTAGTTTCAATAAAAATGTCAAGGATAGCCTTTACCATGCTTATTTTGCTAGTATACATGTTGCTATTTGAAAACAGAAAGTTTACCGCTGTTGCAAAAATTCCCTAGAAAAGTCAGAGAATGATATAATGATGAAACCTTTTGCATATTGAGCTCTGGTAAATTTACTACAGTGGGAATTTTGTTTCATAATTTATGGAGTTAGGTAAGTTTGATGAATCTTGCATTCTTTACAGGCTATACTGTTTTGATAGATTGCTGTTATGGTTGCATTGTTTGCATATGTTTGCTTGTTTAATTATTCTATTTGAGGATAGGAGTATTAAATATGCAGAGGAATTTAGTATGCAATGTTGAATAATAATTTTAGTGATTTGTTAGAGTAGAAAATGATAAGGTTTTGCATTGGTTTATACAAACCTATCTCACGAGTTCTTGTTGAGTTTGTTGTGGATGAAGCTCTTGAGAAATAGAGAAACCATGATATGAGAGTAATTAAGGAGACACAAAAGTTCAAGATTGGGGATGCCCAAGGCACCCCAAGATAATATTCCAAGAAGTCTCAAGCATCTAAGCTTGGGGATGCCCCGGTAGGCATCCCACCTTTGTTCTTCAACCACTATCGGTTAGTATCGGTTGAGCCTAAGTTTTTGCTTCTTCACATGAGTTGTGCTATCCTTGCAATGTCATTTTATTTTGTTTTGCTTGCTGTTTGAATACAATACTAAGATCTGAAATTCCTTAATGTTAGAGAGTCTTCACATAGTTGCACAATTGTTCGACTACTCATTGATCTTCACTTATATCTTTCGGAGTAGTTTGTCATTTGCTCTAGTGTATCACTTATATCTTTTGAGCACGACGGTGGTTATATTTTGTAGAAATTTCTAGTCTCTCATGCTTCACTTATATTATTTTGAGAGTCTTTTAGAATGGCATGGTATTTGCTATGGTTATAAATTTGGTCCTAGAATGACGAGCATCCAAGTTGGGTATAATAAAAACTATCATAGAAAGTGAATTGGATGTTATGATCAATTTGATACTTGATAATTGTTTTGAGATATGGAGGTAGTGATATTAAATTCATGCTAGTTTAGGTGATTATGAAAAATGCTTGTGTTGAGGTTTGTGATTCCCGTAGCATGCACGTATGGTGAACCGCTTTGTGATTAAGTTGGAGCACAATTTTATTTATTTATTGTCTTCCTTATGAGTGGCGGTCGGGGACGAGCGACGGTCTTTTCCTACCAATCTATCCCCCTAGGAGCATGCGCGTAGTGCTTGGTTTTTGATGACTTCTAGATTTTTGCAATAAGTATATGATTTCTTTTGACTAATGTTGAGTCCATGGATTATACGCACCCTCACCCTTCCACCATTTCTAGCCTCTCTTGTGCCGCGCAACTTTCGCCGGTACCATACACCCACCATAAACCTTGCTCAAAACAGCCACCATACCTACCTATTATGGCATTTCCATAGCCATTCCGAGATGTATTGCCATGCAACTTTCCACCGTTCCGTTCATATGACACGCACTACTTTTGTCATATTGCTCTTTGCATGATCATGTAGTTGACATTGTATTTGTGGCAAGGCCACCTTCATAATTTTCATACATGTTGCTCTTGATTCATTGCATATCCCGGCACACCGCTGGAGGCATTCATATAGAGTCATATCTTGTTCTAGCTTTGAGTTGTAATTCTTGAGTTGTAAATCCATAAAAGTGTGATGATCTTCATTATTAGAGCATTGTCCCAGTGAGGAAAGGATGATGGAGACTATGATTCCCCCACAAGTCGGGATGAGACTTCGGACTTTACAAAAAGAAAAAAAAGAGGCCAAAAAGAAAAAAAAAGAAAAGAAAAGGCAAAAGAAAAAAAAAGAGAAAAAGAAAAAAAAGGAGAAAAGAAAAAAGAAAAGAAAAGAAAATATAAAATGAGAGAAAAAGAGAGAAGGGACAATGCTACTATCTCTTTTTCCACACTTGTGCTTTAAAGTAGCACCATGATCTTCATGATAGAGAGTCTCCTATGTTGTCATTTGCATATACTAGTGGGAATTTTTTTTCATTATAGAACTTGGCTTGTATATTCCTGTTGGGGAACGTTGCATAAAATAAAAAATTTCCTACGTTCACCAAGATCATTCCATGAGTTCATCCAGCAACGAGAGAGAGGAGTGCATCTACATACCCTTGTAGATCGTGAGCGGAAGTGTTCAAGAGAATGGAGTTGAGGGAGTCGTACACGTCGTGATCCAAATCACCGGAGATCCTAGCGCCGAACGGACGGCACCTCCGCGTTCAACACACGTACGGTCAGTGTGACGTCTCCTCCTTCTAGATCCAGCAAGGGGGAAGGAGAGGTTGATGAAGATCCAGCAACCTGACAGGCGTGGTGGTGGATCTGGCGAGGATCCGTGAGGCTTCACCAAGCATCTACGGGAGGGAGAGGTGTAGCAAGGGGGAAGGGAGGCGCCAGGGGCAAGCGTGCGGCTGCCCTCCCTCCCCCCCCTCTTTATATAGGGTCCCAGGCGCCCGGCCCTGAGATGGGATCTCAGGGGCGGCCAGAGGTGGCTTGCCCCCCAAGGCAAGTGGAGGCGCCTCCCTACCCTAGGGTTTCCAACCCTAGGCGCAGGGGGGGCCAAGGGGGGGCGCACCAGCCCACCAGGGGCTGGTTACCCTCCCACTTCAGTCCACGGGGCCCTTAGGGATAGGTGGCCCCACCCGGTGGACCCCCGGGACCCTTCCGGTGGTCCCGGTACAATACCGGTGACCCCCGAAACTTTCCCGATGGCCGAAACAGCACTTCCTATATATAATTCTTCACCTCCGGACCATTCCGAACTCCTCGTGGCGTCCGAGGATCTCATTGGGACTCGAACAACTTCGAGATTCTGCATATTCATATCTCTACAACCCTAGCGTCACCGAACCTTAAGTGTGTAGACCCTACGGGTTCGGAGACATCTGAACATGACCGAGGCGCCTCTCCGGTCAATAACCAAGCTGCGGGATCTGGATACCCATGTTGGCTCCCACATACTCTCGATGATCTCATCGTATGAACCACGATGTCGAGATTCAATCAATCCGTATACAATTCCTTTGTCAATCGATGCGTTACTTGCGAGACTCGATCGTCGGTATCCCAATACCTTGTTTAGTCTCGTTACCGGCAAGTCACTTTACTCGTACCGTAATGCATGATCCCGTGACCAGACACTTGGTCACATTGAGCTCATTATGATGATGCATTACCGAGTGGGCCCAGAGATACCTCTCCATCATACGACAAATCCCAGTCTCGATTCATGCCAACCCAACAGACACTTTTGGAGATACCCGTAGTGCACCTTTATAGTCACCTAGTTATGTTGTGACGTTTGGCACACCCAGAGCACTCCTACGATATCCGGGAGTTGCACAATCTCATGGTTTAAGGAAATGATACTCGACAATTGGAAAAGCTCTAGCTAAACGAACTACATGATCTTTGAGCTATGCTTAGGATTGGGTCTTGTCCATCACATCATTCTCCTAATGATGTGATCCCGTTATCAATGACATCCAATGCCCATAGTCAGGAAACCATGACTATCTGTTGATCAATGAGCTAGTCAACTAGAGGCTCACTAGGGACTTGTTGTGGTGTAATGCCCCGGATCCGATGCGCCAGGTGTCTGCCAGTTATTCGCCGTCATTGCCATGTCATTTGCTTGCATGTTGCATATTGCCATGTCATCATGTGCATTTCATTTTGCATACGTGTTCGTCTCATCCATCCGAGCATTTTCCACGTTGATCGTTTTGCAATCTGACACTCCTATGCCCTCCGGCGTTCCCCTTTTGTCTCCTGTTGTGAGCGGGTGTTAAACATTCTTGGAATGGACCGTGATTTGCCAAGCGGACTTGGTATACCACCGGTAGACCGCTTGTCAATATTCGTGCCATTTGGAGTCCGTTTGATACTCCAACGGTTAACTGGATAACCGCAAAGCCCTCTTTGTGTTGCAGCCCAACACCCCTCCAAAGTGGCCCATAGCCCATCCAAACTCCACTCCATGCTCTCGGTCGTTCGATCACGACTGCGTAGCCGAAAACCGCACTCCATTTGGAGTATCCTAGCTCCCTCTACCTATAAATATGTGCCCATCCCCGAATTTTTCGGGCAAAACCCTAGCCTCCTCCTCTTCCGCGCCGTCGGACATGTCCGCCGACGGCCGGACACGTCCGCGCCGCCGCCCGGTCCAACCCGCGCCTGCCACTTGGCTCCGCGCCGTCTCGGCCGCCGCAGCCAGCGAGCCAGCAGCGAGCCCGCCCAGCCGGATCTCCCCGCCCTCCCGCGGGCTCCGCGAGCCGCGCGCCTCCGCCGGCAGCTGCGCCATTCGCCGCCCCGCGCCACCGGCTGGGCCGCCGCCTCCGCCGCCCTCCCATCTCCGCCGCCGGAGCAGCTGCCCCTCGCCGGGATCCTCTGTCGCCGTCGCCTCCCGCTGCCGCGCGCCTCGCCGCCCGTCTCCCTCACCGACCCGCCCGGCGAGCTCCTCGCCCAGTGCGCGCCACCTCCTCCGCGGCGCCCAGATCTTGCCGCGTTCGCGGCCACCCGCTCGCCGGACTCCGTCCCCGTGCACCCCTCCGCCGCCGACCTCCGCCACCGCGCCGGATCCGGCCGGACCAGACCGGCCCTCATTCCCCGAACTCCGGCCGCCTCCTTCCTCTACTCCGGCGACGAGCTCCGGCCGTCTTCGGTTCCTGTGCCGCCCCGGATCCAGATCCGATCAAATGAGGTTGACCCCGTTTTTCGTTTGTCCCTGATATTTTTGCATAATGTTGCCCTGTTCATCGCATCATAACTTGCTGCATACTGCTCCGTTTCGTGTGTGTGTGTGTAATATGTCAAAATGTTCGCTGTGAGATGCTCTTCATTTCATTCCATTGTGCCATGTTCATTTGATTTCATCTTGATGCCTGAATCATCGTTGCAAGAGTGCTATATGATATTAACCTGCTGAAACTGTTATAACTTGTTGTTTTGTCTTTTTCGTTGCATTTTGTGTGTGCATCCTATGAGCATGAGCTCTACATGTGTTTTGTACTACATCATGCCATATTTACAGGGGTGCCATCCATGTATTTTTGTGAGTTGTTTACTGAGTGCATCAAGCTTGTTAAGTGGGGTACTTGCTGTTGCTGTTTTGCTTGTCTGATTCTGTTATTTCGTGATGCTATGTAAACCTGCTGCTACAAGTCATTCCATGCATAATATGGAGATGTTCACTGTCGGGGGTTGGATGCGACATATGCCAACGGGTGGCTTATCATGGCGGGGGCGAGTAGAACGTCGCCGGTGCCTGGATGCACGCCGGCGAATCTTACCCAGCTTCGGGCTCTCCGAGGAGATAACACCCCTACTGCTGCTCTACGGGGTCTCCGCATGATCTCTATGGTATGATAGTACAAAGGTGCTCCTCGAGCTGTTTGGAGGCTGGGAGGAGCAAGGCTAGCTCTTTCCCTTCTTGCTATGTGTCTCTAATCTATCTGGGACCAAACCCTTTGCATGGGTGCTCCGGGGGGTTTATATAGGCCTACCCCCCGGGGGTACAATGGTAATCTGACTGGGCATGGCCCCCAGCCGTCAGTCTCTCCTGCAGCCGTCTTCCTGCCCGGCAGGGGCTGCTGCCATGGCGAGCCCAGCGGACATCTGAACATCTTGTGCAGCGCTCGATGATGTGAGCTCGGTCGAGAGGTCGTGGGAGCAGTGCCGCCGCCTGTCGGCGATCACATCGCCACTCCCGTCCAATCTGGTTTATGGCTTGTGGGGCCCTGGAGGGGAGGCGGCCGACTCTGGGGAGGCCGACTCCCGCAGAGCCGTCTTCGGGCTCATCGGCCATCTTCCTTTCTCTCACTGACGAGGGGCCCGGCGATCTCCGGGCCGTACATGCCGCCGTCGTGGGCACAGTGCCTCGTGCACTGTGGCTGAAGTCAGGGGAGGCATGGCAACAGTGCCGCGCCTCACCGGAGATCCCCTGGTGACGCGGCTCACTGTAGCCATGCCTTCCTCCCGTGGGCCTGAGGGGACTGCCACGTCAGGGCTGTACCCCGCATCGGTCTCCGTGCAAGGTCGCGGGCCGACTCTCATAGTCGGCCCCTTGAAAGGTCGCAAGCCCAGAGTCGGCTTGGTTCAGAGTCGCCGTCTAAGGACTCGGCTTCTCCACAGGTCGCCAGCGGGAACCAGGCCTCCCCGAAGGTCGCCAGCTGGGACTCGGCCTCCCCGAAGGTCGCCAGCTGGGACTCGGCTGAGGGGCGCGGCCGGGTTCCGATGCCTTGAAAGGTCTTGGGTCCTGGGTCAGCCTACCCATGGCCCATTACTCCGACAGTAGTCCCCGAAGCTGGCGAAGCCCGGCGGGCGCCGCCTCGGAGGGCTTTGGCAGTTTCAGCCTTTTGCGGCGCCGACTCCGAGATTCGGCCGCCGTGTCTTTGGGCCGCCTCGCTGGAGTCGGACAGCTCCTCAGGAAGTCGCCGCTCATAAGTCGTGGCGGGAAACTGGTGGCGTATCGGTTACGCTTCCCTGCCATTTATGAGACGGTCCTGTCGCGTGGCGCCACGTGGAGGCGATAGCCTGCGCCCGCAGCGTGGACGGACGGGCGCCGGTGGGGCCCGTCATTACGCGCCTCGGCTCTGGCGGATCCGCTGCGCCGCGGCGGTTGGCATCACGTTGTTCTGCGCGCGATAACCCGTGGGGATTATCGTGGGCGTCGTGGGGGCTCGGCGCGATTAATCCCCGTCGTCCCTCGACTTCTCGGCCGTAGGGCTATAAGTAAGCGAGGGGAGGCGGCTCAGCACGCGCACTCCCTCCCCTGCTCTCTTGCCCTTCTTCTTCCTTCGCCGCGCACCGTTGCGCTCTTCTTTGCGGCGAGGCCAGGTGCTCTTCCTTGCGGGCGATGAGCTCTTCTTCCGCGCGCCCCCACCTCGCGCTCCGGCGAGTGGGACGGCTCGGACGTGGGGGCGGAGGACATCGAGTTCGCCATGAAACTTCGCCGCCTCCGCCTGGATTTGGTGCAGGCCGTCCAGCGCCGGGCGGAGAGATCCGGCCAGCGCCCGTGGGCGCGGGGTCATCTTCCTTCGCATCTCATGCGCGGGATGGGGCTCCCAGCCGGCGGGTTCTTCCGTTCCTTCCTCGAGTTTCATAGCCTGCAGCGCTTGCCTCACCCCCAGCGGGGTGCTTCTCTCATATACGCCACCTGTGCGAAGGCTACATCGGCGTTCTCCCCACCCTCGAGCTGTGGGGGGAGTTCTTCTCCTCAAAGCTCGGCACTCAGGCTGCCGGCACGCCGGCACAGTGCGGCACCTACATCGCGGTGCGGCGCACGACGGCCGACAACCCTTTTCCGCCCATCCTACCTGGTGAAATCGGTGAAGATGTGGCAGAAAACCTACTTCTACGTTAAGAACGTCTCCACCGACGGCGATTGGGTCAATCTGCCGCCCGCCGACCCGAGCGGCTGATTGGCGGCCGCCCGATTAGTCCCATCGGTCGAAGTCGCTTCGACCTCCGAGTCGGCGCCGTGCGCGCCTCGAAATCATAGCCTTGATCGGAGGGCTCGTCGCCTCCGATCTCTGGCCACCGCCGTGGCGCGCCGGGTTCTTCCGCTCCAAGGCGGCCTCACCTCATCTGTCGGATGAGCGGCAAGACGATCCAAGCGGCTGTGCACCAGGACATGCAGCGGGCGAAGTGGCGAACTTGGTGAACCACGCCGCCCACTGCGGGTTCACGGAGGAGTGGCAGTTCGGCAAGGAGCCGTACTCGCGCGACAACCCCGTGCCAGTGGTAAGTTGCTTCCCTCTGAATTTCGATCTTGCTTGCGTCCGACCTCGAGCTCTGATCTTGTCGGCATCTTTGAGCAGAACCCTCTCACGGCGCCCGCTGCGGTATCACGAAGAGCAGCGTGAGTATGTCCACGACCGCAGGTCGGCGACGTCGACGACCCGACTTGGGGGGGCGGCGATGGAGGCCAACGCCCAAAGCGGCGGGGAAGAAGACGGCGACCTCGAGACCGTCGGCGACCGCCGCCGACTGGCCCGAGGGCGGCGTCGATCGCGAAATCGTCGCGCCGCCCCGAGAGCCGCCCCTCCAGCAAGCCCAAGAAGAAGCGTCACGCCGGGCGAAAGTCGCCCGTGGCAGGTCGAAGAAGCCCAAGGGAACCGCCGCCACAACCAAGCGGGAGGAGGCGGCCGCAAAGGCCAACCGCTTCCGGAAGGAAGTGAGCAGGCCGCCACTAGTTTCTTCGTAAGTCCCTTACTCTTTTATTTCTTTTCTGGATCTCGCTCGAGTCTTTCTGATTTCCCTCCAATCTTCTCCAGCGCTCCCCTTTCCCTTGAAAGAGCCGCCGTCCCCTCCGTCATGGGGTCGGTGGAGACGTCCGCCAACACACGGCGGATTGACCCCGCCGCCGACCTCCGGGAGGCGACAACCTGAAACGTCGAGAGAAGCGGAGGAGGAGGCCGGCCGCTGGAGAGGCAGAGGCGGAAAGCGCCCCAACGCCCAGCGGCACCTGGAGGAGGCCGTGGTCGCGGCCGCGGCGAAGCGGGATGCTGAGGAGGCCGTTCGTCGCCGAGCGGCAATGCTCGTTCCCCCGCTGTCGTCAGCACCGCCGCCCCCTGAGTTCACGGGGCAGACCGGGGAGGTCGGCAGCGCAAACCCTCTCGCGGAGGAGGGCGGCGACGTCTCGGGCTCGGATACACACGCGCCGCCTCCACCACCTCCGCCGCCTCCGTCTTGAGCGCATAGCAAGCAGCCGGTGGACCCGCGAGTTCCGCCCGGCTGCGGGCGATACCGACAACGCAGCTGCTTCTCCAAGTCGCCGTGCCGACACGCCGTCGGATAGAAGGGCGATCTCAGCGCCCATGAGCTTCGGAAGACGGCGCCGCCGGCAGATGGCGAACACAGGACGCCAGGCCTCGATGCAGCGCCCACCGGCTGGAGTGCGTGAAGGCAGCACCAGCCCGCTGAACCGAGGCCCTTCGGATGTCGGTCCAAGTTGCGCAAAAGCGGCGCCCTTCAACTTTACACCAAAGGCGCATCGGCCTGCGGACCTCCGTCCGGGTATGTTTCGTTTTCCTTTTTAGTTTCTTGTCTTCTTACGTGAGGCGCGCCAGCACTCCTGCTGAGTGTAATCCCGAGTTGGAGTCGGCTGCTGGCGGTGGCTCGAACTCCTTCTAGCAAGCTCGAAGGCTGACTTTACTTTGCGGCCTTGCAGAGTACCACAACCTCCAGCGCTACTGCCTTCAACCGCAATGTTGAGGAGCTGAGAAGCGGACGCCCGATCTGGCGGAAAGTCGAGTGAGCCAATTCTTCCTTCTTTGGCGCCTCCAGGCTGTAATCCCGAGATTCGGGCGGCTGCTGGCGGTCGGGCGGATCTCCCAGCGACCTTCCTTCTTTCTTCTTGGCGCTAGGCGCTTATGCTGAACGCTGTAATCCCGAGATTGGGCCTTCTTTGGCGATCGGGCGGATCTCCCAGCGACCTTCCTTGTTAGCGATGCCTTGTCTTTCTTTGAGCTTGGTGCCAATGCCGCCCCGGGGAGCAGCTGGGCGAGGCCAATACCGCCCGTCGCACTAGGAGGAGGAGTGCGACAAGATCGTCAGCGCGACCCTCTCGCCGACGCAGCTGGCGGCGAAGAACTGCCGGAAGGTGCAGGAGGGCGCCAAGTCGCGGAGGATGCCCTCCTAGGTGAATTCGAGATGGGCGGTCCGCTGGACGAGCGGGGGCGATCTTGACCTCCGGCTATCACGAGCTCGAGGACATCGTCGATGGTAACTCTTGGTTTCTCTTCCTTGGTCTTCCGACTACGTGTCGAACTGTTTCTGGTTTTCATTTGTCTTCTTTTCACGCCTTGCGAACTTCTTTCCCGCCACTGCAGGCCGTCCCTCTAACCATCGGCGGCTCGAGAGGAGCGGAGGCGAAGGCGTAATTGCTGCCGCGCCCCGAACCATCGATGAGCAGCCGAGTATCGAGGCTCGCCTCCGTCCTGCTCATCGTCTGCTGCGCCGTCTTCAGCGCGGCACCCAAATCGTTGCCGCTCTGTGGCGGAGGTGCCGTCTCTGCGCGCCCGATCGGATGGACGACGGCTAGAAGTCGCCGTTGGTCGCCGAGGCTGGAGGGCTCCTCGGCCCGTCTTGCGAACACGCCAGGCCTTGGAGTTAAATCAAGGGTGGTACCTGGGCTGGACTGGACCGCTGGCAGCGTTCGGTCGAAGCCGAGCCGAGCTGGAGGTCGTGGAAGGCGCCCTTGCGGCGGCCTTGGCGGCCATCGCTGAGTACACGGACACAGCATCTTCGTGCCCGGGCGGACCGACCGGCGGCGGAGGTGCCGGCAGAGTGGTTGGGATGCATCCGGAGTATGAGGAGGACTCGGCGGAGGTGATCGGCTCAGCGCCGAGAAGAGGATGAGTCGGGCGGAAGTGAAGAGGAGGAGCAGAGGGCGAGGCGGTGGCCAGCCCCACTGATCGCACTCTCGGCAATGAGCCTCGATGGGACAAAGCGTGTCGCTGGAGGTGACCAAGCCGAGACCGCCCAGCCGGCTGCCCCAACCTCCGATACCGCCGTCACTTCCGACCCTCCGGCTCCGGAGGCTGCCCCCTAGGATGCTTCAGCTTTACCTGTCTCTTTTGTTCTTTTTTTAAAAAAACTTGTCAGTTTCGAACAATTCCACCCACGGGGTGTATTCGGCCAAGGGCCTTATGTAAATATTTATCAAATTTCCGCCTTCCCTTCCTTTGGTTCTTTAGACTTTTTTGCCGCCTTCCTTTGGTTGCTGCCTTGCCGACTGGGCAGCCGCTCTGCGGACTGCCGCCGGGTCAAGTGCTCAGCTACTTTAGGGAGGCAAGTACTTAGTCGTTTAGAATATCCTAGCAAGTTGGCTGAAAATCGTCAGGCGGACTCTCGAGAGTCGGCCGTCCTTGATAAAAATTGAGAATATGAGCCGTCTGCTCGCGAGTCGGCTTAGTAGGGGGAGGCTGGGAGCCAGCTTGGGCTACGCGTAGCTCTTAAGTCCTTAGCCGTTTTTTCATGTGCTTCGCTCTTTCCGTCCCCCACCTTACCGGCGGTCGCTCTGCGAGCTGCGGCTTTCAGCGAGAGGCGGCTTTGGCGCAGCACATTACTTGTCGACCTCGGGAGCATTTCATAGCACAAAGTGGCGAGTCCCGGGCGATTAGTCGGACCGGTGCGAACGATATGATAAAAAAGGAGAAAGCATTTGGGCGTGATCCATATCATACGAGATAATCAAAAAGCGGTCCCGAGATCGTCGGGGGCCTAAGGTCTTTAGTACTTAATACAAAAGGGGGTAGCGTGCTACATCTGCATCAAGCTGTAAAATCTTGAAGAAGATTTGCGTTCCTGGCTCTGTTTCTTTGCGGAGTCGTCCCTCTTGCCTTCGAGGCTTACGGCGTCGATCAAATAGTAAGCGTCGTTCCCTAGCACCTTGCGATGATGAAGGACCTTCCCAAAGGCGCCGACAACTTGTCTTTGGCGGCTGTTCTCGAATCAGCGGAGCACAAATCGCCCTCTTGGAATGATCTTGGCTTGACCTTGCGGTTATAGTATCGGCGCGGACTCTGCTGGTAGATGCGGACCGGTGAGTGCCAGCGATCGGCCCTCTTCCAGCAGATCGACACCATCTTGGCGTGCTTCTTGACCTCTTCTTGGTGTACATGGAGACTCGCGGAGAGTCGAATTGTATATCCGTCGGGATAGCGGCCGGCACCGTGAAGCGAGGAAAAACGGCGTGAAGCCGTTGACCTGTTCGGGGTTGTCGCGAGACTCGAGAGGGCGGCAGCAGCTCTTCCACCCAACAGCCGACCGAGCACTCGAGTGGTTCGACCAATCGGCGCTTGATGCCGGACAGGATGAGGCCGTTGGCTCGTTCCACCTGGTCGTTTGGCTGCGGATGGGCGGCGGGCGCTAAGTCGATCGGATGCCTGCGTCGGCGCGAAACTAGCCAAAGCGCCCTTGGCGAAGTTGGTGCCGTTATGCGTGATGATCTTTGTGTGGTATGCCATACCGCCTTTGTGATGTCGACAATGAAGGTCACTGCTATGGGCCCGTTTAATTTCTTGATGGGCTTTGCTTCCACCCACTTGGTGAACTTGTCCCTGCGACAAGCAAATGAGTCGAGCCGCCCGGGCCGTCTTGAAAAGTCCCACCATGTCCAGGCCCCAAAGCTGCGAAGGGCGGCAATGGGGATTGTCTTCAGCGGAGGCGGTGAAGGGGCTTGGGCGGAACACTGGCACCTTGCATTTCTTGACTAGTTCTTTAGCTTCCTCCAGGCGATCGGCCAAAAGAAACCGTCCGAAGGCTTTGGCCCTGGCGCTCTTGAAGCCGCATGGTGGCCCTTTTCGCCACGATGGATGTCTCGAGGATCGCTTGGCCTTGATACGATTCTCTGATCTTTGGTGGACACCGATAGCAGCTGCGCTGACTAACTCTCTGTTGATTATGGTGTAGGCTGCCGCTCGGCGTTGTACTTGTCGAGCCAGAGTCTCTTCCATTGGTAACTCCTTGTTTACTAGGAACTTGAGGATGGGCTGCGCCCATGAAGGTGCTGCTATCTCTTCAAGTGCCACCACGGCGACTTGAACAAGGGTGGCTGGGCTGGGAGGCGGCGGGTTGGACTCTGCTGCCGCTTGCTGGGTGAGGAATCTCTGGGCCATTGGGGCAGCTCCGGGCCGCCAGCGCAGTCCCGGGCGATCTCCAGAAGTCCTCGGGCCGGTGGCGCAGATCCCGGGCTGGCTGGCGCGATCCCGGGCCGGCGTAGCTTTCTTGAGGTCGCTTGCTAGGATCTTGAGTCGGATCCAACTATCTCTGGCGGGCAACACGAAGATGGTCGGATTCGGTGAAGGCTTGATAGGCGGCAGCGATCGCTGAAGGCGACGCCGGAAGGTATCGCTGGCGAGTGGAGCCGACTTCGCGCCAAGGCATCTGCTTGATCGTTGTCATTTCTTGTACGTGGAGGTCGCATCCTTCAAAATATCCGCTGAGTTGCTGCACCAAAGCGGTAGCTTCGCCATGTTTGCGTCTTTGGCGTCCCGATCGCCCGATGATTCTGAACCACCAAGTCAGATCGCCATAGCACGAGGATCCGGCGAATGCCGAGTTCTTTGGCAAGCGGAGCCGGTGGATGGCGCTTCATATTCGGCGGCGTTGTTGGAAGCGGCGAAGTGGATTTGCAACACGTATTTGAGCTTGTCGCCCTTGGGGAGGTGAGGGCGGCGCCGGCTCGAGGCGGTCGCGCATCTTGGAGCCGTCGAAATCAGTCGCCAATGAGTAGAGTCGGTATGGCGGCAATCTTGAGTCTCGGCCCAGTCGACGAGGAAGTCGGCCAGCGCCTGCGACTTGATGGCGGTGAGAGGTTGATAGTAGATGGTGTAAGGAGCTAGATCGATTGCCCACTTGGCCACTCGGCTGGAAGCATCTCGACTTCCGATGATCTCGGCGAGTGGAGCGGTGTAGACCATAGTGATTGGATGCTCTTGAAAGTAGGGCTTCAGCTTCTTGGCGGCGAAGTGCATGCCGTAACACATCTTCTGATAATGAGGTAGTTACGCTTGGAAGTCGGCGATTACCTCGCTCGAATAATACACGGTCTACGGACGGGGCGCCTTGCCTTCCTCCTTGCGTTCGACTACGATAACTGTGCTGACCACCCGGCTGGTAGCGGCGATGTACAAGAGCATAGGCTCTTTGGAAGTCGGAGCCCCCAACACAGGGGGAGTCGCCAGCATCTTCTTCAGTTGGAGAAATGCCTCATCTGCCTTGTGGTTCCACTCAAAGAAGGTGGTCTTCTTCATCAATTGATACAAGCGCGAGCTTTCTGCGCCACCGACCGGTGATGAACGGCTGATTGAAATAGCGGCGGTGAACTTCGCACATCCAGCGATCGGCTGGGTACCTCCATTCTTTCAATGGCCTTGATCTTCACGAGGTTGCACTCTATGCGCGGAGACCAAAAACCGAGGAGCTGGCGGTGGGACTCCGAACACGCATTTCTCGGGATTGAGCTTGATCTGGAATCGGCGCAGATTCTCAAAGGTCTCTTTGAGGTCTTCTAGCAGCGTCCACGCTTCTCCGTCTTTACCACCACATCATCTACATAAACATGGGCATTTCGCGAGTTGCTTGAGGAGGCACTTCGCATGCTGGCGCTGAAAGGTGGCGCCGGCGTTCCTCAAGCGAGCGTCATGGTCGGTGTGAAGGCTCAAATGGCGTGATGAATCACGGTCTTGACTGTCTGCGGATTCAGCTTGATCTGGTGATATCTGATGCGCATCTAGGAAACTCAACAGCTCGCATCCGGTGTGGAGTCTATCACTGATCGATCCTTGGCAGGGCGAATGGGTCCTTCGGGCAAGCTTTGTTGAGGCTGGTGTAGTCGATGCACATCCGCCACTGCTTATTCTTCTTCAATACTAGCACGGGGTTGGCCAACCACTCTGGAAAAAACAACTCCATGATGAATCCGGCTGCCAGGAGTCGGGCTATCTCTTCTCCCACTACTCTTCTCTTCTCTTCTGACAGGCGGCGCAAGGGCTGTCTGACGGGCTTCACGTCCGGCCTGACATGTAGCTTGTGCTCGGCGAATTCCGTCGGTACACTGGCATGTCCTTGGGGACCATGCGAAGATGTCGATTCTCACGGAGAAATCGATGAGCTCGCCTTCCTATTTGCTGTCAAGGCGATTGCCTATGAATGCGTACTTCTCTGGATGCTCCGGGTCCAAGGGTATCTTCTTGGTTTCTTTAGCGGCAGAACGATCATACGCCTCCGACTCCTTGCGGTCGGCGACATCTCCGGCTGCTTCCCAGCCATCGCCCACGACATGATCGAGGCAGCTTCCGACGCGATCACCAAAGACTCGGCCAGCCATTGCTCTCGGCAGCGGTGACGACTTCTTATAGTCGCCGGCAATGGTCAGGATCCCCTTGGAGCTCGGCATCTTCATCTTGAGGTAGGCGTAGTGGGGAACCGCCATGAACTTGGCCAGAGCCGGTCGACCTAGCAGCGCGTGGTACGGGCTCTCCAAATCCACCACCTCGAACCAGACTGGCTCTCGGCGGAAGTGATCTTTGTCTCCGAAGAGGACGTCTATCAGAATCTTGCCGATTGGTGAGCAGGAGAGGCCGAGTACAATTCCATGGAACACCGTGCGGCTGCTCTGGAGCTGCCTTCGCCTGATTCCTAGCTTCTCCATGGTGTCCTTGTATAGGATGTTTATGCTGCTGCCTCCGTCTATCAGGACCCGCGAGAAACGGGCGGCCCGCCTATCAGTGGCCAAGGTCGCTCCGAGAACCAAGGCATAAGAACCCGGACACGGCATCACCTCTGGGTGATCTGCCCGACTCGGTGATAGGCTTCTCGGACCAATGCATGAACTCGGGGCTTCCGCGCCGCTGCGTTGACTTCTTCTTCTTTGTTGGCGCTTGCTGCGCCGATCATCTGCCAGGGTGGTGAACACTCGTATGCTCCGTGCTCTTACAGGAACTCGTCTTGGACTGCGCCCATTGGGCGAGCCGCCCGGCTGCGGCGGCGGCAGCAGCGCCCCAGCAGCGGCGGCGAGCCGTCCCCTTAGCGATCTGACGAGCGGTGGCACTACGGTGGTGTGGTTTGATGGCTTCGGCGCGCTGTGAAACTTGCAAGGACCATCGAGTCGCTCATAGGAGAAGGCGGCGACCAATTGGACTTGCCGCCCTATACGCGCTTGGCGGGAGCTGCCCCTCGATTCTTGATCTTCTCTGCCACGACCTGCATTGTTGGAAGTCGGCTGTGGGGCTTTAACGCTTGTTGTCGTGCATTGCTGCCGCGGCTGGCGTCTCCGCCGGGGTTACGGGAGCTGAGGAGTCACTTTGCGGCCAGCGTTGACTTGGATCTCCGTCTTCATAGAGGAGTCGGCCGTGGCGTACTTATGCGCTATGATTAGAAGTTCGTCAAGGGTTTGGGACTCGTCGCGAGAGGAGCTTGTGCTTGAGGAGGTGCCCTCTCGGCACCGGCCGTAAAATACTCAATGGCCTGCACCTCGTGCGCCCTCGCAGGAGTTTCGAGTTCGCCCGGTAGCGTGAGGTAGTCGTAGCGTCGACTCTTCAGGACCTTGCGCACAAGGAGGCTGGCGGCGGCTTGGGAGGTCGCTTATGCGTCTTTGGTGAAGTTGCGAATGAAGGCTTGATGAAGTCGACCCAGCTGTTGATCTGCGGGGCTTCGGGCTGTTCAGCCACGTCGGGCGTGCCCAATCCTCCGGCTTCACGGGCGGTGTACTTAGGCGTATCTCGGGGGCGTGAACCCTTTGGGGAAGGCTCGTCTCGATCGGGGCCCAAAGCAAAGCGGACCCAGCTCATCTTCTTCTTCTAACGCCGAGGATCTGTGGAGTCGGTCGATCCGGTGGCGGGCGTCGTTCTCTCCGACTCCCTCTCGGCGGCCAAGGCGAGCTCAAAGTCGGATGCTCAACAGCGGCGGAGGACTTCGCCGTTCTCTTGAGCGGGGAGGCGGATAATCATCTCGCCGCTCCTTTGCTGCGGGGCGGCCGTCTTGGTCGCGCTTCGATGGTGATCACGAGTCGGCTGTGGCTTGCAGCGGCTCCTTCTCTTTCCTCCATGGACTCCGCCCGATCGGCGTCAAGGAAATCGCGCTATGATCTCGGCGAGGGTAGGTCGTCATTCTGCGGCTGCTTGCTGCGCGTCTGTGCCGCTGCCGCGTTTTTCGCAACAACCGCATCGAGCTGCTGGACTCGCTCCGTTATCACTGCGCTCTTCTCCTTCAAGGTTCTTCAGCTCTTGATGCGCGCTTGGCGCGCGGATGTTCTCCGCAGGGGTGGCGTACACGGGGCGCTTCGCCCCGAACAGATCGGCGATGGCTGCACCACGCTCTCGGACTGCGCCTAGACGGCTCGGCCCCGTTGGAGCCGGCGAGCCGCCCACAGCGCGATCCATCTCGCGCTGGTATGCTTCAGACAAGCGTCTCATGCTTGCCAGCTTCTTGGCGCCCTCGATGATCTGAAGGCGGCGTTCTTCCAGCATTTCTGCGTCCGCGTCCTCTGGAATGGGCGCGGTCAGGTCTTGCAGGGCCGCTGGAAGCGGGTCTTGGTCATTGTCGCCGGAGTGCTCGCCGTGGCCGATGACGAGCACCTCCGTGACGGCGCTTCCGTCACTCTCCTCGTACGGAAGCGGCTCGTCGTAAACAACCATGTTGGCGGGGAAGATATCAAGCGATACGGCGTCGGAGTCAACCAGCATCGGGTCGGAGGAGCCTACGGACTCCAAGTCTACTGCGGGCTCGCCGGCGACTTGGAGTTGATCAAGGAGGCCCGCGAGGAGGCTCTCAGGGCCACCCGCGTTTGTGCTCAGCGCAGGCTCGTCGGAGAGGCGCACCTCACCGATGAGCTCAGCGAGGCCGCTTCATGGCCTTGAGCGGCACCGGCACCCGCGGTGTGTTGATCTGAGACTCCATCTGGCGAGCAGTGGCTGCGCTTCGTCGAGAGAGAAAAAGGTTCCGTCGAGCAGATCTCCGGACGGACGGTGCACCTCGCCCCACGGTGGGCGCCAAATGTCGGGGTTGGATCGACATATGCCAATGGGTGGCTTATCATGGTGGGAAGCGAGTAGAGCGTCGCCGATGCACAGAAGCAGGATGAGGTGCAGAACATGCCGCGGCGAATCTTACCCGGCCGGGGCTCTCGAGGAGATAACACCCCTCTTGCTGCTCTCTGGGGTCTCGCATGATCTCTATGGTATGATAGTACAAAGGTGCTCCTCGAGCTGTTTGGAGGCTGGGAGGAGCAAGGCTAGCTCTTTCCCTTCTTGCTATGTGTCTCTAATCTATCTGGGGTGAACCCTTTGCATGGGTGCTCAGGGGGTTTATATAGGCCTACCCCAGGGGTACAATGTAATCTGATGGGCATGGCCCCCCCGTCGATCTCTCCTGCGGCCGTCTTCCTGCCGGCCAGGGGCCCGCCATTGGCGGGCCCAGCATTATCTGAGAACACTGTGCAGCGCTCTGATAGCCTTGAGCTCGGTCGAGAAGTCGTGGGAGCAGTGCCGCCGCTGTCGAGCGATCACTTGTCGCCCTCCCGTCCAATCTGGTTTATGGCTTGTGGGGCCTGGAGGAGGTGGCCGACTCTAGGGAGGCCGACTCCATGAGGCAAATCTTGAGCTCTTGGCCATCTTCCTTTCTCTCAGCGGCGAGGGCCGGCGATCTCCGGGCCATACATGCGCCGTCGTGGGCACGAGTGCCTCGTGTGCTGTGGCTGAAATCGAGGAGGCATGGCAGCAGTCTGCGCGCCTCACCGGAGATCCCACAGTGGCGCGGCTTTGTAGCCATGTCTTCCTCCCGTGGGCCTGAGGGGACTGCCACGTCAGGGCTGTACCCCGCATCGGTCTCCGTGCAAGGTCGCGGGCCAACTATGAGGTCGCAAGCCCGGAGTCGGCTTGGTTCAGAGTCGCCGTCTAAGGACTCGGCTTCTCCACAGGTCGCCAGCGGGAACCCGGCCTCCCCGAAGGTCGCCAGCTGGGACTCGGCCTCCCTGAAGGTCGCCAGCTGGGACTCGGCTGAGGGGCGCGGCCGGGTTCCGATGCCTTGAAAGGTCTTGGGTCCTGGGTCAGCCTACCCATGGCCCATTACTCCGACATTCACTAAGGATGTTTTGTTATACATGTCATGCTCTATCCATTCATGCCCCTGGTTGCATTTATAGCCTGCTGTAACTTGTTGCTATCTTGCTCCAAACTTGCTAAATAATGTTGTTGTCTGCCTGTTAACATTAAGTTCAATGTTGCCATGATTGTTGTTAGTGATCCAAGCATGATATGAACTTGACCTTGCCATGTTTAGCTTCATAAACATGTGTTCTTACTGTTGGTTGCCTTGCCATGCCATGTATTGCTCTGTGGTGAGTGGTTCAAGCTCACCAACATGCCTACTTATTGTTGTTCCTGCCATGTATGAATCTGTCATATCTTTTGCCATGTTTCTTTGCCCTTTTGGCTCATGGTCAGTAAGGGACTTTTGTTATGCTATTAGTAGATTCATGTCATGCCTTTGTTTGCCATGTTAAGTTCCTGTAACATGTTGTTTGATAGCTCTAAACATTGCAACCTGATATTATTTTCTACTAAGTCTGAAACTGTTATTATTTGCAATCTTGCCATGTCTTTTTGAGCATGTTCTAGTGATTTCTGGAGATAGTTCAGTGTTCATGTTTTGCTATGCTTTACCTGTAATTCATGTCCATGCCTTTTGTTCTTATGATGAGGTGCTGTAGAATATTGTTTTGATGCTTGTAATATGCCTAGTTGCTGTTTTGGACACCTTGTCCTTTAAACTTGTATAGAGTGTATGTGTTGAACCATTACTCCGTTTTGAGTGTGCTCTATATAAAACTTGTTTAGCTTTGCATGTAGTTTCATATTATCATGTTACATCCATATTTTGAGGGGTTTGCTTGATGTTTGTATGCATTTCGCATCAATGCCATGTTTAACTTGTTTTGCTCATATCTTCTAGGCCGTAGCTCCGAATTAAATGAACTTTATATGTAACTTGACTAGAATTTCATGTAGATCCTCTTGGTGCTCTTTAACTTGCTGTTTAACAACTTCAACTAAATGTTTGTTCAGATCTGGACCAACTTCGTAATTTGCATATGAGGACTTACCGGATGTGTTATATGTTGTTTCCGGCCTCATTTAAACTTGCCTTGATGTGTTGGTCTTGTATGCATCATCTTTTGCCATGAGTAGCTCCATGTATCTTTATCATGCATCATGCTTGTTGTGCATCATGTCTTGTCTATGTGTGGTGTGTTTACTATGTTGTGTGCTTCTTCTCGATAGTTCCTGTTTCGTTGCGATCGTGAGGATTCGTTCGTCTACGCTTGGTTCGTCTTCGTGGCTTCATCTTCTTCATGGACTCGTTCTTCTTCCTTGTGGGATTTCAGGCAAGATGACCGTCACCTTGGATCTCATTACTATCATTGCTATGCTAGTTGCTTCGTTCTATCGCTTTGTTGCGCTACCTATCGCTTGCTCTTCAAGCCTCTCAAATTGCCATGTCAGCCTCTAACCTTGTCACCCTTCCTAGCAAACCATTGTTTGGCTATGTTACCGCTTTGCTCAGCCCCTCTTATAGCGTTGCTAGTTGCAGGGGAAGTTGAAGATTGCTCCATGGTGGACAGGATTATGTTGGGATATCACAATATCTTTTATATTATTAATGCATCTATATATTCGGTAAAGGGGTGGAAGGCTCGGCCTTATGCCTGGTGTTTTGTTCCACTCTTGCCGCCCTAGTTTCCGTCATACCGGTGTTATGTTCCCGGATTTTGCGTTCCTTCTGCGGTCGGGTGATTTATGGGACCCCTTGACAGCTCGCTTTGAATAAAACTCCTCGGCAAGGCCCAACCTTGGTTTTACCATTTGCCTCACCACCACCTACTTTTCCTTGGGAGTAATTACCCAAGGGTCATCTTTATTTAGCCCCAGGGCCAATGCTTCTCTAAGTGCTGGTCGAACCGAGTAGGTATGGGGCCCCTCGGGAAACTTCGAGGTCTGGTTTTACTCGTAGGATGTCTCATCTGGTGTTGCCACGAGCGAGATATGTGCAGCTCCTATCGGGATTGTCGGCGCATCGAGGCGGCTTTGCTGGTCTTGTTTTACCATAGTCGAAATGTCTTGTAAACCGGTATTCCGAGACTGATCGGGTCTTCCTGGGAGAAGGAATACCCTTCGTTGATCGCGAGAGATTATCATGGGCTAAGTTGGGACACCCCCGCAGGGTATAAACTTTCGAGAGCCGTGCCCGTGGTTATGTGGCAGATGGGAATTTGTTAATGTCCGGTTGTAGATAACTTGACACCAGATCTGAATTAAAATGCATCAACCGCGTGCGTAGCCATGATGGTCTCTTCTCGGCGGAGTCCGGGAAGTGAACACGGTTTTTGGTTATGTTTGACGTAAGTAGGAGTTCAGGATCACTTCTTGATCATTGCTAGTTGACGACCGTTCCTTTGCTTCTCTTCTCGCTCTTATTTGCGTATGTTAGCCACCATATATGCTTAGTCGCTGCTGCAACCTCACCACTTTACCCCTTCCTTACCCCTTTAAGCTTTGCTAGTCTTGATACCCATGGTAATGGGATTGCTGAGTCCTCGTGGCTCATAGATTACTACAACAATAGTTGCAGGTACAGGTTTATCACGATGATCATGGCCTTGACGATGTTTAATTGTTTTGGAGCTCTTCTTACGCTTCTTCTTGATCGGGGATAGGTTCGGTCGGCAGCTTTGGGCTAGCGGGGTGGATGTCGTTCGAGTTTACATTTGTGTTTCATCCGTAGTCGGATGGTGCTCTTATGTAAGATGACGTTGTATTCGTGTGGCATTGTATGCCTTTGGTATGTATCCCCATCTATTATGTAATATTGATGTAATGATATCCACCTTGCAAAAGCGTCTTCAAGATGCGCTTCTATCCTTGGTGGGACCTTCGAGTTCCTTTAGGATAGGGTCGCATCTTGGGCGTGGCATGTGGTCTATGTATTCTCACGTGTATTACGATTTTCGGATAACACAGTTATAGCATGAATAATAGACAATTATCATGAACAAAGAAATATAATAGTAACCATTTTATTATTGCCTCTAGGGCATATTTCCAACAGTCTTCCACTTGCACTAGAGTCAATATTCTAGTTACATTGTGATGAATCGAACACCCATTGCGTTCTGGTGTTGATCATGTTTTGCCCTAGGGAGAGGTTTAGTCAACGGATCTGCTACATTCAGGTCCGTATGTACTTTACAAATATCTATGTCTCCATCTTGAACATTTTCACATATGGAGTTGAGCGGCGCTTGATGTGCTGGTCTTCCTATGAAACACAGGCTCCTTGGCAAGTGCAATAGCTCGGTGTTGTCCGCGAGAAGAGTGCGATTGGCCCGACGCATTGGGTATGACTCATAGATCGGTGATGAACTCCTTCACCAGATAGCTTCATCGCTGCCTCGAGAGGCTGCCATGTACTCCGCTTCACATGTAGATCCGCCACGGCCTCTGTTTGCAACTGCACCGACTTCTGCCCCACCATTCAAAATATACACGTATCCGGTTTGTGACTTAGAGTCATCCAGATCGTGTCGAAGCTAAGCGTCGGCGTAACCCTTCTGATGAGCTCTTCGTCACCTCCATATCTGAGAAACATGTCCTTAGTCCTTTTCGGTGCCAAGGATGTTCTTGACCGCTGTCCGGTGTTCCTTCTTTGGATTACTTTGGTACCTTCCTACCAAACTTACGGCAAGGTTTATATCAGTGCAGTGCAGTTCATGGCATACATGATAGACCCTATGGCTGAGGCATGAGGGATGACACTCATCTCTTCTTTATCTTCTGCCGTGGTGGGGTATTGAGCGAGCTCAATCTCACACCTTGCAATCTGAGGCAAGAACCCTTTCTTGGACTGATCCATATTGAACTTCTTCAATATCTTATCAAGATATGTGCTTTGTGAAAGACCTATGAGGCATCTTGATCTATCTCTATAGATTTTGATGCCTAATATGTAACACTTCTCCAAGGTCCTTCATTGAAAACACTTATTCAAGTAGGCCTTTATGTTGTCCAAAAGTTCTATATCATTTCCCATCAAAAGTATGTCATCCACATATAATATGAGAAATGCTCTGAGCTCCCTCTCACTTTCTTATGCATGAGGCTTCTCCATAAGTCTGCATAAACTAAGCCTTTAATCATCTCATAAAAACGAATGTTCCAACTCCGAGATGCTTGCACTAGCCCATAAATGGATCGATGGAGCTTGCATACCTTGTTAGCATTCTCAGGGTCGACAAAACCTTCCGGCTGCATCATATACAGTTCTTCCTTAAGGTGACCGTTAAGGAATGCCGTTTTAATGTCCATTTGCCATATCTCATAATCATAGTATGCGGCAATTGCTAACATGATTCAGACGGACTTCAGCTTCGCTACGGGAGAGAATGTCTCATCGTAGTCAATCCCTTGAACTTGTCGATAACCCTTAGCGACAAGTCGAGCTTTATATATGGTAACATTACCATCCGCGTCCGTCTTCTTCTTAAAGAGCCATTTGTTTTCTACCGCTCGCCGATCATCGGGCAAGTCTGTCAAAGTCCACACTTTGTTTTCATACATGGATCCTATCTCGGATTGCATGGCTTCAAGCCATTTGTTGGAATCTGGGCCCGCCATCGCTTCTTCATAGTTTGAAGGTTCACGTTGTCCAACAACATGATTTCCAAGACAGGATTGCCGTACCACTGCAGTGCGGGCGTGTCCTTGTGGACCTTCGAAGTTCAGTAGGAGCTTGATCCGAAGTATCTTGATCATCATCATTAACTTCCTCTCTTGTCGGTGCTGGCACCACAGGAACATTTTCCTGAGTTGCGCTACTCACCGTTTCAAGAGGTAGTACTTCATCAAGCTCTACTTTCCTCCCACTTAATTCTTTCGAGAGAAACTCTTTCTCCAGAAAGGACCCGTTCTTGGCAACAAAGATCTTGCCTTCGGATCTTAAGTAGAAAGTATACCCTATGGTTTCCTTAGGGTATCCTATGAATCGCATTTTTCGACTTGGGTTCGAGCTTCTCGGGTTGAAGTTTCTTGACATAAGCATCGCATCCCCAAACTTTTAGAAAGCGACGACTTAGGTTTCTTCCCAAACCATAATTCATATGGTGTCGTCTCAGCGGTTTAGATGGTGCCCTATTTAAAGTGAATGTAGCTGTTTCTAGAGTGTATCCCCAAAATGATAGCGATGCGTCGATAAGTGACATCATAGATCGCACCATATCCAATAGAGTGCGATTACGACGTTCGGACACACCATTTCGCTGAGGTGTTCCAGGCGGCATGAGTTGTGAAACGATTCCACATTTTCTTAAGTGCGTACCAAATTTGTGACTTAAATATTCACCCCCACGATCTGATCGTAAGAACTTTATCTTTCGGTCACATTGATTCTCCACCTCATTCTGAAATTCCTTGAATTTTTCAAATGTCTCAGACTTGTGTTTCATCAAGTAGACATACCCGTATCTACTCAAGTCATCAGCGAGAGTGAGAACATAACGATATCCTCCGCGAGCCTCAACGCTCGTTGGACCGCACACATCAGTATGTATGATTTCCAATAAGTTGGTTGCTCGCTCCATTGTTCGAATGGAGTCTTGGTCATCTTGCCCATGAGGCATGGCTCGCATGTGTCAAACTATTCATAATCTAGAGACTCTAAAAGTCCATCAGCATGGAGCTTCTTCATGCGCTTGACACCAATGTGACTAAGGCGGCAGTGCCACAAGTATGTGGGACTATCGTTATCAACTTTACATCTTTTGGTATTAAAACTATGAATATGTGTAACATTACGCTCGAGATTCATTAAGAATAAACCATTCACCAGCGGGGCATGACCATAAAACATATCACTCATATAAATAGAACAACCATTATTCTCGGTTTAAATGAGTAGCCATCTCGAATTAGCGAGATCCTGATACAATGTTCATGCTCAAAACTGGTACTAAATAACAATTATTGAGGTTCAAAACTAATCCGTAGGTAAATGTAGAGGTAGCGTGCGGCGGCGATCACATCGACCTTGGAACCATTCGGCGTGCATCGTCACCTCGTCCTTTGCCGTCTCCACTTATTCCGCAGCTCTGCTTTGAGTTACAAATATGAGCAACGCACGGTATCAAATAGCCGAGGAGCTACTACGAGCCTTCGGTAAGGTACACATCAATTACATGTATATCACATATACCTTTGGTTTTGCCGGCCTTCTTGTCCGCTAAGTACTTGGGGCGATTCCGCTTCGATGACCATTTCCCTTGCAATAAAAGCACTCGGTCTCGGGCTTGGGTCCATTGCTTGACTTCTTCACGGCAAGCGGCTTACGGTAGCGGCAACCTCCTTGCCGTCCTTCTTGAAGTTCTTCTTACCCTTGCCCTTCTTGAACTTAGTGGTTTTATTCACCATCAACACTTGATGTTCCTTTTTGATCTCCACCTCCGCTAATTTCAGCATTGAATATACCTCAGGAATGGTCTTTTCCATCCCCTGCATATTGAAGTTCATCACAAAGCTCTTGTAGCTCGGTGGAAGCGACTAAAGGATTCTGTCAATGACCGCGTCATCCGGGAGATTAACTCCCAGCTGAGTCAAGCGGTTGTGCAACCTAGACATCTTGAGTATGTGCTCACTGACAGAACTATTTTCCTCCATCTTACAGCTGAAGAATTTGTCGGAGACTTCATATCTCTTGACCCGGGCATGAGCTTGGAAAACCATTTTCAGCTCCTCGAACATCTCATATGCTCCGTGTTGCTCAAAACGCTTTGGGAGCCCCGGTTCTAAGCTGTAAAGCATGCCGCACTGAACGAGGGAGTAATCATCAGCACGAGACTGCCAAGCATTCATAACATCTTGGTTCTCTGGGGTTGGTGCTTCACCTAGCGGCGCTTCTAGGACATAATCTTTCTTGGCTGCTATGAGGATGATCCTGAGGTTCCGGACCCAGTCCGTATAGTTGTTGCCATCGTCTTTCAGCTTGGTTTTCTCTAGGAACGCGTTGAAGTTCAGGTGGACATGAGCATTGGCCATTTGATCTACAAGACATATTGTAAAGATTTTAGACTAAGTTCATGATAATTAAGTTCATCTTAATCAAATTATTAAACTCCCACTTAGATAGACATCCCTCTAGTCATCTAAATGAAACATGATCCGAGTCAACTAGGCCGTGTCTGATCATCACGTGAGACGGACTAGTTAACATCGATGAACATCTTCATGTTGATCGTATCTTCTATACGACTCATGCTCGACCATTCGGTCTTCCGTGTTCCGAGGCCATGTCTGTACATGCTAGGCTCGTCAAGTCAACCTAAGTGTATTGCGTGTGTAAATCTGGCTTACACCCGTTGTATTCGAACATTAGGATCTATCACACCCGATCATCATGTGGTGCTTGAAACAACGAACCTTCGCAGCGATTGCACAGTTAGGGGAACACTTTTCTTGAAATTATTATGAGGATCATCTTACTTACTACCATCGTTCTAAGTAAACAAGATGAAAAACATGATAAACATCACATGCAATCATAATAGTGACATGATATGGCCAATATCATATAGCTCCTTTGATCTCCATCTTCGGGGCTCCATGATCATCTTCGTCACCGGCATGACACCATGATCTCCATCATCGTGTCTCCATGAAGTTGCTCGCCAACTAGTACTTCTACTACTATGGCTAACGCGTTTAGCAATAAAGTAAAGTAATTTACATGGTGTTTCTCAATGACACGTAGGTCATAAAAAAATAAAGACAACTCCTATGGCTCCTGCCGGTTGTCATACTCATCGACATGCAAGTCGTGATTCCTATTACAAGAACATGATCTCATACATCACATATATATCATTCATCATTCATCACAACTTTGGCCATATCACATCACAAAACACTTGCCGCAAAAACAAGTTAGACGTCCTCTAATTGTTGTTGCAAGTTTTTACGTGGCTGATATAGGTGATCTAGCAAGAATGATTTCTTACCTACGTTAAAGCCACAACGTGATTTGCCAACTTCTATTTACCCTTCATAAGGACCCTTTTCATCAAATCCGCTCCAACTAAAGTGGGAGAAACAGACACCCGCTAGCCACCTTATGCAACTAGTGCATGTCAGTCGGTGGAACCTGTCTCACGTAAGCGTACGTGTAAGGTCGGTCCGGGATGCTTCATCCCACAATACCGCTGAAGCAAAATAAGACTAGTAGTGGCAAGAAAGTTGACAACATCTACGCCCACAACAAATTGTGTTCTACTCATGCAAAGAGAACTACGCATAGACCTAGCTCATGATGCCATTGTTGGGGAACGTTGCATAAAATAAAAAAATTCCTACGTTCACCAAGATCAATCTATGAGTTCATCCAACAATGAGAGAGAGGAGTGCATCTACATACCCTTGTAGATCACGGCGGAAGCGTTCAAGAAGAGCGGGGTTGAGGAGTCGTACATGTCGTGATCCAAATCACGGAGATCCTAGCGCCGAGCAGACGGCACCTCGCGTTCAACACACGTCACGGTCAGCGTGATGTCTCCTCCTTGATCCAGCAAGGGGGAAGGAGAGGTTGATGAAGATCCAGTAGCACGACGGCGTGGTGGTGGATGCAGCAGGGATCCGGCAGGGCTTCACCAAGCATCTGCGGGAGGGAGAGGTGTAGCAAGGGGGAAGGGAGGCGCCAAGGGCAAGCGTGCGGCTTCCCTCCCTCCCCCTCTTTATATAGGGTCCCCAGGGGGCACCGGCCCTGGAGATGGGATCTCCAGGGGGGCCGGTGGCCAGGGGGAGGCTTGCCCCCCAAGGCAAGTGGAGGCGCCTCCCTGAAAGTGCGTTATATCGACTAGAGGGGGGTGAATAGGCGATTTTTATGAATTCTTCACTGAGGAATTTGCCGGTGAGGAAATTCCTTAGCGAAGAACTACTTGCAGCGGAATATGTACTCAGATGTAAACATAATAGGATACACACATAGTCGGCATGATGAAATGAAGACTAAAATAGAAGTGCGGAAGCGTAAACACGGGATAACAAGATGAAGACAAAGCGGTGAAGAAATTGGGCGAGGAATTTGTGAAAGTCTTGATCAAAGTCTTCAAGCAGAGATATGAACAACATTCAACACGATAATGAGGAAATGAAAGAGTTGAGGAAATAGAACCGGTCGGTTGGTGAAGACAATGATTTGGTAAACCAGTTCAAGCTGCTGTCTCGGTTATGCGTCTGGTTGGGCGGTGAGTATTTAAACTTGAGGACACACAGTCTCGGACACCCGTCTACGAGCGCAACTCGGGACACCAGTCCTCACCATATTCTCCTTGAACTAAGACCACGCGGGCCTCGTCCAATCACTCGTGGTAAGTCTTGGTGACTTCAAACCTTCACAGACTTGGTCACTCGGCGATCCACAATTCCTCTTGGATGCTCTAGACCTTGGCGCCTAACCGTGCGGAAGAAGCACTGATCTTCAAAGGTAACAAGCGTCGGATCCACGAGGATCAATTTCTTGATGATGCTCAATCACTTTGGGTTTGTGGGGGTTTGGTTTTGGGATTTCCTCACTTGATGATTTTCGCTCAAAGTCCTCGAAGGATGGGTTGCTCTCGGATGACAAGTGTCAAGTTCTCTCGGAGCAGCCAACCAACTAGTGGTTGTAGAGGCGGCTATTTATAGCCTAGGGAGCAGCCCGACATGATAAGACATAAATGCCCTTCAATGATATGACCGTTAGGTGGATAAGATATTTTGGACAGCGGTAGCGGCAACGACAGAACGATCGGAAATTTGACTCTCAAATTCCTTAGGGCTATCATGTTCCTCCTTTGTGTAGGCAATTCGCCTTTGGCGAATTCCTAACTCCTCGATCGAACAAAGTCATCGATGACCGGAAGAACTGCGTCTCATCCTTTGAAGAACTTGATTGAAGCTGTATGAGATTTCAATGGCTTCACTCGAAGGGATTGGTAGGTGTAGGATTTTGAGTTGAGCATCACATGGAAATTTTTCCTTAGTATTTCCTCGACCCCCTTTAATAGTACGGTGTTTCCTATGACTCAAGAAAGAGAAAATGAAACTACGAAAACAAAAGTCTTCACGCTTCATATTCCTCGAATGAATATCAAGTCTTCAAGGTCACACCAATTTCTTCACTTTCAAAGTCTTCAGAAAGTCTTCAGAATGTCAAAGTCTTTAGTCGAAGAACTTCATTTTTAGGGGTCGACTTTCTCTGTAAATATCAAACTCCTCATAGACTTATAGACCTGTGTACACTCACAAACGCATCAGTTACTTAACCTATAAGGCTTCAATACACCAAAATCACTAAGGGGCACTAGATGCACTTACAATCTCCCCCTTTTTGGTGATTGATGACAACATAGGTTAAGTTTTCAACGGGGATAATCATATGAAGTGTAAATACTGATATAGAGGAATTTGATTGCAAGATATAGAAGAACTCCCCCTGAATATGTTCATAGTGAGGAATTTGCTTTTGAGGCAATGCACATTTAAGAATTGAATCATGGAGATCTCCCCTATATCTTGTAATTCATACGCATTTGATATATAATATGAAGAATTTGAAATGCATAATGAAATATGGTGCTGATGAGATTGACATGCGTGCAATAATATTGACTTGGAATCAGCATGCGAATATCACATCAAAAGTTTGAGCTCAAATATCACATTGAGCTTAGTGCTTGAAAGCATCGAGCATCAAGCGTATCAAAGCACGACCAAAAGTATCAAGGCACCATCGGTTTAAGATTACAACTCGATCAATAAAAGGTTTTGGAAGAGCGAGAGTTGTAACTTAATAAAACGCCCATGATATAAACCGGCGAAGACTAACTCAGATTTCTCCCCTTTGTCATCAAATGACCAAAGGATCGGCGAGGACTAACGCATACGAAGATTTTCAAGTTGATGGAGGCGCCCGGCGTTGTCGGGGTTGGATGTTGAAGTAGGGCTGCCGCGATGTCGTCCAAATCTTCATGTTCATCGGTTTCAGCGATGAAGAATAAGAGCTAGCCACGGATCGGGAACTTTGACTCTCTTGAATTTCTTGGAGGTGGTGCAGACCGGTCAAATGCTTCACAGAGACCCATAGTCTTGATTCTTCCATGGAATATACATGATTAAGAACAGCCAGTGCGGTTGAGGTTTCATGAAGGTAGTACTGATTTTCTTCTTTGCATTATGCGTTGAGGTCATGTTGTGAAGAATTGCAGCAAATTGGCGCTTCACCCATTTCGATTGCGATCAACCTTGATGAAGGCGAGGAGTAACTCACGATCGGTCATCATCACAGGTGCGATTCGTGAGGCTTTTGCTTGGTGAGGTATTTGCGGCGGTGTCAGCGTTGCGAGAATCGTCATTGGTGGAGTAAGATGCAGCCTTGCGGCTGTCCATCAATGGGCGAGTGCCTTCATCAATCACGATTGTTGCCTTGCCCTTATCATCGGATGATGAAAGCGCTCGCTTGAGGACTTCAATGGGCGGCAAGTAGCTGCCATGGTTGAGTGCCAGCCTTGTAGTTGGTGAAGATCTTGCCCTTATGAATCTCATGATCCAAGGCGCATATGGCTTCAGCTCAAAAGGTGACATTGCAACATTAGCCAGAGTCCTCATGAAGAAATCATGGAAATTGACAGGGATGCCATGAATGATATTGAAAAGCATGTTCTTCATGATGCCAAGGACATCTTCTTCATTTGAGTCGTGGCCTTTGATGGGACTCATTGTCTTCGTCAAGATTCTATAGGCGGTCCGAGGCACATCTGCAATTCCTTGACGAGAATTTGGTTCGAGGGCCTGTCACGGCTTCAGCGGCTTCATGAGCACTTGCATAAAGTGATCGAGATAGTTCACGGTCATTGTAGATGCAACGTGCGGTTTCATGGGGAGGATCAAGAAAAGGACACGAAGCAATTCGATTCTTTGGTGCCTTGTAGTGAGTATTCTCTGTCATCCAATCCAGTACCCATGAATTGATATCTTGACATCTCGGTGATGTGCGGGGTGGCATAGAGGCGAAGAATGAGTTCTTCATTCGATCCACATATATCGGTCACGAAATTGAGTAGCCTGCATCATGAATAACTTCGAATCTTGGCTCGAAGCGGCGGTGATTCCATATCCACATGAGGAATATGCTCATGATCGAAGATCTTGTCCTTGTCAAACAAGCAACGAGGAATAGAAGTTTGCTTGGTAGGAGTCGAGCGTCTTTTCCTCATTGAGCGAGTCATATGGATTATAAGCGATGAAGAACACATGCTCGAAAAGAAGTCTTGACCTTGAATTTTTGCTTGCTAGAGAGCGGATTCTTGGTTTGGGCGGTGGAATATCGGTGATTTGCAGCACAACCTCGAGAATCGCGATCTCGGCTTCTTGGTGAGAATTTTAGTTCCTCTTCTTGTGCGGTTTGGGGATCAACAGTGGGTTCTTGATTGCTAGTGGCTGGAATTTCTTCATTGACAAATGATGTGGGATGAGTTTCTTCAGAGCCCATTTGAACAGTCATAGCGGGGGTGAGGAACTTGAAGAATTGGAGTGAAGAGAGAGTATTGGGATCTTGACTTTCCCAAAGTCATCGTTCATCACGGTGTAGTGCACCCAATATCACGTCTTCATATTCTTTTTCAATTTCCTCAACACCAGCCTCTTGGTGTGAAGCGAGGCATGGGTGAGAAACAGCTGGCGGTGAAGGAATGCTTCCACTTCAATTTCTTCATCAAGCTGTTACGAGGTAGCAACAGATTGATTTTCTTCATCGAGATCCGCTTGGGATCGTGTAATCTTCTCCATAAGGAACAATTTCCTTAGGCGACATGGAGGAAATGGGAATGGCATCAATAGGATGTTCAAGCGAGCTGGTCATTGGCTTCATTTTCTTGCGGCGAAGAATTTGGCCTTGGTGATGCCTTCCTCTTCTTCCTTGCAGCTCGTTCTGCAGCCTTTGTTTCTTCACTTCATAGGCGGAAGGAAGAATTGGAGTTGGTGTTGGCGCAGGAGGGGCTGAGGGGCTGTGGTGCAGTTTCTTGGTATGGCCAGTGCGATTGCCTGATCTCTTGATTTCTTGAGCGCACCACAAGTGGATGCCACAGGAATTTCTTGGTGGTGGAATGGAGTCATCAGCCACGGAACTTGTATTCTCATCGGCATCTTGAATGTCATCAGCGATCTTGGCATGTTCTTCGGCGGTGTGCGAGTCTTGACTGAGGATTTTCTTGTTGCGATGAGGCTGCAGCAGTTGTCATTTTCTTCGTCAAATTGCGAATCTCACCTTAGCTCCTTGCCAATCAGCATTATAAGCATCAAAATCCTTCTTTGAGTGCTTGGATCTCAGATTGAGCTTTGAGAAGTTCTTGAGAGTCAAGTTGACTATGTTCTTCCTCGAAGCTTCTCCTTTACGGCTTGTGTTCTCTTTAATTCACGAGCCTTTTCAAATTTCCATTTCTCTTCAGCGATGAAATGGTTCAGCATATGACTTTGACCAGAGTCGATGGCGAGATCCGGTATGGGAGTGTTTGGATCTTGATGTCATAGGTCGATGAAGTCAAGGATCTTCTTAGGATCCAAAAGCGAGCACATTTGTTCTTTTGGCTCTAGCGGCCTTGGTCGATCTATCTCGATGATTTCGCAAGTTCTTCATCGAAGCTTCATCATCGAGAGATGCGTTGAATGCAACCTGTTTCTTCTTTGGACTTGGCGAGGACCGCGTCCATTGTTGCTTTGTCTTGATGAGTGGGGCTGATGAGGACATTGGTGCGGTGAGGAACTTCTTGAGACACGAAGCAATTGAGAATCCTGAGTCCTTTGACATGTAGCGGATGCACAGGAGTTGAGGACTTGGAGGGAGCTGCTAAGGATTTGGAGTGAGCGGCAGTGATGCGAGGAATTTGCCGTGAGTGACGGTGAAGCACTTGGCTTGTGAGCAGGCTTCTTTGGCATTGATTTCCTCGATTTGACCGAGGGCTCGTGGCGGCGGCAGCAATGAGAATCCTCATTGAATTTCCTCTTTGCCTCCTTGGCTGTCTTGCCGGTTTGGCTTGGCGCTGGACCATTCTTGAGGAAAGTCTTCACCACGCTTGATCTTTGGTGGGATCGTGACTTGGCAGTGCGGTGGAGCTCTTGGGCATGGAGGGTTTAAGGCAAATTTCCTCAAGTACTTGGGAGTAACATAGCGATATTCCCTCCATTCTCGTGCCCATCTTCTTTCTATCCTTTGTATCGCACTTTGCTGATTTTTAGTCTCCTTGCCAAACTTGGATTCATCGGTGTGCGATAATCTTTGTATATTTCATCGAGGAATCTCAAAAGCGGTCATGACCTCCGGTTTCTTTCCTCCCTTCTGCGGTCTCTTGACTTCAGCCATTTTCTTCATATGAGGAATTTGAACAATAGAGCACTCTGAAGAAGTATGCAGTTTTTCTTGAGAGCAGCGCAAATGAGTTAAGTTGATGAGAACCTAGTGATTCAGCGGCGGACATGAGTACTGTGAGCAGAGTGTAGGTGCGAGGAATTTGGAGAGGTCATATCGTTTTCAGACGATTTTTAAAAGGAACAAGTTTTGAGAATTTGACAAGTTGAGCCTTGAGGAATTTCACTAAGTGTTTTGTCTCGAGGTTCGAGTTATGCAGATTGAAAATCCGCACAATTGAGGAATCTTGAAGAAATGAATGCTTAGAGATAAATCAAGAGCATACGATGTGTGAGGTGTTCATATGTGAAGGTTTGAAGAACAAAAACACCTTTGAAGATTTTCGAAAGATTTGAGAATCAGCGAGTAATAAAAGTGACTTTTAATTACGGCGAAGAACACGACGAACAGGAATGAGCGTAGTGAAGTTTGTCACGTTAGATCTCCACGCCCTAACTTGGCGAGAGGGAAGCGGCTCTGGCGGTGGCGGAGTGAAGAATTCATGACGGCGCGAAGTCTGACAGCGACGAGGTCGGCGGTGAAGCTCTTCCTCACGGCGGCGATGGAGTAGCGGCGGCGCTAGGGTTTGAGAGAGCTCGGCGAGACAGCGACCGAGCGAGTAAATGAAGTATGGAAGGGGTGGGGTATTTATAGCCACGGTGAAAACTGTTCGCCCGAAGATTTTGGGACGAACATGCCCCTGCCCTTTCTTCTTCACGCGACATGTGTCACCCACGTACTGTGCAAATGAGATCGTGTAAGATCGTGGGTGATTAAACTAATGCATCGTGGGATGCGGAACGGTTTGAGCTGTAAAACCGAAAATCTGGATAAGATTTGTTAAAAAAAATCCGTTCGCAATTTCTTCAGCTGTCAAGGACACAGTGAAGACTTTGAACGAGTTTCAATCAGAACGCACATGAGGAATTTGTGAATAGATTGGATTGAGTATAGCATAGAGGGGGAAGGGTCCGATCACATTCACTTAGCGGCAATAGCAACTTGAAGAAATAGCAATAAGTGAATGCTGTAGAGGACATAAACTCATATATATATATATATATATATATATATATATATATATATATATATATATATATATATAATGAAGAAAAAAAAGCGGAAACATTGAAGATTTTGCAAAGTTGAAGAATTTGAAAAACTGAGGAATTTCAAAAACGAGGAAAAACTCAAATTGAAGATTTTCAACTTTTGGTGGTGGCGTAGCCCACCGTATAAGAATGATGATTTCAGACACCGCGTACAATTGTCGTAGGGTTTTGAGTATCAAATTCTTCATTAATTTCTTCACACTTAGAATGTTATTCTTCATTGATTGAAGAAAAACGTTTCTTCATGTGTTGCACATCTAAGTCATCAATTCTGCATAAGGGTTAGGATGTGTGTCCTTTTCAAAGAACATTCGAAGATTCTAAGATATTTAGCTCACACCGCAACTTGCTAAATCTCTTCTCATCCAAGGGCTTAGTGAAGATATCAGCTAGCTGTTCTTGATCTTCACATGCTTTCGATGGAGATATCGCCCTTCAACACATGATCTCGAAGAAAATGATGGCGAATCTGGATGTGCTTAGTCTTGAGTCTTTGAAGCTGGGTTGTGAGCAATCTTGATGGCACTCTCATTGTCCGAGGAGAGGCACATTCTTCACGTTGGCGCCATAGTCCTTGAGGTTTGCTTCATCCAAAGCAGTTGAGTACTGACATGAGCCAGCAGCAATGTATTCAGCTTGGTGATGAATAGTGATACAGTTCTGTTTCTTGAGGACCAACGGACTAAAGATCGTCAGAAATGACAAGTGCGGATGTTGACTTGCGGTCCACGATCACCGGCATAGTCAGTCGAGAATATCAATGAGATCAAAAGCGAGCCCTTGGGGTACCATAATCCTAGTGTTGGTGTGTGATCTAGATATCGAAGAATATGCTTCACACCTTATGGTGTGATTCCTTGGTGCGACTTGAAATCGGGCACACATGCAAACACTAAGCATTATATCTGGCCTAGATGCACATAAGTACAATAAAGAACCAATCATGGGCGGTATACCTTGTGATCGAAGTCAATACCATTTTCATCGATTGCATAGATGGCCATTTGTGGGCATAGGAATTTTAGCGCCTTTGCAATCTTGCATGCGAATTTCCTCGGTACATCTTTGAGGTATTTCTCTGAGATATGAATATGCCATTGCGCTCTTGTGAATTTGAAGACCTAAGAAGAATTTCAATTCTCCCATCATAGACATTTGATATTCTTCACTCATCATATAGGCAAATTCATCACTATATCGTTGGTTAGTACAACCAAAGATAATATCATCAACATATATTTGGCACACAAACAGTTCACCATCATATGATTTAGTAAAGAGAGTAGGGTCAAGTGAACCGGGTGTGAAGCCATTCTTCATGAAGAATTCCTTCAATGTGTCATACCACGCCCTAGGGGCTTGCTTGAGGCCATAGAGGGCCTTATTGAGTCTGAAGACTTTGTCAGGATTCTTGGGATCTTCAAAACCTGGGGGTTGAGCAACATATACTTCTTCCTCAAGCTTACCATTGAGGAATGCACTTTTCACATCCATTTGATATAAGATGATATCATGATGGTTAGCATAGGCAAGTAAAATCACGAATAGCCTCAAGTCTAGCAACAGGTGCAAAAGTTTCATCGAAATCAATTCCTTGACTTGTGTGTAGCCTTGAGCTACTAGCGTGCCTTATTCCTCACCACAAGGCCATTTTCATCTTGCTTGTTGCGGTAGATCCACTTTGTGCCAATGATATTATGCTTGCGAGGATGCAGGCGATTGACCAATTCGGACATTGTTCAACTCGAACTAATGTAGTTCTTCTTGCATAGCTTGAATCCACTCCGGCTCGAAATGCTTCATCTACCTTAGTGGGCTCGAGATAGAGACAAAAGCATAGTGCCCACAAAAGTTAGATAAGTGTGAGGCTTTTGGCGTGTGAGAGGACACAGTGCGCTAATGTCATCGATGATCTTCTCCACTTGCACTTCTTTTGCAACATGTGGATGAGTTGGTTTTATTGAGGATTTTGATCGGCATTTTCTTGACACCATTTTCCTCATCATGTTCTTGGTGCATCAGCTCGGCGTTCTTCATGAGCAGGAATGAATTCTTCATTGATTCTTTAGTAGGAATGACATCCTCGGTTGCCTTTGAGCTTGATAGCATCCTCGGTGCTGGTTCATCTAACACGAAGGTAGGTGCTCTCTTTGTGAGCCATTAGTTTCATCGAACCGCACATCTCTGATGTCGACAATCTTGTGAAGAACAATGTTGAAGACTACGTAGGTGTCTGAGTCCTTCCGTAACCAAGCATAAAACCTTCATGTGCTTTGGTTGCAAATTTAGAGTTGTGGTGAGGATCTCTAATCCAACATTTAGCACGAAGACTTTGAAATAACTCACATTGGGTTTCTTGTCGGTGAGGAGTTCATAGGCAGTCTTCTTGAAGAATTTGTGAAGATATACTCTGTTGATGATGTGGCGGCGGTATCAATTGCATCAATCCAAAAATCTTTGAGGCGTTTTGTATCATCAAGCATAGTGCGAGCCATCTCAACAAGAGTTACGTTCTTGCGCTCCACGGCGCCATTCTCTTTGAGGAGTATAAGGGCGAGATAATTCATGAGTAATACCAAGTTCATCAAGATAGGCATCAAGACCAGAATTCTTGAACTCGGTTCCATTGTCACCGATGTGCTTGATCTTCACACCAAAGTTGGTTGAAGCCCTCGAGGAAAATCGTTTGAAGACTTCACGCACTTCATGTTTATAAGTAACAATGTGTACCCATGTATATCGAGAATAATCATCAACAATGACAAAACCATATAGAGATGCATCATTAGTATTGCTGAATAATGGTTAGGTCGAAGAGGTCCATGTGAAGCAATTGAATGGACGGGTAGTGGTCATGATAGTCTTATTTGGATGCTTGGCCTTGGTCATTTTCGGCTTCACATGCTCCGCATAAGTGATCCTTGAGAATTTGACATTTTCAATGCCAATGACATGCTTCTTCTTTGCAAGCGTGTTCAAATTCCTCATGCTGCATGACCAAGTCGTCGATGCCATAGCCAGATATACGAAGCTTTTGCAAGTAGAAACACGGTAGGTTGTGGTCTGTAGAAATCAACAATATCTGAGATCTCCTCTCCTAAAGCCTTGAAGACTTTGGAATTGTCGACTTCCATAATCACAACACAGCGATATTTGCCAAAGACAACAACCATATCAAGATCACAAAGCATTGAGACTGACATGAGATTGTATCCTAAGGACTCAACAAGCATGACTTTGTCCATGTGCTTATCCTTAGAAATAGCAACCTTACCAAGACCCAATACTTGACTTTTGCCTTTGTCAGCAAAAATGATATGCTTCAGAGGTGAAGGTGATAAGGGAGCATCCATCAATAGATTCTTGTCACCAGTCATGTGATTTGTACATCCACTATCGAGGACCCATTCGGTGGTTTTGGGTTCATCATCCTGCAGATGAATTAGTGTAACTTACAATCTCATATGCTTCATCGATGAAGAATATGATATCAAGTTCATCGGATGAATTTCATCAAGCGATAAGCAGATGTAGCGATATGAGGGCGTGTGAAATGAAAGTTCATTTCATCATGAATCGCTGCGTCCTTTCGAGCATTTTGTCGGGTCCCGACAAATTCTTGAGCGTTAGAGCACGTCGGAGACTGACCCTGCGAGAAGAGATTAGTTCCTTTTCTTCACCACCCACATCGGAGGGTGGCAAAGTTCATCATCCTGCGAGCACCATGTGAGAAAGGTGGCAAAGATGCCAAACCATTTAAGCTTAGCATAGGAGGGTTAGGGTAAGCATATGAATAAGCGAGTAATTCTTGAGGACTTATGAACATAATGGTTTGAAGAATAATGCACATATTCATAGCCCTTTGCTCTACCTGCGAGACAGATTTGTTATACGATGATAATCATATGAGGACTTTGATCCGGTTGAGAATTTGATCCTCGTGAAGAATTTGGTCCATATGAGGACTTTGATCAGGGGTTCGGTTCTTCACGGTGGTGTCATGAGGACATTCACGAAGACTTTCAACACAGCTTTTGGGAACCCAGATTTTCTTCATAGGGAACCGTTCTGCGATTAGTGCCAACATATCTAGCAAATACTTCACCATTCGATTTTTGAGCAGTTTATAGTTGAGTCAAATGCCTCATCGGAAGAATGAGGAGATTCACATGTAAAAGCGGATAAGTTAGATGGATCAGCTGGAGGTCCCTTTGCAGCAACCCATGAGGTTTTGGGATCTGCTCGGGCTTCAATATGTTCCATCGGCATTGAGTTTCCTCTCAAAGGCAATACCCTCTTTCCTAGGGTTTTGTTGAGGATCTGCTTTTGAGCACATCACAAAGTGTCGATGCCCTTTGAGGCTTTTGTACATGCTGTCATGTACAATTCCTTCAACCCTGCATTGTCGGTGATACTAGCAATGTCCTCGGATGAGAATTAGTGATAGCGAGGAGATGAAGAATTTGTAACAGTTGAAGCATTTGAACATTGGTGAAGAATTAGCGATTCACGTTCAATGCACTTTAAGCATGGAGGAACAAATTCTTCACGAGAAGCGCTGATTTGTTGAGCTAGTAATGAATCGTGCTCCATACGAAGATCTTCATAACACACTCTTAGCTTTTCAAGATCTTCCTTTCTTTGAAGAGCTTCAAGAAAGCTTCTCATGATCGATCAAGAGGGTATTATCTTTGGTCTTGAAGGCGTCAAACTTGGAGTGAATTCTCTGAAGACATTCACCCAAAGCTTTTGGTGATCCATTTCTTTGCGCAACATATTATCACTTCTTTCTAGCATATCTTGAGTTTGTTCTAAAACCGTTTGTTGTTTAGTGGCAACGCAAATGAGTTTATTATAGCAGGATTCAATGTCATCATCAGATTCATCATTATCAGATTCATCATTATCAGATTCATCATTACAAGACTCGGATGAGGAGCATTCGGTTACCTCAGCACCGTTTGCCATAAGACAAGATTTAGAAGATGATGATTCTGGCTCGAAAGTCATCGTTTTGAGAGATTCCTTGAAGTCCTCAAACCAGGGATCATGACAAGTTCGATGACCTTCATAGACATCGAGATTCGGTCCCGAGATGAGCTTGAATTGCCAAGATGCATGATTAGCGAATTGGTCTCTGGATAGGCGGGAGCGGATGATATCGCCGCTATGACATCAAGTCGAGTGTACTTGTGAATATCATCAGCATTAGCCATCTTGCATAGATCGATAAGACCAATCTCGGTGACGGTCCACACTCATTGTTCTTTGCCATGGGCGCTTCTTCATCATGGCCTTCCACTTGGGATAGTCATGACCGTCAAATATAGGGCATGTCACTTTCTTCATACTGCGGTCGACATAACTAAAAACTCCGGCGGTTAAACCAAAATCACACAGAACAAGGGGTACCTCGCTCGATACCAATTGAAAGTGTGTTATATCGACTAGAGGGGGTGAATAGGCGATTTTATGAATTCTTTCGAGGAATTTGCGGTGAGAAATTCCTTAGCGAAGAACTACTTACTGCGGAATATGTACTCGAGATGTAAACATAACGGGATACACACATAGTCGGCATGATGAAATGAAGAATAAAATAGAAATACGGAAAGCGTAAACACAGGATAACAAGATGAAGACAAGCGGTGAAGAACTTGGGCGAGAAATTTGTGAAAGTCTTGATCAAAGTCTTCAAGCACAGTATGAACAACATTCAACACGATAATGAGGAAATGAAAGAGTTGAGGAAATAGAACCGGTCGGTTGGTGAAGACAATGATTTGGTAAACCAGTTCAAGCGATGTCTCGGTTATGCGTCTGGTTGGGCGGTGAGTATTTAAACTTCGAGGACACAGATCCGGACACCCGATCTCGAGCGCAACTTCGGGACACCCGATCCTCACCGTATTCTCCTTGAACTAAGACCACGAGCCTCGTCCAATCACTCGTGGTAAGTCTTGGTGACTTCAAACCTTCACGAGACTTGGTCACTCGGCGATCCACAATTCCTCTTGGATGCTCTAGACCTTGGCGCCTAACCGTCGGAAGAAGCCACAGTCTTCAAAGGTAACAAGCGTCGGATCCACGCAGGATCAATTTATTCAGTGATGCTCAATCACTTTGGGTTTGTGGGGGTTTGGTTTTGGGATTTCCTCACTTGATGATTTTCGCTCAAAGTCCTCGGAGGATGGGTTGCTCTCGGATGACAAGTGTCAAGTTCTCTCGGAGCAGCCAACCAACTAGTGGTTGTGGGGGCTATTTATAGCCTAGGGAGCAGCGACATGATAAGACATAAATGCCCTTCAATGATATGACCGTTAGGTGGATAAGATATTTTGGACAGCCGGCCAAGCGATAGTGAGCAGCGATCGGAAATTTGACTCTCAAATTCCTCGGGGCTATCATGTTCCTCCTTGTGTAGGCAATTCGCTGGCGAATTCCTAACTCCTCGATCGAGCAAAGTCATCGGTGACCGGAAGAACTGCGTCTCATCCTTTGAAGAACTTATTTGAAGCGTATGAGATTTCAATGGCTTCACTCGAAGGATTGGTAGGTGTAGGATTTTGAGTTGAGCATCACATGGAAATTTTCCTTAGTATTTCCTCGACCCCCTTCTTGATGCGGTGTTTCCTATGACTCAAGAAAGAAAATGAAACTACGAAAACAAAAGTCTTCACGCTTCATATTCCTCGAATGAATATCAAGTCTTCAAGGTCACACCAATTTCTTCACTTTCAAAGTCTTGAGAATGTCAAAGTCTTGATCGAAGAACTTCATTTTTAGGGTCGACTTTCTCTGTAAATATCAAACTCCTCATAGACTTATAGACCTGTGTACACTCACCAACGCATCAGTTACTTAACCTATAAGTCTTCAATACACCAAAATCACTAAGGGGCACTAGATGCACTTACACTCCCCACCCTAGGGTTTCCAACCCTAGGCGCAGGAGGGCCCAAGGGGGGCTCACCAGCCCACCAGGGGCTGGTTCCCCTCCCACTTCAGCCCACGGGGCCCTCCGGGATAGGTGGCCCCACCCGGTGGACCCCCGGGACCCTTCCGGTGGTCCCGGTACAATACTGGTGACCCCCGAAACTTTCCCGATGACCGAAACAGCACTTCCTATATATAATTGTTCACCTTTGGACCATTCCGGAACTCCTCGTGACGTCCAGGATCTCATCCAGGACTCCGAACAACTTTCGGGTTACTGCATATCCATATCTCTACAACCCTAGCGTCACCGAACCTTAAGTGTGTAGACCCTACGGGTTCGGAGACATCTGAGAACATGATGAGGCGCCTCTCCGATCAATAACCAACAGCGGGATCTGGATACCCATGTTGGCTCCACATACTCCTCGATGATCTCATCGGATGAACCCACGATGTCGAGGATTCCATCAATCCGTATAAAATTCCCTTTGTCAATCGATGCGTTACTTGCCGAGACTCGATCGTCGGTATCCCAATACCTCGTTTAGTCTCGTTACCGGCAAGTCACTTTACTCGTACTGTAATGCATGATCCCGTGACCAGACACTTGGTCACATTGAGATCATTATGATGATGCATTAGCGAGTGGGCCCAAAGATAGCTCTTCATCATACGGACTGACAAATCCCAGTCTCGATTCGTGCCAACCCAACAGAGACTTTTGGAGATACCCGTAGTGCACCTTTATAGTCACCCAGTTACGTTGTGACGTTTGGCACACCCAAAGCACTTCTACGGTATCTAGGAGTTGCAGAATCTCATGGTCTAAGGAAATGATACTCGACAATTGGAAAAGCTCTAGCTAAGCGAACTACGATCTTTGAGCTATGCTTAGGATTGGGTCTTGTCCATCACATCATTCTCCTAATGATGTGATCCGTTATCAATAACATCCAATGCCCATAGTCGAAACCATGACTATCATTGATCAACGAGCTAGTCAACTAGAGGCTCACTAGGGACTTGTTGTGGTCTATGTATTCACACGTGTATTACGATTTCCGGATAACACATTTATAGCATGAATAATAGACAATTATCATGAACAAAGAAATATAATAATAACCATTTTATTATTGCCTCTAGGGCATATTTCCAACAATTCTAATGATGGGCTTCCTCAAAATGCCCTAGGTCTTCGTGAGCAAGCAAGTTGGATGCACACCCACTTAGTTTCTTTTTGTTGAGTTCTCATATATTTATAGCTCTAGTGCATCCATTGCATGGCAATCCCTACTCACTCACATTGATATCTATTAATGGGCATCTCCATAGCCCGTTGATACACCTAGTTGATGTGAGACTATCTTCTCCTTTTTGTCTTCTCCACAACCACCATTCTTTTCCACATATAGTGTTATGTCCATGGCTCACGCTCATGTATTGCGTGAAAGTTGAAAAAGGTTGAGATTACTAAAGTGTGAAACAATTGCTTGGCTTGTCATCGGGGTTGCGCATGATTAAATACTTTGTGTGATGAAGATGGAGCAATAGCCAGACTATATGATTTTGTAGGGATAACTTTCTTTGGCCATGTTATTTTGAGAAGACATGATTACTTTGATTAGTATGCTTGAAGTATCACTATTTCTTATGTCAATATGAACTTTTATTTTGAATCATTTGGATCTGAACATTCATGCCCCAATAAAGAAAATTACATTGAGAATTATGCTAGGTAGCATTCCACATCAAAAATTCTGTTTTTATCATTTACCTACTCGAGGGCCTTGAGGAATTAAGCTTGGGGATGCTTGATCGTCTCAATGTATCTATAATTTTGATTGTTGCATGCTATTATATTACCCTTTTGGATGTTTATGGGCTTTATTTTACACATTTATATCATTTTGGGACTAACCTATTAGCAGGAGGCCGGCCCATATTGCTATTTTATTGCTGTTTGGTATTTGAAGAAAGGAATATCAAATGGAGTCCAAAGCAGAATGAAACCTTGGAAAAGTTATTTTGAACAGAACCAATCGAGGAACTTGGAGTGCAAGCGGGGATCATCGAGGAGGCCACGAGATGAGGCGCACCCACCCCCTGGCGCGCCTACCCTCTCGTGGGCCTCGAGGCTCCTCGTGACTTCTTTTGCCTATATAAGCCTCGTACCCTAAAACTTTGATAACGAAGATAGATCTGGAGTTCGCCACGCAAGCCTCTGTAGCCACCAAAACTTCTCGGGAGCCCGTTAGGCACTCTCTGGAGGGAACCATCACCGTGGCCATCTTCATCATCCGGCGCTACCCATGACGAGGAGGAGTAGTTCACCCAGGGCTGAGGTATGTACCATTAGCTATGTGTTTGATCTCTCTCTCTCTCTCTCGTGTTCTTGACTCCGCACGATCTTGATGTATCGCGAGCTTTGCTATTATAGTTGGGTCTTATGATGTTTCTCCCCCTCTACTCTCTTGTGATGAATTGAGTTTTCCTCTTGAAGTTATCTTATTGGATTGAGTCTTTAAGGATTTGAGAACACTTGATGTATGTCTTGCCATGATTATCTGTGGTGACAATGGGATTTCACGTGCCACTTGATGTATGTTTTGGTGATCAACTTGCGGGTTCCGCCCATGAACCTATGCATAGGGTTTGGCACACGTTTTCGTCTTGACTCTCCGGTGGAGACTTTGGGGCACTCTTTGAAGTACTTTGTGTTGGTTGGATGAATCTGAGATTGTGTGATGCATATCGTATAATCATGCCCACGGATACTTGAGGTGACAATGAAGTATCTAGGTGACATTAGGGTTTTGGTTGATTTGTGTCTTAAGGTGTTATTCTAGTACGAACTCTTGAATAGATCGATCCGAAAGAATAACTTTGAGGTGGTTTCGTACCCTACCATAATCTCTTAAATGCATTCTCCGCTATTAGTGGCTTTGGAGTGACTCTTTGTTGCATGTTGAGGGATTGTTATATGATCTATCTATGTTATTATTATTGAGAGAACTTGCACTAGTGAAAGTATGAACCCTATGCCTTGTTTCCTACCATTGCAATACCGTTTACGCTCACTTTTATCATTAGTTACCTTGTTGTTTTTATATTTTCAGATTACAAATACCTATATCTAACATCCATATTGCACTTGTATCACCATCTCTTTGCCGAACTAGTGCACCTATACAATTTACCATTGTATTGGGTGTGTTGGGGACACAAGAGACTCTTTGTTATTTAGTTGCGGGGTTGTTTGAGAGAGACCATCTTCATCCTCGCCTCCACGGATTGATAAACCTTAGGTCATCCACTTGAGGGAAATTTGCTACTGTCCTACAAACCTGTGCACTTGCAGGCCCAACAACGTCTACAAGAAGAAGGTTGTGTAGTAGACATCAGCCCCCAGTGGCTTTGGCGTTGCACCGATCAAGAGGGTACTGACAGCTATGTTCTCTTTGGTTCGAATACGACCTATGTTTGAACAGGAAGCCCCCCAATGACCTTGAGAGCTTTTTAACGACTTTGATTCGAATACGATCAAAGTAGGTTCCCAAAAGGGGTTGAGCTATGATTCGAATATGATCAAGAAGCCCCCTAGTGAGCTCGGCAGTATGCCAATCAAAAGGGTACCGACAGCTATGTTCTCTTTGGTTCGAATACGACCTATGTTTGAATAGGAAGCCCCCTAGTGATCATAAATTTTAACGGCTAGATTCGAATACGATCGTAAGCCGGATCAGGAGGGTTAAGCTGGATCGAATACGATCAGTCCCCAAGTGATCATGCGAGATGACAATGATAATAACAATGACACAATTACCTTTGAGGAGGAAAAAAGGACAGAGGTCCTGCTTTATTATTTATCATAATATATACATTGTCAGAATATGTACATCATGAGAGTCGGTGGCTCAAGTGTAGTAAGGTCGAAGATGAGCGATATTCCACGGCCGGCGGGTCTCCTCCCCCAACTTACGTGAGTCTTTGATCTCTCGAACATCGATAAGGTAGTATGACCCATTATTCAAGTTCTTGCTGACCACAAAGGGCCCATCCCAAGGTGGGGATAACTTGTGTGCATCAGTTTGATACTGGATGAGCCGGAGCACCAAATCACCTTCCTGAAAGGTTCTGGTCTTAGTGATAATGGCGCAGGTCCTGTTGGTAAATCGCCGAGCGAGCTGCTGCCAAGTCACGCTTTTCATCTAACAGGTCAAGGGCATCCTGACGTGCCTGCTCATTGTCCGCCTCAACATAAACTGCCACGCGGGGAGAGTCATGACGGATGTCACTAGGGAGAACCCCTTAGCTCCGTAGACCATGAAGAAAGGCGTATAACCTGTAGATCTGTTGGGAGTAGTGTTGATGCTCCATATCATAGAGGGTAACTCCTTCACCCAACAACCCAGCGTCCGCTGCAAGGGGACCAAAAGCCGGGGCTTGATGCCTTTCAAGATCTCCTGATTGGCTCTCTCGGCTTGACCATTGGATTGGGGGTGAGCAACTGATGAAACATCAAGCCAAATATGCTCACGTTGACAAAATTCTTCCATGGCGCCTTTAGACAGATTAGTGCCATTGTTAGTTATAATGCTGTGTGGAAAGCCGAAGCGAAATATCACCTTTTTCATGAACTGAACCGTCGTAGCTGCATCACACTTACTGACTGGCTCTGCCTCAACCCACTTTGTAAATTTATCAACCGCCACCAAAAGGTGGGTCTTTTTATCTTTGGACCTTTTGAAAGGCCCAACCATATCAAGCCCCCAGACTGCAAACGGCCAAGTAATTGGAATCATCCTGAACTCTTGAGCCGGCACGTGAGCCCGTCTTGAGAACTTCTGACAACCGTTACATTTACTGACCAGGTCCTCTGCATCAGCATGAGCCGTCAGCCAATAGAATCCATGACGGAACGCCTTGGCCACAACGGACTTTGACTCGGCATGATGGCCACAATCCCCTTCATGAATCTCACATAGAATTTCTTGGCCTTCTTCAGGGGAGAAAAACACTGAAACGACCCTGTAACACTGCGATGATGCAACTCGCCATTGGCAATTGTCATTGACTTAGACCGTCGAGTTATCGGCCTGGCCAAGGTTTCATCCTCAGGCAAACTCGCCCCGGGTCATGTAAGCCAAATATGGCATTGTCCAATCTGGGATGACGTGAAGAGCTGCCACCAATTGTGCTTTCGGGTCAGGAACAGCCAAGTCTTCCTCTGTAGGTAACTTGACAGAAGGGTTATGCAGAATATCCAAGAAAGTATTAGGCGGCACCGGCTTACGCTGAGATCCTAGCCGGCTTAAGGCATCAGCCGCCTCGTTCTTTATGCGATCAATGTGCTCCACTTGGTAACCCTTAAAATGTCCAGCAATGGCATCAACTTCACGGCGATAAGCCACCATGAGAGGATCCTTGGAATCCCACTTGCCTGATACTTGTTGAGCCACCAAATCTGAGTCGCCAAAACACCTTACCCGGCTTAACCTCATCTCCTTAGCTATCCGAAGACCGTGGAGTAAGGCCTCATACTCAGCTACATTGTTAGTACAGGGAAACATCAACCGTAGGACATAACAAAAATTTGTCACCTCAAGGGGAAGCTAAAACAACTCCAGCCCCCGAGCCCTCCAATTGCCTGGACCCATCAAAGTGAATATTCCAATATATATTATCCGGCTTTTATTCAGGCATCTGCAGCTCTGTCCAATCGTTGATGAAATCCACCAGTGCTTGAGACTTGATAGCAGTGCGCGGCACATACTTTAAAGCATGAGGCCCAAGTTCAATGGCCCACTTGGCAACTCGTCCTGTGACCTCTCTGTTTTGAGTGATATCTCCTAAAGGAGCAGAACTAACCACAGTGATAGGGTGGCCTAGGAAATATTGCTTAAGCTTCCGGCTTGCCATGAACACCCCATAAACGAGCTTCTGCCAATGTGGATACTGTTGCTTGGACTCAATAAGTACCTCACTGATGTAGTAAACCGGCCGCTGAACCGGATGTTCCTTGCCAGCCTCCTTGCGCTCCACCACGATGGCCACGCTGACGCCTCATGCGTTAGCAGCCACATATAACAATAAGGGCTCCTTATCAATGGGAGCAGCAAGAACCGGCAGCTTAGCCAGCTGTCTCTTCAAATCTTCAAAGGCAGCGTTGGCAGCGTCACTCCAGACGAAGTCATCTGTCTTCTTCATCATTTGATACAGTGGTATGGCCTTCTCACCTAAACGGCTTATGAGCCGGCTTAAGCAGCGATATGACCCGCCAAACGCTGAACATCATTGATACACGCCGGCTTAGCTAGAGAGGTGATTGCCTTGATCTTCTCCGGGTTAGCCTTGATTCCCCTGTTAGAAACCAGAAAACCCAAAAGCTTGCCTGCAGGCATGCCAAAAACACACTTGGTCGGGTTAAGCGTCATCTTGTAGACCCGAAGATTGTCAAAGGTTTCCTTCAGATCAGCTATCAAGGCCTCCTTCTCTCTGGATTTCACCACAATGTCGTCCACATAATCATGAACATTGTGCCCAATTTGATTATGAAGACAATTCTGCACACACCGCTGGTAAGTCGCCTGGGCACTCTTGAGCCCGAAAGGCATAGATACATAGCAGAAGGCTCCAAACAGAGTAATGAACACCGTCTTCTCCTAGTCCTTAACTGCCATCTTGATCTGATGATAACCAGAGTAAGCATCCAAAAAGCTCAAGCGCTCACAAACCGTCGTAGCATCAATGATTTGATCAATACGAGGGAGAGCAAAGGGGTCAGCCAGACAAAGCCTTGTTTAGCTCCGTGTAATCCACACACATACGCCAAGTGCCATTTTTCTTAAGCACCAGCACCGGGTTAGCCAACCACTCTGGATGAAAAACTTCAATGATGAACCCAGTCGCCAAGAGCCAGACTACTTCCTCACCAATGGCTTTCGCCTCTCCTCATTGAACCGCCGAAGAAAGCGCTTGACCGGCAAACTTTGGATCAATATTAAGAGTGTGCTCGCGAGTTCTCTCGGCACACCGGCATGTCGAGAAGGTTTCCATGCAAAGATGTCCGGTTCTCACGGATGAACTCGATGAGCGCGCTTTCCTATTGGGGATCCAAATTAGCACTGATACTGAACTGTTTAGATGAGTCGCCTGGAACAAAGTCAACAAGCTTAGTATCATCGACCGACTTAAACTTCATGACCGGCTCGTGCTCGGTGGTTGGCTTTTTCAAAGACGTCATATCTGTCGGGTCAACATTGTCCTTGTAGAACTTCAACTCTTCTGTTGCACACACCGACTCGGCATAAGCCGCGTCGCCTTCCTCACATTCCAAGGCTATTTTCCGACTCCCATGCACTGTGATGGTACCCTTATGACCCGGCATCTTGAGCTGTAGATACACATAACACGACCGTGCCATGAACTTGGCATAAGCCGGCCGCCCAAACAGAGCATGATACGGGCTTCTGATCTTGACCACCTCAAAAGTCAATTTCTCGGCCCTGGAGTCATATTCATCTCCAAAGGCTACCTCTAGCTCGATCTTGCCAACTCGGTACGCCGACTTACCAGGCACCACGCCATGCAAAATGGTGTTGGACTGCTTAAGGTGTTTATCAAATAATCCCATGCGACGGAAGGTCTCATAATAGAGGATGTTGATGTTGCTGCCTCCATCCATGAGTACTTTAGTGAATTTTTATCACCAACTTGAGGGACCACCACCAAGGCCAGGTGACCCGGATTGTCAACCCGAGGAGGGTGATCTTCCCTACTCCATAGAATAGGCTGCTCAGATCATCTTAAATAACGAGGAACTGTCGGTTCAACAGCATTCACGGCCCTCTTATGAAGCTTCTGGTCCCGTTTGCACAAACTGGTGGTAAACACATGATACTATCCACTATTCAGTTGCTTTGGATGGCTCTGGTATCCACCCTGCTGTTGTTGCTGCTGCTGACCACCCTGGCCAGATTGCTGGTTATAACCACCTTGATTACCTTGAGAATTCTGAAAATTGGAATTTGAACCACCGCCCGAGCCATGAAAACCGCCGCCGCCCTGCCCATTATTACCGTCGAACATGTTGGAATTCTTAAAAGCCTTCATGATCATACAGTCCTTCCATAGATGAGTGGCCGGCTTCTGCTGAATGCCATGCCTTGGACACGGCTCATTCAGTAACTGCTCAAGCGTGGGGCCTGACCCGCCGGACCGGGGAGGTCGTCTTCCCTTACGCCGTTGATTGTTGCCCTGCGCATTAGTGTTAGCCACAAACTTCAAGCTACCATTAGCCTTACGTTTATTACCTCCTTGATTTGTCGGGTTATGCCGAGGGCCCTTGCCGTTGCCATTCTTGTTTCCCTTCCCTATCTTTTCATCATCAGACTCGGGATCCTTGGTACTATCAGAATCGGCGTACTTGACCAGAGCTGCCGTCAGCGTGCCCATATCATTGCAATCGCGCTTGAGCCGCCCAAGCTTCATCTTTAGAGGCTGAAAACGGCAATTTTTCTCCAACATTAAGACTGCAGAGCGGGCAACCATCTTATCAGACGAATGTATTATGGCCTTAACCCAGCTCACCCAATGGGTCGTGGACTCGCCCTCCTCGTGCTTGCAACTAGTCAAAACCACAATTGATATGGGTTGCTTGCATGTATCCTTGAAGTTCTGAATGAACCGGGCTTTTAACTCCGCCAATGAACTGATTGAATTAGGCGGCATGTGAGGGAGTCCTGGACTAGGGGGTATCCGGACAGCCGGACTGTATACATCGTCCGGACTATTGAAGCGTGAAGATACAAGACTCAAGACTTCGGCCCGTGGCCGGATGGGACACTCCTTTGCGTGGAAGGCAAGCTTGGCGATCCGGATATTGTGTTTCCTTCCTTGTAACCGACTCCATGTAAACCCTAGCCCTCTCCGATGTCTATATAAACCGGAGAGGTTGGTCCTTAGAAGGCCGATCACAATTACAATGATACCATCATAGGTGGCTCTTAGGGTTTAGCCTCTACGATCTCGTGGTAGATCTACTCTTGTACTACTCATATCTTCAATATTAATCAAGCGAGGAAGTAGGGTTTTACCTCCATCGAGAGGGCCCAAACCTGGGTAAACATTGTGTCCCTTGCTTCTGTTACCATCGGCCCTAGGCACGCCAGATCGGGACCCCCTACCGAGATCCGCGGTTTGACACCGACATTGGTGCTTTCATTGAGAGTTCCTCGTGTAGCCGTCCTGCAGGGCTTGATGGCGCCTTCAATCGTCAACAACACGGTCCGGGGAGATGTTTCTTCCGTACAGATCTTCGTGTTGGCGGCCGCTTTGCGGGCCAATTAAGCAGCCATCGGGAGCGGATCGATAGCTATGCCACCGCCACGAGTCGAGTTAAGTAAACTTGAACTACGGCGGATATTGGCGGAGACTTGATCTTCGACGGATTCGGGACTGCGCCGAGGCACCGAGCGATCACGATGAGCGCATTAGACCAGCTGTCGGAATGAGCTCGGGATATCACCCTTGATGGCCCGGACACAAATTCGGAGCAGGCTGCGTCGCCTGAGGATGGAGGGATGGACCCCACCCCGCAAGCCGCACACTCATCGGCGGTGGAGCCGAACACAGGTCACGCCTCCGTGGAAACTTGTGACTCCGGACCCCCGGACTCATATCCGGTAGTTGGTTTTGGTCCGCGCACTCTCGAGCCAATCGAGCCAGGTTGGGCTCCGATAATGGAGTTTACCGCTGCGGATATCTTCCAGCACTCGCCCTTTGGCGACATGCTGAACTCGTTAAAGTCTCTCTCTTTGTCAGGAGGCTCTCGGACGCCTATGTCCGGCTTGAGTGGGAAGCAGGCGATGAAGGAATTCGCGGCCGACCCACCACCCACTTCATTGCCACGGTCGATGATTTAACCAACGTGCTTGACTTCGACTCCGAAGACATCGACGGTATGGACGATGATGCAGGAGAATTACAAGAGCCACCGCTCACAGGGCGGTGGACGGCCACCTCCTCATACGATATATACATGGTGGACACTCCAAAAGAAACCAATGGCGACGAGGCAAAGAAGGATAACCCCTCGGGGAGAAAATCAAAGCATGGGCGTCGTCGGCGCCGCTCCAAGCCCCGCCACGGCAATACCGGCCCCGAAGAGGAAAGTAATCCAGATGGTGCCGAAGAGGAATACAACCCTGACCAGCCCGCTTTCGAGCAGGCCAAACAGGAGGATGAGCAAGTCAGCCCAAACGAACAGGCGACTGACGGATACCCGGAGGAGGACAACTATATGCCCCCCTCCAAAGACGAGATTAGCCTCGGCGACGACGAGTTCGGCGTGCCTGAGGATCCCGTGGAGCAGGAGCTTATTGCCACTGCGAGGAGCCTAAAGAAGAAGCAGCAGTAACTCTAGGCTGATCAAGACCTGCTCACAAATAGATGGTGAAGTCTGGCGGCGAGAATACGGACTCGGCGTAAGCGGCGAGACCGGCCATCCGTGGTCGGGATAAAGCGGGATATCAGCCGAATACCAGCCCGCTTACGCCAATACACTATGGCCGGGCGACAAGCAAGACACGCAAGATATTACGGAAAACAAAGCGGGACAGCCAAGATCAATCTACGGATCGCGAAGTGCGCCTCGGCCGCGACGATGACCGTCACGCCGGATACGTCATCAACAAGTCCGGATACGTCATCAACACAACAACCCAGACCAGTTCGAACTGCGTAGCCACATAGCTCAAACGCAGGCGCGCACACCCTCTACTTCAGCGAAGTGATGGATCATGAATTCCCGAAGGGTTCAAGCCCGTAAACATCGAATCATACGATGGCTGCGCAGACCTGCGGTATGGATCGAAGATTTCTTTCTCCACATTCACATGACCCGCGGAGGCGATCTACCGCCATCAAGTATCTCCCCTTAAGCTCAAAGGACCATCCGGCCTTGGCTAAGCGATCTGCGACAAATTTCATTGGCGGTTAGGAAAACACGGAAGGCGCATTCCTCGACAAATTCCAGGGCACATATGTGCGACCACGGACACGATGACTTGAGCCACATTACTCAACAGCCGGAGAGTCAACCAGGAAATGCGGACTCGGTTCTAACTAAAAGAACCAAATAGTCATTGTTGAGCGCCGAAGCCTGGCGGCTTTTAAGCATAATATCCGTGACGAGTGGCTCGCTCGACACCTCGGCAGAAAAACCCAAGTCCATGGCAGCTCTCACAACACTAATGACCCGCTTTTGCGGGCGAGGACAGTGGTTGGCTCGCGGCGGCACCGCCACATTCGGCGCCGGATGTCGCGACAATAATGGCAAGCCACGATGCAGCAGACATAGGTGATGGAACAACGGTGACAACGAAGACACGGCGATGCGCTGGATTGGCGGATCCAAGTCGATCGTGGAAGAAGCCGTTCAAAAGAAATAATCGAGGACCGTCCGGTCTTGACCGTATCTTTGGGCGCTCGTGCGAAACTCATGGCACCACTGGACAAGCCAGCCAACCACACAGCGAGGCGCTGGGTATTCAAGCAGGCGGCAAAATAAACCGAAAACAAGGACAAGGGGCTGCTGGCGATGATGACGAGCCCGGCATCGAACACAAGGGGACGAAGAAATCCCCCGGTGGCAGTCGACATGATCTCGCTACTCACATCCCCAAGCGGGAGCAGGCGGGCACTACGGGGCGTCTATGCGATGGAGCGATCGCCCCAAGTTCAACCCATGGTCGACTTGTCCGATCACCTTTGATCGTAGGGATCATCCTACTAGCATCCGTCACGGCGGCTCAGCCGCATTGGTCTTAGACCCAATCATCGACGGATTTCACCTCACGCGAGTCCTCATGGACGGCGGTGAAGGAAATATGCCCTAGAGGCAATAATAAAGTTATTATATATTTCCTCATATCATGATAAATGTTTATTATTCATGCTAGAATTGTATTAACCGGAAACATAATACATGTGTGAATATATAGACAAACAGAGTGTCACTAGTATGCCTCTACTTGACTAGCTTGTTAATCAAAGATGGTTATGTTTCCTAACCATGAACAAAGAGTTGTTATTTGATTAACAAGGTCACATCATTATTTGAATGATCGATTGACATGACCCATTCCATTAGCTTAGCACCACGATCGGTTTAGTATGTTGCTCTTGCTTTTATCCATAACATATACATGTTCCTATAACTATGAGATTATGCAACTCCGTTTACGGAGGAACACTTTAGGTGCTACCAAGCGTCTAGCGTAAGCGGGTGATTATAAAGGAGTACTACGGTGTCTCCAAAGGCAAATGTTGGGTTGGCGTATTTGAGATTAGGTTTTGTCACTCCGATTGTCGGAGAGGTATCTCTGGGCCCTCTCGGTAATGCACATCACTTAAGCCTTGCAAGCACTACAACTAATGAGTTAGTTGCGAGATGATGTATTACGGAGCGAGTAAAGAGACTTGCGATAGCGAGATTGAACTAGGTATTGGATACCGACGATCGAATCTCGGGCAAGTAACATACCGATGACAAAGGGAACAGCGTATGTTGTTATCTTGATCTGACCGACAAAGATCTTCGTAGAATATGTAGGAACCAATATGGGCATCAGGTCCCGCTGTTGGTTATTGACCGTGAATAGTTCTAGGTCATGTCTACATTGTTCTCGAACCGTAGGGTCCGCCGCTTAAGGTTTCGATGGCGGTTATTATGAGTTTATGTATTTTGATGTACCGAAGGAGTTGAGTCCGGATGTGATCACGGACATGACGAGAGTCTCGAAATGGTCGAGACATAAAGATTGATATATTGGAAGCCTATGTTTGGAGTTGAATGGTTCGAGGCGGCGAAATTCTGAAATGCAGGGAGGTTCTGGAACCCCGGGAGGTAAATGGCCTCTATGGGCCTTAGTGGAAAGGAGAAGGGCCAGCCCTGGTGGTGCGCGCCTCCCCCTTCCTAGTCCTACTAGGACTAGGAGAAGGGCCGACCCCCCTCTCTCTCTCCCCCCTCCAGGAATCCTAGTCCAACTAGGATTGGGGAATCCTACTCCCGAGAGGAGTAGGACTCCAGCGCCACCCTTGGCCATGGCCCCTCCCCCTGCTCCTTTATATCACGAGGGCAGGGGGCACCTCCTAGACACACAAGAGACACAAGTTAGATCTACGGATCGTTCCTTAGCCGTGTGCGGTGCCCCCTCCACCATATTCCACCTCGGTCATACCGTCATGAAGCTTAAGCGAAAGCCTGCTTGCCCGTGAAACATCAAGATCGTCACCTCGCCGTCGTCTTGTGGAACTCTCCCTCGACACTCGGCTGGATCGAGATCTGAGGGCGTCATCGAGCTATGCGTGTGTCAAGAACTCGGGCGCCGAATGGCGCGCGGGATCGGTCGGATCGCGAGGAGAGCGTCGACTACTTCCTCTACGTTGTGATCGCTTCGCCGGGTCTCACGAGTGCGTAGACAACCTCTCCCCTCGTTGCTATGCATCACCATGATCTTGCGTGTGCGTAGGAAAATTTTGAAATTACTCGTTCCCCAACGGCGGTAGCAGCCTAAACCTGCTTTATCGAGGACACGGTCATAAAATGGACATCGATCCCTCAAGGATCAAGCCCACAAAACCACCTTTAAAGGTGTAATTCCTGGGGTAGAGGCCCGTTATGCGGGCTCTATAACGTGGAAGTGGTCTTGGATCTCGGATAACTTCCAGCGAAGAGTTAATCTTGATATCGTCCCCTTGTGATGGTTATCATGCCTTCTTTGGGGACGAACCGCATTTGCTAGATTCAATGCGGTACCACATTACGCATACCTTAAGCTCAAGATGCCAGGACCGCTCGGGGTCATAACTGTCAATGGAAACATGGACTGCTCTCTCCGAACAGAAGATCATACTGCAGCCCTCGCGGCGGAAGTACAATGCGGCCTCCTCCGACAAACCAATCTGGTGACAACAACTTCGAGCACCGTCAAGCGATGCAGGAGCACCACAGCAGGATCATCGAGCCGCCAAGGCGCGACTAGCAGTCCGGCCTCCGCTCAAGCCCCATCAAAGTAGCATTAGGTGCCGCAGCACACAATTCGCACTCAAAATACCATGGGCACAGAGGCGGGCGTAGCAATGATTCGATCGACATTGCGGTATCACGCAACATACCTTCATAATCTTTCCCTTTTACCTTTAGGACATTGCTCTAGTGCATCCTCTTGAAGGCGGATTACGGACTTACATAGGAGAAAACCAAGGAGGCATGACAGGTGTTGCACGAAGAAATACCGGGTGGAATCTATTTATGATCGTTATACTGTTTTATCTATCATCAGCGGCCTGCCTGGATAGGACATGTCAAATAGTCCTATTTATCTCCGCTTAATGCATCCATTGTAAACATACGCTTAAACGTATTATTTATCAATGGGAGATCATATATAGCGTCAGCTTATTATTCTTATTCGAGCATTTTTTTCTTATAAATGTTTATTTGATATTGCATCCGTACACCTTAGTACGGTTAGTTTGCCAGGGGCTTCTCATGGCGCCCCGTAACACGGCAAGTAAAGTCCGAACACTTTCAATAGTGCGGCACCCCGAACTTATAGCACTATATGCATCAGCTCCGAATCATGTCTTGGGTCTATAGATGGGTTAGCCCGGCTCCCTTGTTTTGGTACCTTATGTTCCGTTATATTGGCTAAGGTAGCGCAGGGAGAACTACTGCGATTGTGTCCCGGTTCTTCCGGACGAGCACCTCGATGAAAGCGAAAGCGGCGGCATGATGTGGCGAGAGCTGGTCGTTGTTCGAAGGTCTTAAAATCATAAAGATTTTTCCGCTTTAGGCGATAAATAAACCGTCGATCTAGGCATATATAATGGCCCAATTGGCCTTCCAGTTCTAGGGGCTTCGCCAAAATTTAAAATTGTAGACTTTTATGGCTAAGTGAAAGTTATAAAGCCGCATAGTCCGATTGCCTTGTTAGCTCTTATTTGGACACCTCCTTAAGGGACCAAACATTTCGATAAAGAATGTCGGGTTTTCCACGAACACCCGATTACTAATTCGTGGGGCGGAAGCCGACGGCGGCCTACTTCGAATTCTATAAGCAGTCACACGAAGGTAATATTTTAAATCAAGCGGTGCTACATAGCACAAGTAACCGTCTTTAAATTACAACAACGGCGGTACATTCAGTCAAAGATCTTCTCCTTGGTACATTCATCGACCCACGAGGCGGCGCCCTTCATAACGCCATCATAGTACATCTAGGGATGGCGTCGCCTGCCCTCGGTGGCCCGTCCTTCACTAGCTTCTCCGCATCCAGCTTGCCCCAATGCACCTTGGCGGGCAAAGGCCGGCGGGCACCCTCAATAAAGCGGATCGCTTGATCACTTCAAGCGCAGACGGGCATTCACCATCCGCTTGATCGGGCGAAGTAGCTAGTGGGCGAGGAGCTCACGAGGCCACATCCGGACTATGAAATCTTTCATAGCCACTTGACCATACTGTGGAGTTCGACCAAGCTGCTTGATTGGTCACTCGAAGGCATTGGGTGTTGGCCCGATATCTTTGGGACGAGCAGCTTCTCCGTTGAGCTCCCCTCTGAGCGCGGTAGAACTCGCTGACATCGTCTGCTGCATGGCAGATCTCTGAATGCCTTGAGAGATCCGAATTGGGTAAGTAAAAGCGCCTCCTCCACATGTTTACTTTGCATAAAATTTCTTACCCGCCGCTATCTTTTTGGCCTCCTGGATTTCCTGTTGTGCCTTCTCGGCTTCGGCCTTGGCGTATTTCATATTCACGAGGGCCTTCGCAAGCTCGGTCTCTTTCATCTTCAGATCATGCTCCACGGACTCGAACTTCTTGCCGAGGTCCCGGAGCTCTTGTTGTACCTCGCCCACTCTAGCACTTTGCTTTTCGCGCTCCTTGCATTCTAAAGCCACCTTGTCTTCGGCCTCAGACAGCGCTTTCTTCAGGGACGCCACTTTGGCGGTGGCCCCTGTTATACAGTCACGACGCTTTGGAGTTAGGCTAACCAATTTTGTCTATCCTTAAATACATAAGAGCGGGGAATCACTTACCCTTGTTCTCTTCGAGCTGCCTCTTCGTGAGGTCGAGCTCTCCCTGCGCCTGCTCCAGGTCCTGCTTTAGTTCGGCAACCTCGGCTGTGCGGGCAGCAGCGGCAAGCAGCACGGCCTACATATTCACATGAATATTTATTATTAGACTCCTGCGGATTATAATTGACCCTTCGTTTGGTTTTTCTTTCCGAACACCAAGCAGTGTCGAGGCTACTACCTATCGGTGGTAATTTCACACATTTTATTACTTACCTCAAAGCTTTGTCCGGAGGCTGGTGCTAACTTGATTAGTCCGCTCTTGGCGGGCGAAACCTCTGAATCACTTGCACTCATAAAATGCGTTGCTCTTCATCCATGGAAGCGCCGTGAAAGCGCTTCGGCCGAGCAATCCGGCGCCTCGGGTGCAAGCGAAGTCCTCGGCGCAGGCGGCTCGCCCTCCCTAACAAGGGTTACGCACTTTGATGCAGAACCATTGAAGGTTTGAACAGTGTTGGTGAGCCCGGCCTCTTGTGGCTCTCATCGACACGATCCGCGGAGATCTTGAACCCCGCGTGTCCGACATCTGGGATCCCGCCTTGGGGCGTGTCGGTGTCAAAACCGGCGGATCTCGGGTAGGGGGTCCCGAACTGTGCGTCTAGGCGGATGGTAGCGAGGAGGCGAGGACACAATGTTTTACCCGAGTTGAGGCCCTCTCGATGGAGGTAATACCCTCGTCTGCTTGATTAATATTGATGATATGGGTAGTACAAGAGTAGATCTACCACGAGATCGGTGAGGCTAAACCTAGAAGCTAGCCTATGGTATGATTGTTGAGATGTAATGTTGTGTCCCTACGGACTAAAGCCCTCCGGTTTATATAGACACGGAGAGGCTAGGGTTACTGAGTCGGTTACAATGGTAGGAGATCTACATATCCGTATTGCCAAGCTTGCCTTCCACGCCAAGTAAAGTACCTTCGGACACGAGCAGAGTCTTCAATCTTCTATCTTCGTGAGTAAAGTCCGGCGGATATTGATAGTCGGCTGTCCGGACACCCCTAGTCGAGGACTCCTCGGTAGCCCCGAACCAGGCTTCAATGGCGATAAGTCCAGCGTGCTTGTAGTCTTGGCGTTGCAAAGCGGGTTCTCCTTGAATTCCATGTTCTGCCGAGCAGTGTCGGCTTTACCTCGAATCTTGTGCTTCTTGGCTTCTATGCCAAATTATGGCCCTCTTCCACGCGTCGCATGCGAATCGAAAAGCAGAGTCTTTACATTTACCCCTGGTTGTCGGGTCACTGCCTATTAAAGGGCAGGGATCGAGATCAAACCGCACCATCCTCCTCCAGCGTATACTCCATCGAGCGCCTCGACCTGAAATCCATTCCACCATGGATCGTCAACGCGGCTCTTCCTCATGCGCTCCCGGCCCATCGCAGGCGATTGGAGGAGGTGCTCTATTCGCCTGTGAGCTAGTAAAGCTCCAAGCGGAGGATGGCTTCCTCCGGCCTTCATGGTTCGGTCCGAGCGGACTGGTTACTGCTCGAGGAGGGAGCGAGGCGGAGGACATCCCAAGCCCCAACAGGGGGGAGCGGGTGTGTTTCGTCCCTTATCTAATAAGGGGGCTCGGGTTTCCAATACATCCGTTCCTCCGCGGGCTCCTGAAGTTCTATGGACTTCAGCTCCACCACCTCACGCCCGCGTCTGTGTTGCACATCGCGGGCTATGTAGCTCTTTGCGAGCTATTCCTGGGCATCGAGCCCCATTTCGCACTGTGGAAGAGGCTATTCTGCCTCGTACCCCATTCTCACCGGTCCATATATCAAGTGGTGGCGCCGAAATATGGCGCATTCTTGGGACCGGATACCTATCGGCACCCGAAGGCGTCGGGCGGCCCTCGGGTGGTTTTATATTGTAGGCGCTCATTGCTGACCCGATCCGGATCGGCCTCCGGAGTTTGATCTGCTCCTTGAAGAAAGCGCCTCGGTGGCGCCCATGAGCCCCGTTTGGAGGAGGACAAGGCGTCCATTACTTGATGGGCGAATAAGACTAATGGCTCATTCGGCTTGACCATGATTGGAGTCATGGCGGCGTGCATCAGCGGGGGTGCAGCCGCTGCTGTCTGAAGGCCACCCATGTGGGATTTCAATGGGGAGGGCGATGCCACCCGCCGCGGCGCAAAGGCCAGATCGACCGAGGATCTGGTGAAGATCTGTCCGGCCTGTACAAGGGGAGAAGGAGGACTTCCTTCCTCGAACCTGTGAATGGGTTTTCTATGGTCAATCCCGGAGGATGGGTAGCGAACACCTCAAAGGGCCTTTACCCGTATTTTGAAGTTTAAGCTTCTTATATTCGTCTTGGTGCGAGTCTCGCCGGATTGTGGAGGACATGGTGAGTCTGCTCCACAACCCGAGGACCGGAAGGATCCACAGGTCCGGCCTCGAAGAGGATCCGGACCTCGGGGTGGAGCTAATCGGCAGGGTGTATCACCGGCTAAGCGTTGATGATCGTTGAGTCGCCATTCGGCGGACTACCGGGCTAAGTTCGGCATCGGTGACCAAGACCGAAGTCCGGACACCGTTATCTTATCCTTGCCTATTCGACCTTCACGAGCGATGGTGTCTTGCGAAGCGCCAATCCGGCGGGAGCGAACTGCGGCGGCCGACTTCTGAGGTCGAGGCGAACCAGCGGGGAGGAAAAGGCGCCGTCTTGGCGAGCGTCGCCGAGAGGTATAGCTCGCGTTTGATCTTCGAGCAATGTTAGAAACTTCTAAGTGCTCATGATCTTTATAGAAGAAAAAGCGCTCGCCGGACTGCGAGCACGAGGAATTCCAACCCAATCAACACCAGCCAGGCTCTGCGCCGGTGGAGGGAGGCAAGCGCAAAAGGCGAACGGATCCTACTCCAGCGGAGGATACCAACAACTATCCGCCACAAAGTCGGAGGTGGAGGCGCTATGAATCATAGGCGCCGCCGGACAGTTTTTCAAGAGCGTGCTTTTCCCTGAGGCATTGGATGCCTTTAAGCGGGGGCGCGCATCTCGGGCTGCCCAAAATGGTTTTACGAGGCCGCGAGGCGGTATGTTAAAGACATACGGGTAAGGAATTTTAATGGTTGTATACACGGTAGCCCCGAGACTTAAATTGGTTATGTTAACTGATTTAAGGATCACATAATTTCGAGGCTCTTAACGAGAAGAATGCCCGGCTGTCCCGGGGCTGCAAGATTGCAAGGCCCAACTTGGGGCTGCACTTGCTTTGCCGCATGAGGAGCAGGAAGACCCCACTGGTAACACGTTTGTATAAATTAATATAAGCGTGCGTGGCGTGCGCCTGAGTCTAATAACGACACTTGGGTGCTGCGAACAAGATCCGGACGAGGCAATCGCTACTCGCATGACTAAAAGCGGCGAAAATGTCTTGAACGAGTTCAGCGGAAAGAACAAGCTTCAAGATGCCAGCGCCAAGCTCGGAGAAGAGCTGAAAGGCGCCTGAGCCGAGCTGTCGGCTCCGTTAAGGAGAATCAGCGGCCGTCGCAGCATCTATAGTAAGTGCTTGGCGAACTCTCTTAGGAAGAGGAGTTGGCAAGGAAGCGATTTGACATAATATGTCTTGTAGGTATACTCACGGGCCATCTGCGGAGGAGATGCCCGTATCAATGGTGATCAACTTCCCGAACTATTGCGGCTGTTCGAGCGAGTTCGGCGAGCAATGAGTGGCGTCGTCACGAGCTTTATGGCCATCCCTCGTCCCTTGAGGGCCTCGGGAAGCTGCGGAGAAGCTACAGGAGTGCGGCGGCGCTTCCGTTTGTGGAAGGTTTGACCTGCCGTCAAGGTGCCGAGGAGGCTTGGGCCATGGTGAAGGCAGCGGTACAAGAAGGCGGATCCCAACCATATGGCGAAGTTGGACGGTGGGGCCCGGCGGAAGGAGATCCTGTGAGTTTAGTGTACAGCCGGTAGAAGCGGCTGCTAAATTTTCCCAGCGGGATTGTAAGCTAGACAGACTGTTAGGCGGGATTGAGGAGGAATACAATCAATGAACTTGACAATGTATGTTATCCTTTAAAAATGACATGTGAAATGTCTTCTAGCGGATTGTAGATCGTTTTGTCGTTGCCGACCTTTTAAGCTTCAACCTCGGGACCCGAGAGTCGGAGTCGTCCGAATACCTTTGTGGTTAAGAAATAACCGTGGTATGCATGGAGACTAGGCGTAGGGGTCATTAGTGCTTTATCGGACAAGTGCCCAACTAGTTATGTTATATTACATGGTTAGTAGAAACATCTTCGAGAGAATAGTTCCGTTAAGGGTTCCTTTATTTGGGGTGGCATGCCCTAAAGTGCATGTCGGACTGCCAATGGGCGATAAAACATCTGGGGCAGATGGAAAGAAAGGTAGGTAAAAGTCATCTTTTAAATCACCGACCGAATATTCCCTTAAAACGCTAGCTTCGGCTTCACCGGTCTGAGGTACACATCCGGTGACCAGCGATAACAATCGCGAGAGGTGCTCCTTTACCACCTAGCCGAACAATCGGGAGCGTGAGGGGTAAGCACAGAGCCGAACAACCCAGCTTGGCCAAAACTTAAGTCATATCGATGCATATAATGGCGAGTAAAAGGTACATGTGGAAGCATGACACATGTGTTGGGTATAAAACCGTATAGTTGAGCTTACGTAGAAGAAGCCCCGGGAATAACGAGTGCGGGTGGCACATCGTATGTATGCAAAAATGCGAAAATAGGCCCGAAGGATTTGTTAATTTTAAAAGGATAAAAAAGAAAAGAGGACAACCAAAATATATATATAAGGTTGGGCGGGGAAGAGACGAACTCTTAGTCGGCGCTAGGCATAGAATCGTCGAGTCGGGCTGCGTTCCATGGGTTCGGCTCGAGTCGGTTGTCAAGCGCGTTTAAATGGCGGTATGCGCCCTTGGTCGATGCTTGATCAATAATGAAGGGCCTTCCCATACGGGCTTGAGCTTGTCCTTTTCTTGTCCGTGGCGTAGAACTAGTTCGCCGGCGTTGTAGGTTTTGGCCCGTACTTCTCTGCTTTGATATCTTGAACTGTTTGCGATAGAATCGGAAAGAGCCTTAGCGTCCGTTCTTCCTCAATGTGTCCAAGCTGTCCTGCCGATCTAGCTCGGCTTCTCTTTCCTCATACATGCGCTTTTCGAGGTGAGTCATGAATAATGTCGCGAGGCAAGACGCCTCTGCGCCGTATACCATAAAGAATGGTGTGAATCCGGTAATGCGGTTAGGCGTTGTCCGCAGCCCCAAAGTCTGGTCGAGCTCCTCGACCCATTGGGTGTCGATTTGGTGAGTGACCTCACTAGTGCGGGTTTAATGCCGCTCATTATTAGACCATTTGCTCTTTCCACTTGACCGTTGGTTTGAGGGTGATAGGCGATGCATAGTCGAGCTTAATGCCCATATTTTTGCACCATGACTTCACTTCATCGGCTGTGAAGTTCGTGCCGTTATCCGTGATGATCTTTGTGGGGACTCCGTAGCGGTGTACCACCTCGATATAAAGTCTATCACTGGTCCGGACTCTGCCGTTTTGACGGTTTGGCCTCTATCCATTTGGTGAACTTATCCACCATGACCAGCAGGTACCTTTTCTTATGGGTTCCCCCTTTAAGGGTCCGACCATGTCAAGCCCCAGGACCATGAATGGCGGGTAATGGGTATGGTTTTGAGGCGGTGGGTGGCATATGGCTCGATTAGCGAAGAGCTGGCAACCAACGCATCATTGGACCAAGTCTGTGCATCTGCTTGAGCCGTCGGCCAATAAAATCTGTCGGAATGCCTTTCCAACGGGGCCGGGCTGCTGCATGGTGTCCACCTAGTCGGCATGGATTTCAGCCGGGAGGTTTCGCCCTTCTTCTTGGAGATACACCTTTGAAGGACTCGGTAGTACTTTTCTTATAAAGTTCTCCCTCATGAACCTTGTAGGCCTTTGATCGCGGACTATCAGCGGGCCTCATTTTGGTCTTCGGGAAGTTCTGCCTAAGTAAGTAGGCCAGGAAAGGTTACATCCGCGGCGATTCTGCCATTATGTCGTGGGCGGATTGTGTTATGTTGTCTGCTGAATCACCGGTTAGTGCGGCTTTCTCGGTTTGTCGCTACGGACTCCTCTTCCCATAATGCGGATGGCTTGAAGAGCCGTTCGAGGAAAGATATTTGGAGGGACAACATCACGTTTACGCACCGATCGTGCGGGATGTCGGCCGCTTGGTTGTTATCTCGGGCTATGTGATGGAATTGAGTCCTTCAAACCGGTGACATTTTCGGGACAGCATTACGATATGCTGTCATTTTGGATCCTTGGCATCAAAGTCTCCATTTATTTGGGATATTGCGAGGTTTGAATCGCGCACCTCTAGGCGTTGAATGCCCATGGAGGCGCCATCCGGAGACCATGTAACAAGGCCTCGTATTTGGCTGCATTGTTGGAGTCCGTGTACATTATTTGAAGTACATCTTGGCTGTATCTCCGGTGGGGGCGTCGATCTGACGCCTTGACCCGATCCGGCCAACATTTTGGAGCCGTCGAAGTGCATAGTCAATTGGAGTATCGCCGTACTCTTTAGGTAGTTCGACTTCATCCATTCGCGACGAAGTCAGCCAAAACTTGTGACTTTATGGCTCGTCGAGGTTTGTAGGTTATGTCGAATGGCAAGAGCTCAATGGCCCATTTGCGATCCTGCCCGTTGCGTCGCGGTTATTTATAATGTCATTGAGTGGTACTTGAAGCCTTTGTTATCGAACACTCTTGAAAGTAGTGCGAAGCTTAGAGGCGCCATGAACACGCATATGCTATCTTTTGATAGTGCGGGAGCAGGATTTGCGAGGGGTTAGCACGGTGGATACATAATACCTTGGTTTTGAAGAGAATTTATGCCCTTACATTTGCTCGTTCGACAGCGAGGACAGCGCTCACAACTTGGTGTGTTGCGCGATGTATAACAACATCGGTTCGCATACAGTGGGCGCAGCCGGGACGGTTGTTGCCAATATGGCCTTTATTTCTTGAGTCCGGCGGTGGCGGCATCCGTCCACTCGAAGTGTTGATGCGCCTTAGGAGGCGATAAAGGGCAACGCCTTCTCTCCTAAGCGGGAGATAAAGCGGCTTAAGGCTGCCACGCATCTGTTAATTTTGTATTTGCTTGAGGTCCTTTGGGATATCCAAGCTGTGTGAGCCGGTTTTGGCGGATTTGCTTGATCCCTCTACGGATACGATGAAGCCCAGCAGCTTCGGCTGATGCGCCAAAAACACATTTTTCGGATTCACAATGTCATATGCTTTGAGGTTGTCGAATGTGAGCCTCAAATCGTCTACTAAAGTTTCGGCGTGTTTTGTTTTGGCGACTCGTCGTCTCGTATCTCTCATTGTTTTGCCGATCTGGGTAGCGGACATGTTTGAATCATGCGCTGATATGTTGCGCGGCGTTTTGAGTCGAAGGGCATCGTGTTGAAGCGAGAATGGCCCGTATGGAGTAATGAATGCCATTGCGGCTTGATCTGCCTTCGCCATCTTGATTTGATGATAGCGAGTATGCATTCGAGGAAGCACTTGAATCGTGTCCTCTTTGTGGCATCGATAATTTGATCGATCTTGGGGGGGAAAGGATCCTTTAGGCAAGCCTTATTGAGGTCTTTGAAGTCGACCGCAGAGGCGCGAGATTTATCTTTCTTTGGTACCATCACCAAATTTGCTAGCCGGTCCGGATGTTTGATATCTCTAATGAATCCGGCTTCCAATAACAGCTAGCTCTTGTCCCATTGCCTGTCTTTTGGGTTGAAAAATCGCCGAAGAGCTGTTTGGTGGCTTAAATCCTTTAGGATGTTTAGGCTGTGTTACGCCAACTGCGAGGATTCGGGCATGTCAGAAGGTGCCGGCGAAGATGTCCCAATTTTCCGAAGGAATTGGCGCGATCTGGCGTCCGCCGAGGTTCAAGCTGTGCCCGATGGAGGCCGTCTTTGTTGGAGTCCGTTGGGTGGACCTGAAATTTAACTATCTCATCTGCTGGTTTGAAGGAGGTGGACTTGGATCTTTATCAAGTATCACGTCGTCCTGTTTACCGTAGGCGTGCGCGGTGAGCTCCTCTGCCGCTAAGGCTTGGATAGTGCCTCGAGGGCTAGTGCGGATATCTTGTTTTCGTGGAGTCTTGTATCCGGATCAGCGGCGAGTGATTATTCCGTCGGGGCGGGCATTTTGAGCTTCATGTACCCGTAATGAGGTATTGCTTGAAAAATTGTGAATGCCTCTCGTCCTAATATGGCGTGATAGCCGCTGCTAAGCAGGGCTACAGGCGTGACTTCTTCGGATCTGTAATTGTCGGAGGCGAACACCACATCGAGTGTGATTTTTCGGTGCAGCGTGCTTCCGGCTAGGGATTATTCCTCTGAAGGTTGTCTGCTTTGCTCAATCTGGCTCAATCGATTTCCATTTTCCATGAGGTTTCCTCATAAATGAGGTTTAGTCCGCTGCCGCCGTCCATGAGGACTTATGTCGATCGAAAGCCGTCCACTATGGGACTAAGTACCGGTCTTGGTGGGGCTCTGGTAGTTCGAGATGTGGGCTCGTCGGTGGCTGTTGAAGGTGATAGCTGTGTCGCTCCATGGATTTCTTTGTTGCTACTTGGTAGACTTGGCGAGTTTCGCGGATTATTCGTTTCGCATATTATTTGATCACGAAAGTCTCAAGACTATTGATACCGTCTTTGGTATTGTTGGAGTGGTTTCGGAGCTAGAAGCTCTTAGCCACTTTTGGCCACTGCCGTAGTATCCAACATGCTCGAAGGCTATGTGTTGGGACAGCTCCCCGTATTATGAAGTTCTGAGGTCCATTGAGCCATCCCTCGATCTGTTCTGTTTCCCTTGCTGGGTTTTGCTTTTGGTTTTTGCATTTGGGGCCTGATTGTGGGGCGCCCTTTTTACATGGTGGGTTTGGTGCGGATTATCCCAAAATTGATTTTCAGTTTTCGGAAACTTTCCATCGCCTGATACTTTTCGTACTATGGGCGCCAGATCGGTAAAAGCAGCGTAATCTTGCGACGATCAATGGCGTTGAGATTCCCCATCCGTGCGATTATTGCGAGAAGATTGAGATTGCGTTTTCCTCTCGGCGATCCTTTATCCTGTCCATAACCAGGAGAATCGGCCCGATAATGATGTCTTGTTTTCGAGGGCTCTTGCGAATTAGAGATAGGTCGCATATATGCAGGCGGGTGGGTGGAATAAAATCCGGATCCCTGCCCATCCTTGGGCTCAAAGGCGAGGTCTTCGAACTTGGAAGCTTGATTTCTGGAAATAGCCCAGTGAGTCGAGGCGACGCATGATTTTAGGTTCAATGCTCGATCGAGGTCCGTCCCTCCATGGGAATCCGGCATGGAGGTTCGGGAATCGGACCGATTGTTTTCAACAATGGCAGCGAATTGCGAGTTGTTCTTCTACCACTTGACGTGGTGGGTTGCACAGGGAGAGTTAATCTCTCGGATCGCTTTTAAGCCCGATCGATCGTAGTCGTTCGCGACTCGAGGCGGCGATGCGATCAAGAGCTCGTTAACGGATGAGAGCTCGATTGGATCTAACTGTTCGGCAGCTTTAGGGCTGACTTGAAGATTGCTTTCGACGACTTGAGAAGTCATTGCGAAGCGGCGGCTGACGGCGGTCATAAGGAAGCCGCCAAGCGGATTATCGACCGTGCCAAGGCCCTCCGGCGAGAACACCGTCTTTGAAGGCGGGTAGAGGCATCCGCTCTATCGGCGGCGACACGGAAGAACTCTCAATGAAAGCACCAATGTCGATGTCAAAACCGTCGGATCTCGGGTAGGGGTCCCGAAGCTGTGCGTCTAGGCGGATGGTAACAGGAGGCGAGGACACAATGTTTTTACCGGTTCAGGCCCTCTCGATGGAGGTAATACCCTCGTCTGCTTGATTAATGTTGATGATATGGGTAGTACAAGAGTAGATCTACCACGAGATCAATGAGGTTAAACCCTAGAAGCTAGCCTATGGTATGATTGTTGAGATGTAATGTTGTGTCCACGGACTAAAGCCCTCCGGTTTATATAGACACCGGAGAGGCTAGGGTTACCAAAGTCGGTTACAATGGTAGGAGATCTACATATCCGTATTGCCAAGCTTGCCTTCCACGCCAAGTAAAGTACCTTGGGACACGAGCAGAGTCTTCAATCTTCTATCTTCGTAGTCTGAGAGTCCGGCGGATATTGATAGTCCGGCTGTCCGGACACCCCCTAGTCCAGGACTCCCTCAGGGCGTCTCTAGGGTCACCTCCCCCCGCTCTGGGAGCCTTCGGGACAACACCTCTGTGTCATCTGCGGGCTGAGGAGTAGTGGCCGTCAGAAGTGAATTCATCTCCGAATCGCTCAGGGACCCGGAAGAAGATACCTCGGGGTGAGCCCTGGCCGGACTGCATATATGTTCGGCGCTATAAAAAAGCTATGGAGTGAAGTCATGATAGAGTTCGGACACTTACGATCGCACTAGGGGCTTCCCCCTGGGCAGCCACCCCTCCTCACTGAAAGCGGCCGTGGCGGAGTAGTCCGGAAGGGACACCTTTCCTTCTTGGGCCTTGACCTCCCCCCTCAAGGCGGCTTTCCTCTTTTTCTCCTCCCTAGTGCGGGGAGGTAGAGTTTCTTCTTGCTTCCTCCCACCTCCGTGGGAGGAATCTGTCTCGTCGTCATCGGACGACGTGGGTATGACGGCCTTGCACCGAGGGCCTTTTCCGACCCCCTGGTCCGCCTTCCCAGGCCCCTCATCCTTTCCGGACGGGGCGTCTTCTTCTTCTTCTTCCTCCCCTTCGTGGGAGGAGTGTGCCTCGTCGTCTTCGAATGAGGCTTCCGGCACGACCTTACGCCGGAGACCCTTTCGGATCCCCGGGGCCTTCTTTTCGGCCTTCTTCTCCGGCACCTTGTAGGGCGCTGGGACTAGCATCTCTGTCAGGAGAGCATCAACAGGGCCTTCTGGCAGCAGAGCCGGACAGTCAATCTGCTCCGCTGTCTCCACATAATCCTGAGCAAATATGCACAGTTACTTAAGACTCCCCCATGAGTATATTGGGAAGAACCGAATCCGGTGGTAGTCTGAAAACTCACCTGACTAGGAGGCCGCGCGGCGTGAAGCCCGCGGTCCTCGGATGTGGGAGGAGGTACTTTGGAGGCCTTGAAATACACCTTCCATGCGCCTTTACGCGTCATGTCGTAGAAACCTCAGGCGTCGGTGTTGGTGGTACGAACTCCCACGAGTTAAATGCTGCCTTTTTGGCACGGAGAATCCGTGACGAGCATGACTGGATCACGTTGACAAGCTTGATGTTCTTGTCCTTCATGCTCTTGATGCAGTCAGAGTCGGTCGGCTCTATAGATTCGCCCAGGCAGGCCCTTCCTTTCCTGTGAGGTGAGCCACATGGGGTTCGGATCAAAACTTCGGGGCGCGCGCCCGATTGGCGCCCAGCGGCTCGGTGATGTAGAACCACCTTGACTGCCATCCCTTCACGGTTTCTGCAAAGGAGCCGTCAAGCCAGGTGACGTTAGGCATCTTGCCCACCATGGCTCCTCCGCACTCCACTTGCTGGCCACTCACAATCTTCGGCTTCACGCAGAAGGTTTGCAGCCACAAGCCGAAATGAGGCTTGATGCGGAGGAAGGCCTCGCATACGACGATGAACGCCGAGATGTTGAGGACGAAATTCGGAGCTAGATCATGGAAATCTAGCCCGTAGTAGAACATGAGCCCGCGGACGAAGGGATGAAGTGGGAATACCAGTCCATGGATGAAGTGGGCGACAAACACGACCCTCTCGTGGGGTCCTGGGGTCGGAATGACCTGCCCGACGTCTGGTAGCCGGTGCGCTATGTCTACGGCCAAGTATCTGGCCACCTAAAGATTTGCGATATGCTTCTCCTTGACGGTGGAAGCCACCCACTTGCCTCCTACTCCGAACATGTTTAGCTGTGCGGAGAAGACTTGGGCTTGGGCGCTGGAGCTCGAGGGGGCAAGAATGGGCAAGGGAGAAATAAGGCGTGGGTAAAAATGGGGAAATCTTATCCCTTTATAGAGGCGACGAAAGCGGTGCACCTCCCCACTTGCCCGTTGGGAATTGCTTGCTTCCCAAGCACCACGATTGATGGCGTGGTGGGATTACCCATGCCCGTATTGATGAGAATCCCGTGATAAGGGGACATGATCTCTGCTTTGACAAGACGTGTCAAGGAAACCGCCTCGCAATACGCGTTGTGGCTGGTTGTAGGAAAACGGTTCGAATAATGACCCGACAGTAATGACACGTCGCCTTGTCTAAAAAGTTGTCAGCAGATTGCATTTGTGAAATATCATTCTCTCTACGGTGGCATGTGAAGATCATTTTGTGGATGTAGGATCGGAAGTATGTCTAGAGGGGGGGTGATTAGACTACTTGACAACTTAAAAATTTTGCCTTTTGATTGGAGTAGTTTCTTAGCAAGTTCACAATGACAACCAAGTCAAGTATCACCCTACACATGCAATTCTAGAGTTATGGCAGCGGAAAGTAAATTGCACGTATAGTAAATGAGAGGTGGAGAAGAGCAAACGCAATGGAGACACGGAGATTTTTCTCGTGGTTCCGATAGGTGGTGCTATCGTCAATCCACGTTGATGGAGACTTCAACCCACGGAGGGTAGCGGCTGCTTGAGTCCACGGAGGCTCCACCCACGAAGGGTCCACGAAGAAGCAACCTTGTCTATGCCATCATGGCTTCGCCCACGGAGGACTAGCCTTACTGGGGTAGATCTTCACGAAGTAGGCGATCTCCTTGCCCTTACAAACTCCTTGGTTCAACTCCACATCATGGCGGAGGCTCCCAAGCGACACCTAACCAATCTAGGAGGCACCACCCTCCAAAAGGTAATAGATGGGGTTGGTGATGATGAACTCCTTGCTCTTGTGCTTCAAATGATAATCTCCCCAACACTCAACTCTCCTCACTGATTTGGCTGTGGTGGAAGAAGGGATTGAGTGGAAAGCAACTTGGGAAGACTAGAAATCAAGTTTCATATGGTGGGAGTGGAGCAACTTGATCTCAACACAAGGGTAGGTAGTTTTCTTCTCGAAATGTAAGGTAGGAGTGGTAGTTCTTTCGATGGCTCTCTCCACGAATGAAGAGGAGGTGGAGGGTATTTATAGCCTCCACACAAAATCCAACCGTTACACACATTTGACCAATCTCGGTCGGACCGAAGTTGACAACTCGGTCGGACCGAAAGTTCAAATCTTGTGAGCGTTGGGATTTTGGTGGGACGAAAATACAATCTCGGTTAGTCCGATTCTTCCAAAGTCTAGGGTTTGCCAATCTCGGTGGGACCGACTTTCTCATCTCGGTGACACCGATTTGAGTCTGAAGGTTCTGAAGCTTGGCAACACCAATTCGAATGACCGAGTTTGGAATCGGAAAATCCGAGATTCTTAGGGTTTGGCTATATGGATGAGGTGGTTCATCTCGGTGTGGTGAGTTTGGAATCGGTGGGACCGAGATTACTTATGAGTTTATGTTGGAGTGAAAGATTGCGATAGTTTGAGAGATAAATCACTAAGCACTTAGAGCAACAGATCATCATCATAACCTCATCCCTTTTAATAGTATTGGCTTTCCTATGGACTCAATGTGATCTTGGATCACTAAACCAAAAATGGAGTCTTGAGCTTTTGCCAATGTTTTCCTTAGCATTTTGAGGGTCCACATCATCGGTCATTGCCATACCCATATCCTTGAACTTTCGAAATATTCTCAAGAAATGATTAGTTCAATGATATATATGTTGTTATTAATTACCAAAACCACACGGGATTAGTTGCACTTTCAATCTCCCCTTTTGGTAATTGATGACAACATATAGATCAAAGCTTCGACAAATGATATAATCAATGAATAACATAAATAAGCTTTGAGAAGTATGTGATAAGCAAGAGCTCCCCTAAATTTGTGCATTATTTAAGATTTGCGTTTGAATGCAAATGCACAATCGATTAGGATCATGGGTTACTCTTCCATGTCACATACATCTTGGTGGAGCGCACAAAATGATAAGAATGAATAACATGCACCCAATCACCAAGACATGAGTAAATGATCATACAAGATATGAATGGAATATGATAAGCATCAAGCACACATTAAGCATAGTATGATCAAGCACTCATCAAGATAGAAACAAGCGTAGTATCAAACACACGAAGTATCTCAAAGAACTCAAAAGTATCTCAAGGAAAACCATAAGCGAAAGAGCAAAAAGCGAGCACTCTCTCTCTCGAAGCCCTATGATCTATACAATTTCTCCCCTTTGGCAACAAGTTACCAAAAGTTCGAAAGGTATAGAGCTAATCGTCACTCGGGACTCTGCTGGCGGCTCTGTCTGCGTCGATGGAGTGGAGATAGCTGCATCTGCAGCTTGCTGAAGTCTGTGGAGCTGGAGGAGTGGATCTTGGTGGTCTTTGGGCCAGCGGAGCTGTAGGAGGTCTTGATGTAGTAGCCAGGGTGCGACCTTTGGAATAGCGGTGATCTGGGCTTTGTGGGCCTTTGGGCAGGCTGCTCATAGTCATCTGGACCATATCACCTTCCATCTCTCTCATGAGTTCTGCCTTCTCCTCTTAGCTTCCTCGATGTCGCCTCAAGCTTGTTGGCGGTGACTGCACTTGATCGACAGCGTCGAGCATGGAACTTATCCTCAACGATCCTCTCAAGGCTCTCCCTGAGGCGCACTATCTTGGCAGGCGTAGCTCAATTCTCGAGTGGCTTCAAGTTGTTGTTGCAGCGCTCTTGGGCTTCTTCTTGCTTCCTTCTCGGCTTTAGCTTGTTTGGCAACTTCGGACTTAGCATGTCCTTCTACAGATGTGGGAGCATCCTCGGTCATCACAACCTCGTTATCCTCATGTTAGGGCTGCGGTGGCAAGTGGGGTCTATCCAACGGTAGGTGTCCGTGCCAAACTTGGCATTAATGAGCATCTGAATATGCGGAGCAAACCCACACGACCTCTTCTGGTCTGCTGCTGTCCTCTTGATAGTCTCAACTATCAGGTCCATCACCTTAAAAGGTGTCTTCTGATCTAGAATGTGCAGCATGTTGATAGAGTACCCTCTTATCATGCGGTGGTCCCTGACTTAGGCATCAAAGTATGCCTCCAGAATGGTGTTGGTGGTTGGGAGACCTGCTGAAGGTAGTAGAACTGAACCAAGCTTCCATATCTCTACATCCTTCTCCTTGACTTCATTGTACATGTTCTTCATTGACTCGTGATTTTTCTTCTGAATGCCATACACATCAACATCATCTTCCCTTGAAACAGGTGCATTCAGCAATGCTCTCCATTCCTCAACAGTAGAATGGAATCTCTGCCCTTCTATCATCCATACAATCCTGCCATCTGGATAGAAGTGTGCGGTGGCATAGAATTGCATGATCATCTCATCGTTCCAAGCAGTCAATTTCTGACCAACGAACTCTGCAATCCCACAAGCAGTGAAGCTTTCATGCACATGTGGGAAGTAGTCTCCTGTGCTCTTCACTGTCGATGTATTCCCAGTCAACGTATCTGGTGTCAGCAACAATTGGCTTCTTGTCCATGAACCTTTGTCTCATAAAAGTCTTGTTGCTCTCTAGTGTGGAATCTTGAGTCAGCTGCTGTTCTTCTCCTGGTGGCATATGGATCTGCTTGCCTCCATAGCTTTGAGACCTTTATCCTTTCTCTCCTTCATATTTTCAGCTCGAGGATGAGCTTCATTATGAGCTGGCGGTTTACATCTTAGCTTGAGCAAAACATGAGCCTCATCATCGATTCTGCGGTGGCACATTGTCCTTCTTCTTTTCTGAAGCGGTATGTTCCTCACAGTCTTCTTTGGCTTGGCAGCTGGTTTGGCTTGGGCTGCCTTTCTTTGGAGCTGATTGCTTAACCTTTGTGGGTGCTCACCTTACGATGGCATCACCCATCAACTTCGCTTACGAGGAGGCTGAGGTGCTTCCTCATTAGAATCATCATCATCATCAGCTTCTTCATGAACTTTCCTCTTCCTCTTGGAAGTCTTCTTGATCTTCTTTGGAGGTTTCTTCCATCTTGAGCTTACGTGCAACAGAGGATTTCTTCACCTTGCTTGTGCCTTTCTTTGACTGTTGCCCTTGATATCCTTTGGAAACCACTTGCCTTTTAGGCTTTGAAGTTATCTCCTCATCTGCAATGAAGTCTGAATCTTCCTCATCTGAATTCCTCTTCCTCCTGGCCCTGGTGGCAGCTGCAGGCAGTCCACTTGGAGTGCTTCTCTCTCCATCATCTGAAAAACTGCTTGCTTCTGGACTTGTAGCTGCCTCTGGAATCTCAACTGGCATCTCAGACCTGTTCTGACTGTCACTTCCTTCAGACATGTCTGACAACCTGTGAATAGAATAGGTATAGGCAGAATAGAAGAGTTATCACAAACTGCAGAGGATTTTGCAAAAAGAATGAGTTCAAACTTTAGTTTTAGGTTTTCACAGAATACATGTCGGTCTGACCGAGTCTATCAATTCGGTGAAACCGAAATGTCTAAACAGACCACATACACCACTTTCGGTTGGACCGAAATGGGTTTCGGTCTAGCCGAGACTACTAGGGTTTCACTGAATCTTCACTTCGGTCTTACCGATTTGCACAACTTCGGTTTCACCGAAAAGTGCGGTCCAATGGCCGAGGCCAAATCGGTCGATCGAAAATGAAGAATCGGTCACACCGAGATGTGTTCGCGGAAACCTAACCTAAAATTTTCACTCGAAATTTGTTCTATGACCTAAACATTTGGATAGGGAGATCTCAATCTTGGCAAGAAACATGGCAGCGCCTAACGTGCATTGAATCAGCGGTTGGAGCACGAGAGGATGAAACTCACCCAATGCGGTGGAGCTTCACTACGGCGGCAGGCGTGAAGAGAAGGACCGTTGACGGCGATGGAGACCTGGCGGCGGCGCCTGGCGACGGCGGAGGCGATCCGGAGACCAAGGCGGCGGCGCGAAGGGTTTGAGGCGAAGCGTTTGAAGAAGTAATCAGCGCGCTCGTCCTCGAGTATATATACCCTTCGGTGTCGGTGGGACCGAGTTTGAAAACTTCGGTGGGACCGAGATGGTTAGCTGCGTGCGATTACACACTTGTCACGCCGAAATTTGAAACTTCGGTTTCACCGAGTGAAAACCTAGATCAATCCAAGTGATTTGATGCATCCGATTTGAGTATATCGGTTTGACCGAAAGTACTTAGAAGGTTTTGGAAGTTAGGCTTTTGACGGATCGGTGGCTCAAGTGCTCCTCACTCGGTGCTGTCAAAAAAGTCTTGTTCAAAGTTTGTGATATAAGCATGAATAGAGTTTGAGACAAGAAAGCATAGATAGCTAGGGGAGGAACTTAGGCATTCTTGTCCATCCATTTGGTCAAAAGAAAGAAAACCAAAGACCAAAGCAACAAATGGATGTCCTCGAATGGATAAAATCATGCATCCAACATGCTCACACAATAAGATAGCAAATGAAATATGTGTCAAACATGCACAAACAAAACACTAACAGCTAGCACACAATTTGGCGATGACTAGGTCATCTATATATGAGTATATTGACTTAGGAGTCAAATGAGAACATTTGATCATAGGTCATACTCATCGTTTAAGCACAAGTGGGGTTACCACTTTTCCATAAAGCATTGATGTGTTCACATCATTAGAAGATGCTTTAGCTCATTTCTTTAGAGCAAAGCTCCCCTTGATGTGAGAACCCTTTTAAAGGGTCAAACTAACCTTGGGTTGTCGTTGAAGACTTCATGTAGATGTTGAAGATGTGGATGCTCAATGTTGATGAAGATCATCAAGAGTTGGGAGCAATCCTTTGGATTGGGCACTTTCAATACCTACATGGGTTAGTCCCACAAGGAACAAACAAGAATATCCATGGACATAGATTGAAGTTCACAATAGATGATGTCCATGAAAGCAATGATTACCTTGTCCCTTGACTTACCAACATGAGGGTTTGTGACTCCATGAACTAGTGCAAGATGTGGAAGTTGATTGCACAAGTCCTTGCCAAAATGAATATGAGTGAAGTATATTGGCGGAGTCACCCTCAAGAACTCTCTAGTTCTTCTTCTTCGGGATCCACATCATCTTGATGGGAATCCTTGGGGTAGTAGTTGAGCTTGTTGAAGTAGAACTTGAGGTTGCCTTGGGAACCCACTTGACCATGGCCTTGGGTGCTCCAATGAATGCATCAATCTCCTCTTGAAGCTTGTCCTTGCCTTTTAGCTTGTGGTCTTGTGGTGGAAGGTCATCTTGAGCTTGTTCCTCGTTTGAAGAAGTAGGATCATACTTCTTCTCTTGAGAGACAAACTTTGGAGTGGGATATTGACCTTTTTCAACACCCTCGGCGTTGAACTTTCGCTCAAAACCAATTCCTTGATTCTTCCGGTGTCTTCCTTGTTTGCGAACAATTTCCTCAAAGCTTTTGCTTCCGGCAAGACTCTTGTAGACACCTTTCTCTATGATCCCTTTCAATAGACTATTTTCTTGCTCAAGTGAAACTTGGCTTGAAACATTGTTAGTGGAATCAAGAGAATTACTAGAAGTAACAACATTTGATTTAGCATGATTATTGTTACTACTAGATGAAGAATTTTCTTATGCTTGTCATGCTTAGTTTTGATAGGTGGCAAGAAATTAGACAAGAGAAGTCGTTTGGCAAGATATGAAGAACTCTTCTTTCGAAGATCGTCATTGATAGCTTTTAGAAACTCATGTTCTTGCTCTAGATTGAGCTTCTCGAAGCGTAGCTTCTCATGAGATCTTAGGAGCTCTCTATGATCTTCTTGAGTTGTTTCATGAGCTAACTTAAGAGTGTTTAGTTCTTTAGTTAGGCGCTCAATCTCCTTCATAGCATTGTCATTCGACTCTTCTCGACTATAAAGACTACTAGCATGTTCATCATTACTAAGCTCACTAGATTTATCATGTAAAAGCTCATCTTCACCAAGCAAGTCATCCTCATCACTATCAAAGTCAATAAACTCAGGATGTGATACCTTGGGGCCTTTTGCCATGAAGCATCTTCCAATTCCCTCATTTGGTGAATCAAATATGTCATAGGAGTTGGAGTTGGAGGACACGAGAGCAAGACCGGCAACACCTTCATCTTGACTGTATTCGGAGTTGGAGTGATAGCTTCTTTCGGAGTGATTGTCCGAGTCGGGCGGAAACCCATTCACCAACATGAGCTTGATGTTTTCTTCTTGTGTAGCTCCTTGATGACTTGTCTTTCCTTTCCGAATCCTTGCTTCTCCGAGAGGATCTTCGTTCATAACGATCATCTCTACTCCTTCTCTCTCTTCGGCGACTCTTCTCTTGAGCTTCTTCTTCTTGGAGATTCTTCTCTTCTCTTGTGGGGAGTCGAACACTCATTTGAGTAGTGTCGGGTCTTCCACAATTGTAGCAGTTTCGATCACGACTAGAAGATCTCTTTTCATCATATGATCTAGACTTTGAGCTTCTTTCCTTGCTTCTACTCTTGTAGAATTTGTTGAAGTTCTTCACCATTAGGCTTATCTCTTCATTGGAAACTAGCTTGTCACTTGAGGATGTGGGAGCTTCAACTGCAGCTTTGTAAGCACCACTTGACTTGTTGTGAAGCTCTTCCTTATCTTTAAGTGTCATCTCATGAGCAACAATCCTTCCAATGACTTGGTGAGGCTTGAGATCTTTGTAGTTTGGCATCATTTGAATCAAAGTGCACACGGTGTCATACTTTCCATCAAAGCTCTTAGAATCTTCTTGATGATGAATCGGTCGGTCATTTCTTCGCTTCCTAAGCCTGCCATCTCATTGGTGATGAGAGCAAGCCTAGAGTACATTTCAGCGACTCCTTCACCTTCCTTCATCTTGAACTTGTCAAGTGACCTTGAAGAACATCTAGCTTTGATTCCTTCACGGACTCGGTACCTTCGTGCATTTCGACCAAAGTATCCCAAATCTCTTTTGCATTCTCAAGGCGGCTGATCTTGTTGAACTCCTCGGGACACAAAGCATTGAAGAGAATGTCACAAGCTTGAGCATTGTTACGTAACATCCGCAACTCATCGCGGTAGCCGCGATCCGGAACTTTTCCTTCTTGAAGAACTCACCTTGCAAGCCAACACAAATAATGCCCCATGCGGCGGGGTTATGTCCAAGAATATGCATTTTCATTTTATGCTTCCAACTAGCAAAGTTTGAACCATCAAAGTAAGGACCTCTCTGAAATTACCCTCACTAGGCGCCATACTCTCCTAGGTTGTGAAACCAAGCTTATGGAGTCAATGCAATGAAACCAATCCAATGGAGACCAAAGCTCGATACCACTTGTAGGATCGGAAGTATGTCTAGAGGGGGTGATTAGACTACTTGACAACTTAAAAATTTTGCCTTTTGATTGGAGTAGTTTCTTAGCAAGTTCACAATGACAACCAAGTCAAGTATCACCCTACACATGCAATTCTAGAGTTATGGCAGCGGAAAGTAAATTGCGTATAGTAAATGAGAGGTGGAGAAGAGCAAGCATAATGGAGACACGGAGATTTTTCTCGTGGTTCCGATAGGTGGTGCTATCGTCAATCCACGTTGATGGAGACTTCAACCCACGGAGGGTAGCAGCTGCTTGAGTCCACGGAGGCTCCACCCACGAAGGGTCCACGAAGAAGCAACCTTGTCTATGCCATCATGGCTTCGCCCACGGAGGACTAGCCTTACTCGGGGTAGATCTTCACAGTAGGCGATCTCCTTGCCCTTACAAACTCCTTGGTTCAACTCCACATCATGACGGAGGCTCCCAAGCGACACCTAACCAATCTAGGAGGCACCACCCTCCAAAAGGTAATAGATGGGGTTGGTGATGATGAACTCCTTGCTCTTGTGCTTCAAATGATAATCTCCCCAACACTCAACTCTCCTCACTGATTTGGCTGTGGTGGAAGAAGGGATTGAGTGGAAAGCAACTTGGGAAGACTAGAAATCAAGTTTCATATGGTGGGAGTGGAGCAACTTGATCTCAACACAAGGGTAGGTAGTTTTCTTCTCGAAATGTAAGGTAGGAGTGGTAGTTCTTTCGATGGCTCTCTCCACGAATGAAGAGGAGGTGGAGGGTATTTATAGCCTCCACACAAAATCCAACCGTTACACACATTTGACCAATCTCGGTCGGACCGAAGTTGACAACTCGGTCGGACCGAAAGTTCAAATCTTGTGAGCGTTGGGATTTTCAGTGGGACGAAAATACAATCTCGGTTAGTCCGATTCTTCCAAAGTCTAGGGTTTGCCAATCTCGGTGGGACCGACTTTCTCATCTCGGTGACACCGATTTGAGTCTGAAGGTTCTGAAGCTTGGCAACACCAATTTCGAATGACCGAGTTTGGAATCGGAAAATCCGAGATTCTAGGGTTTGGCTATATGGTGAGGTGGTTCATCTCGGTGTGGTGAGTTTGGAATCGGTGGGACCGAGATTACTTATGAGTTTATGTTGGAGTGAAAGATTGCGATAGTTTGAGAGATAAATCACTAAGCACTTAGAGCAACGGATCATCATCATAACCTCATCCCTTTTAATAGTATTGGCTTTCCTATGGACTCAATGTGATCTTGGATCACTAAACCAAAAATGGAGTCTTGAGCTTTTGCCAATGTTTTCCTTAGCATTTTGAGGGTCCACATCATCGGTCATTGCCATCCCAATATCACTGAACTTTCTGAAATATTCTCAAGAAATGATTAGTTCAATGATATATATGTTGTTATTAATTACCAAAACCACCTGGGGATTAGTTGCACTTTCAGTGGATCCGGACACGATTCAAGTGTTCGATAATTACTTTGGAGTATTCGGAGAAGGAACCCGCCTTGCAATGCCGAAGACAAGATTGCGCGCCAGACTCATCGTCATTGAAGCCTGGTTCAGGGGCTACTGAGGGAGTCCTGGATTATGGGGTATCCGGACAGCCGGACTGTATACATCGTCCGGACTATTGAAGCGTGAAGATACAAGACTCAAGACTTCGGCCCGTATCCGGATGGGACTCTCCTTTGCGTGGAAGGCAAGCTTGGCGATCCGGATATTGTGTTTCCTTCCTTGTAACCGGCTCCATGTAAACCCTAGCCCTCTCCGGTGTCTATATAAACCGGAGAGGTTGGTCCTTAGAAGGCCGATCACAATTACAATCATACCATCATAGGCTGGCTCTTAGGGTTTAGCCTCTACGATCTCGTGGTAGATCTACTCTTATACTACTCATATCTTCAATATTAATCAAGCAGGAAGTAGGGTTTTACCTCCATCGAGAGGTCCCGAACCTGGGTAAACATTGTGTCCCTTGCTTCCTGTTACCATCAGCCTAGACGCACAGATCGGGACCCCCTACCCGAGATCCGCTGGTTTTGACACCGACAACAGGCTTTTCAACCAAGTGCGGGTGGTCCCATCCAACATCATGGTAAAGTACTTGGCCATCTCAGCATCACTGACCTCCAGTAACTCCATGGCCATCTCGTAACTTTCAATCCATGCCTCGGGCTGTAAGTCGGCCGTATAATTAGGCACCTTCCTAGGTCCCTTGAAATCCTTGGGAAAACGTTCGTTATGTAGAGCCGGCACCAGACAGGGGACACCTCTGGTCCTGGTGGCCACGCCTGCCTCGATAGAAATCATCGGATAAACCGGATAAGGCTGGTAAGCCGTCAGCTGAGCCGCCCGCTCAGCCTCTTGACGTATCCTGTCTTGATACCCCAAGTTAAGGGCTCCATTGCGCGTCGGGTCATGCCCGCCTAGCTGGTTACTGAAGGAAATATGCCCTAGAGGCAATAATAAAGTTATTATTTATTTCCTCATATCATGATAAATGTTTATTATTCATGCTAGAATTGTATTAACCGGAAACATAATACATGTGTGAATATATAGACAAACAGAGTGTCACTAGTATGCCTCTACTTGACTAGCTTGTTAATCAAAGATGGTTATGTTTCCTAACCATGAACAAGGAGTTGTTATTTGATTAACAAGGTCACATCATTTGTTGAATGATCTGATTGACATGACCCATTCCGTTAGCTTAGCACACGATCGTTTAGTATGTTGCTATTGCTTCCTTCATGACTTATACATGTTCCTATGACTATGAGATTATGCAACTCCGTTTACGGAGGAACACTTTGTGTGCTACCAAGCGTCACAACGAATCGGGTGATTATAAAGGTGCTCTCTGGTGTCTCCGAAGGTACTTGTTCGGTTGGCGTATTTTGAGATTAGGATTTGTCACTCCGAATGTCGGAGAGGTATCTCTGGGCCCTCTCGGTAATACACATCACTTAAGCCTTGCAAGCATTTCAACTAATGAGTTAGTTGGGAGATGATGTATTACGGAACGAGTAAAGAGACTTGTCAGTAATGAGATTGAACTAGGTATTTGATACCGACGATCGAATCTCGGGCAGGTAACATACCGATGACAAAGGGAACAACGTATGTTGTTGTGCGGTTTGACCGATAAAGATCTTCGTAGAATATGTAGGAACCAATATGGGCATCCAGGTCCTGCTATTGGTTATTGACCGGAGACATGTCTCGGTCATGTCTACATTGTTCTCGAACCGTAGGGTCGGCACGCTTAAGGTTTTGATAACAATTATATTATGAGTTTATGTATTTTGATGTACCGAAAGTTGTTCGGAGTCCCGGATATGATCACGGACATGACGAGGAGTCTCGAAATGGTCGAGACATAAAGATTGATATATTGGACGGATATATTTGGACACGGAAAGGTTAGGAGAAGTTTGGAGCTCCGGAGGTTACGGAACCCCGGGAGGTATATGGGCCTTATTGGGCCCATGTAGGAGGAAGAGAGGAGCAAGGGAGGGGGCGCACCCCCCCAAGCCCAATCCGAATTGGGGAAGGGGGCCGGGCCCCCCTTTCCTTTCTCCTTCCCCCTCTCTTCCTTCCTACTACTAGTACTACTTCCTAATACTAGTACTCCTTCCTTCCCCCTCCAAATAAGATAAGGAAAAGAGAGGCAAACCTACTTGTAGTAGGTTTCCCCCTCCCTATGGCGCGCCCCCCTTGAGGCCGGCCACCTCCTCCCTCCCTCCTTTATATACGGGGATAGGGGGGCACCCTAGGACACACAAGTTGATCATTCATCGTTCCTTAGCCGTGTGCGGTGCCGCCCTCCACGATATTACACCTCGATCATATTGTAGCGGTGCTTAGGCGAAGCCTGCTGACAGAGAACATCAAGATCGTCACCACGCCGTCGTCTTGACGGAACTCCCCTCGGAGCCTCTCTTGGATTGGAGATCGAGGGTGCGTCATCGAGCTATACGGCGTGTCAAGAACTCGGAGGTGCCGGAATAACGGTGCTTGGATCGGTTGGACCGGGAGGACATCGACTACTTCCTCTACGTTCGGCCAGCGCTTCGCTTCGGTCTATGAGGGTACCGAGAATCTTGGACTAGGGGTGTCCGGACAGCGGACTATCAATATCCGCCGGACTCTCGGACTACGAAGATAGAAGATTGAAGACTCGGCTCGTGTCAGGAAGGTACTTTACTTGGCATGGAAGGCAAGCTTGGCAATACGGATATGTAGATCTCCTACCATTGTAACCGACTGTGTAACCCTAGCCTCTCGGTGTCTATATAAACCGGAGGGCTTTAGTCCGTAGGACACAACATTACATCTCAACAATCATACCATAGGCTAGCTTCTAGGGTTTAGCCTCATTGATCTCGTGGTAGATCTACTCTTGTACTACCCATATCATCAATATTAATCAAGCGGGACGTAGGGTATTACCTCCATCGAGAGGGCTGAACACAGGTAAAAACATTGTGTCCCTCGTCTCATGTTACCATCCGCCTAGACACACAGTTCGGGACCCCTACCGAGATCCGCCGGTTTGACACCGACATTGGTGCTTTCATTGAGAGTTCCTCGTGTCGTCGCCGATAGAGCAGATGCCTCTACCCGTCTTCAAAGGCGGTGTTCTCGCCGGAGGGCCTTGGCGCGGTCGAGACAATCCGGCTTAGCGGCTTCCTTATGACCGCTTTGTCCGCCGTCGCTTCGCAATGACTTCTCAAGTCGTCGAAAGCAATCTTCAAGTCAGCCCTAAAGCTGCGAGCAGTTAGATCAATCGAGCTCTCGTCGTTAACGAGCTCTTGGATCGCATCGCCGCTCGAGGAGTCATAGCGGACTATGATCGATCGGGCTTAAAACCGATCCGAGAGATTAACTCTCCCGGGCAACCCACCACGTCGAAGTGGTAGAAGAACAACTTCGGCGATTCGTTGCCATTGTTGAAAACAATCGTGTCCGGATTCCCGAACCCTCCATGCCGGATTCCAGCGGAGGGCGGACCTGATCGAGCATTGAACCTAAAATCATGCGCGCCCGGACTCGCTTAGCTATTTCCAGCAAATCAAGCTTCCAAGTTCGGAAGACCCTCGCCTTTGAGCCCAAGGATGGGCAGGGATCCGGATTTTATTCCACCCACCCGCCCGGACATATCGACCTATCTCTAATTCGCAAGAGCCCTCGAAATGGTACATCATTATTGGGCGATTCCTCTGGTTATGGGCAGGATAAAGGACTGCCGAGAGGAAAGCGCAATCTCAATCTTTCGCAATAAGCGCACGGACGGGGAATCACGAACGCCATTGATCGTCGCAAGATTACGCGTTTTACCGATCTGGCGTCCATAATACGAAAATCTTGGCGATGGAAAGTTTCGAAAACTGAAAATCAATTTTGGGATAATCCGGCACCAAACCCAGTCCACGGTAAAGGGCGCCCACAACCAGGCCCCAAATGCAAAAACCAAAAGCAAAAACCCAGCAAGGGAAGCGGAACCGTCTTTGGAGGGATGGCTCAATGGACCTGTAAACTTCATATACGGGGAGCTGTCCCAACACATAGCCTTCGAGCATGTTGGATACTACGGCGGGTGGCCAAAAGTGGCGAAGAGCTTCTAGCTCGGAAACCACTCCAACAATACCAGCCGCGGTATCAGCAGGTCTTGAGACTTTCGCATCAAATAATATGCGAAAACGAACAATCCGCATGAACTTCGCCGAAGTCTACCAAGTAGCAACAAGCAAATCCATGGGCGACACAGCTATCACCTTTAGCGCCCGGCGACGAGCCCACATCTCGAACTACTAGAGCCCGGCCAAGACCGGTACTTAGTCCCATAGTGGACGGCTTTCGACTGACAAAAGTCCTCATGGACGGCGGCAGCGGACTAAACCTCATTTATGAGGAAACCCTGCGGAAAATGGAAATCGATTGGAGCCGTATTGAGCAAAGCAGCACAACCTTCAGAGGAATAATCCCTAGCCGGGAAGCACGCTGCACCGGAAAAATCACACTCGATGTGGTGTTCGGCTCTCCGGACAATTACAGATCCGAAGAAGTCACATTCCAGGTAGCCCCGTTCAGCAGCGGCTATCACGCCATATTAGGACGAGAGGCATTCACAATTTTTCAAGCAATACCTCATTACGGGTACATGAAGCTCAAAATGCCCGGCCCCGGCGGAATAATCACTCTCGTCAGTGATCCGGATACAGCACTCCACGCGAAAACAAGGCGCCGCACTAGCCCTCGAGGCACTATCCAAAGCCTTAGCGGCGGAGGAGCTCACCGCGACCACGCTCACGGTAAACAGGGACGACGTGATACTTGATAAAAGGTCCAAGTCCACCTCCTTCAAACCAGCAGATGAGATAGTTAAATTTCAGGTCCACCCAACGGACCCAACAAAGACGGCCTCCATCGGGCACAGTTGAACCGAAGTGGGCGCGCGATCGCTGAATTCCTTCGGGAAAATTGGGACATCTTCTTTGGCACCCTTCGGACATGCCCGAATCCCTCGCAGTTGGCGAACACAGCCTAAACATCCTAAAAGGATTTAAGCGGTCAAACAGGCTCTTGGCGATTTTCCAAACCCAAAAGACAGGCAATGGGAGAAGAGCTAGCCAAGTTATTGGGCGGATTCATTAGAGATATCAAACATCCGGACCGGCAAGCAAATTTGGTGATGGTACCAAAGAAAGATAAATCTGGCGTCTCGTGGTCGACTTCAAAGACCTCAATAAGGCTTGCCCAAAGGATCCTTTCCTTCCCCGCATCGATCAAATTATCGATGCCACAAAGCAAGACATGATTCGTTGTGCTTCGGATGCATACTCGCTATCATCAAATCAAGATGGCGGAAGCGAATCAAGCCGCAACGACATTCATTACTCCATACGGGCCATTACGCTTCAACACGATGCCCCGGACTCAAAAACGCCCGGCGCAACATATCAGCGCATGATTCAAACATGTCGGCTACCCAGATCGGCAAAACGATCGAGGCATACGTGAGACGACGTGAGTCGTCAAAACAAAACACGTCGAAACTTTAGTAGGCGATTTGAGGCTCACATTCGACAACCTCGGAGCATATGACATTGCTGAATCCGGAAAAATGTGTTTTGGCGTATCAGCCGGAAGCTGCTGGGCTTCATCGTATCCGGTAGAGGGATCGAAGCAAATCCGGCCAAAATCCGGGCTCTTTCACAGTTGGATATCCCAAAGGACCTCAAGCAAATACAAAAATTAACAGGATGCGTGGCAGCCTTAAGCCGTTTTATCTCCCGTTTAGGAGAGAAGGCGTTGCCCCTTTATCGCCTCCTAAGGCGCACCGAACACTTCGAGTGGACGGATGCCGCCACTGCCGGACTCGAAGAAATAAAGGCCATATTGGCAACAAATCCGGTCCTGGCTGCGCCCACTCAGGGCGAACCGATGTTGTTATACATCGCGGCAACACACCAAGTTGTGAGCGCTGTCCTCGTCGTCGAACGAGCAAATGAATGGGCATAAATTCCCTCTTCAAAACCAGTGTATTATGTATCCCTTTGTGCTAACCCCTGCAAATCCGTTCCCGCACTATCAAAAGATAGCATATGCGGTGTTCATGGCGTCTCGGAAGCTTGGCACTACTTTCAAGAGTGTTCGATAATGGTGGCTTCAAGTACCACTCAATGACATTATAAATAACGCGACGCAATGGGCAGGATCGCAAAATGGGCCATTGAGCTCTTGCCATTCGAGATAACCTACAAACCTCGACGAGCCATAAAGTCACAAGTTTTGGCTGACTTCGTCGCCGAATGGATGAAGCGAACTACCTAAAAGTACGGCGCATACTCCAATTGGACTATGCACTTCGACGGCTCCAAAATGTTGGCGGATGGGGGCTGGTGTCGATCTTGGCGCCCCCACCGGAGATCTGATTCAAGATGTACTTGAGATAATGTACGGACTCCAACAATGCAACCGAATCGAGGCCTTGTTACATGGTCTCCGGATGGCGATCTCCATGGGCATTCAACGCCTAGAGGTGCTTGAGGATTCAAACCTCGCAATATCCCAAATAAATGGAGACTTTGATGCCAAGGATCCGAAAATGGCAGCATATCGTAATGCTGTCACGAAAATGCCACTCGGTTTGAAGGACTCGAATTCCATCACATAGCCCGAGATAACAACCAAGCGGCCGACATCCCGCACGATCGGTGCGGTAAACGTGATGTTGTCCCTCCAAATATCTTCCCGAGCGGCTCTTCAAGCCATCCGTACTATGGGAAGAGGAGTCCGATAGCGACAAACCGGAGAAAGCCGCACTAACCGGTGATTCAGCAGACAACGTAACACAATCCGCCCACGACATAATGGCGATAATCGCGGCGTGGGATGTAACCTTTCTGGCCTACTTACTTAGGCAGGAACTTCCGAAGACCAAAATGAGGCCCATTGCATAGTCCGTGATCGAAGGCCTACAAGGTTCATGAGGGAGAACTTTATAAGAAAAGTACTACCGAGTCCTTCAAAGGTGTATCTCCAAGAAGAAGGGCGAAACCTCTGGCTGAAATCCATGCGGACTAGGTGGACACCACGCAGCAGCCCGGCCCTGGTTGGAAAGGCATTCCGTCACAGATTTTATTGGCCGACGGCTCGGGCAGATGCACAGACTTGGTCCAGCGATGCGTTGGTTGCCGCTCTTCGCTAATCGAGCCATATGCCACCCATCGCCTCAAAACCATACCCATTACCGCCATTCGCGGTGCAGGGGCTTGACATGGTCGGACCCCTTAAAGGGGGACCCATAAGAAAAGGTACTGTTGGTCATGGTGGATAAGTTCACCAAATGGATAGAGGCCAAACCGGTCAAAACGGCAGAGTCCGGACCAGTGATAGACTTTATATCGAGGTGGTACACCGTACTGAGTCCCCACAAGCATCATCACGGATAACGGCATGAACTTCACAGCCGATGAAGTGAAGTCATGGTGCAAAAATATGGGCATTAAGCTCGACTATGCGTCAGTCTATCACCCTCAAACCAACGGTCAAGTGGAAAGAGCAAACGGTCTAATAATGAGCGGCATTAAACCCAGACTAGTGAGGTCACTCACCAAATCAGACACCCAATGGGTCGAGGAGCTCGACTCCGTACTCTGGGGGCTGTGGACAACGCCTAACCATACTACCGGATTCACACCATTCTTTATGGTATACGGCGCAGAGGCAGTCTTGCCCTGCGACATTATTCATGACTCACCTCGAGTGCGCATGTATGAGGAAAGAGAAGCCGAGCTAGATCGGCAGGACAGCTTGGACACATTGGAGGAAGAACGGGACGTTGCGAAGGCTTGTTCCGCATTCTATCAGCAACAGGCCTGAAGATATCAAAGCAGAGAAGTACGGGCCAAAACCTACAACGTCGGCGAACTAGTTCTCGCTGTCCGGACAAGAAAAGGACAAGCTCAAGCCCGGATGGGAAGGCCCTTCATTATTGATCAAATCTTGACCGTGGCGCGATACCGCCTCTTAAATCGTCGGACAACCGACTCGAGCCGAACCCATGGAACGCAGCCCGACTCGAGCGATTCTATGCCTAGCGCGGACTAAGAGTTCGTCCCTTCCCCGTCCAACCTTATATATATTTTGGTTGTCCTCTTTTCTCTTTTTTATCCTTTTAAAATTAACAAATCCTTGAGCCTATTTTACTTTGACTGCGCCACTCATTGCCTGCGAACTTCGTTCGAACAGTGCAACAGTTCAGGAAGTTGATCACCCATTGATCTGGGCATCTCCTCCGCAGGATGGCCCGTGAGTATACCTACAAGACATATTATGTCAAATCGCTTCCTTGCCGAACTCCTCTTCCTAAGAGAGTTCGCTCAAGCACTACTATAGATGCTGCGGCGAAGCCGTTGATTCTCCTTAACGGGCCGGACAGCTCGGCTGTCGCCTTTCAGCTCTTCTCCGAGCTTGGCGTTGGCATCTTGAAGCTTGTTCCTTTCTGTTGAACTCTGTTCAGCACATTTTCGCCGACTTTTAGCTGGCGTAATATGATGTCTGTCCGGATCTTGTTGGCGGCACCTCTGATGTCGTTATTAGACTCGTGCGCACGCCGCACAGCGCTTATATTAATTTATACAAACGTGTTACCAGGTGGGGTCTTCCCGTCTCCTCATGCGGCAGCAAGTGCAGCCCCAAGTTGGGCCTTGCAATCTTGCAGCTCCCGGGACAGTGGGCATTCTTCTCGTTAAGAGCACGAAAGTTCATGTGACCCTTAAATCAGTTAACATAACCAATTTAAGTCTCGGGGCTCTTGGTGTATACAACCATTAAAATTCCCTTACCGTATGTCTTTAACATCTTTGCTCGGGCTACTGGTAAAACCATTTTGGGCAGCCCGGAGATGCGCGTCCCCTGCTTGAAAGGCATCCAATGCCTCAGGGGAAAAGCACGCCTCTTGAAAAACTGTCCGGCGGCATCTATGATTCATAGCGCTCTCCACCTCCGACTTTGTGGCGGACAGTCTGTCGGTATCCTCCGTTGGAGTAGGATCCGGTTCGTGTCTTGCGCTTGCCTCCCCCTCCAGTCCGGGCGCAGGAGCCTGGCTGGTGTTGATTGGGTTGGCAATTCCCGTGCTCGCAGTCCGGCGAGCGCTTTTTCTTCTATAAAGATCATGAGCACTTAGAAGTTTCCTCGGAACATTGCTCAGAAAGATCAAACGCGAGCTATACCTCTGCGGCGTCGTTTCCGCCCGCACGGCGCTCCTTTTCCTCCTGCTGGTTCGGCCTGACCTCTATAAGTCGGCCGCCGCAGGCTCGGCTCCCGGCCGGATTGGCGCTTCCTGCAAGACACCATCGTTCGCGAAGGTCGGAATAGGCAAGGATAAGATAACGGTGTCCGGACTTCGGTCTTGGTCACCTGGGATGCCGAACTTAGCCCGGGGTAGTCCGCCGTAATGGCGACCAACGCATCATCAACGCTTAGCTGGTGATACACCCCGTCGATTAGCTCCACCCCGAGGTCCGGATCCTCTTCGGAGGCTGGACCCAGGGATCCTTCCGGGTCCTCGGGTTGTGGAGCAGGACTCACCATGTCCTCCACAATCCGGCGTAGACTCTGCGCCGAAGACGTAATATAAGAAGCTTAAACTTCGAAAATACGGGTAAGGGCCCTTTTGAGGTGTTCGCTTACCCATCCTCTGGGATTGACCATAGAAAACCCATTCACACGGTTCGGACGAAGGAAGTCCTCCTTCTCCCCCTTGTACAGGCCGGACAGGATCTTCACGAGATCCTCGGTCGAATCCGGCCTTCTTGGCCGTCGCGAAGGTGGCATCGTCCTCCCCATTGAAATCCCACATGGGGTGGCCTCTATATTGCAGCGGCTGCACCCCCCGCTTGATGCACGTTGCCATGACTCCAATCATGGTCAAGCTGGAATGAGCCATTAGTCTTATTCGGCCCATCAAGTAATGGACGCTCTTGTCCTCCTCCAAACGGGGGCTCCGCGGGCGCCAGCTGAGGCGTTTCTTCAAGGGAGCAGCATCAAACTCTGGGAGGCCGATCCGGACGGGTCGAGCAAATGGGCGTCTACAATATAAAACCACTCCGAGGGCGGTCTTGGACGCCCTCTTCGAGTGCCGGATAGGTATCCGGTCCTAGCAATCGCCATATTTGGCGCCGCCCACTTGATATATGGACCCTGGTGAGAGCGGGTGCGAGGCGAATAGCCTCTTCCACAATGCGAAATGGGGCTCGATGCCCGAAATAGCTCGCAAAGAGCTATGTAGCCCATGATGTGCAACACAGACGCGGGCGTGAGGTGGTGGAGCTGAAGTCCATAGAACTTGAGAGCCAGCGGAGGAGCGGATGTATTGAAACCCGAGCCCCCTTATTAGATAAGGGACGAAACACACCCGCTCCCCCCTGTTGGGGCTTGGGATGTCCTCCGCCTGGCTCCCTCCTCGATAAGTAACCAGTCCGGCTCGGATCGGAACCATGAAGGCCGGAGGAAGCCATCCCTCCGTTTGGAGCTTTACTAGCTCGTTGTGCGAAATAGAGCACCTCCTCCAATCGCCCGGCGATGGGCTGGGAGCGCGTGAGGAAGAGCTGCGTTGGCGATCCATGGTGGAATGGATTTCAGGGTCAGAGGCGCTTCGATGGAGTATACGCGGGAGGAGGATGGTGCGGTTTGGATCTGGATCCCTGCCCTTTAATAGGCGGTGACCCGCACAACCAGGGGTAAATGCAAAGACTCCTGGCTTTTCGCATTCGTCTGACAGCGTGGAAGAGGGCCATAATTTGGCGTAGAAGCCAAGAAGCACACGATATTCGAGGTAAAGCCGGACATTGCTTGGCAGGAACATGGAATTCGAAGGGAGAACCCGCCTTGCAACGCCGAAGACTACAAGCACGCTGGACTTATCGTCATTGAAGCCTGGTTCGGGGCTCTTGAGGAGTCTGGACTAGGGGTGTCCGGACAGCGGACTATCAATATCCGCCGGACTCTCGGACTACGAAGATAGAAGATTGAAGACTCGGCTCGTGTCCGGAAGGTACTTTACTTGGCGTGGAAGGCAAGCTTGGCAATCTGGATATGTAGATCTCCTACCATTGTAACCGACTCTGTGTAACCCTAGCCTCTCCGGTGTCTATATAAACCGGAGGGCTTTAGTCCGTAGGACACAACATTACATCTCAACAATCATACCATAGGCTAGCTTCTAGGGTTTAGCCTCATTGATCTCGTGGTAGATCTACTCTTGTACTACCCATATCATCAATATTAATCAAGCGGGGCGAGGGTATTACCTCCATCGAGAGGGCCTGAACACAGGTAAAAACATTGTGTCCCTCGTCTCCTGTTACCATCCGCCTAGGACGCACAGTTGGGACCCCTACCGAGATCCGCGGTTTTGACACCGGCAGTACGTAGACAACACTCTCCCTCTCGTTGCTATGCATCACCATGATCTTGCGTGTGCGAGGAAAATTTTTGAAATTACTCGTTCCCCAACGGTGGCATCCGAGCCCAGGTTTTATGGTTTGATGTTATATGCACGAGTAGAACACAAGTGAGTTGTGGGCGATATAAGTCATCTTGCTTACCAAAGCATGTCATACTTTGGTTTGGCGGTATTGTTGGATGAAGCGGCCGGACCGACATTACGCCAGACGCTTACTGCGAGACTGGTTTTACCGCCGTGCTTTGCACACACGGTGACTAGCGGGTGTCAGTTTCTCCAACTTTAGTTGAACCGAGTGTGGCTACGCCCGGTCCTTGCGAAGGTTAAAACAGCATCAACTTGACAAACTATCGTTGTGGTTTTGATGTGTAGGTGAGATTGGTTCTTGCTTAAGCCCGTAGCAGCCACGTAAAACTTGCAACAACAAAGTAGAGGACATCTAACTTGTTTTTGCAGGGCATGTTGTGATGTGATATGGCCAAGACATGATGCTATATTTTATTGTATGAGATGATCATGTTTTGTAACGAAGTTATCGGCAACTGGCAAGAGCCATATGGTTGTCGCTTTATTGTATGAAATGCAAACACCCTATAATTGCTTTACTTTATCACTAAGCGGTAGCGATAGTCGTAGAAGCAATAGATGGCGTAACGACAATGATGCTACGATGGAGATCAAGGTGTCGCGCCGGTGACGATGGTGATCACGATGGTGCTTGGAGATGGAGATCACAAGCACAAGAAGATGATGGCCATATCATATCACTTATATTGATTGCATGTGATGTTTATCCTTTATGCATCTTATCTTGCTTTGATTGCGGTAGCATTTTAAGATGATCTCTCACTAAAATTATCAAGTAGTGTTCTCCACGAGTATGCACCGTTGCCAAAGTTCGTCGTGCCTGGACACCACGTGATGATCGGGTGTGATAAGCTCTACGTCCATCTACAACGGGTGCAAGCCAGTTTTGCACATGCGAATACTCGGGTTAAACTTGACGAGCCTAGCATATGCAGATATGGCCTCGGAACACGGAGACCGAAAGGTCGAGCGTGAATCATATAGTAGATATGATCAACATAAGATGTTCACCATTGAAAACTACTCCATCTCACGTGATGATCGGTTATGGTTTAGTTGATTTGGATCACATGATCACTTAGATGACTAGAGAGATGTCTGTCTAAGTGGGAGTTCTTAAGTAATATGATTAATTGAACTAAAATTTATCATGAACTTAGTACCTGATAGTATCTTGCTTGTCTATGTTGTTTGTAGATAGATGGCCCGTCTTTGTTGTTCCGTTGAATTTTAATGCGTTCCTTGAAAGCTAAGTTGAAAGATGATGGTAGCAACTACGGATTGGGTCCATAACTTGAGGATTATCCTCATTGCTGCACGAGAAAAATTACATCTGGAAGCACCGCTGGGTGCCGAACCTCTCGCTGATGCAACCGGCGGCGTTAAGAGCGTCTGGCGAGCAAAGCGATGACTACTCGATAGTTCAATGTGCCATGCTTTACGGCTTAGAACCGGGACTTCAACGGCGTTTTGAGCGTCATGGAGCATATGAGATGTTTCAGGAGTTGAAGTTGATATTCGAGAAGAATGCCGGATTGAGAGATATGAAGTCTCCAATAAGTTCTATAGCTGCAAGATGGAGGAGAATAGTTACATCGGTGAGCACATACTCAAGATGTGCGGGTATTGTAATCACTTGATTCAAGCTGGGAGTTACTCTTCCGGATGATAGCGTCATTGAAAGAATTCTCCAATCACTTCCACCAAGCTACAAGAGCTTCGTGATGAACTATAATATGCAAGGGATGGATAAGACGATTTCGAGCTCTTCGCAATGCTAAAGGCTGGAGGTAGAAATCAGAAGGAGCATCAAGTGTTGATGGTTAACAAGACCACTAGTTTCAAGAAAAGGGCAAAGGGAAGAAGAAGGGAACTTCAAGAAGAACAGCAAACAAGTTCTGCTCAAGAGAAGAAACCCAAGTCTGGACCTAAGCACGAAATCGAGTGCTTCTCTGCAAGCAGGTGGTCCTTCGAAGCGAACTGCCCCAAGTATTTGGCGGATAAGAAGGATGGCAAAGTGAACAAAGGTATATGTGATATACATGTTATTGATGTGTACCTTACTAGAGCTCGCAGTAGCACTGGTATTTGATCTTGGTTACATTGCTAATATTTGCAACTCGAAGCAGGGACTACGGATTAGCGAACACGGCAAAGGGCGAGGTGGCGATCTTGGCGTGGGAAATGGTTCCAAAGTCGATGTGATCGCGATCGGCACGCTACCTCTACATCTACCTTCGGGATTAGTATTAGACCTAAATAATTGTTATTTGGTGCGGCGTTGAGCATGAACATTATATCTGGATCTTGTTTGATGCGAGGCGGTTATTCATTTAAATCGAGAGAATAATGGTTGTTCTATTTATATGAGTAATATCTTTTATGGTCATGCACCCCTGAAGAGTGGTCTATTTTGATGAATCTCGATAGTAGTGATACACATATTCATAGTGTTGAAGCAAAAAGATGCAAAGTTGATAATGATAGTGCAACTTATTTGTGGTACTTGCCATTTAGGTCATATCGGTATAAAGCGCATGAAGAAACTCCATCTTGATGGACTTTTGGAACCACTTGATTATGAATCACTTGGTACTTGCGAACCGTGCCTCATGGGCAAGATGACCAAAACGCCGTTCTCGGTACTATGGAGAGAGCAACAGATTTGTTGGAAATCATACATACTGATGTATGTGGTCCAATGAATGTTGAGGCTCGTGGCGGATATCGTTATTTTCTCACCTTCATAGATGATTTAAGCATATATGGGTATATCTACTTAATGAAGCATAAGTCCGAAACATTTGAAAAGTTCAAAGAATTTGAGTGAAGTTGAAAATCATCGTAACAAGAAAATAAAGTTTCTACGATCGATCGTGGAGGAGAATATTTGAGTTCTGAGTTTGGTTTACACTTAAAATAATGTGGAATAGTTTCACAACTCACGCCACGGAACACCACAGCGTAATGGTGTGTCCGAGCGTCGTAGTCGTACTTTACTTGATATGGTGCGGTCTATGATGTCTCTTCTGATTTACCGCTATAGTTTTGGGGTTATGCTCTAGAGACAGCCACATTCACGTTAAATAGGGCACCGTCGAAATCCGTTGAGGCGACACCTTATGAACTATGGTTTGGCAAGAAACCAAAGTTGTCGTTTCTTAAAGTTTGGGGTTGCGATGCTTATGTGAAAAAGCTTCAACTGATAAGCTCGAACCCAAATCGAATGTGTCTTCATAGGATACCCAAAGGAGACAGTTGGGTACACCTTCTATCACAGATCGAAGGCAAGACATTCGTTGCTAAGAATGGATCCTTTCTAGAGAAGGAGTTTCTCTCGAAAGAAGTGAGTGGGAGGAAAGTAGAACTTGATGAGGTAAGCTGTACCTACTCCCTTGTTGGAAAATAATACATCACAGGAACCGGTTTACGTGACGTCAAAACCAACTAGTGAGGAAGTTGATGATAATGATCATAGAACTTGAGATCAAGTTATCTGAGAACCACGTAGGTCGAACGAGTAAGATCCGCACTGAGTGGTACGGTAATCCTATTCGGAAGTCATGCTACTAGATCATGATGAACCTACGAACTATGAAGAAGCGATGGTGAGCCCAGATTCATAAAATGGCTTGAAGCCATGAAATCGAGATGGGATCCATGTATGAGAACAAAGTATGGACTTTGGTTGACTTGCCCGATGGTCGGCAAGCAATTGAGAATAAATGGATCTTCAAGAAGAAGACTGACGCTGATGGTAATGTTACTGTCTATAAAGCTCGACTTGTTGCAAAAGGTTTTCGACAAGTTCAAGGGGTTGACTACGATGAGACCTTCTCACCCGTAGCGATGCTTAAGTCTGTTCGAATCATGTTAGCAATTGCGCATTTTATGATTATGAAATTTGGCAAATGGATGTAAAAACTGCATTCTGAATGGATTTACGGAAGAAGAGTTGTATATGATGCAACGAGAAGGTTTTATCGATCCAAAGGAGCTAACAAAGTGTGCAAGCTCCAACGTTCCATTTATGGACTGGTGCAAGCCTCTCGGAGTTGGAATAAGCGTTTTGATAGTGTGATCAAAGCATTTGGTTTTATCTGAGACTTTTGGAGAAGCTTTGTATTTACAAGAAAGTGAGTGGGAGCTCTGTAGCATTTCTAATATTATATGTGGATGACATATTATTGATTGGAAATGATATAGAATTCTGGATAGCATAAAGGGATACTTGAATAAAAGTTTTTCAATGAAAGACCTCGGTGAAGCTGCTTACATATTGGGCATTAAGATCTATAGAGATAGATCAAGGACGCTTAATTGGACTTTCACAAAGCACATACCTTGACAAAGTTTTGAAGAAGTTCAAAATGGATCAAGCAAAGAAAGGGTTCTTGCTCAGATTGCAAGGTGTGAAGTTGAGTAAGACTCAAAGCCCGACCACTACGAGAAGATAGAGAGAAAATGAAAAGTGTTCCCTATGCTTCACCATAGGCTCTATCATGTATGCAATGTTGTGTACGGACCTGATGTGTGCCTTGCTATAAGTCTAGCAGGAGGTACCAAAGTAATCCAGAGTGGATCTTTGGACAGCGGTCAAGAACATCTGAAATACGAAAAGGACTAAGGATATGTTTCTCGTATATGGAGGTGACAAAGAGCTCATCGTAAATGGTTACGTTGATGCAAGCTTTGACACCGATCCGGACGATTCTAAATCGCAAACCGGATCGTGTTTACATTAAGCGGTGGAGCTGTCGGTTGGTGCAGTTCAAAGCAAAGCGTCGTGGCGGGATCTACATGTGAAGCGGAACACATAGCTGCTTCGGAAGCAGCCAATGAAGGAGTCGGATGAAGGAGTTCATATCCGATCTAGGTGTCATACCTAGTGCATCGGGTCCAATGAAAATCTTTTGTGACAATACTGGAGCGATTGCCTTAGCGAAGGAATCCAGATTTCACAAGAGAACCAAGCACATCAAGAGACGCTTCAATTCCATCCGGGATCTAGTCCAGGTGGGAGACATAGAGATTTGCAAGATACATACTGATCTGAATGTTGCAGACCCGTTGACTAAGCCTCTTCCGCGAGCAAAACATGATCAACACCAAGACTCCATGGGTGTTAGACTCATTACTGTATAATCTAGATTATTGACTCTAGTGCAAGTGGGAGACTGAAGGAAATATGCCCTAGAGGCAATAATAATGTTATTATTTATTTCCTCATATCATGATAAATGTTTATTATTCATGCTAGAATTGTATTAACCGGAAACATAATACATGTGTGAATATATAGACAAACAGAGTGTCACTAGTATGCCTCTACTTGACTAGCTTGTTAATCAAAGATGGTTATGTTTCCTAACCATGAACAAGGAGTTTTTATTTGATTAACAAGGTCACATCATTAGTTGAATGATCTGATTGACATGACCCATTCCGTTAGCTTAGCACACGATCGTTTAGTATGTTGCTATTGCTTCCTTCATGACTTATACATGTCCCTATGACTATGAGATTATGCAACTCCCATTTACCGAAGGAACACTTTGTGTGCTACCAAACGTCACAACGTAACTGGGTGATTATAAAGGTGCTCTACAGGTGTCTCCAAAGGTACTTGTTGAGTTGGCGTATTTCGAGATTAGGATTTATCACTCCGAATGTCGGAGAGGTATCTCTGGGCCCTCTCGGTAATACACATCACTTAAGCCTTGCAAGCATTTCAACTAATGAGTTAGTTGGGAGATGATGTATTACGGAACGAGTAAAGAGACTTGCCGGTAACGAGATTGAACTAGGTATTGGATACCGGCGATGAATCTCGGGCAAGTAACATACCGATGACAAAGGAACAACGTATGTTGTTGTGCGGTTTGACCGATAAAGATCTTCGTAGAATATGTAGGAACCAATATGGGCATCGAGGTCCCGCTATTGGTTATTGACCGAGACATGTCTCGGTCATGTCTACATTGTTCTCGAACCGTAGGGTCCATGCACGCTTAAGGTTTCGATGACAATTATATTATGAGTTTATGTATTTTGATGTACGAAGTTGTTGAGTCCGGATATGATCACGGACATGACGAGGAGTCTCAAAATGGTCGAGACATAAAGATTGATATATTGGACGGATATATTTGGACAGGAAAGGTTCCGTAGAAGTTTGGAGCTCGGGAGGTTCTGGAACCCCGGGAGGTATATGGGCCTTATTGGGCCCATGTAGGAGGAAGAGAGAAGGAGCAAGGGAGGGGCACCCCCCCAAAGCCCAATCCGAATTGGGGAAGGGGCGGCCCCCTTTCCTTTCTCCTTCCCCTCTCTTCCTTCCTACTACTAGTACTACTTCCTAATACTAGTACTCCTTCCTTCCCTCCAAATAAGATAAGGAAAAAGAGGAAACCTACTTGGAATAGGTTTCCCCTCCCTATGGCGCCCCCTTGAGGCCGGCCACCTCCTCCCTCCCTCCTTTATATACGGGGTAGGGGCACCCTAGGACACACAAGTTGATCATTGATTGTTCCTTAGCCGTGTGCGGTGCCCCCTCCACGATATTACACCTCGATCATATTGTAGCGGTGCTTAGGCGAAGCCTGCGACAGAGAACATCAAGATTGTCACCACGCCATCGTTGTGGAACTCCCCTCGGGCCTCTACTTGGATTGGAGATCGAGGGTGCGTCATCGAGCTGTACGCGTGTCAAGAACTCGGAGGTGCCGGAGTGCGGTGCTTGGATCGGTTGGACCGGAGGACGTCGACTACTTCCTCTACGTTGCGTCAGCGCTTCCGCTTGGTCTCACGAGTGCGTAGACAACACTCTCCCTCTCGTTGCTATGCATCACCATGATCTTGCGTGTGCGTAGGAAATTTTTTGAAATTACTACGTTCCCCAACAGTTACGGCGTCGGGCGTTGCTTGAAACGGCCGCTGAGTCCATGTGCCTGCTATAACTCGGGCTTCGGCTTGGACGAGGGGTTGAATGAATCATGTCTCGGCTATATGAGTACGCCTCCTACTGTGCGAAGGCCATCTGAAGAACTTCTCTAACCCGGCGGGTTTCAACTGCCGCCGGAGAGTCGCCATCCATCGGGAGAGCCGCCAGTCGTGCCGCCGCCACGATCATGTTCTCCAACGGATTAGAATAATGACCCGGTAGTGTCGGTACATACTGAGGTGGAGTAGTTCATACGAGGGGGCATCACCTATGGTTGAACCGGCGTCCCAACCCCAGGTGTCACAATCCGGTCTATTTTCGGCGGGTTACTGGGCCCTGCACCGGGTGTATGGAAAAGGTTTCGAGGATCATAAACCGGAGGGAGCCGAGACTGAGTCTTCTGGTATCTTCTCCTCATGACCTCATTGGACGCATTCTGATCCTGCGTGAGCCGGAAAGCCTGCGCCTGAATCCGCTGGGCCTGAGCATCCAGAGTCGCCCGCTCTGTGGTCATCCTGACATCTTCCGCTGCCAGATCTTCCTTAGCTTCCACTATATCTAGTTTCAGTTGCGCCACTTCCGCATCATGTTGAGCTTGATCCGCCGGGTTGACCACGGCGGTTAACAGAGCGGTCATCTTGTCCGTAAGATCCAACAAAGACACGAGTCGGCGCCACGGGGCCTCCCCGCCTGGCTGCCGCCGACCGGAGGTTATTGCTGCCGCAGTTGTGGAGTCTTGAATAGGTTGTGTGTCGGCCATGAAGATTCTGACCCTGCTTGGCGGCTCAAGGAAATCCGGAATACTGTTGCCATCGGAATAGCCCCCAAGCCCGCCGTCTTGCAGTTGATACAACGAATCTGTCTCGCCTGTGGACGACTCACCATCAGAATAGATGGTCGTCTCACCGCCAGATGCAGATACTTTAGAGAACCCTCCGAGGATGCATCCCACGAAGGCATGCTTCATAGCAGGCAGAGCCCGGGCGGGTCTCGCACGCTGAGCCGTCTCGACAAGGTCGGTGCAGATGTCCGGCTCAGGGCCCGCCTCGCCGATTTTGCCGATGAAGACGTGAATTCCGCCGAAGGGGACCCGATACCCATACTCAATTGAGCCGACGTCGGTGCCCCAGCCTGCGTCGTCGGTGTAGAGATTGCCGCAACGAGTCTTGGTCATCCGGCCCATAGCGTATCCCTTGAGCCATTTGAAGCTGCCCTTCAAGAACTCAAATCCACCGTGTGCTAGCCCCACGGTGGGCACCAACTGTCGTGGAATTGTCATAGCAGATGTCCTAGTGAAAGGACTTAGTCGTGGAGCCATTGCAACTAGGAAGCTTAAAGGGGTTAATCGGGACAAAGGACACGAGGTTTATGCTGGTTCGGCCCCTTGCGGTGAAGGTAAAAGCCTACGATCCAGTTTTGAGTGGGATTGCTTATGTCTTGATAACCAGGGAGTGAATCGCTTGACCTAGCTCTCGATTTGATGTTACTTGCCTTGAACCGCCATCGAGTCGTCCCTTTATATACAGAGGTCGACGCCTAGCGGCTTAAAGAGTCCCGGTCGGTTCATAAACAGTGTCCGACTCGGTCTCTTAACTATTCTTGCCTTACAATTCAAGTCACGCACATATGGGGTTTATCACTACGGGCCTTAAGTCGCCTCTGGGCTTTGGGCCCTTAACTGAACCACCATCTCTATCCTTGGTCTTGGGCTTCAAGAATATTTGTTAGTATAACCCGGCCCCTTCAGGGCGGGTCATACCAATAGTTATATCCCCAACATCATGGCAAACATCAAGCAAAAAAAACAGAGCCAGTGCGTGCACTATTTTCTAGGCCTCCTTTATCTTTGTGGGCCTTCAACACTCAACGCAATGCGATGGCCCAACCAGAGCTTAGTTTCAACTTGGGCCCTAGAACTAAGTTTTTTTTCTTCTGCGGTCGGTGTTGTCTAACGAAATTGAAGAAACTGGAAGTGTACAAAACTGACGAAACTGGCATGATCCACAAATTAAGCAACACAGAGCATAGAGAACATGATCCACAAATTTAAGAAAATCCTAGAGCACATGATACACGAATTTAACCAAATACTAGAGCACATGACACCACACTAATAACACCTCTAACGAATGATCACCAGCAAGATAGCAAATCCTAGAGCAACTATACAAAAAAGAAAGGGATAAAATCCTAAAGCTATCAGATTCGCCTACTTGTTCAATTCAATCATCTGCTTCAAGTTCTTGTTCATCTTCTTTAATTCCCCCTTCAGATATGCATCCCCAAATGCCAGAGCAGCACTTTCAGAGACCAAATTCGTTGGTGCTGACGGCAGATTGAGCTCCCGGGTTGGGGCCACATTGAATTGAATTCGCTTAATGTAGTCATCCAGCCATTAAAATGTGTGCATTTCTTCAGGATCTGAAACGAAAACATGAACCCTAAATCCCAGATCCAAGGAAAAGAATAAAAAGAAATTGAAGAATAAATCAAATAAAAATCATGAGATCTAACCTGCCCCTCAGGCTTGCTCTCGCATTTCACGAACTCGCGCCCATAGTTGCCATTCTTGACCTCCTTCGAAGTCAACCGTATTAGTGGCGCGTTGCGTGGGCAGTCAAGACATCACTCCATGGGAAGTGGACCATACTGGGTCCAACGAGGGGTGGGAGGCTGAAGTGGAGCTCGACATATCGCCCAAAATCGCCGGAGAAGAAGCAGAAGAGTGGCTCCTCTCGTCGCTGCAAAATAAGCAGCAGAAGAAAGGGAAGGCAAGGGTGGGAGAGCACAACTAACAACTCTCACGGATCGCCTCTCGCGGATCGCCCCACGATCCAACAATGTAGAGCCGTCCATGTGATCCAACGGCGCGGAGCCTGCACGCAGCCTACCCTCAGAATTACTTCTAGAAGACCACATCTAAGGGTTGTCGCTTGTCGCTAGGGTATGATCGGACGGCTGACGTTTGGAACTAGGGTTAGGCAAAACCCCGCGGGGTTTACAGGGGTTTTGAGCTGGTCAACAGGGTTTCCAAGGCTTTGACTGAGCATAACTAATTCAAAAAAAAACAAAAATATGAAACCTTCGTCGTTCGTCGTTTTATAAGACACACTAACTAGGAAAAATACTAAACTTGGTATACAGACATTTACAAAAAAACCTAGCTAGCACGATCGAGGTCAAATAAGCACCATCAATAAAAAAATCAAAAAATATAAAACCTGTGCATAATGTTGTCATGTGTGACATGCTACCTACCAAAAATCATAAACTTTGCCTATGGACATTTTCATGAAAAAACCTTCACACATATGAGCTATCACGTACAACATTTCATAGAGTCCAGGAGAGGAGGTAGGGTTCCCTTCGGTTTTTGAAAATTAAAAAAAAATCAAAAAAACACCAAAGCTTGATTTCAAAGTGAATAAGAAGGATCTGAACTTAGTTTTCCATTTTCATATTTTAAACGTGTTTTTAATGGTTTTCTATTGAAGTATTTTTTTTCAAAAAATGTAAAAATATGAATATTAATTCAATAAATAGTTAGACTTTGAATCTACACTATATAGATTGAATAGGTGTTAATAAAAAATATTTGGCTCATTTAGAGTAGGTCCAAAAAAACTTGATTACAACTGGGGTTGTTTACCCTAGCTTGGGAGCTCATTTGGAGCACGTTTCTCATGACTACAAGTTTTAGCACGCAAAAGAGATCAGATTGATCACCTAACGTTCATAATAGTTCAGCAAACTTTGCAACTCACACCACAGGGCAATGAACTTCAAGTGTTGATTCAAATTCAAAGTTTGCCTAAAATTCAAAGTTTGCCTCAGCTTTGTATTCTACCTCAAATTTCACATCAAATTACAAATAGAATTGTTACACCTTACAAGTTTTCACATTAGTTCAAATTGACGACAAAATCCTTATTAAAAATCCTTAAAGTTCAAAGTTTATGACTTGCATTCAAGTTCAAATTCAAATCTTTGCCTTGCTCCTTGTGTTATGGGATGGGTTAACCGTCTTGCTCCTGGTTTCCCTAGATGGGATATTTTGTGCTTTTGAAAGCTATGTCTTGTTGCTTCCGATCTTCACTTCTGGTGGTGGCGGTTTAGTTGAGCTTTGACTGACCGAGCAAGTGATGACCAGTTGACGGTCATTTGTGGGTTCACTAATCCTTAAAGGAACTTTAGACAAAATAACTTCCTCCACTCTTATAGCTTCAAAACCTTCATAAGCCATGGTTTCAAATTCTGCATCAGATGATGGTTCAACCCAAGTTTCTTCCTCTCTAGGTCTTTTCTGTCCTATGCCTCTAATTATCCTAGTGCTGGGTCAAACAGAAATAAGCTTAGCCATCGATAAAAAAGAGAACAAATGTAAAAAAGGTAAAGGTTGCACACATACCAAGCTGCTACTTCAGTTGCTTCATTCTCCTCTAAACTTGCTGCATTCTCCTCTGCTGCTGCATTCTCCTCTGCATTTGTTGCTGCCCATTGTTCCTCTTCTCCAAATGATGCATCAACTGGATTGGTACAAATCCTAGCAATATGCCCTAGAATACCACATCTTTTGCACCGCTGTTTTTTTACATGACCCTCTTCACCAGCTCTTATCCTGTTTTTCCTTGGTCTTCCTGGTGGTCTAGTTAGTACAGGAGAATAGAGTTTCAACCCTGGGTCTACTATGTTCCATTGGTATTTTCCCAAGAGTGCAGGCACAGCATAAGCAGCCCTAAATTTGGCAACAGAGAAATATTCAGAGCAATACTGATCAACTTCACCATCTTCACCTCCAATAACAGTCATGAGATGTAGGGCATGTATGCACGGCTTCCCGCGGATCTGCCATTGCCTACAACTACATTCGTTAGTTGCAAGGTTCACTGGATATCTCCATTCCCTATTTTTACTGCCAATGTATGTCACCTCAGCCTCGTAGAGAACAAATGTAAAAAAGGTAAAGGTTGCACACATACCAAGCTGCTACTTCAGTTGCTTCATTCTCCTCTAAACTTGCTGCATTCTCCTCTGTTGCTGCATTCTCCTCTGCATTTGCTGCTGCCCATTGTTCCTCTTCTCCAAATGATGAATCAACTGGATTGGTACAAATCCTAGCAATATGCCCTAGAATACCACATCTTTTGCACTTACGCTGTTTTTTTTACACGACCCTCTTCACCAGCTCTTATCATGTTTTTCCTTGGTCTTCCTGGTGGTCTAGTTAGTACAGGAGAATAGAGTTTCAACCCTGGGTCTACTATGTTCCATTGGTCTTTTCCCAAGAGTGCAGGCACATTTTCAGCATAAGCAGCCCTAAATTTGGCAACAGAGAAATATTCAGAGCAATACTGATCAACTTCACCATCTTCACCTCTAATAACAGTCATGAGATGTAGGGCATGTATGCACGGCTTCCCGCGGATCTGCCATTGCCTACAACTGCATTCGTTAGTTGCAAGGTTCACTGGATATCTCCATTCCCTATTTTTATTACCAATGTATGTCACCTCAGCCTCGTTTGTCGACGGTCGAATGCATTTCATCCTTAGTCCTCTTGCCTTGGCATGCAATGCCTTAATTAGAGATGGGAGCATAAGATGGCCAACATATTGTGTTTCTGCAATTCTTTTACGAAGAGCCATCTTTATCATGATCATCTGCCTGATCTTATCAAATGCTTGCCACAACAAAAGCCCTTTCACTCACTTGAACTTTGCATTGAAACACTCAGCGAGGTTATTGGTCACATAGTCTACTTTGCAGATTTCATTGAATCTGCTTCTTGACCACACCTTTCCATGATGCTCATCCATGTACTCCTTCACCAAAGGATTGTGAGCATACAACACTCTCAAATGGTGCTCATGCTTCCTCAAGCTGCATGTGTATGATGCTGGCCATAGGTTCTCATCATAAACTTTGCCTTTGAATTTATTTTTAAAATTCTATGCTAGGTGTCGCATACATTCCCTATGTTCCACTCCAGGGAATACAATTTCTACTTCAGTATATAAACCCTTGCAAGCATCTATGTGTGCAACTAAACCTGAGGGTGTACCTATAATGTTGCGCAACTGCTGCAGAAACCAGACCCAACTCTCCTCGAACTCTATGTCCAACACACCAAATGTAACTGGGAATAGCCAGTTGTGTCCATCAACTGCAAAAGTTGCTGCTAGCTGGCCTCTCCATCTTCCATTCAAAGCAGTTGCAGTGATAGCCAAATAGGGCCTACAACCATTCAGAAACCCCTGCCAGCAAGCCTTGAAACAAACAAAAGCTCTCCTGAAGCACTCCTTCTCCAGTGCCTTCCCTTTTTAATTTGTACTTAATTGTATGCTTGTCAATCTCTACCACACTCCCTGGACTAGCTGTATCCACTTCAGCTTTGAAGGTGTAAAGCAACTGAAAACTCTCATTCCATGGGCCATAAATCCTATCAAGAGCCCTTTCCTTAGCATAGAAAATCCTCATGTAAGGTATATTAATCCTGTACTTCTCAAATATCTTCCCATGGAGTGTTGTTGGACCAATTGGTGTTTCCCTCGCCCAATCCAAAATTGCATATGCCACCCATCTAGTCTTTGCAAGCTTTGATTTGTCCTTCCCCCTCCCCATCCAGGTGGGCAAGTGTGCCCCGTGTGGGTTGTTTTTTATCTGAAACAAAATGAAAAATGATGTCAAATACAATTAAGAAACAGTACACATGATCTGAATATAAAATGGATAGATAATCTAAAAAAAGATTCAGTTGTAATACCTGAATCAATTTGCTCTTTAGAATAGTGGATGCATGCAACCTCCACCTACATCTATCATAAGGGCAGTGAACAGTGAATCTTCCTGGCTCACTCCTATCAACCTCATAGGAGTTTTCAGTGAGAATGCAATATGTAGCCACTCCATTATGGCAGTCCACCATCGATTCGAATATGGTTCCTGGAGTAAGTTGAGGATTCCCCCTGTTCCACTCAATTGTTGGCATGTCCTCACCATCATATTCTGGTAAAACTAAGGAGTCGATGTTCTCCTCCCTCTCTTTATCGTCAGTGTCATCAAATCTAGCACGGCTGCTAGGTTCCTCTGGATATTCATCTTCCACCGCATGTTCACTGACTCTATCTACCAGTTCAGAGAATAGAATCTCATCCTCATCATCATGTCGAGGCACTTCCTTGTCAGGCTATGCATCTAGTTCTACATCAGGTGCAGAAGGGAGAGGAGAAGTGGCAGAATTAGCGGCAGCCGACATGTTGTGGCTTTCAGAACCACTAGGTTTACTTGGTCTCGACCTACAAGGAGTGCGAGGACGCTCGCTATTAGCAGATACATATGATTTCTGAACACCCTTCCCCTTCGGGATATGTTGTTTGTGTGCCTGAAGCACACCGCTATGGATTTTACCGAAACGGTTGTCAGCATTCAAGCTAAATAGCAATCCCAGATGCTCATCACAAGTTAATGGGACAAATCTCTGCTTGGTACTGTCGAAATATCTCAGTTCAACATCATCGGCAGGGCTCCATGCATACTCACAACGAGTGCCTCGTGGAAATCTGTGAACGGAACGCTGGTTTCTACCACTTTTGGATAGAAAATCCAGAAATCAGACACGGTTTAGTTCCATGCAGCTCGCTAGTTTCCATTCTAACCACCAGCCGGAAAGCAAGTGTAGGACCAACCCTATTCGATTGAAAGGGGGCAGTTGGGCCAAAAAGTTTCAGAAAAATTTCACTGATTCACACCAACGGTGGTCAAATACAGCCTAATTTGTGGATCTTCTAATCAATTTGAGAGGAAAGCGATGGTTACCCAGGAGGAATCCATGAATTATCCGCCTCTGATTCGACCCAATCATCTCCACGGTCGATGGGCCGGACAGGGTGCTCCCCCGACATTGCTTCCTGATCCTAGATGGGGAGAGAGGGTAGCTGAGGTGGAGGCGGCACGACTGCGGCAGAGGCAGCACGACGGCGGCAGAGGCGGCAAGACGGTGGCGGAGGGGGCGGCGCGGAAGCGACTTGATCTGATTCAGGTTACAGTGAGTGTTAGTTTTGCGGCCCCACTCGTTATCATGTAACGGTCAAAATGTGGACTCGGCTCTATGCGGCCCCACTCTTCAGAGTTAACGGTCAAGCCATTGACCCGACGACAACGTCCGTTGTGATCGGTTGTTAATACTTTTCTCGTAGTTGCGGATGCTTGCGAGGGGGTTAATCATAAGTAGGAGATTTGTTCAAGTAAGAACAACACCTAAGCACTGGTCCACCCACATATCAAATTATCAAAGTAGCGAACACAAATCAAACCAACATGATGAAAGTGACTAGATGAAATTCCCATGTGCCCTCAAGAACACTTTGCTTATCATAAGTGACCGTTTTGGCCTGTCCTTTGCTTCAAAAGGATTGGGCTACCTTGTTGCACTTTTGTTACCATTACTATTACTTGCTTGTTACAAATTATCTTGCTATCAAACTACTCGTTACTTATAATTTCACTGCTTGCACACATTACATTGCTGAAAATCGCTTGTCATTTCCTTCTGCTCCTCGTTGGGTTTGACACTCTTACTTGTCGAAAGGACTATGATTGATCCCCTATACTTGTGGGTCATCAGACTCCACCGCTCCACCGCATCGCAACGCAAGTCACTAATGGATGCGATGTCGAGCCCTCAGGTGGTTAAGTGGTTGTCACTTAGCACGTGGCATCCATTTGGAGAGAAGATTATCCCTGTGTGACACCTGTCTAGACGCGTGTCACACGAGCAAATTGAAGATGGCTAAAGCGGCGCGGCAAGGCTTGTCGTGCTACGTCCATGACATGACACTAAGCGGCGCAATTAATGTGTTTTGTCATAACTGCCAGAGTTAGGTATGATAGCACTGTTGGCTATCTAGTCATTAGATAATGACCTTTTTCCATTGTGGTAACCCCTTGGCCTATAAAAGGAGGGCCATGGCGACCGTAGTGAGGATTCGGACCCTTGGATACTGGTACGCGCGTAGCTGCTCTCGTCCTGAGACGACCTTGCCCGGCTAGAGCGCACCGCAACACTAGGTCCTCCATCAATCCACCAAAGCAGGAGTAGGGTTTTACGCTTCGCCGTAGCCCAAACCTGGGTAAAAACTGGCTGTGTCATCGTTGTTGTGCTGCTCGACGGCCTCCGCTCTTTGTGCAATGCGTCCGTCCCCTTGCCGAACCACAAAGGGGCTAACGGCCCCATAGATGGCCGTGTTGAACCACGACAATGAGAGTGCAAACATTTCTTCAAAATATAACCACCACCGTGCTCAAAAAGATTTAAGTGAAGTACCGGAGCAACTGCCTAGCTCAAATGATATAAGTGAAGCACATCGAGTATTCTAACAAATCATGATAAATGTGTGGCTCTCTCAAATAAGTATGCTCAGAGAATATGATTGTGACAACCCGAAAAGAAAACAAAGAAAAGACTCATATAATACACGACGCTCCAAGCAAAACTCATGATATGTGACGAATAAAAATATAGCTCCAAGTGAAATTACCAATAGTCGGTAGAATAAAGAGGGGATGCCTTCCAAGGCATCCCCAAGCTTAGACTCTTGAGTCTTCCTTGAATATTACCTTGAGATACCTTGGGCACTCCCAAGCTTAGGCTCTTGCTACTTATCATTCCTTCATCCATCGTAATCTCACCCAAAACTTCAAAACTTCAATCACACAAAACTCAACAAAACCTTCGTGAGATCTGTTAGTATAATAAAGCAAATCACTACTTTAGGTACTGTTGCAAACCCATTCATAACTTATTTTTGCATTATATCTATTGTATTGTAACTTCTCCATGGCTTATACCCCCCGATACAATCCATAGTTCCATGAAAACAAGCAAAACAATGCATCAAAAAATAAAATCTGTCAAAAACAGAACAATCTGTAGCAATCTGCATATTGACTATACTTCTGTAACTCTACAAAATCTGGAAAATTAGTACAACATGGAAAATTTGTATATCAATCATGGGTAAAAATTCCAGAAGCTTTTGACATTCTGATGATTTTTAAAAATTCCTGCATTGGGCTGAAAAGTTTCTCTTTTTGCACAGAATCAAATCAACTATCATCCAAACTATTCCAAAGGTCTTACTTGGCACAAACACTCATTGAAACATTAAAAACACAATCACAATAGATGCTATAATTAATTAAACACACATGAACAGAAACAAAAGGTAAAAAACTATTTTATTCATAGGGCTGCCTCCCAGCAGGCGCTATCGTTTTATGTCCCTAGCTAGGCATGATACGTAGTTTTCATGTATTGTCATGTTTGGTTTCCAACTCCTCAATTACACAACCACTTATTTTAGGAAGCCCAACACGAGCTATTCTGAAAATCACACTCCTAGGCACAAAATCAATTTTTTTGTTCTTATAGATAGGTTCTTTTATCACATCAACAAAATTTGGGTGTATGCTAATCATCTTAAGATCCTCATTCTCCTTATTAGGAGTAACACCTTTATTTAGCAACGTACATATACTTTCATTTTTATTGGGAGGAGCCTTATGAATACTCTTATCGGAGCAAAAAGCCGAGCCCAACTTATTACTAATTTCTTCTAACTTATCGATTCTAGCGGGGCTTTGTTCTAATTTCTCATTAATCACCGGCTCCTTTCCCTTCAAGGTTTTTAATGCAATTCCTACTTTAGAACCAAATTGAGTGATATGATTATGAAGTTTTTTCTCTAAATTCTCAAATGTTTGGTAGTATGCATTTTATTCTCAATAAGTTCTAACCTTTGCATAACATGTTCCAAGGTCAAGATTGTTTCATTAATAGTGATAGGTGGTGATCCCACTAAATTTCCCATAGCATTGAGAGCATCCATAGAGGGTCACATCAAGAAATTTCCTCTAGTAATAGTGTCAAGCACAAATCTATACCATGTAGTAATGCCCACATAAAAATTGCGAAGAAGAATAGTAGTGGATTGCTTACGAGTTGATCTATTATGAGCATCACAAATCCTATACCAAGCATCCTTTAAATTCTCCCGTCCCCTTTGTTTAAAATTAAGAACCTCATCTTCAGGGGTACACGTAGAAAGAGAAGAACTAGCCATAACGATAAAATGAGCACACAAAAGAAAGGCAAGTGAAAATATTTTTTATTTTTGCAAAAGAACTTTTCAGAAGTGGGGGAGATGAAAACGAGAGGCAAAGGCAATACTTGATAGTTGTTGATGATGTCTCCCCGACAACGGCACCAGAAATTCTCCCTGCTACTTGTAGATTGCATTGGTATTTTCCTCGAAGAGGAGAGGATGATGCAGTATAGTAGAGATAAGTATTTCCCTCGGTTATGAAACCAAGGTTATCAATCCAGAAGGATAACCAAGCAACAACTCGTTAACAACACCTGCACACAAACAAACAACTCCTCGCACCCAACGCGAACAAGGGGTTGTCAATCCCTTGAGGATAAAGTGTAAGACTGAACTATATGTGATAGATAGATAGATTAAACAAAAATACAAAATAAAATAAATTAATTAAAAGTGCAACAAGGTATTTTTAGAGTTTTTAGTATATGATAAAAGTAGACTCGGGGGTCATAGTTTTCACTAGAGGCTTCTCTCATAAAAATAGCATACAGTGGGTGAACAAATTACTGTTGGGCATGATAGAAAAGCAAATAATCATGACGATATCCAAGGCAATGATCATGTATATAGGCATCACATCCGAGACAAGTAGACCGAAACGATTCTGCATCTACTACTATTACTCCACACATCGACCGCTATCCAGCATGCATCTAGAGTATTAAGTCCATAAAGAACGGAGTAACGCCTTAAGCAAGATGACATGATGTAGACAAAATAAACTCACGCATGAATAACCCCCATCTTTTTACCCTTAATAGTGACGATACATACGTGTTGAGTCCCTTTCTGTCACTGGGATTGAGCACCGCAAGATCGAACCCATTACAAAGCACCTCTCCCATTTCAAGACAAATCAATATAGTTGGCCAAATCAAATCAATGGATCATAGAGAAATACGATGCTATAATAATCATGCATAAAAGAGTCCAGAGAAGAATAAAATAACTCAAATAATATTCATGGATATATCTGATCATAAATTCACAGTTCATCGGATCCCAACAAACACACTGCAAAAAGTCATAACATCGAATAAAACTCTAAGAACATCGAGGAGAACATTGTATTGAAGATCAAAAAGAGAGAATAAGCCATCTAGCTACTAACTATGGACCCGAAGGTCTGTGGTAAACTACTCACGCATCATAAAAAGGGCGGCAAGGTTGATGTAGAGCCCCTTCGTGATTGATCACCCCTCCGATGGAGTACCGGAGAAGGCCTCCAGATGGGATCTCTCGAGAACACAGGCTTGCGGTGGTGGAAAAAGTATTTTGTGGACTCCCCTGTTGGTTTCCCGATTTATGGGTATTTATAGAGGTGGAATTAGGTCAAAGGTAGCAAAGGGGGGCCACGAGGCACTAGGGTGCGCCTGCCCCCCCCAAGCATGCCCAGTGGCTTGTGGCCACCCTATCTATCTTCTGGCCCTCTCCCGAAGCTTCTAGTGTTCCTTAAGTCAGAAAAAAATCTCCAAAAAGTTTTGTGGCATTTGTACTTCGTTTGATATTAATAAGTTAGTCCCCAAAAATGATATATAATGTCTTCTAAATGTATATAAAACATCCTAGATTGATAATATAACAACATGGAATAATAATAAAATTATAGATACGTTGGAGACGTATCAAGGTTCAGGCTTAATCCTCATTGATTATCATTTGATCAATTTGATCCACATCCTCGCAGAGCTGGTGGCAAAAATGCCCCCCCCCCTCGGCTTGTGCCAAGGTTGGGAGAGCTCGTTTCTTCCAACCAGGTCAATGTATCCACGACAACCTCTTGCTCGTGCAACATGTGATGTGCTCCAGGCTTCAGTTCGTGTTGAAGTGAGTGTCAATTCTTCTCTCAACAACGAGCCTGCTCGCCAATGTTACTCATGCTTTTCATTGACGTGTTGAACTCTCTTATTTAGTGCGCCATGCAAGCGGGGATCCTAGATCAGCTCACTTCCCAACACATGGCATTGAACGCTTCTATATATGTTGTCAATGTGGTCTTTTTTCACCTTGATGCCCAGGAACTGCATATAGTCCAGATGCCCCTTGATGAGACCGCCTCTGATTTACTCACAAACTTCTACAAGTGTGTGTTGATACGTCCAAATGTGTATATAATTTTTGTTATGTCCATGTTACTTTTATATCATTTTGGTATAGTTTTGGCACAATTTTTATCAAATTATTACACCGACCTATTAATCCAATGTCTAGTGTAAATTCTTGTTTTTCATGTCTTCAGACTTTTCAAGAAAACATCGCTTTCAAGGATGAAAAAAACTGGGAATTATTCCCTGAAGTTTCCAGCCGAGATGGAGCTAGAGGGATCATGACCCACCAGAGGGGCGGTAGTGGGTCCCTGATACTTCTCAAGCGTATCTATAATTTTTGCTTGCTTTTGTGTTGTATTTTTTAATCACAATTGCATAATTTAGCACCAATTTTATCTATTTGGACTAACCTATTAATCCAGCAACAAGTGTAAGTTGTTGTTTTCAGCTGTTTTGGACTTTTTAGAAAAAAAACAACTTTTCAAGGACCAAAACATCAAAAAAATACATCTCGAAGTTTCAAACTAGGATGGATATAACCAGTACACGAGCCAACACGGGGGTGCCCTGTGGGGCTCACGCAGCCCTGGCTTGCGCCCAAGCTCTGGGCAATGAGGCGGGCCCACATGCCACCTCTCCACCACCCCGGCTCCCTGCCTTATGTATCACTGGAACCCTAAAAAAATTGAGTTTTTTTGCCGCCGCCCCTCTGTTTCATGGAGTTCCAATCTGGATACCTTTTCTGGTACTCTGCCAGAGGGGGAACCCATCATGAGAGTCATCTTCATCATCATTGTTGTCATCGTGCTTATGTGTGAGTAGTGTTCTTAGACTATGATTCCATCATAGTAGCTAGATGGCAATGTCTTCCTTGTTCTTCAATGCAACAATCACATGAGCTGCCCTCGGTAGGCAAAGTGTAAGTGGGCTTCCCCACTATATGCACCATCATGTTTTTGGCCTCAAGCTACCATCATGGCCTGTAACTCGAAGCATATCGTACATCGAAACCTCCCTAAAGCCACCATCATGGCCTCTGACTCGAAGCATAGCATACATCGAGACCACCCCTAAAAACGTACATTAAGATTCGTGGTAGTTTGTAGGTATGGATTGAACAATTTTGTTTACCCAAGGGTTTGAAAGATGGACACAAATGCTCTTGCGGGGCGTTGTTGGCCTTTTGTCAAGAGAGTGAGTGATTTCTCTTTCATTGTACAAAAGACTACTGTTTATTTATTTTGTTATATTTTGAATGATTGATATTGTTGAACAAAATATTACTTTTTTGAAAATCATCATATATCTCAATTCATACGACAATAAGACCCCAGAACAAAATCAACCTCTGATAAATTTTAACTAATTTTTATTGTTCTAGTTATATTTGAAATCAATAAATAAAACATTGCATTATTCCAAATGAAACGTTTTCAATGTATTTTTGCGTGAAATGGTTTTATTTTATCTATTGCATTTCCAAATGTTTTTTTGCATATTTCATTGTTTTGATTTTTTTTACAAAAAAGACACCTAGAATTCAACTATCTTTTTCATATTGCAGAAATTTTCATAAATAAGTCACATAGATTTCACACGAGTTTCAATAGACACAATTTCCATTTTTTGGCATATTCCGTCTCATACTTCTCCCCAAAATGGTAAGGCCGTGCGCATGATTCGCACTACTAGTGATGTCGTTCGCACTCTTCTCCTCCACGCTAGTCCACCACCATTTTGGGTGGAGGCATTGCACACCGCCATGCACCTTCTCAACCGATGCTCATCCAGTAAAACCATACCAAATACCCCTATTTCCTTCTCACCGGCAGACATCCTTGCTATGATCACCTACGAGTTTTTGGCTGCTAATGCTTTCCAAATCTCTATGCCACTAACCCCCACAAATTAGCTCCTCGGTCCATGCGTTGTGTTTTCATCGGACCCCGCGCGCATCATTGTTTCGCGCCATGTTATTTTCGACGAAACAATACTTATGTATACCCCACCCACACCACGGTCACAGGCGCACCGGCCACACCGGATCCCCCCTCAGTGACCCACCTGCGCCTGATTCTCTCCCACCTACCTCGAATGCCAGCAACCCTTGAATGGCTGCCGCATTAATCAACCAGTCTGTGAGGATTTCCTGCATTAATTACGTAATTATTGCGACCAAAATAAAACATGTTGGTTGGCTAGAATTTCTATGGTACATTTTTTTCTCTCGCCTAATTGTTGCATGCCTAGGTATGCACCTAGACGGAGGAAGCATAGTACTCGCGAACAAAGGTTGCCAACCAACCTGAAAAGCGAGGACGAGCTTGGGATGGAAAGCATGGAGCAAAGGCGGGGGAGGAGACGGGACAATGCCAAGTTTTTTTTAATTTACTGGGCAATTCACTTGCGCCATCCGACACCAGCTACTCTTAATCTCAGATCTGACCCTTCCGCCCCCAGAATACATCACATCAAACACCTCTTGCCTCTCCCGAGCACCCAGAGTCTCAGATCCCCATTTCACTCCACCTCTCCTGCCCTTCCTCAAGTGCGTCTCCATGTCGAAGAAAGGCACCGACGGTGAGGAGAGCATGGTCGTGTCGGCGCAGATGAGAAAGGCCAAGCGAGGCCCTCCCCGAAAGCGCAACCCATGCCCCGGAATCCGCCGCGTCGGCGGACGGATCTATGACCCGGAGAACGGGAAGACCTGCCACCAGGTGAGCGCCTACCATCGCGCATCTCCTCCATCCTTCTAGATCTGTCGGGGGTGGATTTGGTTGACCCTTTGTTGTTGTTCTTACAGTGTCGCCAGAAGACAACGAACTTCGCGGTGGCTTGCACGCAGCCTCGGAAGAAGGGGCTTTGTCCAATCCACTTCTGCCACAACTGCTTGTCCAACAGGTAAAAGATTTTTTCATATAGTTCATCATCTTCGTGGTCCAGCAAACTAACCATCGTAGAGCCGCTTATTCTGATTTTGTTTGCTTCCCCATGGCTTGTTTAGGTATGGTGAGGATGCCGAGGACATGACCAAGGAGGCGGGCTGGACCTGCCCCAAATGCAGGGGCATCTGCAACTGCAGCTTGTGCAGGTGAGCCAACAAAGCCGATGCACGGTTATAATAGGAGTTCTTGTGTATTTCTTTCTCAGCATGGTTTTGTTTGGCAGAAAGAAGAAAGGGGAGACCCCTACTGGAACACTGGCCCGTGCCGCCAAGGCGTTAGGGCGCTCATCCGTCCATGATCTGCTGATAAATAGCCCCGAAATGGTGGCTGCTGCACAGACGTTGTCTTCATTCCCTAAGAAGATCAAGAAGGTATAATTTTTTGTGTGTTATGCGCGTTAGAAATGGCTCAAAGGTTGATGTGATCATCGTCGGCATGCTCCCTCCATGTCTAACTTCGGGATTAGTTTTAAACCTGAATAATTGTTATTTGGTGTTTGTGTTGAGCATGAAAATTATATTTGGATCTTGTTTATTGTGAGACAGTTATTCATTTAAGTAAAAGAATAATGGTTGTTCTATTTATATGAATAATATCTTTTATGGTCATGCACCTAATGTGAATGGTTTTACTCTTGTTGTATCTCGATCGTAGTGTACACATGTTCATAATATTAATGCCAAAAGATGCAAAGTTAATGGTTTATTCTTATGGCACTACCGCTTGGGTTATATTGGTGTAAAGTGCATGAAGAAACTCCATGCTGATGGAACTTTTGGAATCACTTGATTATAAATCATTTGAAACATGCGAACCATGCCTCATGGGCAAGATGACGAAAACCCTGTTTCTCCGGTACAATGAAGCGGGCAAGTGACTTGTTGAAAATAATACATACGTATGCATGTGGTCCAATGAGTGTTGAAGCACGTGGTGGATATCGTTATTTTCTTACCTTCATGGATGATGAGCAGATATGGCTACATTTACTTAATGAAACACAAGTCATAAAAGTTCAAGGAGTTTCCGAGTGAAGTAGAGAATCATTGTAACAAGAAAATAAAATTACTACTATCTGACTGTGGAGGTGAATATTGAGTTACGAGTTTGGCACACATTTAAGACAACGTGGAATTGTTTCACAACTCACGCCACCTGAAACACCACAGCGTAATGGTGTGTCTAAACATCGTAATCTTACTCTATTGGATATGGTGCATTATATGATATATCTCTTACCGATTTGCCACTATCGTTTTTGGGGTTATGCATTAGAGATAGCCGCATTCACTTTAAACAGGGCACCATCTAAATCCGTTGAGATGACACAATATGAATTATGGGTTGGCAAGAAACCAAAATTGTCATTCTTTTCAAGTTTGGGGATGCGACCCTTATGTCAAGAGGTTTCAGCCTGATAAGCTCGAACCCAAAGCAGAGAAGTGTGTCTTCATAGGGTACCCTAAAGAGACCATTAGGTATACCTTCTATCATAGATCCGAGGGCAAGATCTTTGTTGCCAAGAATGGATCCTTTTTAGAGAAGGAGTTTCTCTTGAAAGAAGTGAGCGAGAGGAAGGTAGAGCTTGATGAGGTAACCGTACCTTCTCTCGAATTGGAGAGTAGTGCATTGCAGAAAGAAGTTCTTGTGATGCCTACACTAGCCGGAGACGAAGCTAATGTTGATGATCATAATACTTCGAATCAAGCTACTCCTGAACTTTCTATGTCGACCAGGACACGTTTCGCACAAGAGTGGTACGGTATTCCTGTCCTAGACGTCATGTCATTGGACAGCAGTGAACCCACGAACTATGAAGAAGCAATTATTAGCTCATATTCTGTAAAATGGCTTGAGGACATGAAATCCGAGATAGGATCCATGTACGAAAACCGAGTATGAACTTTGGTGGACCTGCCCGATAACTGGCAGGCCATTGAGAGCAAATGGATCTTTAAGAAGAAGACAAACGCTGGTGGTAATGTTACCATCTATAAAGCTTGACTTGTCGCAAAGGGTTTTCCACAAGTTCAAGGAGTTGAATACGATGAGACTTCCTCACCAGTAGCGATGCTGAAGTCTGTTAAGATTATGTTAGCAATTTCTGCATTTTTCGATTACGAAATCCGGCAGATGGACATCAAAACAACGTTCCTTAATGGTTTCCTTATAGGAAGAGTTCTATATGATGCAACTGGAAGGTTTTGTCGATCCCAAGGATGCTAATAAGGTATGCAAGCTCCAGCGATCCATCTGTGGACTGGTCTAGCCATCCAAAGGTATTTGTTGGGATGCATGGATCGAGATTGGGATTTGTCACTCCGTGTGGCAGAGAGATATCTCTAGGCCCTCTCAGTAATACAACATCAGAAGAAGCTTGCAAGCATGTGATTAATGAGTTTAGTCATGGGACCTTGTATTACGGAACAAGTGAAGAGACTTCCCGGTAACGAGATTGAACTAGGTATGGAGATACCGGATCGAATCTCGGGCAAGGAACATATTGCTGGACAAAGGGAATTGCATACGGGATTAACCAAATCCTTGACAATGTTGTTCAACCGATAAATATCTTCGTTGGATATGTGAGAGTCAATATGGGAATCCAGGTCCCGCTATAGATTATTGATCGAAGAGGAGTCTAGGTCATATCTGCATGTTCTCGAACCCGTAGGGTCACACACTTAACGTTCGATAGCGCAGGGTAGTATTGAGATATTCATATGGTGAAGTTCAAAAGTAGTTCAGAGTCCCGGATGGGATCCGGGACATCACGAGGAGCTCCAGAATGATCCAGAGGTAAAGATTTATATATGGAAGTCATATTCAGGGTTCCAGAAAGTGTTTTTTTCGATATTGTACCAAAAAGGTTCTAGAAGGTTCCGAAGTGGGGCTCACCTGCATGGGGCCCAGATGGACGTGGGTAGCAGGGCAAGGTCCCACACCCCTGGTCTAGGCGCACCAAGATCCTCCCCTAAAAGGAATAGGATCATATCCCGAAGGGATAAGATCGAGATCCCTAAAAAAGGGGATAACAATCGATGTGGAAGGAAATAGGAATTTTCCTTCTCCCCCCTTGGCCAACGACCATAGGGGATTGAAGGGCAAGCCACCAGCCCCCTCCATGCGTATATAAAGGTGGAGAGGTGTTGGGGCCAGCCACCCTTTCACACTTGTCCATCTCCCTCCCGTTACAACTACTCCACCTCGCGCTGATGCTTGGTGAAGCACTGCTGCAGTTCCGTTGCTGCCCCACCATGCAGTCTTATTGGTTTAGATCTCATCTACCTCTTCTCCCTCGCTTGTTGGATCAAGAAGTAGATGACACCATCAAGCCAAACGTGTGCTAATCTCGGAGGTGTCGCACATGTTGTGTTTGGATTGGATTGGATTGTGACGCAAATACGAGGACGTCAACCACGATCTTTAGATCGTTAACACTTTCGGTCTACAAGGGTACATAGATACACACTCCCATTCGTTTGCTAGCACCTTCATAAATAGATCTTTGGGTGTTTTGTAGGATTTTTTTGTTTTTCCATGCAACATTATCCATCATTATTCACCTACATTCTTACCCATTTCCACACTCATCAAATGTATGTAGTGTGACAACGGCGGTGAATTTATCAACACATCACTACACACCTTTTTCTCGAACGACAACATTATTTACCGTCTCTCTCGCTCTCAATGTTCTCCCCAAAGCTGCAAGGCCGAGTGCATGATACACACTACCAACGATGTCGTTCACACTCTTCTCCTACACGCCAATCTCTTGGGCGGAGGCGTTGCACACCGCCACACACCTCAACTGACGCCCATCCACTAAAACCACACCAAATACCCCCTATTTCCTTCTCACCAGCACACATCCTCGCTATGACCACCTACGAGTTTCCGGTTGCTTCTGCTTTCCAAATCTCTACGCCATTAGCCCCCACAAATTAGCCCCTCGGTCCACAAATTAGCTCCAATCCCGCCGCGTCATCATTTCTCGCCATGTTATTTTAGACGAAACAATACCTCCGTATACCCCACCCACACCAGCGGTCACAGGCGCACCTGCCACACCGGATGCCCCCTGTGCGATCCACTTGTGCCCAATCCACTCTGGAATCCACCTCCCACCTACCTCACACGCCAGCTGCCCTTGAATGACCGCCTCATTAATCGGCCAGTTGGTGAGGATTTTCAGCGTTAATCATGCAATTATTGCGACTAAAACAAAACACGTTGGTTGACCGATTCTATTCTATTTTCACGGTATATTTTTTTTTCATCCAACTACTGCGCGTCTAGGTTATGCTGCTCCTCAAAAATCCTATGCACCTGGAGGAAGCACCTTACTACTCACCAACAAAGGTTGCCCACCAACCCGAAAAGTGAGGACGAGCTGGGAGGGAAACCATCGAGCAAAGGCGGGGGAGGAGACGGGACAGCGCCGAGAAGGGAAAATTTCAAAATTTCCGGGGCAATTCACTGGCGCCATCCGACACCAGCTGCTCCCGCCCTTCTTACGCGGCGCGGCGCCATAATCCGAGATCTGACCCTCCTCCCGCCACCAAAATTCATCACATCAAACACCTCTCGTCTCTCCCGGGGCACCCACCTCCCGAGCTTCCTCCTCATTTCACACCCCATCTCTCCCGCCCTTCCTCGAGCGCGTCTCCATGGCGAAGAAAGGCGCCGGCGGCGAGGAGAGCGTGGTCGTGCCGGCGCAGACGGAGGAGCCCAAGCAAGGCCCTCCACGAAAGCGCAACCCGTGCCCCGGAATCCGCTGCGTCGGCGGCCGGATCTATGACCCGGAGAACGGGAAGACCTGCCACCAGGTGAGCTTCTGCCGTTGCGCAGCTCCTCCATCCTTCTGGATCTGTCGGGGGCGGATTTGGCTGACCCTTTGTTGCTGTTTTCGTCACGCGCTCGCAGTGTCGTCAGAAGACGATGGACTTCGCGGTGGCTTGCACGCAGCCCCGGAAGAAGGGGCTCTGTCCAATCCACTTCTGCCACAAGTGCCTGTTCAACAGGTAAACGATGATTTCTTCGCACAGTTTCAAGCCATCATCATCTCCGTGGTCGAGCAAACTGACCATCGTAGAGCCCCTTGGTCTGATCTGGTTTGCTTCTTTGTGGCTTGTTTAGGTATGGCGAGAACGCCGAGGACATGACCAAGGATGCGGGCTGGACCTGCCCCAAATGCAGGGGCATCTGCAACTGCAGCTTCTGCAGGTCAGCCAACGAAGCTGATGCACGGTCATAATGGGATTTCTTGTGTATTTCTCTCTTAGCTTGGTTTTGTTTGACAGAAAGAAGAAAGGGGAGACGCCTACAGGAATACTGGCCCATGCTGCCAAGGCGTCAGGGCACTCATCCGTCCATGATTTGCTGATAAAGGGCTCCGACATGGTGGTTGCTGCACAGACGCTGTCCTCGCTCCCTAAGAAGATCAAGAAGGTACAATTTTTCGCTTGGTAACTCTCTGCTGTATAATGTAATTGCTCATCATTGTTCATCTGCTTTGTTGACCCCTTTGTTAGGAACGCAAGGAGGGCAGCTTAAAGAGGGCGCTAGGGACAGATGATGCTACCGGTGGATTGTTCGCTGAAGGGGATGAGAATATTAAGACTGATCTCAATGTACTTCCTTCAGTTCCTATCAAAAAGAAGCTGAAGAAGATCAAGAAGGTACATTTTTGCCTGGCAATTCTCTGTTGTATAATGCAGTTGTTCGTTATTGTTGATCTGTTTTGCTGGCCCCTTTGTTAGGAACACAAGGAGGGCAACATAAATAAGGTGCTAGGGACAGGCGATGCTACTGATGGATTGTTGACTGAAGGGGATGAGAATACAAACACTGATCTCAATCCATTTCCTTCAGTTCCTACCAACAAGGAGCTGAAGAAGATCAAGAAGGTGGTGCATTTTTTGCTCGGTAATTCTCTGTTTTATAATGTAATTGTTTCATTATTACTGATCTGTTTTGCTGGCCCCTTTGTTAGGAACGCAAGAAGGGCAACATAAAGAAGGCCCTAGGGACAGATGATGGTACTGATGGATTGTTGGCTGAAGGGGGTGAGAATGCAAGGACTGATCTCAATGCAGTTCCTTCAGTTCCTACTGACAAGGAGCTGAAGAAGATCAAGAAGGTGGTGCATTTTTTGCTTGGTAACTCTCTGTTTTATAATGTAATTGTTCATTATTACTGATCTGTTTTGCTGGCCCCTTTGTTAGGAACGCAAGAAGGGCAACATAAAGAGGGCCCTAGGGACAGATGATGGTACTGATGGATTGTTGGCTCAAGGGGATGACAATACAGGGACTGATCTCAATGCACTTCCTCCAGTTCCCATCAGCAAGAAGCTGAAAAAGGGCAACCACAGGGTAGATGGCATGACTGCTGATGAAAAGTGCCCTGTTGAAATTAAGGGCGAACTTCACATTAGGAATGAGAGCACTGATGTCCCAGAGACCAAAATTGAGCTACCCATAGGTACTCCAGTCACTGACATTGCAGGGGCTGAGCTGGAGGTTGATGATGTTGGGTCTGCACTTCAGTTTCATGAATTCTGCCGCACATTTGCAGAGGTACTTATGTCAAGACAATCTTTCAGCTTTTACTTTCTTGTTCTGTTGTGTGCAATACAAGCACCATGAGCTCTCTTATGGACTAAAGAAAATATTCTTGTGCTGCATTTCTTTTTATGTTGATGCAAGGTTTGTCATTGGTTATGTATAACTGGTTCTTGTTTAAAAAAAGTTTATGTCTGCAGAACAGAAAAAGGTGTTGTTGCATTATGTAATTGTTGTTTCAGCCTTTCAGGCCAATGTTAGAACTAAAGCAAAGTGATGTCAGCAGCTTCTCCTTTTTTTTGTTACATTATCCTATGTTTGTTCTGTTGTAGAGCAGTCAGCCATGCCATTAGGCTTTAGTGCACATATTTAATCAAATGCAAATAGTATTTTAAAGTTATATAAAATTCATAGTTGTCCAGAATGAGAGTGGCAGCCATGGTGAAATACTGACACATGATAACGGTAACACTGTTTTGAGACGATCCAAATAAGCTGTATAAATTTCAAAGATATTTATTTGCTCATGCAGACATGCATTTTAAGACTATATTGGTGATCAGGACGTGTGTGTATGCTAGTGCATCTATCTCTGATGATCTGCATGCGTGATTTGACCAACCACCAGAAAGTGTAATATTTGTCTTACATTTCAGATTCATCCTATATTGTCAAGGATAATTTTATACACTAGATGATACCCTGCATGCTGTTGTGGGAGTTGGTTGCAATATATTTTAATACTTGTTTGTGTGGAGCGTGAATATTTGGTTAAATTGTAAGATTTTAGAAGGCACAGTGATAGTATATTATATTGAATTGCTTATTTTTCTTAGAGCAGCCTTTTGTCTTCATAAGCTAGTCTTAAAAAGGGTCTTGTTTCCATGGTTTAACATGTTAATATGGCACCTTGTGGCTGTTGGAATATAATTTGTTTTGTAAATGGAATAATGTTGCAAATGCTTTTTTTGCGCAGGTGCTTAAAATAAGAAAGGGACAGCCAGAAAAAATTCTTCAAGTCATCACTGGAGGAGGCCGTATCGGGCGAGAGGTGCCTTCAGTTGTTGCTGACCTTCACATTAGTTTGTTGTCTGTCATCCAAGAAGACAGAGAAGAGAAGTACATACATTCTGAATTGATATTTCTTTGTTGTTGTGTTTAAACTGATTGTTAAATGACTAAATGAGGTTATTTTGTTCATAGCCCTTCGGACTATTCAAGGAATGGTGATGCTTGGATAATTGATACTGGCAAATATATTAGTGAATCCACAGTTATCTCGAAGGAACTGCCTCTTGATTGTTTAAGTCAAGGGGTATTAGGATATAAAAAATTGAGCCCTTCTTTAAAGCTGCATGTGCTGAATTTTCTGTGTGATGAGGCCCTTTCTACTACGTAAGTACTGCCTACTGTATTTGCTGTAGTAGTTCACTTCACTATTTTACTTTCATATCAATAATATTTTGTTTTTGTTCAGAACATTAAAGAACTGGGTTCTCAAACAGCATGAAAGTGCAACTGAGAGAAAGGTTGCTGCAAGGGAAAAATTCCGTGCTGTCAAGGAAAAGGTAAGAGAGCTCGGTCAACCTTTTTTATGTGTGTCTAGTCACTTGCTTTTGCACTAATAAACAACCACTTTCCTCTGGTTTTATAGGAAAAGGAGCTTAAAGAAAAACTAACGATTAAGATGGCTAAACCAAGGTTTTTGAGAAATGGAGCAGAAATCAATAGTCTCGTTTCTCAAATTAAGGAGGCATATGAAGACAAGAAGGCAGTAATAGATGGTCTGAACATTATGAATTTATATATCTACATTTTTTTATCTTTCTGCATCTCATTAGTTCTCCGTATGCTTGATGTTTTGCAGTTTCTTTAATATATCTTGTATTGTGCTTGGTTTAGCTTTCTGCACTTTCTTCAAGATTTAGCTTGAGTTTGTGTTCAAGAAATGTCACCAGTTCATTTATACCCCTGTATATGTGAATTCACTTTCAGTTTTGTTAATTGAGTGTTAAGCCTGTGTATATTTTCATTGCGGTACTAATATTTTTCTGCAGCTCGACAGAACATTAAACATGTATGCACTTGCTAAGTTTCTTAGTTGCACGTAGCCATGTGTCTTTTTCTGGATGTGAAGTAACTAAAGAACATGCTCAGCCTTCAGTTTCATTCCAAACATAACACTGTTTAAAAAATATATATCTTATTCTGTTATGTGCAAGGCACTGAGCTGTGTGAACTAATTATCTTTTGTTACCTCAATTATGGCAATATTAGAGGAGAAGCTGGGAGGTCTAGTTAGGAAAAAGCCTGTCAGGATAGACGAAGGGGTTGCGTACTGGAAGCTGGATGGTTATTGTGAAAAGACAGCAATAATGCGCCAAGGTTTGTCTGAAGTTATTATGCAATACCCTTTCATGTTACTCATTTATATTGTTGTAGTTAGTGACTACTAATATCATATTTGTATCAGAGTTTGACGCAACAGAGAACACTGACAAGTGGTTTATGTTCACCGAGGAAGAAGAAAAAGTAATCAAAGGTCATGTAGCCCCAAGGTAAGGAGTTTACCATTTATTTAGAAGTTTTGTTTTCCTTTATGAAGATAGTATACTTGTTTAAGAACTATCAATTCACTAAAGTTTAGATCCCCAATTTTTCATTGTTGCACGGTGCTATCGTTATTTGACAAGTCTGTCTAGCAATGTAACCAAAGTATAATCATGAGTTTCTCTTGGTTCCCACTTACTAGTATATGTCCTGTTGAGATTATTCACATCTAACTTGGGCCCTGTTGTAACTGGTTAATATAGGCCCCAGTTGAAGCGCAAAAACAAAAAACATACCTTGGCTGGGCACAATGCTCTACCGATCTCAAGCTCCATGAAAACTCAGACTCCTGTTTCAGCTGTTTGAAGGTATTTATTTGATCCTTTTGCTGTTCATTTTTCCTAGACCCAATGGCATGCCACACTTCCATACAACCGAGACTGAAATGTGTTATGTTACAATGGCACCGTCATGAGAGCGCATTTTTGGAACCTGGGTACATGTGAACCCAATTTTGAAAACTTGGAGAAAGTTGTTTTTGTAAGCTGTGAAAAATTATGAGAAAAAAAACCCCCACAAGTAGATGGTTGGTGGAAAGTTGTCCTTGTGAATTCCTACCTACCCAACACCTACATGCATGGGTTTCATTGTAATTTTTCATATGTCAAACACTTGAGTGGTCATTTTTGATACGTTTGGAAATGTGGCTGATGGCACGTCATTGAATGTTTTGTTTTGGCAGGTGGATGAGCTATGCTAGCCGAGGAATGGAGTGCTTCAGAGGATATAAGTGGCTGAGCTTTGCTGTAGGGAAGTTACGCAGCTGCAGAAGAGCCTTACACAGCTGCAGAAGAGCCAACAACTATATGAAGATGCAGTCACAGCATTCTATTCCCTGGGTCATGCCACGTTTTGTCTGGATTGGAACTTTGGAAGTTATTATTTCTACATCGCAATTGTTCTGTACATGTTATTACTAGTTTAAGGGAAGGTTTCTATGAAACATCCATTGCATTGGTCTGAACAATCATCGTTTGAATGTTGTCACTATGGTTGTATAATCAATCGTCCTGCAGCATGCATGTACCAACAAATTGACTTCACTGTACTGTATCTGGTGATCATGTTATTACTCATATGCTCCTACTCTTTTATGGTCGTCTTATGCTACTCTGGATGAGAGCTGTGTATGTCATGCCACATATGTCAAACTTATGCATGTCATACTGTAGTGGGTTTATGATGTGCATGATCAAGCTGTTATGTTGATCATTGTTTTTGCTCCTTATGTCATGCTGACCATTTTGCTATTTTTCTTCCTATACAAACTGTGCGAAGGCGGAAAGCGTCTTACCCTCGTATGAGGGGGCGCCGTGCATGTTTATAGGCAGGGGCGCACATCCTTGATAGCGCATACAAGTTGGTAAGATTACATGCTTGGAGGAGAAGGGATAAGAGAGAATAGAGGGTTCGGTTTACAGGAGATAAGTATCATCTATCCAACCGAAAGCACTTAAACATCTATCTCTATCTATCCCTATGTCACGTACAATGTTGCGTTTAACACCCTCCCTTAATCACAACTTTATCAAGTTGAGATTATGCTTGAAGTCTTCAATACTCCGTGTGGGCAAAGCTGAAGGAAATATGCCCTAGAGGCAATAATAAAGTTATTATTTATTTCCTTATTTCATGATAAATGTCTATTATTCATGCTAGAATTGTATTAACCGGAAACATAATACATGTGTGAATATATAGACAAACAGAGTGTCACTAGTATGCCTCTACTTGACTAGCTTGTTAATCAAAGATGGTTATGTTTCCTAACCATGAACAAAGAGTTGTTATTTGATTAACGGATCACATCATTAGTTGAATGATCGATTGACATGACCCATTCCGTTAGCTTAGCACCGATCGTTTAGTATGTTGCTATTGCTTTCTTCATGACTTATACATGTTCCTATGACTATGAGATTATGCAACTCCGTTTACGGAGGAACACTTTGTGTGCTACCAAAGCGTCTAGCGAATCGGGTGATTATAAAGGTGCTCTCTGGTGTCTCCAAAGGTACTTGTTGGGTTGGCGTATTTGAGATTAGGATTTGTCACTCCGAATGTCGGAGAGGTATCTCTGGGCCCTCTCGGTAATACACATCACTTAAGCCTTGCAAGCATTTCAACTAATGAGTTAGTTGGGAGATGATGTATTACGGAACGAGTAAAGAGACTTGCCGGTAACGAGATTGAACTAGGTATTGGATACCGACGATCGAATCTCGGGCAAGTAACATACCGATGACAAAGGAACAACGTATGTTGTTGTGCGGTTTGACCGATAAAGATCTTCGTAGAATATGTAGGAACCAATATGGGCATCAGGTCCCGCTATTGGTTATTGACCGGAGACATGTCTCGGTCATGTCTACATTGTTCTCGAACCGTAGGGTCCATGCACGCTTAAGGTTTCGATGACAATTATATTATGAGTTTATGTATTTTGATGTACCGAAAGTTGTTGAGTCCGGATATGATCACGGACATGACGAGGAGTCTCGAAATGGTCGAGACATAAAGATTGATATATTGGACGGATATATTTGGACACCGGAAAGGTTCCGGAGAAGTTTGGAGCTCCGGAGGTTACTGGAACCCCGGGAGGTATATGGGCCTTATTGGGCCCATGTAGGAGGAAGAGAGAAGGAGCAAGGGAGGCGCGCCCCAAGCCCAATCCGAATTGGGGGGGCCGCCCCTTCCTTTCTCCTTCCCTCTCTTCCTTCCTACTACTAGTACTACTTCCTAATACTAGTACTCCTTCCTTCCCTCCAAATAAGATAAGGAAAGAGAGGAAACCTACTTGGAGTAGGTTTCCCCTCCCTATGGCGCCCCTTGAGGCCGCCACCTCCTCCCTCCCTCCTTTATATACGGGGTAAGGGGCACCCTAGGACACACAAGTTGATCATTGATCGTTCCTTAGCCGTTTGCGGTGCCCCCTCCACGATATTACACCTCGATCATATTGTAGCGGTGCTTAGGCGAAGCCTGCGACAGAGAACATCAAGATCGTCACCACGCCGTCGTCTTGTGGAACTCCCCTCGAGCCTCTCTGGATTGGAGATCGAGGTGCGTCATCGAGCTGTACGCGTGTCAAGAACTCGGAGGTGCCGGAGTAACGGTGCTTGGATCGGTTGGACCGGGAGGACGTACGACTACTTCCTCTACGTTGCGTCAACGCTTCCGCTTCGGTCTACGAGGGTACGTAGACAACACTCTCCCCTCTTGTTGCTATGCATCACCATGATCTTGCGTGTGCGTAGGAATTTTTTTGAAATTACTACGTTCCCAACAGTGGTATCAGAGCCTAGGTTTTTATGGTTTGATGTTATATGCACGAGTAGAACACAAGTGAGTTGTGGGCGATATAAGTCATATTGCTTACCAGCTTGTCATACTTTGGTTCGGCGGTATTGTTGGATGAAGCGGCCCGGACCGACATTACGCGTACGCTTACGTGAGACTGGTTTTACCGCCGTGCTTTGCACACAGGTGACTAGCGGGTGTCAGTTTCTCCAACTTTAGTTGAACCGAGTGTGGCTACGCCCGGTCCTTGCGAAGGTTAAAACAACATCAACTTGACAAACTATCGTTGTGGTTTTGATGCGTAGGTGAGATTGGTTCTTGCTTAAGCCCGTAGCAGCCACGTAAAACTTGCAACAACAAAGTAGAGGACGTCTAACTTGTTTTTGCAGGGCATGTTGTGATGTGATATGACCAAGACATGATGCTATATTTTATTGTATGAGATGATCATGTTTTGTAACCGAAGTTATCGGCAATGGCAGGAGCCATATGGTTGTCGCTTTATTGTATGAAATGCAAACGCATACGTAATTACTTTACTTTATCACTAAGCGGTAGCGATAGTTGTAGAAGCAATAGATGGCGTGGCGACAACGATGCTACGATGGAGATCAAGGTGTCGCACCGGTGGCGATGGTGATCATGATGGTGCTTGGAGATGGAGATCACAAGCACAAGATGATGATGGCCATATCATATCACTTATATTGATTGCATGTGATGTTTATCTTTTATGCATCTTATCTTGCTTTGATCGACGGTAGCATTTTAAGATGATCTCTCACTAAAAATTATCAAGAAGTGTTCTCCCTGAGTATGCACCGTTGCCAAAGTTCGTCGTGCCCGGACACCACGTGATGATCGGGTGTGATAAGCTCTCGTCCATCTACAACGGGTGCAAGCCAGTTTTGCACACGCAGAATACTCGAGTTAAACTTGACGAGCCTAGCATATGCAGATATGGCCTCGGAACACGGAGACCGAAAGGTCGGCGTGAATCATATAGTAGATATGATCAACATAATGATGTTCACCATTGAAAACTACTCCATCTCACGTGATGATCGGTTATGGTTTAGTTGATTTGGATCACGTGATCACTTAGAGGATTAGAGGGATGTCTATCTAAGTGGGAGTTCTTAAGTAATATGATTAATTGAACTTTAATTTATCATGAACTTAGTCCTGGTAGTATTTTGCAAATTATGTTGTAAGATCAATAGCTTGCGTTGTTGCTTTCATATGTTTATTTTGATATGTTCCTAGAGAAAATTGTGTTGAAAAATGTTAGTAGAAATGATACGGATTGGATCCGTGATCCGAGGTTTATCCTCATTGCTGCCTGAGAAGAAATATGTCCTTAATGCACCGCTAGGTGAGCGAGACCTATTGCAGGAGCGGATCTGAGGCGTTATGAGCGTTTGGCTAGCTCAATATGATGACTACTTGATAGTTTTGTGCACCATGCTTTATGGCTTAGAATCGGGATTTCAAAGATGTTTTGAACATCATGGACCATATGAGATGTTCCAGAATTGAAGTTAATATTTCAAGCAAATACCGAGTTGAGAGATATGAAGTCTCCAACAAGTTCTATAGCTAAAAGATGGAGGAGAATCGCTCAACTAGTGAGCATGTACTCAGATTGTCTGGGTACTACAATCGCTTGAATCAAGTGGGAGTTAATCTTCCAGATAAGATAGTGATTGACAGAATTCTCTAGTCACCATCACCAAGTTAGTAGAACTTCGTGATGAACTATAATATGCAAGGGATGATGAAAATGATTCCCGAGTTTCCATGATGATGAAATCGATGAAGGTAGAAATCAAGAAAGAACATCAAGTGTTGATGGTTAACAAGACCACTAGTTTCAAGAAAAGGGAAAAGGGATAGAAGGGAACTTCAAGAAGAACGGCAAGCAAGTTGCTGCTCAAGTGAAGAAGCCCAAGTCTGGACCTAAGCCTGAGACTAAGTGCTTCTACTACAAAGGGACTGGTCACTGGAAGCAGAACTACCCCAAGTATTTGGCGGATAAGAAGGATGGCAAAGTGAATAAAGGTATATTTGATATACATGTTATTGATGTGTACTTTACTAGTGTTTATAGCAACCCATCGGTATTTGGTACTGGTTCAGTTGCTAAGAGTAGTAACTCGAAACGGGAGTTGCAGAATAAACAGAAACTAGTTAAGGCTGAAGTGACGATGTGTGTTGAAAGTAGTTTCAAGATTGATATGATCATCATCACACACTCCCTATACTTTCGGGATTAGTGTTGAACCTAAATAAATGTTATTTGGTGTTTGCGTTAAGCATGAATATGATTTGATCGTGTTTATTGCAATACGGTTATTCATTTGAGTAAGAGAATAAACTGTTGTTCTGTTTACATGAATAAAACCTTATATGGTTACACATCCAATGAAAATCGTTCATTGGATCTCGATCGTAGTGATACACATATTCATAATATTGAAACCAAAAGATGCAAAGTTAATGATAGTGCAACTTATTTGTGGCACTGCCGTTTAGGTCATATTGGTGTAAAGCACATGAAGAAACTCCATGCTGATGGGATTTTGGAATCACTTGATTATGAATCACTTGATGCTTGTGAACCATGCCTCATGGGCAAGATGACTAAGACTCCGTTCTCCGGAACATTGGAGCGAGCAACAGATTTGTTGGAAATCATACATACTGATGTATGTGGTCCGATGAATATTAAGGCTCGCGACAAGTATCATTATTTTTTGACCTTCACAGATGATTTGAGCAGATATGGGTATATCTACTTGATGAAACATAAGTCTGAAATAGTTGAAAGGTTCAAAGAATTTCAGAGTGAATTGGAAAAATCATCGTAACAAGAAAAATAAAGTTTCTACGATCTGATCGCAGAGACAAATATTTGAGTTACGAGTTTGGTCTTCAATTAAAACAATGTGGAATAGTTTCACAAATTCATGCCACCTGGAACACTACATCATAATGGTGTGTCCGAACGTCATAACCGTACTTTATTGGATATAGTACAATCTATGATGTTTCTTACCGATTTACTAATATCGTTTTGGGATCATGCATTAGAGACAACTGCATTCACGTTAAATAGGGCACCATCAAAATCCGTTGAGACGATGCCTTATGAACAGTGGTTTGGCAAGAAACCAAAGTTGTCGTTTCTTAAAGTTTGGGGCTGCGATGCTTATGTGAAAAAGTTTCAACCTGATAAGCTCAAACCCAAATCGGAGAAGTGCGTCTTCATAGAATACCCAAAGGTAACTATTGGGTACACCTTCTATCACAGATCCGAAGGCAAGTTATTCATTGCTAAGATGGATCCTTTCCAGAGAAGGAGTTTCTCTCGAAAGAAGTGAGTGGGAGGAAAGTAGAGCTTGATAAGGTAATTTGTACCTTCTCCCGAATTGGAAAGTAGTTCATCACTGAAATCAGTTCCAGTGATTTCTACACCAATTAGTGAGGAAGCTAATGATGATGATCATGAAACTTCAGATCAAGTTACTACAGAACCTCGTAGGTCTTCCAGAGTACAGTCCGCACGAGTGGTACGGTAATCCACATTACGAAAGTCATGTTACTAGACCATGATAAACCTACGAACTATGAGGAAGCGATGATGAGCCCAGATTCCGCGAAATGGCTTGAGGCCATGAAATCTGAGATGAGATCCATGTATGAGAACAAAGTGTGGACTTTGGTGGAGTTGCCCGATGATCGGCAAGCCATAGAAAATAAATGGATCTTCAAAGAGGAAGATGGCCGCAGATAGTAGTGTTACTATCTACAAAGCTAGACTTGTCGAAAAAGGTTTTTGACAAAGTTCAAGATGTTGAATACAATGAGATTTTCTCACTCGTATCGATGCTTAAAAGTCTGTCCGAATCATGTTAGCAATTGCCGCATTTTATGAAATCTGGCAAATGGATAAACAAAACTTCATTCCTTAATGGAGTTATTAAAGAAGAGTTGTATGTGATGCAACCAAGAGGTTTTGTCGATCCTAAAGGTGTTAACAAAATGTGCATCTATGGACTGGTGCAAGCATCTCGGAGTTGGAATATACGCTTTGATAAGTTGATCAAAGCATATAGTTTATCTGAGACTTGCGGTGAAGCACTGTATTTACTAGAAAGTGAGTGGGAGCACTACTGACATTTCGATAAGTATATGTGAATGACATATTGTAGATCGGAAATAATGTAGAATTATTCGCAAAGCATAAAGGAGTGTTTGAAAGGAGTTTTTCAAAGAAAGACCTCGGTGAAGCTGCTTACATATTGAGCATCAAGATCTATAGAGATAGATAAAGGCGCTTGATAAGTTTTTTCAATGAGTACATACCTTGACAAGATTTTGAAGTAGTTCAAAATGGAGCATCAAAGAAAGAGTTCTTGCACGTGTTACAAGGTGTGAAATTGAGTAAGACTCAAAACCCGACCACGGCAGAAGATAGAAAGAGAATGAAAGTCATTCCCTATGCCTTGGCCATAGGTTCTATAAAGTATGCCATGCGTGTACCGGATCTATTGTATACCCTACACTGAGTTTGGCAAGGAGTACAATAGTGATCTAGGAGTAGATCCTTTGGACAGCGGTCAAAATTATCCTTAGTGGAATAAGGATATGTTTCTCGATTATGGAAGTGACAAAAGGTTAAATGCGTAAAGGGTTACGTCGATGCAAGTTTTGACACCGATCTGGATGACTCTAAGTCTCGATCTAGATACATATTGAAAGTGGGAGCAATAAGCTAGAGTAGCTCCGTGCAGAGCATTGTAGACATAGAAAATTGCAAAATACATAACGGATCTGAATGTGAAAGACCCGTTGACTAAGATTCTCTCACAAGCAAAACATGATCACACCTTAATACTCTTTGGGTGTTAATCACATAGCGATGTGAACTAGATTACTGAATCTAGTAAACCCTTTGGGTGTTGATCACATGACGATGTGAACTATGGGTGTTAATCACATGGTGATGTGAACTATGGGTGTTAATCACATGGTGATGTGAACTAGATTATTGACTCTAGTGCAAGTGGGAGACTGAAGGAAATATGCCCTAGAGGCAATAATAAAGTTATTATTTATTTCCTTATTTCATGATAAATGTCTATTATTCATGCTAGAATTGTATTAACCGGAAACATAATACATGTGTGAATATATAGACAAGCAGAGTGTCACTAGTATGCCTCTACTTGACTAGCTTGTTAATCAAAGATGGTTATGTTTCCTAACCATGAACAAAGAGTTGTTATTTGATTAACGGGATCACATCATTAGTTGAATGATCGATTGACATGACCCATTCCGTTAGCTTAGCACCCGATCGTTTAGTATGTTGCTATTGCTTTCTTCATGACTTATACATGTTCCTATGACTATGAGATTATGCAACTCCGTTTACGGAGGAACACTTTGTGTGCTACCAAAGCGTCAGCGAATCGGGTGATTATAAAGGTGCTCTCTGGTGTCTCCAAAGGTACTTGTTGGGTTGGCGTATTTCGAGATTAGGATTTGTCACTCCGAATGTCGGAGAGGTATCTCTGGGCCCTCTCGGTAATACACATCACTTAAGCCTTGCAAGCATTTCAACTAATGAGTTAGTTGGGAGATGATGTATTACAGAACGAGTAAAGAGACCTGCCGGTAACGAGATTGAACTAGGTATTGGATACCGACAATCGAATCTCGGGCAAGTAACATACCGATGACAAAGGGAACAACGTATGTTGTTGTGCGGTTTGACCGATAAAGATCTTCGTAGAATATGTAGGAACCAATATGGGCATCCAGGTCCCGCTATTGGTTATTGACCGGAGACATGTCTCGGTCATGTCTACATTGTTCTCAAACCGTAGGGTCCATGCGCTTAAGGTTTCGATGACAATTATATTATGAGTTTATGTATTTTGATGTACCGAAGTTGTTGAGTCCGGATATGATCACGGACATGACGAGGAGTCTCGAAATGGTCGAGACATAAAGATTGATATATTGGACGGATATATTTGGACACCGGAAAGGTTAGGAGAAGTTTGGAGCTCCGGAGGTTACTGGAACCCCGGGAGGTATATGGGCCTTATTGGGCCCATGTAGGAGGAAGAGAGAAAGAGCAAGGGAGGCGCGCCCCAAGCCCAATCCGAATGGGGAGGGGGCGGCCCCTTCCTTTCTCCTTCCCCTCTCTTCCTTCCTACTACTAGTACTACTTCCTAATACTAGTACTCCTTCCTTCCCCTCCAAATAAGATAAGGAAAGAGAGGAAACCTACTTGGAGTAGGTTTCCCCTCCTATGGCGCGCCCCTTGAGGCCGGCCACCTCCTCCTCCCTCCTTTATATACGGGGTAAGGGGCACCCTAGGACACACAAGTTGATCATTGATCGTTCCTTAGCCGTGTGCGGTGCCCCTCCACGATATTACACTTCGATCATATTGCAGCGGTGCTTAGCGAAGCCTGCGACAGAGAACATCAAGATCGTCACCACGCCGTCGTCTTGTGGAACTCCCCTCGGAGCCTCTCTTTGGATTGGAGGTCGAGGTGCGTCATCGAGCTGTACGCGTGTCAAGAACACGGAGGTGCCGGAGTAACGGTGCTTGGATCGGTTGGACCGGGAGGACGTACAACTACTTCCTCTACGTTGCGTCAACGCTTCCGCTTCGGTCTACGAGGGTACGTAGACAACACTCTCCCCTCTTGTTGCTATGCATCACCATGATCTTACGTGTGCGTAGGAATTTTTTTTGAAATTACTACTTTCCCCAACAAAAGCTTTGGTGAATCCATCTGCAACTTGATCTCTAGAGTGCACAAACCGAATGTCAAGTTGCTTATTAGCAACCCTTTCTCTGACAGAGTGGAAATCTATCTCTATGTGTTTTGTTCTGGCATGAAACACAGGATTAGCAGACAGATATGTAGCACCAAGATTGTCACACCACAAACATGGAGCTCTAGTGTTTCTCACACCAAGTTCCTTAAGAATGGATTGAACCCATATAATTTCTGCTGTTGCATTTGCCAATGCTTTGTATTCTGCCTCTGTACTGGATCTAGACACAGTTGCCTGTTTCCTTGCACTCCATGATATCAAGTTAGGACCAAAAATACTGCAAACCCACCGATTGGGCGCCTATCATCTAGGCTGCCTGCCCAATCGAATCGAGAAGGCATCGATCAAAGTAGATGGTGACTTGCTGAAATTAAGGCCAATGCTCAAAGTATTTTGACATATCGACTATCGTTTTTGTGATCCAATGAGAAGTGGGTGCATGAAGAAACTGGCATACTTTGTTGACAGCAAAGGAAATATCAGGTCTTGTCAATGTTAAGTACTACAATGCACCTACCAAGCTCCTGTATTTAGTGCTGTCTTCTTTACTTAGGAGAGTACCTTCTGTAAGAGACAGTTTTTCAGAACTTGACAAAGGAGTAGATGAGGGTTTACAACCTTGCAAGCCAGCCTTTTTGACCAAATCAGTGGCATATTTTTCCTGGGAAAGATGAATCCCATCATCATGTTTCTTCACTTCAATCCCTAGGAAATAATGAAGATCTCCAAGATCCTTAAGAGCAAAATCTGCACTCAAATCTTTTAACAATCCAGCTATTGCCTCATTAGATGAACTTGTCACAATAATATCATCAACATAAATGAGGACAAATATGGATGTGTTCAATTTATTGTAAATGAACAATGAGGTGTCAGACTTGGACGGAACAAAACCAAGTGTTTGCATCTTATGGCAGAGACGTGAGTACCATGCTCGTGGTGCTTGCTTTAACCCATACAGTGCTTTGTCAAGTTTGCATACAAGTGAGGGTGCATTTTTATTTTCAAACCCAGGAGGTTGTTTCATGTATACCTCCTCTTCCAGAACGCCATGCAGAAACGCATTCTTAACATCCAGTTGTCTGAGACTCCAGCCCCTGGAAACAACAATGGACAAAACAAGACGTATGGTTGCGGCTTTAACAACGGGACTAAAAGTATCCTCATAGTCTATTCCATACCGCTGCTTAAAACCCTTGGCAACAAGCCTTGCCTTATACCGATCAATGGTTCCATCAGATTTCCTTTTTATTCTGAAGACCCATTTGCAATCAATAAGATTTTTACCTTGCTGTGAGGGAACTAGATGCCACGTGTTATTTTCCTCTAGTGCGAAAATTTCTTCCTTCATTGCATTTTTCCATTTTTCATCACGCAGTGCTTCCTGAAGAGTGCTCGGCTCTCCTGGTTCACTTGTTGAACAGACTAGGCCATATTTTGTTACATGCTTATAATCAACAGGTTTGATCAAACCTTGTTGTAGCCTTGTTCTTCTTGTTGATGGTGCAGCAGGATCAGTCGGCGCAGAGGATCCCGAAGCAGGAACAGGAGTCCTGGACGCTGCAACATCCGAGGCAGATTCGCCTCGTGCATCTCCTGGATCTTCTGTGGCTGCATCTCGTGATCCAGGTGTTGTGGAGGCCGCAGAAGATCCCGGCTGGCCGACCGGCTCGTCACGGGCGCATGATTGCGTGGGGCCGACCAGATCAGCACCGGATCCGGCGCCCGTCAGTCGCGGCTCAGCCCGCCGCTTGTAGCGGCGCAACTCGTCAGGGAAGCGCGCGCTGCGTTGGCCACCTGGGGGCTGCCAGCTGTGAGGCGACGAGTGGGGCAGAGCAGCCGTGGGGCCACCTCCAGCAGGCGCGGGGCCACCTCCAGCCGCGCTCGGTTGCGTGGCATGCGCGGGTTCGCTGACGGTTGCGCGGGCATGCGACGCTGCTGTCGGCTCTGACGCGTCAGCCCGCACCGATCCCTGCGCAGATTGCCTGCGCTGCTGCTCCTGCAGCGATCCCAAGGCGGATCCGGCGAGTTCCAAGGCTGATTTGCTCCCCGTGTCACGACACATGAAATTTGGTATTTTGGACGTGATTTGTGCATCATTTTCTTCTCCGTTTTCGCTGCTGTTTTCTCCTGCAACATCACAAAGCTCATGGGTACAGTTAGGAGGGTTAGTCATTGGTTGATCAGCACAATTATTTTCTCCCCCGTGATCAACGCCGGAGAGATGAGATGGCAAAAGAAGGATTTCTTTGCGAAGTAAGGCGTCGACATTTGGATGAAGATCAGCAAAAGGAAATTTGGTTTCATCAAAGATCACATCGCGAGAAATATAGACACGACCAGTGGAGATGTCAAGGCACTTGACACCTTTGTGAAGTGGACTATACCCAAGAAAAGCACATTGCTTTGATCGAAACATGAGTTTGCGATTGTTGTATGGGCGAAGATTAGGCCAACAGGCACACCCAAACACACGAAGTGATTTGTAGTCGGGTTTAACATGAAGTAGCCTTTCTGTTGGAGTTTCATTATTGATGACACGACTAGGAAGCATGTTGATAATGTGGACAACTGCAAGAAAATCTTTATCCCAAAACTTAAGGGGCATAGAGGCGCCAGCTAAGAGAGCGAGTCCTACCTCCACAATGTGTCTGTGCTTACGTTCTGCCGAACCGTTTTGTTGGTGAGCGTGGAAACAGGACACGTGATGAGAGATGCCAAGACTTTGGAAGAAAGAGTTGAACTTTTCGTACTCTCCCTCCCAGTCTGATTGAACAGCAATGATCTTGCTGTCAAACTTGCGCTCAACAAGAGCTTGAAAGTTTTGGAAAACTTGAAAGACCTCGGATCTTTTCTTAAGAAGATAAATCCAAGAGTATTTACTGTAGTCATCAATAAAGCTTACGTAATAGGTCTGTCGACCAACGGAGCTAGGGGCAGGACCCCAAACATCAGAGAAAATTAATTGCAAAGGTTTTGTAGACACACTAGTTGATATTGGATATGGTAACTGATGGCTCTTAGCATGTTGACATGAATCACAAACTGTTTCAATATTACGCTCACCAACAAACGGGAGCTTATTTTTCCTAAGCAATCTTTCAACTAAAGAAAAAGAGGCATGTCCTAATCGATCATGCCATCATGTTGACGAAAGTTTGGCAACACCATAGGCATGTTTATTGAATCTTCGACGCTCCGGAAGCAACGGGTAGAGTCCTCGAACGCATCTACCTCAATAAAGCACTTTCTTCGTTGCCTGATCCTTGATCAAAAAGAAGAAAGGATGAAACTCGAGGAATACATGATTGTCAATGGCAATTCTATGAACGGAGAGAAGATTCATACTAGCACTAGGGACATGCAAAATTTTTCTGAGATGAAGTTTGCGATGGGGAGTTTTAATAATTGTATGACCAACGTGACGAATCCTAATACCTGCACCACTAGCAGTGTGGATTTGGTCCTTGCCGCGGTATTTTTCCCGCGTGGTCACCTTCTCAAGCTCGCTGGTGATGTGTTCGGTGGCGCCGCTGTCGACGTACCAGTTGGTGTCGACGCCGTAGGAGCCGTCCGCAGCAGCAGCCACCTTGTCCTCATCCTGGGAGTCATCATCATACTCATCATAGCGGTACCAGCAGTCCCGAGCGGTGTGCCCGAGCTTGCCACATATCTGGCAGCGCGGCGCATCGGGGCACGCTCGGTTGGAGCCGCGGCCACCACCGCCGCCGTGTCCCCTGGAGTTGGTGGAGGGGGAACGGCCGGTCCGAGGAGTGGTGTTGTTGGAGGAGGTGCCGCCGCCGTCCGAGCGGTTCTTGTCGCGTGGAGGTCCGCTGCGACGGCAGCCGCGACCACGAGAGGCAGCGTTCGCAGAAGACTTGAAACCGCCCGAACCCTGATAGAGTGCCATGCGCTGATCAAAATTGCTTAGCATGGTGAACAACTCATCTAGGGTGACAGGGGAGGTGCGGGCATCAAGGGCCGACACAAGAGGCTGATACTCCATGTCCAGCGCGTGGATGATGTAGGAGACAATCTCGTCGTCTTGCAGCGGCTTGTCGGCCGCGGCGAGTTCATCGGCGAGGCCACGCATGTGGGCGAAGAAGGTGGCGACCGGTTGAGTTCCCTTCTGCGCATGCAGCAAAGCCGTGCAGATGTTGTTTACACGGCTAAGCGACTGTGAGGAGAACATGGCCGCCGGCGTGGTCCAGAGCACGTGTGTCGTGGTGATCGCGGTCACCTGCACCAACACCTCTTTTGAGAGATTATTGAGCAGGTACCCGAGCACTTGTTGATCCTCCCGGACCCAGATTGGGTGGAGAGGGTTGGGCTCGGTGGAGTCCTTGCCGTCCTTGTCCTTGCCAGGAAGAAAACGGGCTGGCTCCGGCGTGCTGCCGTCGGCATAGCCGAAGACGCCTGCTCCCCTTAGCTGTGGCGTGATCTGGACGCGCCACAGTACATAGTTCGTACGGGTGATCTTTTCCGTGACCTGGCCGTTGAGGCCGATCTGGGAGGAGCCGGAGGAAGACATGCTAGGCACTAATGGAGATTGGAAGAACTAGATGTATTGGAAGAAGGATGCTCTGATTACCATGTGCGAAGGCAGAAAGCGTCTTACCCTCGTATGAGGGGGCGCCGTGCATGTTTATAGGCAGGGGCGCACATCCCTGATAGCGCATACAAGTTGGTAAGATTACATGCTTGGAGGAGAAGGGATAAGAGAGAATAGAGGGTTCGGTTTACAGGAGATAAGTATCATCTATCCAACCGAAAGCACTTAAACATCTATCTCTATCTATCTATCCCTATGTCACGTACAATGTTGCGTTTAACACAAACTTGTAACATGCATTCATTCTGCTATACAAATTTGAGTTTCTATGTTACATTCAGTTTGCTTATCTCAAAGCTGTCTACATACTGAATAGAAGCAACAACCTTTTCCCCTATGTCCATGTTTTTAGAATGTGCCGAACCATAGAATCTCTAACTGGAAACTTTTTTGACTGCGACAGCTAAGGTCGGAATGGAAAGGAGAAAAAAAATGCAAAGGGAAGAATTATCTGTATTTCCAGCATTTCAGCATCCATCTTTGACTAGAAAAACATTGCTTTCAATCGGTAAATGGCATGGTTAATTCTGTTGTAACTTGTAACCGTTGGGATTTTTCTTGTTGCGGAATAACCGGTGTATTTTTGCAACAGTATGTCATACTGGTTTAACGCTTGATGCGTTTACATGCGTGTCAGATCATGATAACCCTGTTTGCCTAACCAATTTTTGTATTTTAACTCACCATTTGGTTAACTAAACTTTTTTTTTGAAAAGGGGGTTCACCCCGGCCTCTGCATCAGAACGATGCATACGACCCTCTTATTAAAACAAATAAATAGGTTCCAACAAGGTCTTAAAAGTCGCGAACTGTAAAAAAAGGCTCACATAGAGCCATAAAGGCTAGAACGACTAACTAGCCAAAAAAGGGATGCCACAACCGGCTGGCTAAAGACAGATATGTAAACTAATTGCCTATCCTATTACATGACCGCCATCAAAACCGGTTGAAGATATCCCGAGCTACCATCTCCCAACGGATAGATCCAGTAACCAAATGCTCCCTGGCCTCCATCGGAGTGAGTAGCGACCACGAACGGATCAATGCCGTGGCCCGGAAGATAACTTGCAAAAAATGAAGCATGATGTTCTGTTAGAAACCAAATCATTTATGCAATTCCATATAGTCCACAGCAACCCGCATACTCCCACACGAATATGTCTCGCTAAGTCGGGCTCAATCCCATTAAGCCACACCCCAACTAACGTGTTAACAGTATGCGGTGGCGTAATATTGAAAGCAATGTGGACTGTCCGCCAAAGAACTTTGGCTAGCGGGCAATCAAGAAAAAGGTGCTTAATCATCTCATCCCGATCACAGAAGCTACACCTAGTAGATCCTATCCAATTACGCTTAGTCAGGTTGTCCTTGGTTAATGTAACTTGTTTATGGACAAACCACGTAAACACTTTTATTTTCAAAGGTACTTTGACAGCCCAAACGTGCTTAGAGGTAGGAATGAAGCTCAAGTTGATGACATCAATATACATTGATTTAACTGTGAATACTCCAGACCTAGTAAGCTTCCAGCGTAATTCATCGGGTTGTTGGGAAAGCTGAACCTCCATCAGTCTCCTAACTAGATGGAGCCATTCTTCCCAACGATTGCCCGCTAGCGACCGTCTAAATTGAATATTAAGGGGGATAGATTGAAATATCGTTGCAACGAACACCTCACGACGTTGAACAATCCGATATAAAGACGGGTATCGAATGGCCAAGGGTGTCTCTCCGAGCCAAGTATCCTCCCAGAAACGTGTACTAGCACCGTTGCCAATAATAAACTTTGTCCTATTAAACAAGGATTGTTTGACTTTCATCAGTCCTCTCCAGAAAGGCGAATCGGTCGGCCTAACTGTCACCTGGGACAAAGTTTTGGTCTGAAGGTACTTGCTACAAAGTATTTGCGCCCACGTGGCCTCAGTCTCATGGGCTAACTTCCACAGCCACTTACTAAGAAGGCATCTGTTCTTAACTTCGAGATTCTCGATACCAAGACCCCCTTGGTCTTTCGGTCTACAGATGACATCCCATTTAGCTAGCCGACATTTTCTTTTTAGTTCATCACCCTGCCAAAAGAAATGCGAGCGATAAAAGTCCAGTCTTTTCCTGACTCCAACTGGGACTTCAAAGAACGATAAGAGAAACATAGGGATACTCGTGAGCACCGAATTAATCAAAATCAATCGGCCTCCGTATGACATGAGCTTGCCCTTCCAGCAACTCAGTTTCTTTTCAAATTGGTCTTCGATGCATTTCCATTCTCTGTTCGTGAGCTTTCGGTGGTGAATTGGTATACCTAGGTAAGAAAAAGGTAACGCCCCCAAATCACACCCAAACAATTTCCTATAAGCCTCTTGGTCATCATTGGCTCTACCAAAGCAAAACAACTCACTCTTGTGAAAGTTAATCTTGAGCCCGGTCAATTGTTCGAAAAGGCATAACACCAGCTTCATATTTCTCGCCTTGGCCAAATCATGCTCCATAAAGATGATTGTATCATCAGCGTACTGAAGGATGGACGCACCTCCATCGACAAGATGAGGTACCAAGCCACCTACTTGACCATTCTCCTTAGCCCTTCCTATCATAATTGCTAATATGTCAACCACAATGTTAAACAGGATAGGGGACATCGGATCTCCTTGTCTTAGGCCTTTATGTGTCTGGAAGTAGTGACCAATATCGTCATTCACCTTAATTCCAACACTTCCTTTTTGCGTAAACGATTCAACCTGGCGGCGCCAGGCTTCATCGAAACCTTTCATACGCAATGCCTGCTGGAGAAATGGCCATTTGACTTTATCATACGCTTTCTCGAAATCCACCTTAAAAATAACTCCATCTAATATTTTGAATGGATTTCATGGAGCGTTTCATGAAGAACAACCACCCCCTCAAGGATGTTTCTATCCGGCATGAAAGCAGTTTGGACTGTTGCACCACAGAATGTGCAATCTGTGTGAGCCTATTAGTCCCGACCTTGGTGAAAATTTTGAAACTAACATTGAGAAGGCAGATCGGCCTGAACTGCTCAATTCTCACAGCATCCGTTTTCTTAGGAAGCAATGTGATTGTTCCAAAATTCAAGTGAAATAAATGAAGCTGTCCAGAGAACAGATCATGAAACATAGGTAACAAATCCCCCTTAATAATGTGCCAGCACTTTTTGTAGAACTCAACCGGGAAACCATCCGGTCCGGGAGCCTTGTTGTTCTTCATCTGCGCAATAGCCTCAAACACCTCCTTCTCAGAGAACGGGGCAACCAAAATATCATTATCAGTAGCCGAAAGTTGAGGCACATCCTCAATCCTAGACTCATCGAGGGACACACAACTATCCTCCGGAGGTCCAAATAACTGCTTGTAATACTCGGTTATATAAGTTTTTAGGTTGTCCTGTCCTAAAATAGTTCCTTCATCTTGCTCAAGCTGAAAGATTCTCTTCTTTCTATGCTTACCATTAGCAATCAGGTGAAAGAATTGAGTATTCGCGTCCCCCTAGACAACTTTGCGGACCTTAGCCCGCAATGCCCACTTCAATTCTTCTTCGCGGAGAAGTTCTTTCAACCTCTTCTCCGCCTCGATTTTAACGTGATGCTCTGCTGGCTGCAACACCGTGGATTCAGCCTTTAAGTCAAGGGTCTGAATCAGAGAAAGGAGCCTGTCCTTTTCAATCTTATACACTCCACTAAGATGCTTAACCTGAAGGAAATATGCCCTAGAGGCAATAATAAAGTTATTATATATTTCCTCATATCATGATAAATGTTTATTATTCATGCTAGAATTGTATTAACCGGAAACATAATACATGTGTGAATACATAGACAAACAGAGTGTCACTAGTATGCCTCTACTTGACTAGCTTGTTAATCAAAGATGGTTATGTTTCCTGACCATGAACAAAGAGTTGTTATTTGATTAACAAGGTCACATCATTAGTTGAATGATCTGATTGACATGACCCATTCCCATAGCTTAGCACACGATCGTTTAGTATGTTGCTACTGCTTTTATCCATGACTTATACATGTTCCTGTAACTATGAGATTATGCAACTCCGTTTACGGAGGAACACTTTGGTGCTACCAAGCGTCACAACGTGCTGGGTGATTATAAAGGAGTACTACAGGTGTATCCAAAGGCGATGTTGGGTTGGCGTATTTGAGATTAGGTTTTGTCACTCCGATTGTCGGAGAGGTATCTCTGGGCCCTCTCGGTAATGCACATCACTTAAGCCTTGCAAGCACTACAACTAATGAGTTAGTTGTGAGATGATGTATTACGGAACGAGTAAAGAGACTTGCGTAACGAGATTGAACTAGGTATTGGATACCGACGATCGAATCTCGGGCAAGTAACATACCGATGACAAAGGGAACACCGTATGTTGTTATGCGGTCGACCGACAAAGATCTTCGTAGAATATGTAGGAACCAATATGGGCATCCAGGTCCGCTGTTGGTTATTGACCGTGAATAGTTCTAGGTCATGTCTACATTGTTCTCGAACCGTAGGGTCCTGCACGCTTAAGGTTTCGATGGCGATGTTATTATGAGTTTATGTATTTTGATGTACCGAAGGAGTTGAGTCCGGATGTGATCACGGACATGACGAGGAGTCTCGGAATGGTCGAGACATAAAGATTGATATATTGGAAGCCTATGTTTGGAGTTCGAATGGTTCCGGCGAAAACGGAAATTCTCGAGTACCGGAGGTTACCGGAACCCCCGGAGGTAAATGGGCCTCGATGGGCCTTAGTGGAAAGGAGAAGGGCCAGCCCTGGGTGGTGCGCCTCCCCTTCCCTAGTCCTACTAGGACTAGGAGAAGGGCCGCCCCCTCTCTCTCTTTCCCTCCAGGAATCCTAGTCCAACTAGGATTGGGGGAATCCTACTCCCAGAGGAGTAGGACTCCTTGGCGCGCCACCCTTGGCATGGCCCCCCCCCTTGCTCCTTTATATACGGGGGCAGGGGGGCACCTTGGGACACACAAGTTGATCTTTAGATCGTTCCTTAGCCGTGTGCGGTGCCCCCCTCCACCATATTCCACCTCGGTTATACCGTCGCGAAGCTTAAGCGAAAGCCTGCGCCGTGAAACATCAAGATCGTCACCACGCCGTCGTCTTGTGGAACTCTCCTCGACACTCGGCTGGATCGGAGTACGAGGGACGTCATCGAGCTGTACGTGTGTCAAGAACTCGGGGGCGTCGGAGTAATGGCGCCGGGATCGGTCGGATCGCGAGGAGAACGTACGACTACTTCCTCTACGTTGTGATCGCTTCCGCCGGGTCTACAAGGGTATGTGGACAACACTCTCCCTCTCGTTGCTATACATCACCATGATCTTGCGTGTGCGTAGGAAATTTTTGAAATTACTACGTTCCCCAACAGTGGTATCGAGCCTAGGTTTTTCTATGGTTTGATGTTTTGCACGAGTAGAACACAAGTGAGTTGTGGGCGATACAAGTCATACTACCTACCAGCATGTCATACTTTGGTTCAGCGGTATTGTGAGATGAAGCGGCCCGGACCGACATTACGCCAGACGCTTACGCGAGACTGGTTTCACCGCTTCACGAGCACTCGTTGCTTAAAGGTGACCTGGTGGGTGCTGTCTCTCTCACTTTAGTTGAACCGAGTGTGGCTCGCCCGGTCCTTGAGAAGGTTAAAACGGAGTCTATTTGACGAAGTATCGTTGTGGTTTTGATGCGAGGTGTGAGGCGGTTCTTGCTTAAAGCCCATAGCAGCCACGTAAAATTTGCAACAACAAAGTAGAGGACGTCTAACTTGTTTTTGCGGGGCATGTTGTGATGTGATATGGTCAAGGCGTGATGCTATATTTTATTGTATGAGATGATCATGTTTTGTAACCGAAGTTATCGGCAATCGGCAGGAGCCATATGGTTGTCGCTATTGTATGCAATGCAATCGCTACGTAATGCTTTACTTTATCACTAAGCGGTAGAGATAGTCGTAGAAGCATAAGTTTGGCGAGGCGACAACGATGCTACGATGGAGATCAAGGTGTCGCTACCGGTGGCGATGGTGATCATGGTGGTCTTTGCAAGATGGGGATCGTGAAGCACAAGATGATGATGACCATATCATATCACTTATATTGATTTGCATGTGATGTTTATCCTTTTATGCATCTTATCTTGCTTTGATTGACGGTAGCATTATAAGATGATCTCTCACTAAATTATCAAGAAGTGTTCTCCCCGAGTATGCACCGTTGCCAAAGTTCGTCGTGCCCGGACACCACGTGATGATCGGGTGTGATAAGCTCTCGTCCATCTACAACGGGTGCAAGCCAGTTTTGCACACGCAGAATACTCGGGTTATACTTGACGAGCCTAGCATATGCAGATATGGCCTCGAACACGGAGACCGAAAGGTCGGCGTGAATCATATAGTAGATATGATCAACATAAGATGTTCACCATTGAAAACTACTCCATCTCACGTGATGATCGGTTATGGTTTAGTTGATTTGGATCGCGTGATCACTTAGATGACTAGAGAGATGTCTGTCTAAGTGGGAGTTCTTAAGTAATATGATTAATTGAACTTAAATTTATCATGAACTTAGTCCTGGTAGTATTTTGCAAATTATGTTGTAGATCAATAGCTCGCGTTGTTGCTTTCATATGTTTGTTTTTGATATGTTCCTAGAGAAAATTATGTTGAAAAATGTTAGTAGCAATGATGCGGATTCGATCCGTGATCTGAGGTTTATCCTCATTGCTGCACAGAAGAATTATGTACTTAATGTACTGCTAGGTGACAGACCTATTGCAGGAGCAGATGCAGACATTATGAATGTTTGGCTAGCTCAATATGATGACTACTTGATAGTTTTGTGCACCATGCTTTATGGCTTAGAATCGGGACTTCAAAGATGTTTTGAACATCATGGACCATATGAGATGTTCCAGGAGTTGAAGTTAATATTTCAAGCAAATACCCGAGTTGAGAGATATGAAGTCTCCAACAAGTTCTATAGCTAAAAGATGGAGGAGAATCGCTCAACTAGTGAGCATGTGCTCAGATTGTCTGGGTACTACAATCGCTTGAATCAAGTGGGAGTTAATCTTCCAGATAAGATAGTGATTGACTGAATTCTCTAGTCACCATCACCAAGTTAGTAGAACTTCGTGATGAACTATAGTATGCAAGGGATGATGAAAATGATTCCCGAGTTTTTTTTCATGATGATGAAATCGATGAAGGTAGAAATCAAGAAAGAACATCAAGTGTTGATGGTTAACAAGACCACTAGTTTCAAGAAAAGGGCAAAGGGATAGAAGGGAACTTCAAGAAGAACGGCAAGCAAGTTGCTGCTCAAGTGAAGAAGCCCAAGTCTGGACCTAAGCCTGAGACTAAGTGCTTCTACTGCAAAGGGAACTGGTCACTGGAAGCAGAACTACCCCAAGTATTTGGTGGATAAGAAGGATGGCAAAGTGAACAAAGGTATATTTGATATACATGTTATTGATGTGTACTTTACTAGTGTTTATAGCAACCCCTCGGTATTTGGTACTGGTTCAGTTGCTAAGAGTAGTAACTCAAGCGGAGTTGCGAGAATAAGCGAAACTAGTTAAGGGTGAAATAACGATGTGTGTTGAAAGTAGTTTCAAGATTGATATGATCATCATCGCACACTCCCTATACTTTCGGGATTAGTGTTGAACCTAAATAAATGTTATTTGGTGTTTGCGTTGAGCATGAATATGATTTGATCGTGTTTATTGCAATACGGTTATTCATTTAAGTAAGAGAATAAACTGTTGTTCTGTTCACATGAATAAAACCTTATATGGTTACACACCCAATGAAAATGGTTCATTGGATCTCGATCGTAGTGATACACATATTCATAATATTGAAACCAAAAATACAAAGTTAATAATGATAGTGCAACTTATTTGTGGTAATTGCCGTTTAGGTCATATTGGTGTAAAGCGCATGAAGAAACTCCATCTTGATGGGATTTTGGAATCACTTGATTATGAATCACTTGATGCTTGCGAACCGTGCCTTTTGGGCAAGATGACTAAAACTCCGTTCTCGGAACAATGGAACAAGCTCTTGACTTATTGGAAATAATACATACCGATGTATGCGATCCAATGAGTGTTGATGCTCGTGGCAAGTATCGTTATTTTCGACCTTCACAAAATGATTTGAGCAGATATGGGTATATCTACTTGATGAAACATAAGTCGAAATAGTTGAAATGTTCAAAGAATTTCAGAGTGAAGTGGAAAATCATTGTAACAAGAAAATAAAGTTTACGTGATCTGATCGTGGAGATGAATATTTGAGTTCTGAGTTTGGTCTTCAATCAAAACAATGTGGAATAGTTTCACAGCTCACGCCACCGAACACCACAATGTTATGGTGTGTCCAAACATCGTAATCGCACTTTATTGGATATAGTGCAATCTATGATGTTTCTTACTGATTTACCAATATCATTTTGGGATCATGCATTAGAGACAGCTGCATTCACGTTAAATTGGGCACCATCTAAATCCGTTGAGACGACACTATATGAACTGTGGTTTAGCAAGAAACCCAAGTTGTTGTTTCTTAAAGTTTGGAGTTGTGATGCTTATGTGAAAAGTTTCATCCTGATAAGCTCAAACCCAAATCGGAGAAGTGCGTCTTCATAGAATACCCAAATGAAATTGTTGGGTACACCTTCTATCACAGATCCGAAGGCAAGATATTCGTTGCTTAAGATGGATCCTTTCTAGAGAAGGAGTTTCTCTCGAAAGAAGTGAGTGGGAGGAAAGTAAAACTTGATGAGGTAACTGTACATGTTCCCTTATTGGAAAGTAGTTCATCACAGAAATTGGTTCCTGTGACACCTACACCAATTAGTGAGGAAGTTAATGATGATGATCATAAAACTTCAGATCAAGTTACTACCGAACCTCGTAGATCAACCAGAGTAAGATCCGCACCAGAGTGGTACGGTAATCCTGTTCTGGAAGTCATTCTACTAGATCATGATGAACCTACGAACTATGAAGAAGCGATGGTGAGCCCAGATTCCGCAAAATGGCTTGAGGCCATGAAATCTGAGATGGGATCCATGTATGAAAACAAAGTGTGGACTTTGGTTGACTTGCCCGAGGGTAGGCAAGCAATAGAAAACAAGTGGATCTTCAAGAAGAAGACCGACGACGGTAATGTTATTGTCTATAAAGCTCGACTTGTCGCAAAAGGTTTCGACAAGTTCAAGGGATTGACTACGATGAGACCTTCTCACCGAAGCGATGCTTAAGTCCGTCCGAATCATGTTAGCAATTGCGCATTTTATGATTATGAAATTTGGCAAATGGATGTAAAGACGCATTCTGAATGGATTTACGGAAGAAGAGTTGTATATGATGCAACCGAAGGTTTTATCGATCCAAAGGAGCTAACAAAGTGTGCAAGCTCCAGCGATCCATTTATGGACTGGTGCAAGCATCTCGGAGTTGGAATAAGCGCTTTGATAGTGTGATCAAAGCATTTGGGTTTGTACAGACTTTTGGAGAAGCTTTGTATTTACAAGAAAGTGAGTGGGAGCTCTGAGCATTTACGATATTATATGTGGATGACATATTGCTGATCGGAAATGATATAGAATTTCTGGATAGCATAAAGGGATATTTGAAAGAAGTTTTTCAAAGAAAGACCTCGATGAAGCTGCTTACATATTGAGCATCAAGATCTATAGAGATAGATCAAGATGCTTGATAAGTTTTTTCAATGAGTACATACCTTGACAAGATTTTGAAGTAGTTCAAAATGGAACAGTCAAAGAAAGAGTTCTTGCATGTGTTACAAGGTGTGAAATTGAGTAAGACTCAAAACCCGACCACGGCAGAAGATAGAAAGAGAATGAAAGTCATTCCCATAGGTTCTATAAAGTATGCCATGCTGTGTACCAGATCTATTGTATACCCTACACTGATTTCGGCAAGGGAGTACAATAGTGATCTAGGAGTAGATCACTAGACAACGGTCAAAATTATCCTTAGTGGAATAAGGATATGTTTCTCGATTATGGAAGTGACAAAAGGTTCGTCGTAAAGGGTTACGTCGATGCAAGTTTTGACACCGATCTGGATGACTCTAAGTCTCGATCTAGATACATATTGAAAGTGGGAGCAATTAGCTAGAGTAGCTCCGTGCAGAGCATTGTAGACATAGAATATTTGCAAAATACATACGGCTCTGAATGTGACAGATCCGTTGACTAAGACTCTCTCACAAGCAAAACATGATCACACCTTAGTACTCTTTGGGTATTAATCACATAGCGATGTGACCTAGATTACTGAATCTAGTAAACCCTTTGGGTGTTGGTCACATGGCGATGTGAACTATGGGTGTTAATCACATGATGATGTGAACTATCGATGTTAATCACATAGTGATGTGATCTAGATTATTGACTCTAGTGCAAGTGGGAGACTGAAGGAAATATGCCCTAGAGGCAATAATAAAGTTATTATATATTTCCTCATATCATGATAAATGTTTATTATTCATGCTAGAATTGTATTAACCGGAAACATAATACATGTGTGAATACATAGACAAACAGTGTCACTAGTATGCCTCTACTTGACTAGCTTGTTAATCAAAGATGGTTATGTTTCTGACCATGAACAAAGAGTTGTTATTTGATTAACAAGGTCACATCATTAGTTGAATGATCGATTGACATGACCCATTCCCATAGCTTAGCACACGATCGTTTAGTATGTTGCTACTGCTTTTATCCATGACTTATACATGTTCCTGTAACTATGAGATTATGCAACTCCGTTTACGGAGGAACACTTTGGTGCTACCAAGCGTCACAACGAATCGGGTGATTATAAAGGAGTACTACAGGTGTATCCAAAGGCAGATGTTGGGTTGGCGTATTTCGAGATTAGGTTTTGTCACTCCGATTGTCGGAGAGGTATCTCTGGGCCCTCTCGGTAATGCACATCACTTAAGCCTTGCAAGCACTACAACTAATGAGTTAGTTGTGAGATGATGTATTACGGAACGAGTAAAGAGACTTGCGGTAACGAGATTGAACTAGGTATTGGATACCGACGATCGAATCTCGGGCAAGTAACATACCGATGACAAAGGGAACACCGTATGTTGTTATGCGGTCGACCGACAAAGATCTTCAGTAGAATATGTAGGAACCAATATGGGCATCCAGGTCCCGCTGTTGGTTATTGACCGTGAATAGTTCTAGGTCATGTCTACATTGTTCTCGAACCGTAGGGTCCATGCGCTTAAGGTTTCGATGATGGTTATTATGAGTTTATGTATTTTGATGTACCGAAGGAGTTTGGAGTCCGGATGTGATCACGGACATGACGAGGAGTCTCGGAATGGTCGAGACATAAAGATTGATATATTGGAAGCCTATGTTTGGAGTTGAGAATGGTTCCAGGTAAAACGGAATTTCTCGGAGTACCGGAGGTTACGGAACCCCGGAGGTAAATGGGCCTCGATGGGCCTTAGTGGAAAGGAGAAGGGCCAGCCCTAGGTGGTGCGCCTCCCCCTTCCCTAGTCCTACTAGGACTAGGAGAAGGGCCGCCCCCTCTCTCTCTTTCCCTCCAGGAATCCTAGTCCAACTAGGATTGGGGGAATCCTACTCCCAGAGGGAGTAGGACTCCCTGGCGCCACCCTTGGCCGCCGGCCCCCTCCCCCCTTGCTCCTTTATATACGGGGGCAGGGGGGCACCTTGGGACACACAAGTTGATCTTTAGATCGTTCCTTAGCCGTGTGCGGTGCCCCCCTCCACCATATTCCACCTCGGTTATACCGTCGCGAAGCTTAGGCGAAGCCCTGCGCGGTGAAACATCAAGATCGCCACCACGCCGTCGTCTTGTGGAACTCTCCTCGACACTCGGCTGGATCGAGTACGAGGGGCGTCATCGAGCTGTACGTGTGTCAAGAACTCGGGCGTCGGAGTAACGGCGCCGGGATCGGTCGGATCGCGAGGAGAACGTACGACTACTTCCTCTACGTTGTGATCGCTTCCGCTTCGGGTCTACAAGGGTATGTGGACAACACTCTCCCCTCTCGTTGCTATACATCACCATGATCTTGCGTGTGCGTAGGAAATTTTTTGAAATTACTACGTTCCCCAACATAACCCACCCCCGTAAGAAACTTCTCAAATACCTAATCTTATTCTGCCAACGCTCGACCGAAGTCCTCCCTCCTGCACCCTTAGCCCATTCCCTGGCAATCAGGTCCAAGAAACCTTCGCGTTCAAACCAGGCCATCTCGAAAGAAAAGGTATTTTTGTTTCCAACGTGGCTCGGCTCCCCTGAGTCGACGAACAATGGAGTGTGATCGGAAATTCCACGCGAGAGGTCTTGTACCGTTACAAGAGGGTACTTCTGTTCCCACTCAACGCCCGCGAGAACTCGATCAAGCTTTTCATATGTCGGATTTGGCATAGCATTAGCCCAGGTGAACTTTCTACCAGAAAGCTCGATCTCCCTCAGATCCAAGCTTTCAATAATAGTATTGAACATAAACGACCACCTGCCTTCAATATTATCATTATTCTTCTCCTCTCTCCTCCTAATGATATTGAAGTCACCTCCAACTAAAATTGGAAGCTGCTCAGACCCACAGATTCGAACAAGGTCCGCCAAAAACTCCGGTTTAAGCTCGGGCCGTGCGGCACCGTATACCGCCACCAAAGCCCAGTTGAAACCATCGGCTTTAGACCTGACTCGAAACTTGACCGCGAAGTCTCCCATCACTACACTTCGGACTTCTAACGAATCGCATCTCACACCAAGCAAGATCCCACCCAATCTTCCTCTTGGAGGAAGGCAACGCCAATCGAACTCAACACCTCCCACCAGAGATGCAAGAAACTGAGGTGCAAAGTTTTCACGACCAGTTTCCGAAAGAGCAACAAAATCTAACCGATGCTCCAAGGATGCCTCAACAAGGAACCTTCTTTTAGCCAAGTCTTTCAGACCTATGCTATTCCAAAAGATTCCTTTCATACTTCATCATGAAATTTTTTGGCAGTCCGAATCCTAGCACTCCTACGAACCGCAGAATCGGGATAAATCTTCTGTTTCCACTTGCGCTTAGGTTTACTAGGTTCTTCCACCCGACCCTCATAACCGGGCTCAGAGGCACTATCTACTGCATTGTTAAGAGGAGCATCATCCTCCTCACACTCATGGTCGGATGGTGCTAGATCCGCACACATATTATCAAGCACTCGGACCCCCAACGCCTCAATCTCATCATCATTCATGGGTTTTACCGCAGCCAGATTATGAATAGTCTCTAATGCCCGTTCCGCCTCCAAATCTAAAAGATCATTAACCGACTTGGAAATTTCACTATCATTAGCCCCTAGCGAAACTCCTATTTGGTTTGCATTATTTATAATTTCCTCATTGGAAAAATGCAATAAAGAATTGGAAATATTGACAGACATACCAGTAGTAATCTCAGCATCACGAAGCTTGGCCGCCCTCATAGCGCACCTCAGCTGCATGTCATCAACCTCCGGGTTGTCCTGGAGCCGAGAACTCATCCGAAGCCCCGCCGAGACTGGATCGGGGATCCCACCAAACGAAATCACCTCCTCCCGCGTAAAGCCTCGAGCTGAAGAGTCAGCCAAACATACCGGATGAGGCGACGGAGGGCTCACATGCCCCACAGACAGGCCGCTGGGGGAGGGAAGCACGGGCGCTGCCGGCCCAGACTCTCCTCCCGCCCGGACTGCGTGACCTGAGGTCGTCGATGGCCTGACTGGCGAAGGAGGAGGAGGAATGGAGGCCACCTGCCCCAGACCCGTCCCCAACCACACCGGAGATGCGGCCACAGTAGCCGCCACCGTAGGAGAAAGGGCCGGGTCCACCTGACCCATGCGGCCTCCCCCACGGCCGACCATCGTCGGCGTCACCGGTGTCTCCGGCGCTAGGCTAAGAGAAGGAGAGACCGAGGCCACCTGCCCCGGACTCCCCTCCCCAGGCCGAACCTCCAAGACTGACGTCGTTTCCCGGCTCGAGACCACTGGGGTGGTGGGGGAAAGTGGAACCACCTGAGGCTCCACCTCCCTAACCCCTCCCAAGGTCGTCACCGAGAGCGTCCCCAACAGGCCATCCACCACAGGACCAGCCACAGCATCAAGCTCCAACGGCGGAAGCATACACTCAAAGCTATCATCAGAATCCACCCTGTCACTCCAAAGCCTGGGAGGGGCCGACGCTGGCTCAAAGGACCCAAACCGCAACGTACTCATCGGTACCGACGGAACCGGGGCTGGCTCTACTCTGGGTCCATCCCCGGGCAACTGAGCAACCGGACCCGAACCATTGGTCCTCTCACGTCCCGCCTCATCAGTCGGGTCCCCACTAGCACCGGCATCACCATCCCCCTCGTGCATATCCATATCAGTCCCAGTAACCGCGTCGGCAAACAACTCAGAATCCTCAAACTCAATCTCAAGCGGAAACACCTCTCCCCTATAAAACTAGTTGACCACATCTGGGACGAACTCGATGTCCAGAACACCCACTAAGAGCCGGGCCACCCCATGGGCGCGAGTGAATGCCATATCCACTTTCTTAGTCTTCCCAACCATCATACCCAGACTAGCCACAACTCGAGCATCTGTCAAAGAGTGTTGACATTTGGTTAACTAAACTTAGCTATGCCTATTTTTTCATACCAGTTACAAAATAAGTCCCGCACAACTTAGTTCAATGACCATAAACCGAGCCTAAAAACTACTCCACTATTCAAAGTTGATAATCAGTGGGTATGAAATTGAGAAGTTAATAATAGTGCAAGATCATAGAGGTTTTGGACCTCTTTGATTTGCAAGATTCACAAAAGACAGGAGTAGGAAAAACCTGGGATTGCGATGGATGTTCTCTGGAAACTTATAGGATTAGGAAACCACAAGAATTTGAATTGAGTCAAAGAGTGTTTGATGTCGCAACAAAGAAGTTTGATTGAACTGGATTTTTCTTCTTCTCTGAAATAGTGGGCGAAGCAAGGAAAACTTCCTAAGGATCTAAATCCTCCAAAACTCCAGTTGAATTCGTTTGAACCAAATGAGCCCTTCATATGTTGGTCTTTGGAGCAAATAAGTTGCATAGGGCCAAAAATATAATGGATCCAAGTTGGTAGTACGCGACAAGAGGCACCAAATCGAGAGGATGTAATAAACAGCACACAAGCGGCATCAGTCACACGCGCGCGGCAGGCTTATGACTGGAACTGGATAGTAGTTGCTTACCTCTCAGGCCGTATTATTTGGCCGACATGAGAAGCTCAGATGGTCAATGATCCTGCCGCACAAAGAGTTTTCGTCAGTGATGATCCTTCCTCTCAATGCATTCTTTTTACCAATCTATGAAAAGAAGAGAAGCAGAGCTGAAGACCCGATCTGGGCCATGATCCTACACGCAGCGAGCATTTGTCACGGCCTCCCGTAATGCAGTAATGCACCACGGCCACCTGCAGGTCACGCTGATCACGCGATCCAAGTTGGACATCTCTGCCCGTTTACTCACATTTGTTGGACTTCTCTCTGCCCAACTTGGACATCCACACATTCAGGCATTCAGGAGAAATAGACGGGCTTAAGGCTCTTCTTCAGGCCCCCTTTGCCCTGGAGATCATTATTTTGGCAGCTTGGGCCATATTTTTTTTCGAGAAGGAGGATCACCCCTGGCCTCTGCATCTGAGCGATGCATGCAGTTATTTTATTAATTATTCATAAAATACCTTACAAAGAAATACTGCAATAAGTCTGAAGCCATCTTCTAGGCGACAACTGTCACTACTCCTATCCAACTGATGAAGGGATGCTGATAGTTCGGGCCTAATACCACAGACCTCGCACACAAGCCTAACATCTAAGACCTGGGGCCCCAACAAGGCCACTTGCCGGGTATGAGCACATACCGGTCCGGCGCGCTCTCAGAAGCCGCCGCCTCCAACTGCCACTACTCCATCTTCAGAGCTGTACTGACGCATCATCCTTGCCCGGTCTAGCTGCCGTCAACGCCACCACGACGCCCAACGGCACCACCACCCTGCCGCGAACTGCTGAGCACGTCGCAGTTGCCGCCGGTATACCTCAGCACCATGCCGCCAAGTACCACCTGCCGACACAGCTTGAAGTCTTTGGAAAATCTGTCGTGCGTAGCACCTGTCGACGAGGCAAGACAAAACGTAGCACCTGTCGGTCAGGTATGACTTGACATCTCCACCGAAGCTCCGTGCAAGACAAAGCCGCTCCACCTCCTGCCTCTGACCACCAGCACTGCTCCACAAACGATGCTCCCAAGAGAGAAACGCCACCGCAGTGCTGCCATCGTCAGATCTGGAAGACCAGATCCAAGGGTTTCTCCCAGAGCAGTACGAGTGGGTCGACATAAGTCACACAACGATGCCTTCATCAAGGTAACGACGTAGATCGTCCGCCATCGACTCGGTTTTCACTGGCAACTATGTCTCCCTGACTCGCAGCCAATACTGGATCACGGATCCGAATATCCGGACACCCAGCCTCAGGCCGACCACCTCTGACAGTAGAGATGACCACACCACTGGTCGCATCGGTCAGAACATATCTGACCGGAGATGCCGCCGACGAGACCACTAGGCCCTCACGCCGCCGTCGATCTGAAGGCAGTTTGCACGCCACTGCAGCCTAGCTGGCCGCCGCCGCCGACCGCAGCCGCCGCCCAAAAGGCCGGCGCTGCGCCGCAGCCACGCCCTGTCCGAGGTTGGGCGTCCGTCGCGCTTAGCCGGCGCCGTCCGAGGACGGACCGGCCACCCGCCGCAGCCATCCGTCGCGCCGCAGAATCCAGATCAGTCGCGCCACCACACGCCTAGGGTTCCCGCCCCAACCCGGAGACGCGTGAGAGAGGAGATCCCCCGCCACCGCCGTCGGCCCCCGGGCTTAGCCCGGCGGCGGCGGAGGGAGTTCTTGGCGGCGGCGGCTAGGTTTCTGGGAGTCGCCCTAGAGGGAGGGCGACGCCTCAGCTTGGGCCATATGGACCACTATAAATGATTTCATATTTAAAGGTATCCTTCCCAACCTCTGTGACTATAGGAGGAAATTCAAAGAAGAGGTGAAGTGGATCCTCTTTTGACCAAAAAGAAAAAAAGAAAAAAAAGAGGAATATGGCAACTTTGAGGACTGGATTAAAGCTTTCAGACGATTCTCTCCTGTTGTAATTCTATAGTCTTCTGTTGTTAGTTGATGGGTCTGGCTAGTTGAATGGCCATGTATAGCTTATCTTATCTTTTCTCATTTTGTGTAGCAATTTTTTATTTGGAGCTATTTCCGTATTTTATTCTAAAAATCAATAAAAATACGCAACAAAGTTATGATGCTTCCCCCCAGAAAAAAGAATCGAAATGAATCCTTTTGGAGCCTTGATGTAGTACTGATAGCTAAATTTGTTTATTACTAATTATAATTAGGTGAAAAGGACTTTAACTTTTCAGACGCACATATGCTTATCTTAGGTCCGGCCATAAGAGGGGCATACACCTAACCTAGTGGTATTAATTAGTGCTCCATCATACATATGATTAGTATTTTTTTTTGTGGGAATACATATGATCAGTATTGTAGTAGTACAACTTTTAGCACATCTTTCTATTTGAGCAGTCGAGGCCTGAAGGAAAAAAATTATGTGAGACATTATATCTTTTCACAAGAATAACCTCCGACCACTACATCAATTGATGTACACAATCACATATTTTTAATTACTCAATAGTGTTGAGTGAAACTAAGCATCAATGCTGAGGAAATTGATTTATTGAACAAAAATTTAAATAAAACCGGAGGATATCCAAATCGGATGTGCCTCATAGTGGTATTTTCCCAAATCTATCTCGAAACATGTGACCATGGACCGTAATAATGATCGACATGTGTCTGTACAACGGAAGTACGATACTGCTTTTTTTTGAGAAACAAGTACGATACTCCTTGGCAAAGCCATTAGGAAGGGATCTCTCAACGGGCACCCCATGTTGGGAGGCCCAACCAAAGGTATAACTTTGGTTTTTTAATCCCAAAATTGAGCTTCGAGCCAACACCATCAATAAGGGCAATGCCGTGCGCATGCCGACAATACTTGATCTAGCTAGGCGAGATTATGGTTTTCACCCCAAGAACATGCATACTTGGTGATAGCTTCACTAAATTTTCTGATCATTGGGGATAAACACTTTCACAGATTCCCAATACCCAAGCCAACATACGGGCACACTTGTCAATTGGATAACCACCCCCTCTCTTCCTCTCTCTCTCTCTCTCTCTCGTGATGGAATGACACATTTTTTTTGAGAACTTGATGGAATGACAGATGGGAGCTCCTATTTGGTGCGGTGCGCACTGGGAAACCAACTAACACACACCCACCATTCCCCGCGCACCCTTTTGGCCGGCCCATGTGCGGGGCAGGAAGCCTCCTGTTTTTTCATTATTTTTTTGCCTTTCGTTTTCTTTCTATTTTTTCTTGTTTAAAATAATTCGGGATTATAAAAATTGTGAGATTTTAAAAAATGTTTGAGAAAATCATAAAATGTTTGTGAATTTAGAAAATCTTTATGATTTTGAGATTTTTCAAGGAATCATAAAACTTCGCAGATTCAAAACATTAATTGATTTTGGAAAAAATGTTTGCATATACAAAAAAGTTCATGATTTTGAAGAAAAAATTCAGAACATAAAAAATGTTCAAGATTTTGAAAAAAGTTCGCGTATTCAAAAAATTGTTTCTAAATTTGAACAAATGCATCCCATTTTTAACTGTTCACAAAAATGTTTGCGAATTTCAGAAAAGTTTGTCAAAAGAAAAACTTGTTCATTAATTAAAAAAAATGTTCACAAATGTCCTTAAATGTTCATTGATTCAATAAATGTTCATGAGTTCCAACTTATTTTCACGAATTTTAAAAATATCATGATAAAAAATGTTCGTGAATTAGGAAAAAAAATCACAATTTTTTAAATGTTCACGATCTTGAAAAAAAATCATAACTAAAAAAAGTCCATGAATTCAAAAAATGTTCATGTTTTTTATTTTTTTCAGAAAGTTTAAAGATGTACGCAAAATTGAAATGAAAAAGGGAAGAAAGAAGAAATTAAGGTGAAAAAAATGAAAAATAAAGGAAATAATAAAAATGAAAAAGCAGAAAACCCTGAATGAAAGAATAGAAGAAACCCCGAAAGGATCTAGGTGGGCCAATCAGGCGTAAGTACGGAGATGTGGGGGGGGGGGGGTACGCGCTAGTCACTACTTGGTGACCACGCGTCAAATAGGACCTATGATGGTAGGCAGAGGTGCCGTCGGCAGGTATGACAACGGATCAAGAACGACGGTTAGTGGTCCAGCAGGCGACGACGATGGTGGCGCGTTCGGCGACAATGACGGCGAGGCGGATGGTGTCAGGTTAGTGGGCGGGTGGCCGACATATGGTCCCACACTTTTCGAGGTGCTCGAGCCCCCCTATAGTGGGAGTTGAGTTGTTTTATTGGTGGCCACCAATAACTTATTAAAAAGGGGAGCTGTTTTGTTTGCCCAACTTACTCAATACCCAAATAAAATATCTAATTACTTCTAAGTGGAGATATTGAGAAAAAGAGATGTTAGAGATGCTCTAACACATATCAGTTGTTATTTCGCTCACATATGTACATTAGAGAAAACAATTTTTTGCGAGAAAACTTTCAATCAATTCATGTTCAATCATGGTAGTACAACGAACACCAGAAATAATAAAAATTACATTCAGGTCCGTGGACCACCCAGCAACGATTACAAGAACTGGAGCGAGCCGAAGGCGCGCCGCCATCATCGCCCCTCCCTTGCTGGAGCAGGGTGATCCTTGTTGTAGTAGACAGTCGGGAAGTCGTCGTACTAAGTCCCTGTAGGACCAGCACACCAGAGCAGCAACTATCTCCAATGAAGGAAGTCGTAGATTGGAAGGATCAAACTTGTAAACACCCAAACGAAGGCGAACAAATAACAGATCCACCGAAGATCAGCACCGACCAAATCCCGCGAGATCCGATGGTGACACACCTCCACACTGCCTCCGACGACGCTAGACACAACGTCGGGGCAGAGATATAACGTGGGAGACATTATTCCTAATAAGGGACATCACCGCCGCCACATAGCCCCAACCCCGATGCTGAACCTAATAAGAACGAGAATGAGGTCCCTCCCTTCGGCGGGGGGCTGAGGTCCTCCGCACCTCAATGGCCTAAAGGCCATCAGAGATGGGGCGGACCGGCGGGGGCGCCTACAGGAGGAGGAGAAAAGCTTGAGATTTTTTTTTTGTGGATGAGGAAAGAAAACATTAGCTACTCACAGTACAGAAACACATGGCCATGCAACAGAATGACCCAACAGGATCTAATCGAAGCACATGGCGGCGCCAGGTTCTAGAGGGTGGGTATTCATTTTGGAGGAGGGTATTCATTTTGCCCAAATCATCACTGTTTTGGACAAAAATCGCCTGTTTTATATAAAATTTCAATGGTTTGTCAAAATCTTGGGTATTCAACCGAATACCCAAGAAGACCCCTGGCGCCGCCCACAGGACCATAAGTACCGGTATATGCTCGATGCTTCCGAAATAAGCTCAGCTATTTTCGTAAAAAAGAAAGAGCTCAGCTATGACCACATACCGGTCCAGCATACATAACTAGCCACAGTACTACTACGTACCAGATTAAGTTCATGACAGCAGATGTAGTAGCAATTATTAAGGGGTCGCCGCCTAGATCAATAATCCCATTGGGCAGTTGTCGCCCTACGGCGTCCGTCCGTACCCTCAGGCAGGCTCCCGGTCGGATTGATGAGGAGCCATGGCCGAGGGAGACACGAACACGATCATTCGAAACTGGAAAGCGAGCGAGCACATGCGGCGGAGAGCGAGGGTGCATGCATGGCATGGCATGCACGGGGAGCACGCATCATTGGCGCGGCCGCCCATGTGATCTCGTGTGCTGTTTAGTTTAGGAGAATGATTGATCCTGACATCAGTAGACACAGTGACACGATCCAGTCTAGCGCTTGGCTCCTGATGGTGGCCCCGGATGCCTACAAGACGGCGTCGCAAACGGTCGCGGAGAGGACGAGAGGTAGCGGCAGCCGGCAGGGCACATGGCTTGCGCTCTTGCGGTGCAAGGACTGCCTCGAAGAAACGGCTGCCGGGCCAGCCAGCTTGCTCGAGCAACTGATGTTCTTGTTCGTGTCCTCTGGATGATGTTGTTGTTGTGGTTCAGGCCTCTGTAGACGAATACGAAGCGAGGGTCAGCCACACTGTAGTAAAACTCAGTTTGATGGGCCACGATCGAATTCACTCATTACTGTACGTCCTCAGTTTATACAGGAGGGTGTCCCTTCAGGGACCAGCATGTTGGCAGAGGCATCAAGCTGGAAAACCTATGCTGCCAAGATCCAGGCCGAAATCACTATTCTGACCCTATCAACAAACTTTGTCACAAATAAAACTCGATATGAAAGTATTTCACGTCGACCTTTTAAGAACGCTTGAGAGCGCGCGCTTTCTTCCCAAATAAAACGCCGAGCTAGCTAGCGTTCCTGCCCAAAGGAGAAACGCTGAGCTAGCTAGCGTTCCTGCCCAAAGGAGAAACGCCCAGGTTGCTCGCGTTGCGGATCAGGTAAGCAACTCCAAGGGCTTTGGCGTTTCTGCGCTGGCACCCAGCCCATTCGCTTCCCCGTTGCCAAACTAAAAAAGCTGCTCCTAAACCCAGGGCCTAAACGCCAAGCCCTATGGCGTTTCTGGCCAAGGCAGCAACGCCCACTTGCTTGGCGTTTCTATGTGGATTGGAAACGCTAGCTACTCCGAGTTTGAATGTGGATTTGAAACGCTAGCTAGCTCGGCGTTTTTATATGGAGAAGAAACGCCACGGTCTGTGGCATTGCTAAAAGGGTCAGATCGTGAAATACTTTCATGTCGAGTTCACTTTGTGACAAAGATTGCTGAAAAGGTCAGAATAGTGATTTCGGCCCAAGATCCACGCCCCACATTGCATTGCATGCACAAACCTGGTGGATGTGGATCCCGTCCTATATGTGCAATTCAATCTGCAATGATCATCACACCTATCCCTGCACATTTTTTATACACTACATCAGCACCGAGCAGAGAGGAATATATATATGCGAGGTCTCGGGGACTAGTCTGGTCCCGTCCCGTGCTGGGCGGGAAGGAGGTCGAGCCGCTGTGCTTCCATTCGTTCCCTGCAGGGACGAATGTTTGTGTACGCAGGCCGGCCAAGGGGAAGGGGAATTCCGAGCCACATGCGGTGCCCGGTGGTCACGTACGTGGCGCATGCCCGGACCTGGTCTGGACCGGATCGTGTGCCACTACGGCCAGGGCCGGTCCATACATATTCGGGGCCTGGGGCGAGACGGCAAAATGGGGCACTTGTGGACAAATAAAAAATTTATAACATATTGTATTTCGAAAGCAATTCAATACATAGCATAGATTGATGGTCCAGAGAACTACATCGTAATACTCCCTCCGTTCCAAATTACTCGTCGCTGAAATGGATGTATCTAAAACTAAAATACATCTAGATACATCCATACGTGCGACAAGTAATTCGGAACGGAGGGAGTAGTATAAAAACAATATAGTTCTACAAAAGATCGCTCTTCTAAGTGGCACAAACAGACCATCATCTCGCTCTTCTAAGTATGAAAACCTTGTCAAAACTGATAGCAACTTGAACCGTTTGTGTTTTTTTTTCACTTTCTTTTCTCTGGGATAAACAGTCTTTAGAACACACATCACCAAACAATTGCAGAAAAACTGTCAATACAGGGAACAAAAACACCTAAATATGGGCATATGGCTTGATGTCAAATTGTTGATGTAGCTTTTAAGATCTGCAAGGCTGCAACAGTCATTCCGCATCCCCCCTTCTCATCCCTGGATCCAATGAAGCTTGAAGAAGAGGCCAAGAGAAGAGTAGAAACTAGGAATAGAAGAATTGTAGATGTCAGATGGAGCAATCTCAGAGATGGAGAGGTGGGTTGTTTAATAGCGAATGGAAAGACTACTTGATTAGGCGAAGGAGGGAGATGTACCATCTCTGATGCGGTGATGCCTCAAACGTCTATTGATGGGGATAGTTGAGGATGCAGTGATAGATGATTGGGGAAGGAAATAGCACCATCGGTCTCCATTAATGGATGCACGGGAGCGGCACCTCGAATTTGGATGTGCACGGGAGCGGCGCGCTGTTCTTTGGGATTTGAGAATTTGGGGGAGGAGGCGAGGAGACTGGAAGAGATCAATGGATTTGTTTATATTTTTTAGGCAAAGGAGATCGATGGAGTGCTGGAGCAGCGTAGCGAACTAGCGAGCAATTCTTTCGGTCCGTGAGTTAGCAACGTGGTAGGCTTTGGCCTTTTTTTCCTCTTATTTTTCTGGACCTAATACGTATACTGTACTCCTACCTGGGCCGGGGCCCCTACCTCCCAGGGGCCCAGGGCGGTTGCCCCATTGCCCCGCATGGGCCGGCCCTGACTACGGCCAAGACGCACGCATATGGAAGGGCATGGACGTGCCTATCCGGTAGATTGGGGCTTTGGAGGAATATCCTATTCGCCGCATATTGCGTCGAACGGTCGACCTTTCGCACAGAGACCGCGCGAGCGAGCGTTAACCTGGGCCGGCCCGTTACCGCATTCCATTGCTTCCGGTTTTGAGAAACTTCTAGAGTTTCTGGCGGTTTTTTCTGGTTTTAGGAACCTTCTAGCAGGTTCCCTGAACCGGTTTTTTGGTTTCTTTTCACATTTTTTCGTTTTTCTGTTTCTTTTTCTTCTTTATTTTTTCTTTTCTTTTCCTTTTCTGTTTCTTTTGTTCTTTTTTGTTTCTTTTTTATATTTCAATTTTAGTTTCTTTTCTTAATGTTCATGCATCATAACTCTTTTGGAAACTTAAAATTTGTTCTCCATTTCAAAATTTGTTCTCAACATTCAAAAATTGTTCATGCTTTCAAAAATTGTTCGAGCTTCCAAATTTGTTCTTCATTTCAAATTTTGTTCTCAACATTCAAAAATTGTTCGCGCTTTCAAATTTGTTCTTCATTTCAAAATTTGTTCTCAACATTCAAAAATTGTTCGTGCTTTCAAAAATTGTTCGAGCTTCCAAATTTGTTCTCCATTTCAAAATTTGTTCTCAACATTCAAAAATTGTTCATGCTTTCAAAAATTGTTTGAGCTTCCAAATTTGTTCTCCATTTCAAAATTTGTTCTCAACATTCAAAAATTGTTCGTGCTTTACAAAATGCATTAGCTACAGTGCTTTAAAAAACAATTCAAATTTTGAAAAGTGTTCGGTTTTAAAAAATGCATAAAATTTGTTCGTTACTTCGAAGAATGTTTCACATTTCTCAAAAACATTTTCTGTGGTTTCAAATTTTTGTTCGCATTTGATAGAAAATGTTCCCGTTGACGAAAATTTGTTCAGAAATTCATAAAATGTTTGCACTTTTTCAAAATATACACCTTCAGAAAAAATGTGCACTTTCTTTAAGATGTTCGCTACAGTAATTAATTCCGATTCAATATAGTGGACAGGGTTGTACGGGTTTGCTAATTTATTTAAGATGCGCGCTCTTGTAATGCAAGTAATGCTTGTCAGTTGGATTGGCTGGGAACGCGACTTCGTAAGTCTTTGGTTGCGGGTTCGAACCCCTGCCATCGCGCCAGCCGCTCTTTTTTGCTTTATTTTTCGTACAGCGGTTCAGCGTGATGGGCCGGCCCAGTCGGCTACCTTCCTGTGCGTCGGGACGACAGTTTGACGCAAAGAGCGTCCAATAGGAGCTCCCGGCTTTGGATGCATGCTCTCCTTCGGATCGGATGGGTACGTACGTACGTGGTGCCAGTTTGTAGCACGCAGTTTCGTTTTCTGCATACACAACACAGCTTTTCCTTCCCATCCCTTGCTGACGGCACATACTGTAACGGAGTAGATTTCACGTGAAGTACTCCTTTTCCGACTTAATAGATTCGTCCAAAATTGGCATTAGTCACTTCAAGAGGTGTGATTTACATGTGCGATCAAATGTGCGTTCACCTTTTCATCTTACTACCCCGAACTAGCAGCTCTGGCGGCCTCTTTGACTGGGTAATTAGTGGAGATGAATTATTTTAGATATATAGGATTCGTGCGACAAACGACGCCACATGCATGCAACACTCAGCTAAGCTGCCCTGCATCCCTTGGTCATTCTCGCAACCGAATTTAACGGCCTGGGTCCTCCACACACATGGAAATGTTCCCGGTTCCCTGGGCAAGGACCAGTGAGGGCGTTAACACCTTGCCCGGAATCCTGACAGGCAATGTGCGATTCCATACGTGCTACGCAGCCTACATATGTACCAACAGCTCCCTCTACAGGTAAGATTTTGTTTTGGTACGTGCCATCGCCATGCATGCATGTGAAATAATACAACGACCAACCAAATAATGGATCCAAAATGGATGTCGATGTACATATGTACGTGTGTATTGTCGCTTATCCGATCAATCATTTGATGCATGTGGTGTCTCACCGGGTACCACATCGTTCTTTTCCTTCCTCCAGGTAATCCGGGGCATTTCTGCCTATAACTCTCTTACAGACACCAAGCAGCTCATCTACACATGGATGGCAAGATTGAGGGAGATATACGTTCGAACACCAAGTGTGGTAGATAGAGACATGTCACATTGTCTTTTTTCTTTCGGGCAATTTGTTGAACTACTCTGGGCCATTCTAATTTGCCTACCATTCTCTCACACCGCCATTACAAAGAACAATTCTGTCACACCGGCCAAGCAGTTTCCATACACAGTTAGGCCTCCTTTCGCTCATAGGATAGCAATATCATAGAAATAGAAAAAACTTGTAGGAAATGAGATGTCATGTATCTCAAATCCTATCAATAGGAATAGGAAAAGAGATGTCCCTTGGTCATATGTAGATTCTTTTTCATTGAGTCTAGACTAATATTTATTTTACAATGAAATACGAAGGATCAGAAGAATTCCTCCATAGAACTATTCCCACAAATCAAAGACTCTAAAGAAAAGAAGAAACTCCGGTAAAAAGGAGACTCTAAAGATTTTTTTCCTACATAAATTGTATCCTATGAAATTTCTACAAACCAAAGGGACCCATACTACAAATGGAACCCAGGATTGAGAGAGACATACCTATATCCCACCACATGCATGGTCTTACTCTACTCTCTTTTCTCCCAAACATATTAATTTATGAATAACGTTGAATGATTTCTTCCTTCATCATATCCACGGATCATGTCTGAACATAAAAACAGATATTTTACGGTGTCCGTTTACTAGTCGGCGTTGAAGAAGCCCTAACCTGATATGTTGAAGGCGACTGTTAGGCGCCGACGCACCGGCCGAAATTTCGGCGGGTCTGCCCCCAGCCGCTCGATTCAGCCACATGCGACCGTTCGACTGGATCCCCTCGCGTTCATCTTCTTCGTTCCGCCTCGCCTTGTACGACGCCGCACTCGCCAGCCACCCCGTGCCGCCTTGCTCGTCCTCGGCCCCGTCCTCGCCAGCCACCCGACGTTGTCACCGCCGGCCGCCATCACAGCCACATCTCCTCCTCACCCCCATGGTCACCATGGGCACCGAGTTCCCAGCTCGCCTTGCTGCAATCTCCATTAGCCGGTTGAAGCTTTCCCAGTCGCCGGTTGAAGCTTTCTAGGCCGCGGTTGCAGCTTTTTTGTGTTCGGTGCCCCGACCACCAGCTTCTTCGTATTTTCGGTTGAAGCTTTCCCGTCGCCGGTTGTAGCTTTATAGGCCGCCGGTTGCAGCTTATGTTGCGGAAGTCCCCCGACGACCAGTTTCTTCGTTGTTCTTTGAAACTTTTTATGTTGCCGGTTGAAGCTACCTAGGCCGCAGGTTGTAGCATTTTTCACTGCCGGTTGCAGCTTCTCTCTCTCCCGCTGGGCAGAGCCCCCGCCTAGTTGGTTCCAGCAAAACTAACAGCCGGTTGTAACATTTTCCACGTTGGTTCCAGCTCCGCCACATGCTGGTTGTAGCTTTTCTTCATACAGAGCGCAGCTTCCCTCGCAGGACAACTCCGGCGAGCGCCCTCTCCCTATGGTTCCAACATGATCACTCGCCGGTTCCGTGTGATTCAGACCGTCGGTTGCAGCAAAACCCGTCTCCGGTGATGCATGGGTGCCGCCGGGGTACACAGCAAACATGGTTCCACTATGGCAGCTGGAGCTTGTAGCACGGCCGTCTTCGACCGCTGCCATAGTGGAACCAGCAAACATGGCTTCCATGGCAGCGGGGTTTACATGGCTTCCATGTGCCGCCGGGGTACACAGCAAACATGGTTCCACGGAGACACGGAGCGAAGGAATGTCCAGCTGCCCAAAAGTGTCTGACCTCTCCCCGATTCTCCGGCAAGCTCTGATGTAGTATGACAGGCACTGAACAAAGGCCACATCCTGTTTGTTTGAGTTTTAGGAATAGGATTCAGCTTTGGTAGTGAAGCTGAATGTCGAATTTGAAACAAACAACTATTTCGAATCAATTTTGTGTGTAAAGACAACTTTGCCAGTGAAAATGAATCTGGATCTGAAACAAATAGCTAGTTGGAATCAGCTTGCCAGTGAAGCTGAATATGCACCCAGGCCATTTTTAGTACAATTTGCTGAATCACTTCAAAGTGTACTTCAGTAGCGAAGCTAATTCCGCGAATCAACTTTGCCACTGAAGTGAATCTGCAGGTGTTTCGAATCCTACCAAAGCTAAAAGAAACAAGGGATTGTATCACTGAACTGAGTTCAAATAATATTTGAATTTTCTGAAGTCAAATAATAATTCAAAAATATTTACTAAAGTTCAAAGTAGGTTTCTGAACTATATAGCAAAAAGGAATTATTAATTTAGGTCTTTTATTTAAAAGTTAACCTAAATAGTTTTAAATTTTATCTGAATTCTAGCTTCTTCTAAATTCTATTTAAATTCAAAATTTAAATTATTCAAATTGGAATTTGTGCACTTGGTTGAGCCTAGTGTATTTAAGATTTGTGCTTCAAAAGTATGCTCTTAGTTTATTTCCTCATGAGGATAAAGCAAAATCCGGATAAGTTTTTAAAACGTCTATTCAACTCGCCCTCTAGGTGATATTATTATGGTCTTTTCAAGCAATGAAAATTATAAACTTGCAATACCACATATTGAAACAAAAGTTTTCACAAAATGTACTACCATGTACGACAATCCATGGCTTTCAAGCCAAATGACCATGGACATATCCATGGCTGCATGACATCATGACAAAAGTTGGCACACACATGGATTTAAAATTGTAAACAATATTGCAAAAGTGAGATTCCAAGATATTTTGAGAATGTTTTTCTTTTTGACTTTTTCCAGAAATTTGTTTTCCCCCCGAAGAAGGTACCTCAAACGAGATAGGAAATTTGACTTTTCCAACTTGCACACAAATTATGTCGTATTGGAGCCACAATCCAGTACCTTGAATTTTGAAATTTGAGCTATATTTCCATTGAGTAAATGTGTTTAATGGCATTTATCAAAAGTAATCCTAACTTGTAGTGCAAGTACATTATAATATGGCCCTAAAATTAGATTAAAAAATGTATGAAGCTACTCTTGTGTGATTCTATGCAACACCCCTCCCCCGCTGCAATTTTCAAACACATTAGATCTTGTGGGATGGACAACTACCAGAGGTGATGAATTTTCTTGCATTGCACATATCTCGTTTTCCTTAGTTCTCATAGATTTTCAAGAAGTAATTCAATTTTTCTTAGTTTGGTCCTAAAGAGAGAGAAAAACATAGGAATGTACTCTTGCGTGATTCTATGCAACAACCCCGAAAAAAGTTGAAAACAAATCACCCCCTAGCTATGAACGGTCAAGCCCGCAATTTCGAGCCATGTTTTGAGAAAAATCACATAAATTGAGAAAAATTCAAAGAAATGGAAACTTGCACAAAGCTTCCTTTTTAGTGTACCAGTTTCAGTGAAAATCATAAACTTGCAATACCACAAATTGGAAAAGAAGTTTTCACACAGTGGACTACCATGTATGAAGAACCATGGTTTTCAAGCCAAATGACCTTAGTCATGTCCATATCCATGGCTAAGTTAATGATATCATGACCAAAATTGGCAAAGACATGTGTTTTAACATTGTAAACAACATTGCAACATGACCAAGATATTTTGAAAAAAAATGTTTTATTCATTTTTTCTAGAAATTTGTTTTTTTCCGTGAAGCAGGTACAAATTATATCGTATTGGAGCCATACTCCCTTAGTACATTGGATTTTTATTTTTGAGCCACAATCCCCATACTTCCATTGATTAAATATTTTTAATGGCATTTACTGAAAGTAATCTAAATTTGAACTACAAGTACACTATAATTTGGCCCTAAAATTAGATTAAAAGACATATGAAGGTACTCTTCTGTGATTCTATGCAACACCCTGACTCCCTCCAAATTTGAAAATACCCCCGGAGCGATGAATGGTAAAGATGGCAATTTCAAGCCCTATTTTGAGAAAAAACACATGAATTGAGAAAATTTCAGAAAAAATTGAAACCTACCACAAAGCTTACCCTTCGCCTACAAATAGCCCCTGACCTAAAAGTTACGGGACATTTTTTTACCTAAAGCGATACAAAGCCGCCGCCGTCATGAAAACCCTAATCTGGGGTCTTGCAGTCCTGTTTGGCACCCTACCGGAGGGGTAATCATCGCCGAAGGCATGTATACCACCATTGCTGCCTCCATGATGATCCGTGAGTAGTCATTGTTGGACCACATGTCCATAGGAGTAGCTAGATAGTTGTCTCTCCTCCATGTTCTTCGATACAAAGGTCTCGTGAGCTGCCTAACATGATCGAGATCCATATGCTGTAATTGCCTATTGTTGTTGTGTTTGTTGGGATATGATAAATTCTAATATTATGATCAGATTGTGCATGCTTAATATGTGATGCTACTTGTTATAATGTTTAGCTCTATTTACTTTCTTACATGCTCTCCAATTTGTATGTTTACTCTGGCCAAGTATTTGTATGAATCTCCAAGAGGGAGTATATGTACGATACTTGGTTCATGCCTCACTTTCTCTGGGATCTAGCGACAGAAACAACTAAGAGGGGCAATGTGCTATTATATCTTATATTTACTAATTGGAGGCACCATACGAGTCACCACGTTAATCCTAGAAGTTAAGACAATTCATCCACACGATTAATAAGTATTTTATCAATAGCCGTTGGATGAGGCGTGGGATGTGCTCATGATCCACGTACGAGAGTCCTGCTCTCACACATAATGAACAAGGAGTCTGGCCTATCTGCTCCACGTTTCCATCTTCAAGGAAAAAAGAAAAAAAATAGTATATTGCATCTGTCCAGGAAAAGATTTAATAGGAAATATCCAGTAATTCCTCCATACCACACTGCCGCTGTATCCTCTCATCCCTCACGTCCTCACCTCCCATCCAGCGGCCATGTTCCTCATGTCGGCGGCGTTTCTTGCAGAATTGACCTCTGATCCAGCGGTCACGTTCGTCAATACCTGCTCATGTGCTTCCCTTGCGTGATTCCATCAGCAGCGCCCCATCTATCTCCCTCCAGTGTGCTGAGTTCCTTCTGTTGTGTGATTCCATCAGCACCGCCCCATCTATGGATCTCCCTCCAGTATGATTCAATCACAAGTTGCAAGACACTTTTTCTGCCGGCCGGCGAGATGGTGTCAGGAATCAGCCGACGGTTAGTCCATGTATGTAAGATTTTTTTCTTTGATCAGAAGCCTCATTCCCTCAATTTGTTTGGATATAACTTGATCATATATTTTCTTACGCTTCACAATTCAAACGATTTGTTTTTCTGAAATTTTGAGAGACATAAAGATAGAACACAAGGCTTAAAAAAATATTCGGCAAACAGCCACATAAGGACCCGTTGTAGCAGCTGTTTGCACACCAGGCAAGAGCAATGGCCGTGGTGGCCTGTACTTCGATGCCACGCTCAGGGTGGGCAGCGAATTGTACCCGGAACGGAAACCAGGCTGATGACTTCGTCCGGGAATACGCGCCTCTCCACTGCATCTGTGGTTCCTATCTTGACAAGCAGGCTCAGCTGCAACGTCTCTTTTGTTGCAAATAGAGGTATTGAATTCCAGGTATTTTATCTCTAAATAGGAGTGAAATTTTGTTCTTTTAATAATAAATTGACTAATAATAGCTGTCTGGAGAAGCATAGAAGTAGAGAAGGATGTGACGAGGTCTACGTGAAGCTGCATGCATACATAATTAGTTTAAGCACCATTATAAGTATTATGCGTATGTTTCCAGCATATAATGTGAAACTGTCGTCATTTTTACTCCAACCAAACTGCATGTTTGTTTTGGAGTTTACATGCAGGCTTGCACAACATGTGTGGCGCTTCTAATTTCTGGAGCAAATGCAAAGAACAGCGTTCTTATATTTATAGTTTTCAGTGCGACTCCATTCTCTCTTGATTTCTTGGCAGTAAGTAATGCATTATTTAACTGTTGGGTAATTAACGTGACTGTAGCGCAGTTATCACATCATGTTCATCAATGTTTCTTCTTAATTGGTAATTTGAAGGAGCCTTTAAGTTTCTATAGTTTGCGCTCCAAAAAATCTGTGTTACAGATGGTCTATCTTTTTTATTACATAAATCTTATTTCTACGGGTAAGCTTTTTCCAGTGTTTACATTTTTTTCTTTAGCCATCGATCCTCCAAGGTATTGCACACACTTATGTGTACATTCTGTGGGTACGAAAAACAACAAACTTTCCATGGTCATTAGTACGTGTGCGACTTATACTGCTGGAAGTGTTTTAATGTGTAAGAAATTCTTAAAAGTACTCCTCCGTTCCTAAATAATTGTCTTTCTAGAGATTTCAACAAGTGACTACATACGGAGCAAAATGAGTGAATCTACACTCTAAAACATGTCTACATACATCTGTATGTAGTAGTCCATTTGAGATGGCTAGAAAGACAAGTATTTTGGAACGGAGGGAGTATTATTTGTTCACTGCATATTTGTAGGCCTACTGTTAGCCCAGTCAATCTTATTTCTATGGGTGCCCTTTTTTAGTGTTTGCATTTTTTCTTAAGCCAGAGATGCGCCAAGGTATTGCACACAGTTGTGGGTACATTCTGTGGGTAAGAACATGAAACTTTCCATCGTCATCAGTACGTGTGTGACTTATACTGCTGGAAGTGTTTCAATGTGTAAGACATTGTTAGAAGTATTATTTATTCACTGTATTTTTGTAGGCTTACTGTCAGCTCAGTTTGTCATCCCAAATTTTGTTCATAATTACGTTGGCAAAATCTGAAACCACATATTCCTTAATTAATTTTGTCTTTAAGTTTGATGTCATCTTTTTTCCAGCTCAGACTATATTCCAACTATTGCTTGGATTTCACATCCAGGTTTTCATACCACTTAAAATTGTGTGGCACTACAAATTTCTGGAGCAATGCATGTGATTGCTTCTTTAATTAAATTTTAGTATGACCTCATCGTCTTTATCTGACTTAAGAATTAGTTGTGTGTTCTCTGATGTATAGTGACCAGTAATGTGCTGTCATCATGCTTGCAAATGATTCCGTCCTTATTAGTTACTCCAACAGTTTTATTTTCCATAGTTTACACATCTGAATGATCATCTTACAGATCGTACGTCTTCATTAGATGAATTTCATTTATTTGTTCCCATTTCCAGTTTTACATTTTACTTCAGTCACCGGTGCGCTAGAATTAGAAATATCATGTATTCATTGTCTATTTCGTAGGCTTACTCCCATGTTTGTTCCTCACCAAGAAGTTTTCTGATGACTAATAAGTTTGCAAAAGATAAATCATCTGAAACCATGTATGATATTTAAATATGCAGATTAGTTGAGCGTGAGATTCCTAAATTTCATATATCCCTTGCGTCTCAATATGACATTTGTAGGCTACGAGATTTTCAAAGGCTTGCATTTCCCATGCCATTTTATACTTTTGGTTTAGATTCCTGTTATGTATATATTGCACATATCCTTTGTACAATTGTGAGATTGGATTTAAAGAGCACGATCTAAGGAATTTATGATGCTCTAGATAAATGATTAAGTTCATTTATCATTTGTATATATGTTCCTCTAAATAATTGTTGAATCTGAGCACAAATTATGTATATTGGCATGCATTTAACCCAAATGGACAAAAAGCTATGAGTTTACGTTTATAAATATGATTGCTGATGTTCCTATGTGATTACTTTCTGAATAGGAAGATTGCTCTTATATATTGTAGGCTGTTGATACATTCGAGTGAAAACCAGGGAAAACATTTGAAATTCTGATGGACATTGGGTGCAATTAAGTTCCTTCCAAGTTATTTTTCAAGTCAAAAGTTGTTTTGCAAGTCGTAACCTCTCAATGTCATTTGGCTTTGAAGGAGCACTGGCCACTTTGTTGCAAATAACATGTTGCTTTACCTATTTAATGTGAAACATGCTTATATATTCCTTTTTTGTTTTCAGTTTTTCTGGATGTTGTTACAAAATCAAATAGATGCATTTTGACAAATTCTAGCCCGTCAGTGGCACGGGTTGATGACTAGTTGCTACTAAGAGTAAAACAATGGTATTTATATCCATTAGTTGATAATGAATATTGCTTACAATATGTATTGTGCTTAAGGTGGTACTCTGTTGTTTACGACTTAATACATAGAGAGGCTAGCGTAATCGCTCTCTCAAAGTGGAGTATTAGTTAAAGACGTGGTTCAGTAACGGTCATTATGTTTGACGTAATGCCCACATGAATATAGCCATGAACTTTGTTGTTATCATAATAAGTTGTTTCCAATTATGTCAATTGCCCAGCTGTAATTTGTTCACCCAACTTACTTTATTATCTTTGGAGAGACTTACAGACACCACTCGTGAAACTACGACCCCCGGTCCATTGTTTTACATTTATCACAACCTTGTTTACTTGCTTTTTATTATTGCTAGCTTGCTGGTCCGTTTTTACTCTATTTGTTTACAACCATATCTTCCACACTATACGTTTAATACTTTTTATTCAGCAAGACGAGAAGCTTGACAACCTTCCTAGATAGTTGTGAATAAAGGAGTTTTGTGTTTGTGTGTAGGTCTACTACAAACCTCGCTGAAGCATTGTATTGCTACTAGTTCGATAACCTTGGTTTGACAGCTGAGGGGAATTTGCTAGTGCACTACATCACACCTTCCATTTGGGGTTCCCAACGAGGTATCATCTACACCATCAAGCCGGGGTGAGTCGGTGGTGCCGTCGAGGCGGGGCAAGGGAGGGCACGAGGGAAATGTTAAAATGGGAAGGACAGGGGGTGATGAATCGTATGCCAGCTGACCTAAAAAAAGGGACATGATAACCCACAAGTATAGGGGATCAATTGTAGTATCTTTCGATAAGTAAGAGTGTTGAACCCAACGAGGAGCTAAAGGTAGAACAAATATTCCCTCAAGTTCTATCGACCACCGATACAACTCTACGCAGGCTTAACGTTCGCTTTACCTAAAACAAGTGTGAAACTAGAAGGACTTTGTAGGTGTTGTTGGATAGGTTTGCAAGAATATAAAGAGCACGTGAATATAAACTAGGGCTGTTTAGATAAAGAAGCAATAAAGTTAGTATAGCGAGTGTGGAACATTGGTGGTAGGAGTTGCGAAATTGTCCCTAAGAAGTTGACTACTTTACTAGACCGATAGCAAGTTTTATGTGGGAGAGGCCACTGCTAGCATGTCATCCCTGACTTGGAATTCTATGCACTTATGATTGGAACTATTAGCAAGCATCCGCAACTACTAACGTTCATTAAGGTAAAACCCAACCATAGCATTAAGATATATTGGTCCCCCTTCAATCCCATATGCATCAATTTCTATGCTAGGTTGAAGCTTCTGTCACTCTTGGCCTCAAATACATAGTCCTATCAACATACAACTAACCCTATGGTGTGATCCACGCGCGTGCTCATATGATGGGCACCAAAGGACAACATAACCACAAGCAAATTAAACCAATCATAGCAATTCACCAATTACCGATAGGACAACAAAAATCTACTCAAACATCATAGGATGGCAACACATCATTGGATAATAATATGAAGCATAAAGCACCATGTTCAAGTAGAGGGTACAGCGGGTTGCGGGAGAGTGGATCGCTGTAGATAGATGGGGGAAGGTGATGGAGATGTTGATGAAGATGAGGAGGTGTTGGTGTAGATCATGGTGATGATGATGGCCCCGGCGGTGTCCGGTGCCACTGGGAGAGAGGGGGAGAGAGCCCCCCTACTACTACTTCTTCTTCTTCCTTGACCTTCTCCCTAGATGGGAGAAGGGTTTCCCCTCTGGTCCACGGTCTCCATGGCGTGGGAGGGGCGAGAGTCCCTCTGAGATTGGATCTGTCTCTCCGTCTCTCTCTGTTTCTACGTTCCTGATTCTGCCCTTTCACCGTTTCTTATATTCCCGGAGATCCGTAACTCTGATTGGATTGAAACTTTGAACACAATTTATTTCCGGATATTAGCTTTCTTGCGGCGAAATAAGGGCAACAACCGCCTTACGGGGTGTCTACTAGGGTCAGGGGTGCACCCACCCCCTGGGGCGCCCCAGGGGGCGCCCCCTGCCTTGTGGCCCCCTCGAGCATCGTCTCCCGTTGATTCCACTTCTCAAAATTCATAAATATTCCAAAAAAATCTCCGTCAGTTTTTATCCCGTTTGGACTCCGTTTGATATGGATTTTCTGCAAAACAAAAAACATGCAACAAACAAGAACTGGCACTGGGCACTGGACCAATATGTTAGTCCCAAAAATAGTATAAAAAGTTGCCAAAAGTATGTAAGAGTTGTAAAATATTGGCATGGAACAATCAAAAATTATAGATACGACGGAGACATATCAGCATCCCCAAGCTTAATTCCTGCTCGTCCCCGAGTAGGTAAATGATAAAAAAGATAATTTTTGATGTGGAATGCTACCTAGCATAATCTTGATCATGTAATCTAATCATGGCATGAATATTAAGACACGAGTGATTCAAAGCATAGTCTATCATTTGACATAAAAGAATTTAATACTCGGGCATCCCAACAAGCAATCGTGTCTTTCAAAATATCAATGCTAAAGAACGCTATCCCTACAAAATCATATAGTCTTGTATGCTCCCTTTTCTTAACACAAGTTACCCCTCATGCCCATCCCGGTGTCAGCCAAGCAATTGGTTCAGACTTTTTAATGCGCTTCAGCCTTTTCAACCCTCACGCAATACATAAGCGCAAGCCCTGGACATAGCACTATGGGTGGAATAGAATATGATGGTGGAGGTTGTGTGGAGAAGACAAAAAGGGATAAAGTCTCACATCGACGCGGCTAATCAACGGGCTATGGAGATGCCCATCAATAGATGTGAAAGATCGAGGATGTCGCCTAGAGGGGGGGGGGTGAATAGGCGCTTTAAAATAATTACGGTTTAGGCTTGAACAAATGCGGAATAAACCTAACGGTTAATTTGTCAAGCACAAAACCTAAAACAACTAGGCTCACCTATGTGCACCAACAACTTATGCTAAGCAAGATAAGCAACTATGTGATAGCAAGATATATGACAAAGAACAATATGGCTATCACAAAGTAAAGTGCATAAGTAAAGGGCTCGGGTAAGAGATAACCGAGGCACGCGGAGACGACGATGTATCCCGAAGTTCACACCCTTGCGGATGCTAATCTCCGTTTGGAGCGGTGTGGAGGCACAATGCTCCCCAAGAAGCCACTAGGGCCACCGTAATCTCCTCACGCCCTCGCACAATGCAAGATGTCGTGATTCCACTAAGGGACCCTTGAGGGCGGTCACCGAACCCGTACAAATGGCAACCCTTGGGGGCGGTCACCGAACCCGTACACTTTGGCAACCCTTGGGGGCGGTCACCGGAACCTGTCAAGATGCTCGGGGCGATCTCCACAACCTAATTGGAGACCCCGACGCTTGCCCGGAGCTTTACACCACAATGATTGAGCTCGAACACCACTAACCGTCTAGGCGCCCAAGCACCCAAGAGGAACAAGCTCTAGGGCACCAAGCACCCAAGAGTAATAAGCTTCTCAAACTTCACTTCCACGTATCACCGTGGAGAACTCAAACCGATGCACCAAATGCAATGGCAAGGGCACACGGAGTGCCAAGTCCTTCTCTCTCAAATCCCACGAAGCAACTAATGCTAGGGAGGAAAATGAGAGGAAGAACAAGAAGGAGAACACCAAGAACTCCAAGATCAAGATCCAAGGGTTCCCTCACATAGAGGAGAAAGTGATTGGTGGAAATGTGGATCTAGATCTCCTCTCTTTTCCTCAAAACTAGCAAGAATCCATGGAGGGATTGAGAGTTAGCAAGCTCGAAGAAGGTCAACAATGGGGAAGAACATGAGCTCAAAGGATAAGGTTCAATGGGAAGAAGACCCCTTTATAGGACCTCCGACTCCAACCGTTATGTGCTCAGGTCGTGCACAAGCGGTACTACTGCTTGGAGGAGCGGTACTACCGCTTGGAGGAGCGGTACTACCGCTTAGCACGCTCAAAACAGCCCAAACGAGAGAGAAAACACGAGTTTTTGGTCCGGGGCGGTACTACCGCTTAGGAGCCACGGTAGTACTGCTCTGGAGCGGTAGTACCGCTCAGGAGCCGCGGTAGTACCGCTCTAGAGCGGTAGTAAAAAATTACATCCGCTCTAGTCGCGGTAGTATCGCTGCAGCCTTCACCAAAACACCCACAACTTTTGCAAACGGACTCCGAATTCGATGAAACCAAGTTTGTTGGAAAGCTAGCGACAAGGGCTAACACAATTTTGAAAGAAATACCAATAATAAGCAAATGAGAAAAGGCCCAAAAGAAAATGGTGAGAACCCTTCCTCGGAGAAGACCGGTAAAACCTCCAACACCGAAAACATCATAGAAGACGCATGCAAACTCCGTTTTCAATGAACTCAAGCTTGTCATAAAGATGACCATAAGCTCTAAGACTCACAAAGATAATAAAACAAGAACCAAGAAACATGATGCAAGGATGCAATGGTTTGAGCTCTCGACGAACGATACGATCAAGCTACTCACTTGAGAGTCCTCCTTGATAGTACGGCTATCGATCCTATAACCCGGTCTCCCAACTACCACCATGAGACCGGTAAAATAGAAACCTATCAAGGGCAAACCTTTGCCTTGCACATGGTCCACTTGAGCTAGATGATGAAGATCTTGACTCCCTCAAGTTGGACCACCTTTCTTGATTGCATTGGCTCGATGAAGACTAGATGATTGCTCCCCCATAGTCACTATGGGTGAGCGACTCTTAGGCACATCTTCACAAGTCCATTGACACCACAATGGATGGCAAGATTCAAACTTGATTGCTCCCCCATACTCCATTATGGGTGAGCCACTCTTTGTGTTGCTCCACTTGAACTTGCACACTGCAAACTTGATGACGATCACCACTTGATGTCATCCTCCATGGGTTGTATGGGATCTTCCTCTTGACGCAAGACCATGGAAACATACCTAACCCACAAAGAACTCTCACGTAGACCATGGGTTAGTACACAAAGCGTAATGGACAATGCTTACCATACCATGGGAACACTTGGTCCCACTCGGTACATCTTCTATGCTTTGTGAGTTGATCAACTTGATTCACTCTTGACTTAGTCTTGATCAACCTTGAATCTTTCCAACTCTCTTCATTTGGATGATGTATTGAAGGTAAATATGAATGATCACACAATATTCTTCTTCAAGACATGCTTGCAATAAGCTCAACACTCACATGACCAATCTTTGGATAATTCCTTAATAGCACCTTGGTCAACCCATAAACTCCTTGAAACCATCACATGGACTTCAAGAAATGCCTATGGAAACATCCTTCAAATATAACTCGATGCAACCATTAGTCCATAGAGAATGTCATCAATTACCAAAACCACACATGGGGGCACCGCATGTCCTTTCAATCTCCCCCATTTTGGTAATTGATGACAATCACTTTCAAGAGAGTTTATATAAGGAATTATGCATCACAATGCAATGCAACAACCAATGATGCAGGAGAATGAGATGGAAATGCTTAGGACCAAAACCAAAGCAAGGAGAAAACTCAGAAGACTTCTCCACAAAACTCTCTGAAACTCCTCCCCCATTGGCATCGATTGCCAAAATGGGTGAAAAGCTGAGAAGGCCAAAATAAAAGGTGTTCCTCCATAAATTGTGTATTTCTCAACAAGAGAGTGGAATGCAATACACATATCCAACTGCCAATACTTGGAGGAAGACAAACTATATTGAGGCCCAAAGATTGCAACAAAAATATATGACACAAAGACATAACAAAGAGAGACACAAGCAATCAGAAGATACCAATTGAAGCAAGCTATCAACGGATATCAATTGAACCAACTAGACCAATGATCCTACATGCCACAAGAAAAAAGATATTATGATAAACGCAAAGGAGTGTAAAGAAACTAGAGAAGCTCCCCATGATTTGTGCACACATAAGAATTTTTGTATTTGAATACAAAGTGCACAAAATAGGATCATAGCTCCCCCAAAATCAATAGAAACTCACATCCAGTGCAAGTGAGCATATAGGAAACAAAGCCTAGCACTTGCAACAAGCACATGGTTAAGCAACATGTAAAAGAGGCAACTTAAGAATAGGCTCAACCAAAATGATGTGTGTGAGTCATGGCGAAGCACTTGAGAGGACTAAAATTAGGATGAGCATTAAGCATCAACATAGTCTTGAAATAATGAGGCACACGGTGCAAGGCCTATCATTCCCACACACACAACTAGCAAATGGGTTCACAAGCTTACTAATAAGCATATAAAGAACTTATGCTTGTGACAACCCGTGGTGAAGATAGAAGATGAAAGCCTCATCAAGACGAGGGATGCCAATTAAGATGGCAAAAGCCTTGTAAAGATAAGCATGAAGAAAATAATCTTCACCACACAAGAGTGCATAAAGATGCAGCGATAGAGGACACACACTCAAGGCAAAAGCTTTCACGGAGCCACCAAAGAAATAACATAAGAAAGACAAGGTGGACGTGAAAGAAAGGATATCAACTAGAGATGTAATTTCTCTCAAGTGTATAAGGTTCTATGTAGACGAAATCATGATGATATATATATATATCTACAAAGAAGGATGTACACCCGAAATAGTTACACCACGAAGGAACAAGATATCCACAAGGAAGTCATAAATATACCAATAAGATATTTGCTTGAAAGCATAGCACTTGGCTAGATATGGTGTTATTGTATATAAATGAAGTCCAAACACACATCCATCAAGGGCATCACAACTAGCAACAGAGATCATCGTTGGGATACTTTGAGAAAGGAAACAAGTATCACAATATATGAAATGAATATCATGCCAAGATACAGCCTACACAAGGTTGAATGCAAGAGAGGAAAGCATGAATAGATACTTGTTACCGAGATATCATTGGAAGGATGTAGTAGATACCAATTGAAGGTAGATAGTAGTTCATTGATCATCCTAGCTTGACTCCAATATGCACATGGTGACAACACCTTCCTTGTGAGTGAGCCGAGCATCCAATGCATCTCCAAATGTTCCTAGAAGAACGACACAAACTAAACGGTACCCAAACTCATCGGGACCAAATAGTTAGAAACACCAATACATAGGACAAACTCCACATAAATATGTGCATATAGATATGAAAATGAATTTCATGCACATCTCATCCAAATTGAGACTAGGTGGAGTTTCCCCTATATATTGAGTCAAAGAAAGAAAGCATGCCAAATGAAATACATGAAGTAAACATGCATGCTCAAGACTTTCAAAACCCGAAACCAAAAGACAAAGAAATTCCAAGTGAAAAGGATACTAAATGGATAAATCATCACTTGGAAGATATCATTAAAGATACATCAAGGAATGAGATATCCATTGATACACACTAAACTAAAGATGTCAAACTCCCAAAGAGAGGATGGTTTCAAACAAACCAAGCCCTCAACAAAGTTTCATGATGGCACAAAGTACCAAAAAGAAATGGCTTGCCTTCCACCAAAACACACTTGATAAGGATCACAAGAAGAGTGTTCTGAAGAAAATAGAAGAGCTCCCCCACGAGTTGTGCATTATGTAGGATTTGTATTTGAATACAAAATGCACAAGGTGGGATCACCGCTTTCACTATATCTAGAAAACACTAGACAAGAACAAGAAATAAACAAGATCCACAAGTGGTATGGAAGACAACGGGAGTTGACACAATCCTTGGCAAGAGAAGAGGCAAGTAAAATAAAAGCCAATGTAAAGATGATCAATAAATTCTACCACACATAAATGACTACCAATTGTCAAAAGACAAGAAGTAGATGGAAAGAATTCCCGGTGGTAGATAGCAAGGATATCCAACATCATCTTCACACCACACACAAGCAGATTGCAACTTGTAGAGCTAACATGCCACCTAGGAACAAGATAATCTACAATATCAACACTAGGTGACAATATCTCAAATGTACACATTTTCTAGGCTAGTAATATAGATAGCATATTACTCCCCCATAATGTGATACCAATGAAGAAAACTTAACAAGAGGCAGTAAGAGGATCCAACAAGAGATAATTAATGGACAATTTAGAATTTGAATTTCTCATGAGAAGACATACCACATAGTGACTAGATAATCTTGTAATATCAATACTAGATGGTATTCCTCATGTACACACACTTATAGGAGTGTGAGGTGCACAAAGCACATCACTCCCCAATAATGGGATATTCCATTAATCTCTCACAAGAGCCAACTAAGATACAAAGAAGATGCACAAAGGCTCAACACACAACTCACATGTACATGAAGTGCACACCAACATACATAAGCAAGTTGGAAGCGCAACATATACAAACACATGCAAGGAACAAAACCAAAACATGCAAGGGGGCAAGTAACTTTCAAAGTAAACAATTTAAGTACAAGTTACATAAGGAGGCACATTGGATATAAGATAGAAACTTGATAATCCAATTGACTTGGCTTGTGACAAAAAGAATGATGAAGTCCCCTTAATTCTTCATAATATAGCCAAGTCTCCAATGCCCTCCAAAAACACCTATTGATCAAGTTTGAGCTTGTTGGTCCCCAACTAAGTTGGGTCCTAAGAGGTTAGTCACAAGAGGCTTGGCTACCCAAATGGTTCTTTTCTTGACACCACTTTGAGTACCAACAAACTTGGCAAACACATTGCCAACCTTATCCTTCCCAAGAGAATAGATATCATCAATAATAATTGGGTTGCCACTAGTGCATGAAGAAGCGACGTGACCTTTCTCACGACATAAGTAGCAATGTCTACTCTTCACTTTCTTCTCACTTGATTTTTCCACAAGAGAAGCATTAGCTTGAGTCTTCTTGGGAAGTGGCCTTTCTTCAACTTGAGGTTGAGCATGAGATTGAACTTGTGCCATCTTCCCTTGTTGCTTGACACTAATGGCCTTCTTCTTCAATGGGCAAGATCTAACATGATGCCCTTCTACTTTGCACTTGAAGCAAACAATCTTGGCCGAATTCTTGACTTGTTCTTGGCCCTTCCTTTTGTTCATCTTGGACTTCTTCTGCTTATTGGAGTTGAATCCAAGTCCACCTTTGTCATTGGGGGATTTTTGCACACTCAAGATATTGTTGAGTGTGGATTTCCCTTCATGACACTTTTCTAAGTCTTTCTTCAAAGAAGTGACTTGGGCCTTGAGCTCTTTGATTTCCTCTACATGGTTAGTCTCGACACAAGTACTAGAGGAAGTATAAGCTTCATCGTTAGAGCAACAAGGCAAGGAAAGCAATTCATCACAAGATGTACCAACATTGTGAGTAGATGAATTACAAGGACTAGCACATGGCAATATACTATTTTGACTTGAAGTAATGCTAGTATCCACATGAGGCTCACTAGATGTTACCTTAGCAATCATGGCCTCATGAGCTATCTTTAACACACTATGGGATACTCGAAGATCATCATGAGAGCTTGAGAGCTTTTCATGACTTTCTTCCAATTTCCCATAATTGCAAGATAGCACCTCAAGTTGAGCCCGTAGCTCAACATTCTCCTCAAACTGGATGCTTCACAAGTAATAGGATTAGTAGCACAAGCATCATCATTAACAACAAGAGGAGAAGGCAACTTGGCAAGCTCTTTTAAATAAGAAGCTTCAAGTTGAGCATGAGACTCGGTGAGTTTGATGAGCTCACCCTTGATGACCCTTGAGCCATTTTCGAGGTGCTCAAAATCCTCAAGGAGTCTAGCATGAGCAACTTCAAGCTTAGCATTTTTAGTTTCAAAAACATTGGCCACCTCAAGTGCTCTATCAGTAGATTCCTTCACTCTAGTCAATTCTAGAGCAAACGTCTCCTCAAGAGATTCCTTGGTGGTTTGTTCAAGTTCAAGAGCTTGAGAGAGGTCCGCAATCTCATTAGCGTAATCACGCCCATGACCTTCCATTTTATCAATGGTGACCTCATGCTCCTCAAGACGAGACTCCAACTCATCAATATATTTCTTGCTCTCAATAGCAATGGACATAATTTCCATGAAGTTGGAACGAGCAATTTTATTTTTATGAAGAGCTTTAAAAACCATTTCCCCCTTAATTTTTAAGGAGGCAACATTATCATTCTCTTCATCATTATCCTCATCATCATTAGCATCAACATCATCATCAAGAGACATATTGGGGTACAAAGTAGGAGATACCTTTGACGCCTTAGCCATAAGGCAAAACGCAATAGATGATGATGTAGGATCCCTTGAGGCACCATTAAACACCACATCTTGTTCCATGGAGTGTTCGGTTTCCTCTACATTGTTAGCACAACAATTCGAGGAAATAGATGCATTTTTATCATGGCAACAAGACATAGCAAGCATATCATCATGATATTTAGTCAAGCAATTTCTACATGATATGCAAGGACTATCAACACAAGCATGTGAAACATTTGGAGTGCTCGAAGTGTTAAAGCCCAAAGAGGGAGCATTACAATAATATAGTGATGAAGGATCATGCACAATAAGCATACTATCATCATTGCAATGACCAACACTACTCACCATATCATTACCTTGTGGCAAACCACATGTAGGTGAAGTAGAAGAAGTTGAGAGGACTATATGACCGGAGGTGGAGGGAGAACAACCATCCCCACAAATCTTGGACACACCATATTTATCTTGAAGCTTTGTCCATAACTCATGAGCATCCCGAAACGGCATGAGTTGAAATATAACTACATTGCTCAAAGCATCGAAAAGCACATTAGAGGCTTGAGCATTGAGATAAGAGTTTTTCTCATCCTCTGAAGATAATCTTTGGGGATCCTTTGGAGGAGAAAAACCCATATCTACAATTCGCTCTAAATTTGGGTCCATAACCCTAAAGAGATTAAGCATGTGAATTACCCAAACATCAAAATTTGTGCCATCGAAACTAAGAGTGTCAGAGAATCCTAATCCTCTAGTCGACATCTTTACTCTCTAGGCGGTTAAGCCCAACAAAGAGAGACGAGGCTCTGATACCAATTGAAAGATCGAGGATGTCGCCTAGAGGGGGGGGGGGTGAATAGGCGCTTTAAAATAATTACAGTTTAGGCTTGAACAAATGCGGAATAAACCTAACGGTTAATTTGTCAAGCAGAAAACCTAAAACAACTAGGCTCACCTATGTGCACCAACAACTTATGCTAAGCAAGATAAGCAACTATGTGATAGCAAGATATATGACAAAGAACAATATGGCTATCACAAAGTAAAGTGCATAAGTAAAGGGCTCGGGTAAGAGATAACCGAGGCACGCGGAGACGACGATGTATCCCGAAGTTCACACCCTTGCGGATGCTAATCTCCGTTTGGAGCGGTGTGGAGGCACAATGCTCCCCAAGAAGCCATTAGGGCCACCGTAATCTCCTCACGCCCTCGCACAATGCAAGATGCCGTGATTCCACTAAGGGACCCTTGAGGGCGGTCACCGAACCCGTACAAATGGCAACCCTTGGGGGCGGTCACCGAACCCGTACACTTTGGCAACCCTTGGGGGCGGTCACCGGAACCCGTCAAGATGCTCGGGGCGATCTCCACAACCTAATTGGAGACCCCGACGCTTGCCCGGAGCTTTACACCACAATGATTGAGCTCCGAACACCACCAACCGTCTAGGGCGCCCAAGCACCCAAGAGGAACAAGCTCTAGGGCACCAAGCACCCAAGAGTAATAAGCTTCTCAAACTTCACTTCCACGTATCACCGTGGAGAACTCAAACCGATGCACCAAATGCAATGGCAAGGGCACACGGAGTGCCCAAGTCCTTCTCTCTCAAATCCGACCGAAGCAACTAATGCTAGGGAGGAAAATGAGAGGAAGAACAAGAAGGAGAACACCAAGAACTCCAAGATCAAGATCCAAGGGGTTCCCCTCACATAGAGGAGAAAGTGATTGGTGAAAATGTGGATCTAGATTTCCTCTCTTTTTTCCCTCAAAAACTAGCAAGAATCCATGGAGGGATTGAGAGTTAGCAAGCTCGAAGAAGGTCAACAATGGGGAAAGAACACGAGCTCAAAGGATAAGGTTCAATGGGAAGAAGACCCCTTTTATAGGACTCTCCGAATCCAACCGTTATGTGCTCAGGTCGTGCACAAGCGGTACTACTGCTTGGAGGAGCGGTACTACCGCTTGGAGGAGCGGTACTACCGCTTAGCACGCTCAAAACAGCCCAAACGAGAGAGAAAACACGAGTTTTTGGTCCGGGGCGGTACTACCGCTTAGGAGCCACGGTAGTACTGCTCTGGAGCGGTAGTACCGCTCAGGAGCCGCGGTAGTACCGCTCTAGAGCGGTAGTAAAAAATTACATCCGCTCTAGTCGCGGTAGTACCGCTGCAGCCTTCACCAAAACACCCACAACTTTTGCAAACGGACTCCGAATTCGATGAAACCAAGTTTGTTGGAAAGCTAGCGACAAGGGCTAACACAATCTTGAAAGAAATACCAATAATAAGCAAATTAGAAAAGGCCCAAAAGAAAATGGTGAGAACCCTTCCTTGGAAAAGACCGGTAAAACCTCCAACACCGAAAACATCATAAAAGACACATGCAAACTCCATTTTCGATGAACTGAAGCTTGTCATAAAGATGACCATAAGCTCTAAGACTCACAAAGATAATAAAACAAGAACCAAGAAACATTATGCAAGGATGCAATGGTTTGAGCTCTCGACGAACGATACGATCAAGCTACTCACTTGAGAGCCCCCCTTGATAGTACGGCTATGGATCCTATAACCCGGTCTCCCAACTACCACCATGAGACCGGTAAAATAGGAAACCTATCAAGGGCAAACCTTTGCCTTGCACATGGTCCACTTGAGCTAGATGATGATGATCTTGACTCCCTCAAGTTGGACCACCTTTCTTGATTGCATTGGCTCGATGAAGACTAGATGATTGCTCCCCATAGTCACTATGGGTGAGCGACTCTTGACACATCTTCACAAGTCCATTGACACCACAATGGATGGCAAGATTCAAACTTGATTGCTCCCCATACTCCATTATGGGTGAGCCACTCTTTGTGTTGCTCCACTTGAACTTGCACACTGCAAACTTGATGACGATCACCACTTGATGTCATCCTCCATGGGTTGTATGGGATCTTCCTCTTGACGCAAGACCATGGAAACATACCTAACCCCACAAAGAACTCTCACGTAGACCATGGGTTAGTACACAAAGCGTAATGGACAATGCTTACCATACCATGGGAACACTTGGTCCCACTCGGTACATATTCTATGCTTTGTGAGTTGATCAACTTGATTCACTCTTGACTTAGTCTTGATCAACCTTGAATCTTTCCAACTCTCTTCATTTGGATGATGTATTGAAGGTAAATATGAATGATCACACAATCTTCTTCTTCAAGACATGCTTGCAATAAGCTCAACACTCACATGACCAATCTTTGGATAATTCCTTAATAGCACCTTGGTCAACCCATAAACTCCTTGAAACCATCACATGGACTTCAAGAAATGCCTATGGAAACATCCTTCAAATATAACTCGATGCAACCATTAGTCCATAGAGAATGTCATCAATTACCAAAACCACACATGGGGGCACCGTATGTCCTTTCAAGATGTCAATGCGAGGAGTAGGGATTGTCATGCAACGGATGCACTGGAGCTATAAGTGTGTGAAAACTCAAACTGGAGCTAAGTGGGTGTGCATCCAACTTGCTTGCTCATGAAGACCTCGGGCATTTGAGGAAGCCCATCATCGGAATATACAAGCCAAGTTATATAATGAAAATTCCCAGTAGTATATGAAAGTGATAACTCAAGAGACTCTCTATATGAAGAACATGGTGCTATTTTGAAGCACAAGTGTGGTAAAAGGATAGTAATATTGCCCCTTCTCTCTTTTTCTCTCATTTTTTGTTTCTTTTTTTATTTTTATTTTGGTGGGATTCTTTGGCCTTTTTTATTTGGGCTTCTTTGGCCTCTTTTATTTTTCATAAAGTCCGGAGACTCATCCCAACTTGTGAGGGAATCATAGCTTCCATCATCCTTTCCTCACATGGGACAATGCTCTAATAATGATGATCATCACACTTTATTTACTTACAACTCGATATCTAGAACAAAGATATGACTCTATATGAATGCCTCCGGCGGTGTACCAAGATGTGCAATAATCAGCATAGCAAAGATATCAAAAAACGGACAAGCCATGAAAACATCATGCTAGCTGTCTTACGATCATGCAAAGCAATATGACAATGAATGCTCAAGTCATGTATATGATGATGATGGAAGTTGCATGACAATATATCTCGGAATGGCTATGGAAATGCCATAATAGGTAGGTATGGTGACTGTTTTGAGGAAGATATAAGGAGGCTTATGTGTGATAAAGCATATCGTATCATGGGGTTTGGATGCACCGGTGAAGTTTGCACCAACTCTCGAGGTGATAAAGGCAATGCATGGTACCAAAGAGGCTAGCAATGATGGAAGGGTAAGAGTGTGTATAATCCATGGACTCACATTAGTCATAAATAACTCATATACTTACTGCAAAAGTTTATTGGACCACGAAGCAAAGTACTACTACGCATGCTCCTAGGGGGGAGGTTGGTAGGAGTTAACCATCGCGCGCCCCCGACCTTCACTTAAAGATAAACAATCAAAATACCATGCACAGCAATTTGGTTACATAGTTAGGAGACCATACGTGCATTCTTCGGGAATCATAAACCTTAACACCAATATTCTTACTAAACATAACCATTTACTAGAACCTCCCACATATTATCATCTCTATATCGCAAAACTATTGCAAGGAATCAAACATATCATATTCAGTGATCTACAAGTTTTATGTAGGATTTTATGACTAACCATGTGAATGAACAATTCCTGTCATCTCTCTAAATAGATATAAGTGAAGCAAGAGAGTTTAATTCTTTCTACAAAAGATATGCCCATGCTCTAACAAATTTAAGTGAAACAAAATAGCATTCTACAAATGGCGGTTTTCTATGTGAAGAGAAACAGTCAATCAAAACTTCAAATGATATAAGTGAAGCACATGAAGCATTCTATAAAGCCATACTCAAAAGATTTAAGTGAAGTGCAATGAGCATTCTATAAATCAACCATGGACTATCTCATACCAGCATGGTGCATAAAATAAAAGTGAAAACTAAATGCAAAAGATGCTCCAAGATTTGAACATATCGCATGAACGAAACGAATCCGAAAACATACCAATACTTGTTGAAGAAAGATGGGATGCCTTCCGGGGCATCCCCAAGCTTAGACGCTTGAGTATCCTTGAATATTTACTTGGGGTGCCTTGGGCATCCCCAAGCTTGAGCTCTTGCCTCCTTTTCTTCTTCTTACATCGAGACCTCCTCGATCTTCGAACACTTCATCCACACAAAACTCAATAGAAAGGTCGGTAAGATCCGTTAGTATAATAAAGGAAATCACTACTCTAAGTACTGTTGAAAACCAATTAATATTTTGTTTTTGCATTTTAGCTACTGTAATATAACTTTTCCATGGCTTAATCCACTGATAGAAATCGATAGTTTCATCAAAACAAGCAAACTATGCACCAAAAACAGAATCTGTCTTAAACAGGACAGTCTGTAGTAATCTGAACATTCACCATATTTATGTTACTCCAAAAATTCTGAAAAAATTAGACAAAATAAAAAATTTGTATATAAAGACAATGCAAAAAGTTTCAGAACCTTTTGACGTTCCAGTAAAAAATGTAAAATCGTTCATTACAGCCAAAGTTTCCGTCCTGCACCACACAAATCAACAAGCATTATGAACATCCTAAAGGCAAACCTTTGCCCATTATTTTTTATTTTTAAACTTTATAAAAGCACACAATTGAAATAAATGACTGTCTAAAACTTCCGGGTTGTCTCCCTGGCAGCGCTTTCTTTTAATCCATTAAGCTAGGCATAAGGTGTTCAAGTAATGGATCCACCCGGATCCCAAGGTATATCAAAGCCAATTTTAATTAACAATGATTTGTAATTTACTAGTGTGCACAAAGTAACATATATCAAGCAATGACGAAGTCTAACTCTCTTCCTATGCATCGGCATGTCATAAAAGAACAATTCATGCACACATAGTAAAGGCCAATGCATAGTATAAACAGTTTCTTGCAATTTTATCGTGTGGGAAACATAGAGAGGTGGAGATATAGTTCCTCTCTCATAATAATTGCAAGTAGGAGCAGCAAACACATGCATATTATATCTATCAAAATCATCATGTGCAACGGTAAAATGCAACCCATCAACATAACCCTTTATAAGAGCAAACTTCTCTGATATAGTGTTGTTTGGAGAATTCAAAAAGATAATAGGACTATTATGTGTGGGTGCAATAGCAACAATTTCATGTTTAACATAAGGAACTATAGCAAGTCCATCTCCATAAGCATCATTCATATTGGCATCATGGCCACAAGCATAGCAAGCATCATCAAAAAGGGGTATTTCAAGAGAATCAACGGGATCATAACAATCATCATAGCAATCTTCCTTCAGTAAGAACGAAGGGAAATTAAACAATGTATGAGTTGAAGAGTTACTCTCATTAGAAGGTGGGCACGGGTAGCTAATCCACTCTTCCTCCTTTTGTTCTTCGCTCTCCTCATCATCTTTTTCATCCAATGAGCTCACAGTTTCATCAAGTCCTTCTTCCATAGACTCCTGCAAAAAATTAGTCTCTTCTTAGACAGCGGAGGAGTCCTCAATATATGGTTTAACATAGGCATTAGAAGCATAATTATCATAACAATATTTAAGTACGACAAAATTTTCAGATTTCTAAAGAGTGGCATCATACTTTCCAATCAAAGAAGCAATTTCATAAGCACCCTTAAAAGCAACAAATTCTTCAATTTGTTGAACATCATAGTAATTATAAACACCCTTAGCATGCAAAGATACGATTCCATTATCATTAAATTCACATTGGTAGGGAAGGTGTTTCTTAGGGTCTTCAGAACAACAAGTAAAATCATATATTTCACATAAATTCCAAGCATAGCATTGCAAACGATGAATTTGATCAAGTAAAAGTTTCCCTTTTTCAGATATGCGGTGTCGCACATAACAAGCATGCTCATCTAAAGATTTTCCCTCAGCTAAGCTAGTTGGGGTTTCAGCACGAGCACAAAGGGATCGAAGATGATCCAAGTAAAAAGCTTCAAGAGTGTGATAGATTTTGAGTGGTCCTTTAACCATTGGTGTAGTAGGTACAACTAATTTTTTTTAATATTTTGCGTTTCCTACCCATAACTAAAGATAGAAAACAAGAGCACAAAATAAAAACTATTTAGTGATAAAGCAAACAAGCACACACGAGAATATTCACCCCACGCTATAACTCCCTGACAACGGCGCCAGAAAAAGGTCTTGATAACTGATAACCCACAAGTGTCGGGGATCGCAACAGCTTTCGAGGGTAAAGTATTCAACCCAAATTTATTGATTCGACACAAGGGGAGCCAAAGAATATTCTTGAGTATTAGCAGTTGAGTTGTCAATTCAACCACACCTGGATAACTTAGTATCTGTAGCAAAGTATTTAGTAGCAAAGTAGTATGATAATAAAAGTAACGATAGAAAAAGTAATATTTTTGGGTTTTGTAGTAGTTGTAACAGTAGCAACGGAAAAGTAAATAAGCGTAGCACAATATGTGAAAAGCTCATAGGCAATGGATCAGTGATGGATAATTATGCCGGATGCGATTCTCATGTAATAGCTATAACATAGGGTGACACAGAACTAGCTCCAATTCATCAATGTAATGTAGGCATGTATTCCATAAATAGTCATACGTGCTTATGGAAAAGAACATGCATGACATCTTTTGTCCTACCCTCCCGTGGCAGTGGGGTCCTAGCGGAAACTAAGGGATATTAAGGCCTCCTTTTAATAGAGAACCGGAACAAAGCATTAGCACATAGTGAATACATGAACTCCTCAAACTACGGTCATCACCGAGAAGTATCCCGATTATTGTCACTTTGGGGTTGTCGGATCATAACACATAATAGGTGACTATAGACTTGCAAGATAGGATCAAGAACACACATATATTCATGAAAACATAATAGGTTCAGATATGAAATCATTGCACTCGGGCCCTAGTGAAAAGCATTAAGCATAGCAAAGTCATAGCAACATCAATCTCAGAACATAGTGGGTACTAGGGATCAAACCCTAACAAAACTAACTTGATTACATGGTAAATCTCATCCAACCCATCACCGTCCAGCAAGCCTATGATGGAATTACTCACGCATGGCGGTGAGCATATTGGTGATGGAGGATGGTTGATGATGACGACGGCGACGAATCCCCCTCTCCGCAGCCCAGATCAGCCCTCCCGATAGAGATTAGGGCTTGGCAGTGGCTCCGTGTCGTAAAACGCGATGAAACTTTTTCTCTGATTTTTTTCTCCCCGAACGTGAATATATGGAGTTGGAGTTGAGGTCGGTGGAGGTCCAGGGGGCCCACGAGACAGGCGCGCCCGGGGGGCGCGCCCCACCCTCGTGGACAGGGTGTGGGCCCCTGGTCTTGATTCTTTCGCCAGTATTTTTTATATTTTCCAAAAAGTGCCTCCGTGGATTTTCAGGACATTCCGAGAACTTTTCTTTTCTACACATAAAACAACATCATGGCAGTTCTGCTGAAAACAACGTCAGTCCGGGTTAGTTTCATTCAAATCATGCAAGTTAGAGTCCAAAACAAGGGCAAAAGTGTTTGGAAAAGTAGATACGTTGGAGACGTATCAACTCCCCCAAGCTTAAACCTTTGCTTGTCCTCAAGCAATTCAGTTGATAAACAGAAAGTGATAAAGAAAAACTTTTACAAACTCTGTTTGCTCTTGTTGTTGTAAACATGCAAAGCCATCATTCAGGTTTCAGCAAATATTATGAACTAACCATACTCACAATAACACTTAGGTCTCACAATTACTCATATCAATAGCATAATCAGCTAGCGAGCCATAATAATAAAACTCGGGTGACAACACTTTCTCAAAACAATCATAACATGATACAAAATGGTATCTCGCTAGCCCTTTCTGAGACTGCAAAACATAAATGCAGAGCACCTTTAAAGATCAAGGACTGACTAAACATTGCAATTCATGGTAAAAGAGATCCAGTCAAGTCATACCCAATATAAACCAATAGTAATGAATGCAAATGACAGTGTGCTCTCCAGCGGGTGCTTTTTAATAAGAAGGGTGATGACTCAACATAAAAGTAAATAGATAGGCCCTTCGCAGAGGGAAGCAGGGATTTGTAGAGGTGCCAGAGCTCGATTTTAAAATAGAGATTGAATAACATTTTGAGCAGCATACTTTTACTGTCAATGCAACAACTATGAGATGGTTGTATCTTCCATACTACATGTATTATAGGCAGTTCCCAAACAGAATGGTAAAGGTTTATACTCCCCCAACCACCAACAAGCATCAATCCATGGCTTGCTCGAAATAACGAGTGCCTCCAACTAACAATAGCCCTGGGGGAGTTTTGTTTAATTATTTTGATTTGCTTTGATCTTTTTGGATCATGGGACTGGGCATCCTGGTTACCGGCCCTTTCTCGTGAATGAGGAGCGGAGTCCACTCCTCTTGAGAATAACCCACCTAGCATGGAAGATATAGGCATCCCTAGTTGTAAGATGAGCTACTCGAGCATACAAAACAGAATTTCATTTGAAGGTTTGGAGTTTGGCACATACAAATTTACTTGGAACGGCAGGTAAATACCGCATATAGGTAGGTATAGTGGACTCATATGGAATAACTTTGGGGTTTAAGGAGTTTGGATGCACAAGCAGTATTCCCGCTTAGTACAGGTGAAGGCTAGCAAAAGACTGGGAAGCGACCAACTGAGAGAGCGACAACAATCATAAACATGCATTAAAATTAATTTACACCGAGTACAAGCATGAGTAGGATATAATCTACCATGAACATAAATATCATGAAGGCTATGTTGATTTGTTTCTACTACATGCGTGAACATGTGCCAAGTCGAGTCACTCAATTCATTCAAAGGAGGATACCATCCCATCATACCACATCATAATCATTCTAATAGCATGTTGGCACGCAAGGTAAACCATTATAATTCATAGCTAATCAAGCATGGCACAAGCAACTATAATCTCTAAATGTCATTGCAAAAATGTTTACTTCATAATAAGCTGAATCAGAAACGATGAACTCATCATATTTACAAAACCAAGAGAGGTCGAGTTCATACCAGCTTTTCTTATCCCAGTAAGTCCATTATATATCATCATTATTGCCTTTCACTTGCACGACCGAACGATGTGTATAATAATAAGAGTGCACGTGCATTGGACTAAGCTGGAATCTGCAAGCATTCAACTCAAAAGAGAAGACAGGGTAATATGGGCTGTAAGTAAAATAAACAATCATGCATATGAGAGTCACTAAACATTTTTAAAATGGTCTTCTCGACCCCCAAAGGAAAGAAAAGAAAATAAAACTATTTACACGGGAAAGCTCCCAACAAGTAAAAGAAGAATGAGAAATCTTTTTGAGTTTTCATTTTAATTTCTACTATAGGTATGGAAATTAAACTAACAATTTTTTTGGTTTTTCTTAAGGTTTATCAAACACACAAGAAGAACTAGAAAAAGAAATTTAAACTAACATGGATAATACAATGAAAGAGTATGAGCACCGACGACTAGTGTGTGAACATGAATGTAAAGTCGGTGAGAAATACGTACTCCCCCAAGCTTACGCTTTTGACCTAAGTTGGTCTAGTACCAAGGACCGCCTGGCTGATATCCGTAGTTGTAACTGGGGTCGTACTGAGATGCAATAGCAACTGCCTCCTAAGCTGCAGCATGTTGGTGAGCTGCCTCCACTCTCCCCTCGTGTTCAATTGCTTCCTCCCTGGTGACAACATATCTTCCTTTTGCCTGATAATCAAAAAGATGGGAAGCAGGAAGAGTAACATGGACGACGTTGCATCTGTTATAGATTAGTCGATAATGGAGGAATTGTTCATTCCTCCTTAGGAATTGATCATTGACCATAGCTTCAGAATCCAAATAAACAGGAGGTATTATCATATCTCCCTCTCGTGGGGCTATACCAAGATAATTAGCCACACGGGTTGCATAAATTTCTCCAAATAAATTTCCCTTTCTACTATTATTCTGCAACCTATGTGCGACTATTGCCCCCAAGTTATAACCTTTATAACCTAACACATCACTCTTGAGGATGCACAGATCAGGGACACACATGTGACATGCTTCATCTTTACCGTCAATGCATCTACCAATGAAAAGAGCAAAATAATGTATAGCAAGAAAATGGATGCTCCCTATGGTGGCTTGTGCTATGTCCCTGGATTCTCCCATAGTAATACTAGCAAGAAAGTCCCTAAATTCAGATTTATGAGGATCATTAATATTGCCCCACTGCGGAAGTTTGCAAGCAGTTGTAAAATCCTCTAGGTCCATGGTATAAGATGTATCATAAATATCAAATATGACACTAGGAGAATTACGCGTATAGTTATATTTAAACCTCCGCACAAAGGAATCAATCAATTGATAGTACCGAGGACACTTATCTTGTAAGAAGTCCTCCAACTCAGCATTACACACATACGCGTCAAATTCCTCCTTGAAGCCTGCTTCGACTATAAAATTATCGGATGGCCACTCACAAGCTCGTACATCCCCGTCCCTCGGTAATTCAACATCTTGCTCACGTATAACAATCCTGGGCCCTTTCTTCACCGAGGAAACACCTTGGTACATTCTCCTAGACATAATTCTTTTTCTGAAAAAATTTCTGAAATTTTAGTAACTTCAAAATAAAAGTGAATAAAACTAAAGAAGATTGATAGCAACTACTCCTACAAGTGCCTAGAGCCTATATCATGCATTGGAATTGCTTGGACCTCATAAATTTAACATGCAAGCTCAAGAACATGGTTACCTATGCAGCAAAAATTTGCAATGAATAAAGCACTAGAACAAAAACTAATTGGACCAATGAAGGAGTCACATACCAAGCAACAATCTCCCAAAGTAGTTTTGTAAATGGAGCTTTGAGCATGGAGATTGAAAATCGCAGCAAAATGAGCTAGAACTCGTGCTTGAGCTGGATGCGGATTTTTGGGGGTAGAAGATGAAGTGTGTGGGTGCTGGCATAAGTGGAGGGGGGCCACGAGGGGCCCACGAGATAGGGGGGCCTATACTCTCGTGGCCTGGTGCTTGCCCCTCCTGCAGTGTTTCCAGTGCCTAAAATCCTCAAATATTCCATAAAAAATCATACTAAATTTACAGAGCATTTGGAGCACTTTTATTTTCGGGCTATTTTTTAATGCACGGATAATTCAGAAAACAGACAGATAATACTATTTTTTCTTTATTTATTCTAAATAACATAAAGTAAAAAGTGGGTACAGAAGGTTGTGCCTTCTAGTTTCATCCATCTCGTGATCATCAAAATGAATCCACTAACAAGGTTGATCAAGTCTTGTTAACAAACTCATTCCGAATAACACGGAACCGGAGAAATTTCGAATAACACTAAGTTACCTCAACGGGGATATGAAAATCCCCAACAATAAGAATATCATACCTTTTCTTGACAGTAGGGAGAGGAAATTCAAAACCTCCAATAATAATAGTTGGAACTTTTCCAATAGAATTGATGCTATGAACTTGAGACTGTTTCCTAGGAAAGTGTACCGTATGCTCATTACCATTAACATGAAAAGTGACATTGCCTTTGTTGCAATTAATAACAGCCCCTGCAGTGTTCAGAAAAGGTCTACCAAGGATAATAGACATACTATCGTCCTCGGGAATATCAAGAATAACAAAGTCCGTTAAGATAGTGACATTTGCAACCACAACAGGCACATCCTCATAAATATCGACAGGTTTAGCAGTTGATTTATCAGCCATTTGCAAAGATATTTCCGTAGGTGTCAACTTATTCAATTCAAGTCTACGATATAAAGAGAGAGAGGCATAACACTAACACTGGCTCCAAGATCACATAAAGCAGTTCTAACTTAATTTCTTTTAATGGAGCATGGTATAGTTGGTACCCCCGGATCTCCAAGTTTCTTTGGTATTCCACCTTTAAAAGTGTAATTAGCAAGCATGGTAGAAATTCCAGCTTCCGATATTTTCTATTATTTGTAATGATATCCTTCATATACTTAGCATAAGGATTTACTTTGAGCATATCAGTTAAGCGCATACGTAAGAAAATAGGTCTAATCATTTCAGCAAAGCGCTCAAAATCCTCATCATCCTTTGACTTGGATGGTTTAGGAGGAAAGGGCATGGGTCTCTGAACCCATGGTTCTCTTTCTTTACCGTGCTTCCTATCAACAAAATCTCTCTTATCATAACATTGATTCTTTGATTGTGGGTTATCAAGATCAACAGCAGGTTCAATCTCTACTTCATTATTTTTGCTAGGTTGCGCATCAACATGAACATTATCATTAACATTATCACTAGGTTCATGTTCATCACCTGATTGTGTTTCAGCATCAGAAATAGAAATATCATTGGGATTATCAGGTGTGTCTACAGTAGGTTCACTAGAAGCATGCAAAGTTCTTTCGTTTTCTTTTTCTTCTTTTTAGAAGAACTAGGTGCCCCTAAATTATTTCTCTGAGAATCTTGCTCGATTCTCCTAGGGTGGCCTTCAGGATACAAAGGTTCCCGAGTCATTCTACCAGTTCTAGTAGCCACTCTAACAGCAAAGTCATTTTTTTATTTAATTCATCAAGCAAATCATTATGAGCTTTAAGTACTTGCTCAGCTTGAGTAGCAACCATAGAAGCATATTTGCTAATGAGTTTGAGTTCACCTTTAACTCTAGCCATATTATTGCTCACGCGTCCTATCTCGAAAGCATTATTCTTTAACTCTCTACCAACATAAGCATTAAAACTTTCTTGTCTAGCCATAAAGTCATCAAATTCATCTAAGCATGGGCTATGAAATTTAGTAGAGGGGATTTCAACTTTATCCTATAGAGAGAATTTACCTTCACTACCTGTGTCGGGTTATCAAGACAATGTGATTCTTCAACATGCGGTATAGTAAGACCATGTATTTCTTCAATAGGTGGTAAATTCTTAACATCTTCAGCTTTAATACCTTTTTCTTTCATTGATTTCTTTGCCTCTTGCATATCTTCAGGACTGAGAAATAAAACACCTCTCTTCTTCGGAGTGGGTTTACGAATAGGCTCAGGAGTTGGCTTAATTGGTTCAGGAATTGCCTCAGGAAGAGTCCAATTATTTTCATTAGTCAACATATTATTCAATAGTAATTTAGCTCCATGGACTGTTCTTTCCCTAAAAACACAACCAGCACAACTATCCAAGTAGTCCTTGGAAGCATCGGTTAGTCCATTATAAAAGATATCAAGTATTTCATTTTTCTTAAGAGGATGATCAGGCAAAACATTAAGTAACCGGAGAAGCCTCCCCCATGCTTGTGGGAGACTCTCTTCTTTGATTTGCACAAAATTATATATTTCCCGCAAGGCAGCTTGTTTCGTATGAGCAGGGAAATATTTAGCAGAGAAGTAATAAATCATATCTTGGGGACTACGCACACAACCAGGAGCAAGAGAATTATACCCAAGTCTTAGCATCACCCTTTAATGAGAACGGAAATATCTTAAGGATATAAAAATAGCGAGATCTATCATCATGAGTAAACAGGGTACCTATATCAATCAACTTGGTAAGATGTGCCACAACAGTTTCAGATTCAAGGCCAGAAAAAGGATCAGATTCAACTAAAGTAATAATATCAGGATCAACAGAGAATTCATAATCCTTATCAGTAACACAGATAGGTGAAGTAGAAAAAGTAGGGTCAGGTTTCATTCTAGCATTAAGAGACTGCTGCTTCCATTTAGCTAATAATTTCTTAAGATCATATCTATCATTGCAAGTAAAGATAGCTCTAGCATCTTCTTCATTCATAACATAACCCTCAGGAAAAACAGGCAATTCATAATCATTGGGAGAGTTTTCATCATCACTATCATCAATAATAGCATCTTCAATAATTTCATTCCCCCTAACTCTAGCAAGTTGTTCATCAAGAAATTCACCTAATGGCAAAGTAGTATCACGCACAGAAGTAGTTTCATCATAAGTATCTGAAAGGATCAAGAAGAGGTGTCTAGAGGGGGGGGGTGATTAGACACTAAGTACCAAAAGTTGCAGTTTTTAACTTCTTTAAGTTTAAGTGGAGTTTAGGCACAAGTTTAACACACACAATACATAACAAGCAAGCATGCAAAGAGTATATGAGCAACAGAAAGTAAAGCATGCAACTTGCAAGAATGTAAAGGGAAGGCATTGAAGAATTCAAACGCAATTGGAGACACGGATGTTTTTGTCGTGGTTCCGACAGGTGGTGCTGTCGTACATCCACGTTGATGGAGACTTCAACCCATGAAGGGTAATGGTTGCGCGAGTCCACGGAGGGATCCACCCACGAAGGGTCCACGAAGAAGCAACCTTGTCTATTCCACCATGGTCGTCGCCCACGAAAGACTTGCCTCACTAGCGGTAGATCTTCACGAAGTAGGCGATCTCCTTGCCCTTACAAACTCCTTGGTTCAACTCCACAATCTTGTCGGAGGCTCCCAAGTGACACCTAGCCAATCTAGGAGACACCACTCTCCAAGAAGTAACAAATGGTGTGTTGATGATGAACTCCTTGCTCTTGTGCTTCAAATGATAGTCTCCCCAACACTCAACTCTCTCTCACAGGATTTGGATTTGGTGGAAAGAAGATTTGAGTGGGAAGCAACTTGGGGAAGGCTAGAGATCAAGATTCATATGGTAGGAATGGAATATCTTGGCCTCTACACATGAGTAGGTGGTTCTCTTTCAGAAAATGTATGCTGGAAGTGTAGGTTCGTTCTGATGGCTCTCTCCACGAGAGGAGGTGGAGGGGTATATATAGCCTCCACACAAGATCTAACCGTTACACACAACTTGCCAAACTCGATGGGACCGAATTGAGAAACTCGGTCGGACCGATTTAGCAAATCTGGACCGTTAGGATTTTCGGTGGGACCGACATGCAACTCGGTAGGACCGATATGGTTAGGGTTAGGGCTTAACGTAATCTCAGTGAGACCGATTACACAAACTCGGTGGGACCTATTTTGGTAATAAGCTAACCAGAGAGTTGGTCAGGCAAACTCGGTTTGATCGATTACACAAACTCGGTAGGACCGATTTTGGTAATGAGTTAACCAGAGAGTTTGCATTGTAATCTCGGTAGTACCGATTGCACAAACTCGATGTGACCGATTTTGGTAATGGACACACACAGAGAGATTACAATCCCATCTCGGTGAGACCGAGATCCCTATCGGTGAAACCGATTTGCCTAGGGTTTGTGGCAGTGGCTAAGACATCTGAACTCGGTGGCGCCGGATAGAAATAATCGGTAGGGCCGAGTCATACTTTTTGGTTTAGGACATATGTGGATGTGAGAAAGTAGTTGAGGACTTTGGAGCATATCACTAAGCACTTTGAGCAAGTAAGCCATTAAGCAACACCTCATCCCCTCTTGATAGTATTGGCTTTTCCTATAGACTCAATATGATCTTGGATCACTAAAATAGAAAATGTAGAGTCTTGATCTTGGAGCTTGAGCCAATCCTTTGTCCTTAGCATCTTGAAGGGGTTCCACATCTGTAGTCCATGCCACTCCATTGTTGAACTTGTCTGAAACATACTAGTTAAAAATGTTAGTCCAACAAGAGATATGTTGACATTAATTACCAAAATCACCCAGGGAGCACTTGTGCTTTCAATCTCCCCCTTTTTGGTAATTGATGACAACATACATCAAAGCTTTAGATAAAGATATAGAGAATAACAAGTAAAGCTTTGGAAAGACATGTAACAAGTATAGGCTCCCCCTACATGTATGCAATCATGTGAATATGGAATATAGGAGCATGTGAATGCATAAAAATGATAGAGTAAGCAATGTGTTACATGTATCTTGGCTATATGCATCAGAGCAAAAGATGTGAATATGGGAAATGTACCTTCATTCTCATGAGTAGTCCTTGCAAACAGTATGTACATCAGCAAGAATTCCTCATATACATGATTGTGATGCATATACTTACCTTGTGGTCTTGAGTTGGCTTAGGATGGAATGAACCTGTGAAAATAAGGTTAGATAACACAGATACACCTACTAGCCAGGGCAAACAAAAGAAACCACAAGAGTACCAAGACTGGGATGACATGTTGAGAGCGAGTACTAAGTACCACATTGAATATAGACATGTCCCCAAAGGTAAAGATGTGCAATGAATTTAAAGAATTTCTTTCCCTTAGATGTCTTGCTCCCCCTGAATCTAGCATGGGATACTGGGAGCAGATAGGGAACAGGAAATCAGAGCAAAATGCAAAATCAGAGCTCAAAGAAGCAAATGAACAGAGATAATGCAAATAAGCACATATGAACATGTCTTTCCCCTCAAGAAGACATGTGGCATCTCTCCTCTTGAACACCAAGCATCTGGGATCCTTGAAGATTACTCTCTCCTTGAGTATTCTCTCCCCCTAGAGATATCTCTCCCCCTGTTGATGTGATTAAGCTTTGATGTGATCTCTCTCTCCCCCTTTGACATCAATTTACAAGAAGGGCCTTCTGGAATTTGTCGTGAATGGGTTTGGTCCTTGAGTCACAGCACAAAGCACTGATAAAAATGTGATGCTTGTAGAGGACAAGATTCATTGAGTGGAGCTTGATCAAAAGTAATGCAGGAATAAATGGCAAAATGTTTTTCCTGTATTGAAATCGATGGCACCGAGTTGGATGCTTCGGTTGCACCGAATGATTTCTGTTAGACCGAAAACAAGAAACCGGTGTGACCGAGTTCATCACAAAGAAAACACTTGTCACCTCAGCTCACTAGACACGTAAGATCTCACAAGGATTTGCAAGGAATTGGATGCAGGGAATGCAGAACAAATAGAAAAGAAAAGAAATCTAGATGAAGTTTTTTTCTTCTTTTTTGAAAGGGGAAACAAATATGCATGAAACAAATGCAAGAGCACAGAAAAGAACACAAGAAAACTTCATCTAGAGATGGTCGACGACAAAGTCACCTATTTTAGAGTATATTGACTTAGGAGTCAAGTGAGATCACTTGATCATAGGTCATACACATCGTTTAAGCTCAAAATGGGGTTACCATTTTTCTATTAAGCATCTTGATGTATTCACATCTTGTCGAGTTGCTTTGACTCATGACTTGGAGTAAAGCTTCTCTAAGATGGAATAACATACCTTGGGTGGTGGTGTTGATCGTAATCATGTAGTTGAACTTGTGTGGGTTGCTCAAGGTTGATGTAGCTCATCAAAAGTTGGGAGCACCACTTGGAATTTGAGTTCATCTACCTACATGGGTTAGTTCTTGCAAGGAAGAGCACTTATGTATCCAAAATGACAATCATGAAACTCAACATAGAATTTGTCAAAGGATATGTTTGAATGGTTTCGTGCTTCCTTGTCTTCAACCACCATTGTGTAGAGACTTGGTGATGTAGAGATTGCTCAAGATGTGAGTGAGTTGCAATCTCATATATTTAGATTCATCCAAGTACCTACAAGGGTTGGATAACATGCAAGGTGCAAATATATCCAAGACATAAGATTATCATCATAAGAGAAATATCAAGGATTAGTCATAAGCTCATGTCTTGCATGTATCCAATGGAGTTCCTACTCCAAGTTTGAAGCATCAATGATGTTCAGTTCACCTCTTAACCCGCAAAACACTTTCTCATCAAGTGGTTTAGTGAATATATCCGCTAATTGCTTTTCGGTGCGAACATGCTTAAGATTAATGTCACCCTTAGCAACATGATCTCGAATGAAATGATGACGAACTTCAATATGCTTAGTTTGAGAGTGTTGCACGGGATTGTGAGCAATCTTGATAGCACTTTCATTGTCACGAAGTAATGGAACATGTTTCACATATATACCATAATCTTCAAGAGTTTGGGTCATTCAAAGTAATTGAGCACAACATGAACCAGCGGCAATGTATTCCGCTTCGGTGGTGGACAAGGATACCGAGTTTTGTTTCTTGGAAGACCAAGACACAAGAGATCTACCAAGAAATTGACACGTACCCGAAGTGGACTTTCTATCAACCTTGTCACTGGCATAGTCCGAGTCGGAGTATCCAACAAGATCGAAAGAGGCCCTCTCACTATCCTTTTCACGACCTTAAGATGAAATTCTTTAGGAGCAGCTTGATATCGTGCACACATGCACACACTTAGCATGATATCGGGACATGAAGCACATAGATATAACAATGAACCAATCTTAGAGCAATAAACCTTTTGATCGACCGGTTCACCATCTTTGGTCAAGTCAAGATGTCCACTAGTAGGCATGGGTGTAGTCATACCTTTGCATTCTTGCATATTGAACTTCTTGAATAAGTCCTTGGTGTACTTCATTTGAGAAACAAAGGTACCTTCCTTAGTTTGCTTGATTTGCAAACCAAGAAAGAATTTGAGTTAACTCATCATAGACATCTCAAACTTCTCCGACATTAGCTTTCCAAACTTTTCACTAAAATGAGGGTTAGTAGAACCAAATATAATATCATTGACATAAATTTGGCATACAAATAGTTCTCCATTGACCCTCTTAGTAAAGAGTGTAGAATCAATTTTTCCAATTTCAAAGCCTTTTTCAATAAGGAACTTGGTTAAGCATTTATACCAAGCTCTAGGAGCTTGTTTAAGACCATAAAGAGCTTTGTGCAATTTGTAAACATGATCAGGTTTCTTAGGATTAACAAAGCCGGGAGGTTGTTTAACATAAACTTCCTCCTCTATTTCACCATTTAGAAAAGCACTTTTAATGTCCATTTGGTACAAGGTGATATCATGGTGATTAGCATAGGCAAGTAAGATGCGAATGGACTCAAGTCTAGCAACGGGAGCATAAGTCTCACCATAGTCCATACCTTCGACTTGTGTGTAGCTGTCGGTGTCAAAACCGGCGGATCTCGGGTAGGGGGTCCCAATCTGTGCGTCTTAGGCTGATGGTAACAGGAAGCAAGGGACACAATGTTTACCCAGGTTCGGGCCCTTTCGATGGAGGTAAACCCCTACTTCCTACTTGATTAATATTGACGATATGAGTAGTACAAGAGTAGATCTACCACGAGATCGTAGAGGGTAAACCCTAGAAGCTAGCCTATGATGATTATGACTGTAATTGTGATCGGCCTTCTAAGGACCAACCTCTCCGGTTTATATAGACACCGGAGAGGGCTAGGGTTTACACGGAGTCGGTTACAAGAAAGGAAACACAATATCCGGATCGCCAAGCTTGTCTTCCACGCAAAGGAGAGTCCCATCCGGACACGGGACGGAGTCTTGAGTCTTGTATCTTCATGCTCCAATAGTCGAGACGATGTATATAGTCCGGCTATCCAGACACCCCCTAATCCAGGACTCCCTCAGTAGCCTTGGGCGACAAGATGTGCTTTGTTGCGAACTAGTTGTCCATCTTCAGTGCACATCTCGGCGTTTATCGTCATGTGCGAGGTCTTCCTCCGCATCAAGCCTCACTTTGGCTTGTGGCTACAAATCTTCTGCGTGAAGCCGAAGGTCGTGAGCGGCCAGCAAGCGGAGTGCGGAGGGGCCATGGTGGGCAAGATGCCTAACGTCACCTGGCTTGACGGCTCCTTTGCGGAGATCGTGAAAGGATGGCAGTCGGGGTGGTTCTACATCACCGAGCCGCGTGGTGCAAACTGGGCGGCGGCCCCCGAGTTGAGATCCGGAACCCCCATGCGGCTCACCTCCTAGGAAAAGAAGGGCCTAGCCTGGGGCGAACCTATAGAGCTGACCGGACTCCAAAACTGCATCAGGAGCATGAAGGACAAGAACATCAAGCTTGTCAACGTGATCCAGGTCATGCTCGTTCGCCGGATTCTTCCGTGCCAAAGGCGGGCATTTAATTTGTGGGAGTTCGTCCCGGCCGAACACCAGACACTTCGGAGGCTCTATGGCATGACGCATAATGAAGCATGGAAGGCGCTGTTCAAGGCCTCCGAAGTACCTCCTCCCACATCCGAGGACCGTGGACTTCATGCCGCGCGGCCTCCTAGTGCGGTGAGTTTTCTGACTACCACCGGATTCAGCTCTTCCCAGTATATTCGTGGGGGAGTCTTAAGTAATTGTGCATATTTAATCAGGATTATGTGGAGACAGCGGAGTGGATTGACTGTCCAGCTCTGCTGCCAGAAGGCTCCAATGCCAACGACAAAGCACATCTCGTCGACGAGTCCGGCGCGCACTAGACCAGGCTTCAATGACGACGAGTCCGGCGCGCAGTCTTGTCTTCGGCATTGCAAGGCGGGTTCCTTCTCCGAATACCCCAAGGTAATAGTTGAACACGCAAACCTATGTCCGGATCTGCAAAATGATATTCACATACCATCGTAGAGAGAATGATATTTCAGCTGACAAATTTTTAGACGACATGACAAGTCATTACGGTCGGGTCATTATTCGAACCGTTTTCCCACAACCAGCCACAGCGCATATCGCGAGGCGGTTTCCTTGACACGTCTTGTCAAAGCAGAGATCGTGTCCCCTTATCATGGGATTCTCATCAATACGGGTATGGGTAATCCCACCACGCCATCAATCGTGGCGCTTGGGAAGTAAGCGATTCTCAACGGGCGAGTGGGGAGGTGCACTGCTTTCGTCGCCTCTATAAAGGGATAAGAGTTCCCCATTTTTACCCACGCCTTCTTCCTCCTTTGCCCACTCTTGCCCCCTCGAGCTCCAGCGCCCTAGCCCAAGTTTTCTTCACACAGCTGAACATGTCCGGAGCAGGAGGCAAGTGGGTGGCCTCCATTGTGAAAGAGAAGCATATCGCGAATCTTCGGTCGGCCAGATACTTGGCCGCAGACATCGCGCATCGGCTACCGGACAAAGGGCAGACCATTCCAACCCCGGAACCTCACGAGAGGGTCGTGTCTGTCGCCCACTTCGTCTGTGGACTGGGATTTCCACTTCATCCCTTCGTCCACGGGCTCATGTTCTACTACGGGCTAGAATTCCATGATCTAGCCCCAAATTTCGTCCTCAATATCTCGGCGTTTATCGTCGTGTGCGAGGTCTTCCTCCGCATCAAGCCTCACTTTGGCTTGTGGCTACAAATCTTCTGCGTGAAGCCGAAGATCGTGAGCGGCCAGCAAGCGGAGTGTGGAGGGGCCATGGTGGGCAAGATGCCTAACGTCACCTGGCTTGACGGCTCCTTTGCGGAGACTGTGAAAGGGTGGCAGTCGGGGTGGTTCTACATCACCGAGCCGTGCGGTGCCAACTGGGCGGCGGCCCCCGAGTTGCGATCCGGAACCCCCATGCGGCTCACCTCCTGGGAAAAGAAGGGCCTGGCCTGGGGCGAACCTATAGAGCTGACTGGACTCCAAAAATGCACCAAGAGCATGAAGGACAAGAACATCAAGCTTGTCAACGTGAGCTAGGTCATGCTCGTTCGCCGGATTCTTCCATGCCAAAGGCGGGTGAGGGAGTCCTGGACTAGGGGGTGTCCGGACAGCCAGACTATCATCGTCCGCCGGACTCCAAGACTACGAAGATACAAGATTGAAGACTCCGTCCCGTGTCCGGATGGGACTTTCCTTGGCGTGGAAGGCAAGCTTGGCGATACGGATATGTAGATCTCCTACCATTGTAACCGACTCTGTGTAACCCTAGCCTTCTCTGGTGTCTATATAAACCGGAGGGCTTTAGTCCGTAGGACACAACATACATTACAACAATAATACCATAGGCTAGCTTTAGGGTTTAGCCTCTTTGATCTCGTGGTAGATCCACTCTTGTACTACCCATATCATCAATATTAATCAAGCAGGACGTAGGGTTTTACCTCCATCAAGAGGGCCCGAACCTGGGTAAAACATCGTGTCCCTCGTTTCCTGTTACCATCCGCCTAGACGCACAGTTCGGGACCCCCTACCCGAGATCCGTAGGTTTTGACACCGACATTGGTGCTTTCATTGAGAGTTCCTCTGTGTCGTCGCTGATAGGCTCGATGGCGTCTTCAATCAACAACGCTGTCCAGGGTGAGAATTTTCTCCCCGGACAGATCTTCATATTCGGCGGCTTCGCACTGCGGGCTAATTCACTTGGCCATCTGGAGCAGATTGAAAGCTACGCCCCTGGCCATCAGGTCAGATTCGGAAGCCTAAACTTCACGGCCGACCTCCGTGGAGACTTGATCTTCGACGGGCTCGAGCCACAGCCAAGCGCGCCGCACTGTTACGATGGGCACGATCTAGCTCTGCCGCGAGCAGTGCCTTGGTGGCAGACAAGAATCCGCCCGGCCCTTAGACCGAGCCGATCGCCAGATCGAGGACCGGTGGTTGGACACCGCCTCGGGGCTCCAACTTCCACGGCGATGGGCGAACACTAGCCTTGTCCTCGCGAAACTTCGTGACTCCGAGGTGCGGACTCCTTGCGGACTCGGACCTCCCGCGCCCGCCAATCGAATCTGATTGGGCGCGGTTATGGAATTCACCCGCAGACATCTTCCAATACTCGCCCTTTGGCGACATCCTAAATTCGCTAAAGCATCTCTCGTTATCGGAGAGTCCTGGCGGATTATGGCCAGGATGGTTGGGATACTGGACGATGAAGAAATTGAGCCCACCCACCACCCACTTTGTAGCCACCGTCGGCGATCTTACCGACATGCTGACTACGACTCCAAAGACATCGACGCTATGGACGACGATGCCGGAGACGAACTGGAACCAGCGCCTACAAGGCACTGGAAGACCACCTCGTCATACGACATATACATGGTGGACACCCCAAAAGACGGGGACGGCGAAGAAGCGGAGGCAGATTCTTAAAGAAACAGCCCAAGCGCCCGGCGTCGTGGCGCCGCTCTAAATCCCGCCACAGCAAGAATGGAGATTCCGGCACAGGAGATAATAATACCCCAGAGAGTGCCGAAGATAATCCCCTCCAGCAAGACTCAGCGCAGGAGGATGCAGAAGCAAGCCCTCACGAGAGGGCGGCAGACGAAGAGGTCGAGGATTATAACTATATACCTCCCTCCGAAGACGAGGCAAGCCTCAACGACGACGAATTCGTCATGCCCGAGGATCCCGTCGAACAAGAGCGTTTTAAACGCAGGCTTATCGCCACGGCAAATAGCCTAAAGAAAAAGCAGCAGCAGCTTCAAGCTGATCAGGACCTGCTGGCCGATCGATGGACCGAGGTCCTCGCGGCCGAAGAGTTTAAACTCGAACGCCCCTCAAAATGCTACCCCAGACGCAAGTTGCTCCCTAGATTACAGGAGGAAGCATACATACCTTCATCACCAGTGCACGATATGGCCGACCGACCACCCCGTGGTCGCGACAGAGAGGCATCCAGACCCTCCACAAAGACCGTACCCCGGCATCGCTCCAAAAGTACGAAGCCAAGAGGGAACGCGCCGGACTTGCGAGACGTATTGGAGGACAAAGCAAGGCAATCCAGATCCATCTACGGATCGCGAGGGCGCCCCACGACCCGCGACGAATACCGTCGCGCCAGATACAATAACCTCGGCCAGGCCGAACACAACAGACAACGCTCTCTCGAGCCGCGTCGTGATATTGCTCAATATAGAGGCGCCGCACACCCGCTATGCTTCACTGACGAAGTAATGGATCATCAAATCCCTGAAGGGTTTAAACCCGTAAACATCGAATCCTGCGATGGAACAACAGACCCTGCGGTTTGGCTCGAAGATTATCTCCTTCACATCCATATGGCCCGCGGCGACGATCTCCATGCCATCAAGTATCTCCCACTCAAGCTTAAAGGACCAGCGCGGCATTGGCTTAACAGCTTGCCCGCATAGTCAATTGGGTGTTGGGAAGACCTGGAAGCCACATTCCTCGACAATTTCTAGGGCACGTATATGCAGCCACGACGCCGATGACCTAAGCCACATAATTCAGCAGCGGAGGAATCGGCCGGACAATTCGGACACGGTTCTTGACAAAGAAAAACCAAATCGCCGACCGTATGCGGATGCAGAGGCCCTCGCAGCCTTCAAACATAACATCCATGACGAGTGGCTAGCACGGCACTGGGACAGGAAAAGCGAAATCCATGGCAGCCCTCACATCATTAATGACCGCTTTTGCGGGGAGAGGATAGCTGGCTAGCTCGCAGCAATAACCTCAATAAAAATTCTGGCAGTCCGGATACTAAGGACCACAGCGGCAGGTCACATCGAAGAAAAATAAGCGCCGCGTGCTTGGCGGCGATAAGGAGGATCTGGCGGTCAGCGCGGATTCGAGGCTCTAAACCGGTCGCGGAAGAAGCCATTCAAAATAACCACTCCGGGCCCGTCCAACTTGGACCGAATACTCGACCGCTTATGCCAGATACATGGCACCGCTGAAAAGCCAGCTAATCACACCAACAGAGATTGCTGGGTGTTCAAGCAGGCAGACAAGTTAATCGCCGAAAACAATGACAAGGGGCTAAACAGCGACGACGAGGAAGAGACCCGACCGCCGAACAATAGAGGATAGAAGGGTTTCCCCCCACAAGTGCGAACGGTGAACATGATTTACGCAACCCATATACCCAAGAGGGAGCGGAAGCGTGCACTAAGGGACGTCTATGCGATGGAGCGATCGCCCAAGTTCAATCCATGGTCCTCTTGTCCGATCACTTTCGATCGAAGAGACCATCCGACCAGCATACGCCATGGCGGATTTGCCGCATTGGTTTTAGACCCAATCGTCGATGGATTTCACCTCACGAGAGTCCTGATGGACGGCGGCAGTAGCCTGAACCTGCTTTATCAGGATACAGTGCGCAAGATGGGCATAGACCCCTCAAGGATTAAACCAGCAAAGACAACCTTTTAAGGTGTCATACCAGGTGTGGAAGCCAATTGTACAGGCTCAGTCACACTGGAAGTGGTCTTCGGATCCCCGGACAATTTCCGGAGCGAGGAGTTAATCTTCGACATAGTCCCGTTCCGCATCGGCTATCACGCTTTGCTCGGACGAACCGCATTTGCAAAGTTCAATGCGGTGTCGCATTATGCATACCTCAAGCTCAAGATGCCAGGCCCCCGTGGAGTCATCACGGTCAACGGAAATACGGAACGCTCCCTCCGAACGGAGGAACATACAGCGGCTCTCGCAGCAGAAGTATAGAGCAGCCTTTTAAGGCAATTTTCGAGTCCGGCCGTTAAACGGCCGGATATAGCAAAACGCGCCCGAAGCAATACCAACCAAGACCACCTGGCACGATCAGAGCACGCGTAGCAATGCGGCCCTAACCCCCGCCCTCGCATGATTGCAAGAACAACCCTCCGCGTACATCATTACGCTTTGGAGATACCATGGGCGCAGGGGAAGGGGCACGATCACAATGGACCCAGAGTGCGGCTCGACCACACCAGGGGCTCGCAAGTGTGCCACTCTTTATTATTATTATTTTCCGTCTTTGAATACACAGGACTCCGTTAATCAGAGGCCCTGTCCGGCGGTAAACCTGCCGAACTCACGATGCAATAGCCAGGGAAGAAAGAAGGCTGCGACGAACACTCAGGTGGTCTCAATTACGAGCATTAAATTCGATTATATACACCAAGTCCGCAGCTCATCCCTGGAGGGGGACATGTTTAATTAGTCCAAATCCCTTGCTTACCGCACTATTTGTATCAGTCCGCACTCATAGCAGACTTCCTTTAATAAATAATGTAGCACTTTTCGACTGCAATTACATTACTTTATATATATATATGTTCATTACATGACATCTTGCACCCGTATATTTTGGTACGGCCTAATACACCAGGGGCTTATGTTCCCCACATTATGGTGTGATAAGTCCGAACACTTTCATAAGTGCGGCACCCCGAACTTATAGCATTATATGAGTCGGCTCGAATCATGTCTTGGGTCAATAGTTGGGTTTGCCCGGCTCCCACGTTTTGGTGCCTTACGTTCCGTTCAGTCGGCTAAGGTGGCCTTTGGGAGAACCACTGCGATTGCGCCCGGTTGAGCAGGCGGCGCCTCGATGGAAGAGCTAAACTGACCGGCATGATAAGGCGAGAGACACGTCGCTGTTCGAGAGGTCTTTTCGGGTCCTTAAAGACTCACGCCGCTTCGAGCGAAGTTCCGGATAATGTCCGACGAAGGCGTGGATAGCGCCCCAAATTCGGTCTTCCGAATATCATGGGCTTCGCCGAAATTTAAAATTATAGAATTCTATGGCTAAGTGAGAGTGTTCAAGCATTATAAGTCCGGTTGCCTTGTTCGTTGTGTTGAGCGCCTCCCTAGATGGACCCAAAAATGGGAACAAGAGTGCTCAAGGTTATCCCGAACACCCCAGCACTTGCGGCTCGGGGGCTGAAGCCAACGACTTGCCATCTCTCAGATTTTATAAACGGCCGCACAGAAGGTAATATTTTAAATTATACAAGCGTTGCTTAAAGCGCACATGAACAAAGTTTTTAGCGCACATGATAATACATAGCGAGTTTACTCAAAAATTACATCTCTGGGGCACTCATCCGTAATATCGCGGGCTCCCTTTAGGACAGTTTTATAATACATTTCGGGCGTACGATACTCCTTGCCCGGTGGCGGCGGGTCAGTGAGAAGCTTCTCCGCATCCAGCCTGCCCCAGTGCACCTTTGTGCGGGCAAGGGCCCGACGAGCACCTTCAATACAGGCGGAGCGCTTGATGACCTCCACCCAGGGGCACGCATCCACCAGCCGCCGCACGAGGCCGAAGTAGCTCCCAGGCATGGCCTGTCCAGGCCACAGCCGGACTATAAGGCCCTTCATGGCCTCCTCAGCTACCTTGTGGAGTTCGACCAGCTGCTTCAGCTGGTCGCTTGGGGGCACCGGATGGTCGGCCTCAGCGTACTGAGACCAGAAGACCTTCTCCATCAAGCTCCCCTCCTCGCCACGATAGAATGCGGCGGCATCGGACACACTACGCGGCAGATCTGCAAACGCCCCTGGAGAGCTCCGAATGCGGGTAAGTGTCAGGTAGTTTACATTAACATGCTTGCTTTCCATGAAAAATGCCTTACCCGCCGCTATCTTCTTTACATCTTCAACCTCCTGAAGGGCCTTACGGGCCTCGACCTTGGCGGACTTGGCACTTTCGAGGGTCGAGGCAAGCTCGGACTCCTGATTCTTAAAGTCACGCTCCAAGCTCTCATGCTTCTCCATGAGAGCCTGGAGCTCTTGCCGCACTTCCGCCACCTGTGCCTCCTGCTTTTCTTGCTCCGCCCGTTCCGTGGCTGCACTGCGTTCGGCCGTGGACACAGCCTCCTTCAGGGCTGCCACCTCGTTTGTGGCCCCTACAATACCCATATTATCCTTGTTAATTTTTTGCAACCTAAATCCTTTTCTGTAAGGTAAATCTTCAAAGTGGTGTTACTCACCTTCTTTGTCCTCGAGCTGCTTCTTGGCATGGCCGAGCTCTTGCTCGGACCGCTCAAGATCCTGCTTCAATGCACCGACCTCCGCAGTTAGTGCGGCAGAGGTCAGCAGCGCAGCCTGCAACCCATATTGACATATTTCAAGCAATCCTGTGTATATCTTTTTAGATCCTCAGTCCGGCTTTTCTTTCCGAACACCGGACTGAGCATCGAAACTCTTGTCTATGCGGTATTACATTACATAATTTTAACTTCTTACCTCAAAGCCTGTAAGAAGGCTGCTGCAGGCTTCGTCAGCCCGCTCTTGGCGAGCTGAACCTTCTGAATCACCGCACTCATGATAGTGCGGTGTTCTTCCTCGATGGAAGCACCTTTGAGCGCCTCCAACAAGTTGTCCGGCGCCTCCGGTTGGACGGGGGCTGCCGGTGTCACGGTCTTGCCCTTCTTTCGAAGGGGCCGCCTGCCGGACTCTGGAACCACTACAGGTTCCGTCGTAGAGTCCGGCGCAAAGTCCGGGAGGCTGCCTTGCGGCGCCTCCGGAGCCTTCTCCTGATGGGTCCCTTTCTGGGACCCCACCTCGGCGTCCTCATCGGCGCGGGGAGTAGAGGCCATCGGAAGTGAATCCACATACGACGGGGCCAACGACCCGCTCGAAGAAGCGGGGAGATCATCATCGGCCGGACTGCGGACAGTATGCGGCGTTAGTAGGACACTACATGACACGAAAGAAATTGCATATCCGGGATCCGGATACTTACGATCTCGCCGGAGGCCTAGCCCTTGAAGGTCACTCCTCCTCGCCAACGTCGGTGTTGGCGGAGCTGTCCGGGGGAATAGTTCTCCCCCTCTTGGACCCTTCGGCCTCCCCTATCGGGGAAGCCTTCCTCTTCCTCTCTCCCTCCTCCGGGAGAGAGTATTCTTCCTCCTCCTTGTCTTCGGGGGAGGAGTCCGCCTCGTCATCGGACGCCTGATTACGGGAACTCTTTCGAGTCCCCGTGGCCACCTTCTTGGCCTTCTTCTCCGGCACCACGTGCGGTGCCGGAACCAGCAGCCCCGCTAGACGGGCGTTCACTGGGTCTTCTGGCATAGGAGCCGGATAGACGAGCTGCTCGGCCTTCTCCATCCATTCCTGCCAAAGGAAAAGAGAGATTGAAACCCTCTTAGAATCAATCTATTTACCACAAGTGTCCCGTAAAGGGGTTGAATCACTTACCTCGTCAGCTGGATGCTGCGAGCGAAATCCGCGATCTTCCGTCGCGGATGCGGGGGCTTCAGCGCCCTTAAACAGCACCCTCCAGGCGCCTTCGTACGTCGTTTCGAAGAGCCCGTTTAGCGCCTGGTGCTGTTCCGGATTGAACTCCCACAGATTGAATGCCCGTTCTTGGCATGGGAGGATCCGGTGGATGAGCATGACTTGGAACACGTCGACGAGCCTGAGCTTGTTGTTCACCAGCTTCTGGATATAGGCTCGGAGTCCCGTCAGCTCCTTTGGATTGCCCCACAACAAGCCCTTCTCTTTCCAGGAGGTGAGCTGCGTAGGGATGCCAGATCTGAACTCGGGGGCCGCTGCCCACGTGGGTTCGCGCGGCTCGGTGATGTAAAACCACCCCGATTGCCACCCCTTAACGGAGTCCACGAAGGCCCCTTCGAGCTAAAGGACGTTGGGCAACTTGCCCAACATGGCGCCTCCGCATTCCGCTTGCGTTCCCTTCACAACCTTCGGCTTGACGTTGAAGGTCTTGAGCCACAGGCCGAAGTGGGGCTGGATGCAGAGGAAGGCCTCGCACACGATGATAAACGCCGAGATGTTGAGGATGAAGTTCGGCGCCAGATCGTGGAAATCCAGGCCGTAGTAAAACATGAGCCCCCGGATAAAAGTGGAAAGCCCAGTCCGTGGAGGAAGTGGGGGAGGAAAACAACCCTTTCATGGGGCCCGGGGGTGGGGATGAGCTGCCCCTCGTCGGGCAGCCGATGCGCGATGTCGCCGGAAAGGTATCCGGTGCTGCGCAGCTTGGTGATGTGCTCCTCCTTGACGGTGGAGGCCAACCATTTGCCTCCCGCTCCGGACATGATCGGAGAAGGTCGGCGAGATCTGTGACTTAGGCGTTGGAGCTTTAGTGCGGAGATGGATAAGCAAAGGAGGAAGAAGGCGTAGGTGAGAAGGTAACTCCTTATCCCTTATATATAGGCGGACGAAGATTATGCGTCCCCCACCGGCCTGGTAAAACTCGCTTATCTCCCAAGCGCCACCATCAATGGCGCGGTTGGGTTACCACGTCCGTATTGATGAGAATCCGGAATAAGGGAACATGATCTCTGCTTGACGGGGCGTGCCTGAAACCGCCGCTAAACGTGCTGAGGTGGTATAATAAAAACTATTCAAGTAGAGGCTTGGTAGTGGTGTGATGTCATGCCGCATAATACGTCAGCAGATTGGACTTGTGTACATTTTATTCTCTCTACGATGGAATGTGGAATTTATTTTGCAGAGCCGGACACTATCCTGGTGTTCATGATCTTCTCTGGATTATTCAAGGAAGGAACCCGCCTTGCAATGCCGAACATTATGCGCGCCGGACTTATCATCATTGAAGCCTGGTTCAGGGGCTACGGAGGGAGTCCTGGAGTAGGGGGTGTCCGGACAGCCGGACTATCATCGTCCGCTGGACTCCAAGACTACGAAGATACAAGATTGAAGACTCCGTCCCGTGTCCGGATGGGACTTTCCTTGGCGTGGAAGGCAAGCTTGGCGATACGGATATGTAGATCTCCTACCATTGTAACCGACTCTGTGTAACCCTAGCCTTCTCCGATGTCTATATAAACCGGAGGGCTTTAGTCCGTAGGACACAACATACATTACAACAATCATACCATAGGCTAGCTTTAGGGTTTAGCCTCTTTGATCTCGTGGTAGATCCACTCTTGTACTACCCATATCATCAATATTAATCAAGCGGGGCGTAGGTTTTACCTCCATCAAGAGGGCCGAACACAGGTAAAACATCGTGTCCCTCGTTTCCTGTTACCATCCGCCTGGACGCACAGTTCGGGACCCCCTACCCGAGATCCGCCGGTTTTGACACCGACAGCGGGCATTTAATTTGTGGGAGTTCGTCCCGGCCGAACACCAGACGCTTCGGAGGCTCTACGGCATGACGCATAAAGAAGCATGGAAGGCGCTGTTCAAGGCCTTCGAAGTACCTCCTCCCACATCCGAGGACCGTGGACTTCATGTCGCGCGGCCTCCTAGTGCGGTGAGTTTTCTGACTACCACCGGATCCAGCTCTTCCCAGTATATTCGTGGAGGAGTCTTAAGTAATTGTGCATATTTAATCAGGATTATGTGGAGACAGCGGAGCGGATTGACTGTCCAGCTCCGCTGCCAGAAGTCCCAGTTGATGCTCTCCTGACGGAGATGCTAGTCCCGGCGCCCTACAAGGCACCGGAGAAGAAGGCTGAAAAGAAGGCCCCGGGGACCAGGAAGGGTCTTCGGCATAAGGTTGTACCGAAAGCCTCGTTCGAAGACGACGAGGCACACTCCTCCCCCGAAGGGGAAGAAGAAGAAGAAGAAGAAGAAGAGGGGGGGCACCCCATCCAGAAAGGATGAGGGGCCTGAGAAGGCGGACTAGGGGGCCGGGAAAGGCCCCCGGCGCAAGGCCGTCATTCCCTTGTCGTCCGACGATGACGAGGCAGATTCCTCCCGTGGAGGCGGGGGGAAGCAAGAGGAAACTCTAACTCCCCGCACTGGGGAGGAGAAAAAGAGGAAAGCCGCCCCGGAGGAGGAGGCTTGGACGTCCAAGAAGGGAAAGGTGTCCCTTCCGGACTACTCCGCCACGGCCGCCCATAGCGAGGAGGGGTGGCTGCCCAGGGGGAAGCCCCTAGCGCGATCATAAGTATCCGCACTTTATCGTGATTTTACTTCATAGTCTTTTTTTATAATGCCGAACATATGTGCAGTCAGGCCAGGGCTCATCCCGAGGTATCGTCTTCGGATGGGTCCCTGAGCGATTCAGCGATGAACTCGCTCCCGACGGCCACTACTCCTCAGCCCGCGGATGACACGGAGGTGTTGTCCCGAAGGATCCCAGAGCGGGGGGAGGTGACTCTGGAGACGCCACAAGGCGAAATTCCAGATGTCGGACACGCGGGGTTCAAGATCCCCGCGGACCGTGTCGATGAGAGCCGCGGTAGGCCGAGCTCTCAGCCGAACACGGTTCCGGAACATCCAACGGTTCTGGACTCAGGCGGGCAGCCCCTTGTTAGGGAGGGAGAGCCTTCCGTGTCGAGGACTTCCGTTACGCCCGAGGCATCGGATTGTCTGCTGGAAGCGCTTCGCGGCACTTCCATGGATGAAGAGCACCATACTCTTATGGGTGCGGTGATTCAGAAGGTTTTGTCCGCCAAAAGCGAACTAACCGAAGCTTGCACCAGCCTCCTGACGGGCTTTGAGGTAAGTAATAAAAATGTGTGAAATTACCACCCGATAGGTAGTAGCCCCTGATACTCTGTTTGGTGTTCGGAAAGAAAATCCAAATGGAGGGTCAATTATAATCCACAGGAGTCTAATAATAAGTGTGCATGTGAATAAGCAGGCTGTGCTGCTTGCCGCTGCCGTCCGCACATCCGAGGTCGCCGGACTAAAGCGGGAGCTGGAGCAGGCGCAGGGGGAGCTCGACCTCACGAGGAGGCAGCTCGAAGAGAACAAAGGTGAGTGATTCCCCGCTCTCATGTAATGAAGGATAGATAAAATTGGGTATTCTGACACCAAAGAGTCATGACTGTCTAATAGGGGCCACCACCTAAGTGGCGTCTCTGAAGAAGGCGCTGTCCGAGGCCGAAAACAATGCGGCCTTGGAATGCAAGGAGCGCGAAAAGCAAGATGCTAGAGTGGGCGAGGTACAGCAAGAGCTCCAGGAGCTCGGCAAGAAGTTCGAGTCCGTGGAGCATGATCTTAAGATGAAAGAGGCCGAGCTTGCGAAGGCCCTTGCGAGTATGAAAGATGCCAAGGCCGAAGCCGACAAGGCACAACAGGAAATCCAGGCGGCCAAGAAGATAGCGGCGGGTAAGACATTCTTTATGCAAAGCAAACATGTGGAGGAGGCGTTTCTTTTACTTACCCGAATTCGGAGCTCTCCAGGGGCATTCGCAGATCTGCCACGCAGTGTCTCAGACGCCGCGGAGTTCTACCGTGCCGAGGAGGGGAGCTCCACGGAGAAGATATTCTGGTCCTAGTATGCTGGGGCCGAACACCCAATGCCTCTGAGTGACCAACTGAAGAAGTTGGTCGAACTCCACAGGGCCGAAGTGGCTATGAAAGATTTCATAGTCCGGATGTGGCCTGGTGAGCCCCTGCCGACTAGCTACTTCGTCCTGATCAAGTGGATGGTGAATTCCTGTCTGCAGCTTGAAGTTATCAAGCGATCCGTTTGCATTGAGGGTGCCCACCGGGAATTTGCCCGCGCGAAGGTGCATTGGGGCAAGCTGGATGCGGAGAAGCTGGTGAAGAACGGGCCGCCGGAGGGCAAGGCACATCGTTATCCCGAGAAGTACTATGATGGCATTATGAAGGGCGCTCGTCTCGTGGCCGATGAATGTACCAAGGACAAGATTTGACTAAATGTACCTCTGCCGCTGTTGTAATTTAAAGACGAAGTTACTTGTGCTATGTAGCACTGTTTGATTTAAAATATTACCTTCCGTGCGGCTGTTTATAAAATTCTGAAAGTAGGCCAGTCGTTGGCTTCCGCCCCCACGTAACCAGTACCGGGGTGTTCCTGGAAAAACCCGGATACTCTTTACCCAAATTTTTGGTCCCTTAAGGAGGTATCCAGCGCAGCGAATAAGGCAATCGGACTATGCGGCTTTATAACTTTCACTTAGCCATAGAAGTCTAAAATTTTAAATTTCGGTGATGCCCCTAGAATTCGGATGGCCTAATTGGGGCGCTATATACGCCTAGAATGGACGAAGCCGATTCCTCGCCTAAAGCGGAAAACATCTTTAAGGATTTTAAGACCTCTCGAAAAGCGACCATCTCTCGCCGCATCATGCCGGTCAGTTTTCGGCTTTCTCTACTGAGGTGCTCGTACGGAAGAACCGGGACACAATCGCAGTAGTTCTCCCTGCGCTACCTTAGCCGATATAACTGAACGTAAGGTACCAAAACAAGGGAGCCGGGCAAACCCAACTATTGACCCAAGACGTGATTCAGAGCTGATGCATATAGTGCTATAAGTTCGGGGTGCCGCACTGTTGAAAGTGTTCGGACTTGTTGTGCCGTATTATGAGGTGCCATAAGAAGCCCCTGGCAAAATTGATCGTACGAAGGTGTACGGATGCAATATTAAATAAACATTTGTAAGAAAAAATGCTAAAATGATGATAAGAAGCTGACGCTATATATGATCTCCCATTGATGAGTAATACGTTTAAGCGTATGTTTACAATGGGTGCGTTTAAGCGGGAGTAAATAGGACTATTTAACATGTCCTATCTAGGGGCAGGCTGCATGTAGGTATATAAAACAGGTATAACAATCGTGAACAGATTCTACCTGGGTATTTCCTTTTGTGCGCAAAGCCTGTTGCCTCCTTGGTTTTCTCTCCTATGTAAGTCCGACAGTCCGGCTCTTCTGAATAGGCTGTCCTAAAGCAATGTCCTGAAAGATAAAAAGGGAAGGTTATGAAGGTATGTTGCAGTGATACCGCACTGTTGACTGAGTCACTGCTGCGCCTCCGCTTGTGCCCATGGTATTTTGAGTGCGTAATTGTGTACGCGTGGCACGAATGCTGCTTTGATGGGTCTTAAGCGGAGGTGGGACTGCTAGTCGCGCTCTTTGTGTGCCTGGTGATCCTGTTGCGGGGCACTCCGGACTCGCTTGACGGTGCTTGAGGTTGTCATCACTGGATTGGTGGTTTGTCGGAGGAGGCCGCACTGTACTTCCGCCGCGAGGGCTGCAGTATGCTCTTCTGTACGGAGAGAGCGGTCCATATTTCCGTTGACTGTTATGACCCCGCGCGGTCCTGGCATCTTGAGTTTGAGGTATGCATAGTGTGGTACCGCATTGAATCTAGCGAATGCAGTTCGTCTGAGCAGTGCGCGGTAACCACTATGGAAGGGGATGATATCGAAGACTAACTATTCACTTCGGAAGTTATCCGGAGATCCGAAGACCACTTCCAGTGTTATAGAGCCCGTACAACGGGCCTCTACTCCAGGAATTACACCTTTAAAGGTAGTTTTGGTGGGCTTGATCCTTGAAGGGTTGATGCCCATTTTGCACACTGTGTCCTGATAAAGCAGGTTCAGGCTGCTACCGCCGTCCATAAGGACTCACGTGAGGTGGAATCCGTCGATGATTAGGTCTAGGACCAATGCGGCTAAGCCGCCGTGACGGATGCTAGTTGGGTGATCCGTACGATCAAAGGTGATCGGACAAGTTGACCATGGGTTGAATTTGGGGGCGACTGGCTCCATCGCATAGACGTCCCGTAGTGCTCGCTTCCGTTCCCGCTTGGGAATGTGAGTGGCATAGATCATGTTGACCGTTTTCACCTGGGGGGGGGGGATTTCTTCTATCCCCCCGTGTTCGGACATCGGGGCTCCTCGTCATCCTAGCTATGCAGCCCCTTGTCCTTGTTTTCGGTGTTTATTTTGCTGGCCTGTTTGAACACCCAGAAGTCTCTGTTGGTGTGGTGGCTGGCTTGTCTGGAGTGCCATGAATTTGCACGAAGCGTTCGATATCACGGTCCAGTGGGCGGTCCTGATTGTTTCTTTTGAACGGCTTCTTCCGCTGACCAGATTTGGATCCGCTGAATCCGGCGTTGACTGCCGTGTCTTCGGTGTTGTCGACGTTGTTCCGTCGCTTGTGTCTGTTGGGCCGTGGCTTGCCGTTATTGTCACGGGCGTCCGAAGTGCCAGAGTGTGGCGTGGTGCTGCTGCGATCTAACCAGCTGTCCTCGCCCACGCAAAAGCGGGTCATTAGTGTCGTGAGGGCTGCCATGGACTTGGGTTTTTCCTGGCCAAGGTGTCGGGCGAGCCACTCATTACGGATATTATGCTTAAAAGCCGACAGTGCTTCGGTGTCCGGACAGTCGACTATTTGGTTCTTTTTAGTTAGGAACCGAGTCCAGAATTTCCTGGCTGACTCTCCAAGTTGTTAAGTAATGTGGCTCAAATCATCGGCGTTCGGTGGTTGCACGTATGTGCCCTAGAAGTTGTCGAGGAACGCGTCTTCCAGGTTTTCCCAACTGCCAATGGAATTTGCGCGCAGGCTGTTAAGCCAGTGCCGAGCGGGTCCTTTGAGCTTAAGGGGAAGATACTTGATGGCGTGTAGGTCGCCTCCGCGGGCCATGTGAATATGGAGAAGGAAATCTTCGATCCATACTGCGCGGTCAGTTGTGCCATCGTATGATTCAATGTTTATGGGTTTGAACCCTTCTGGGAATTCATGATCCATTACTTCATCGGTGAATCAGAGGGGGTGTGCGGCGCTTCGATGTTGGGCTATGTGGCTACACAGTTCGAATTGGTCTGGGTTGCTGTGTTCGGCCCGGCCGGACTTGTTGATAATGTAGCGGCGTGACGGTCATCGTCGCGTGCTGGGCGCGCCCCCGTGATCCGTAGATCGATCTTGGTGATACGTCTTTGTCGTATCTACTTTTCCAAACACTTTTGCCCTAGTTTTGGACTCTAACTTGTATGATTTGAATGGAACTAACCCAGACTGACGCTGTTTTCAGCAGAATTGCCATGGTGTTGTTTTATGTACAGAAAATAAAAGTTCTCGGAATGACCTGAAACTCCACGGAACACCTTAGAAAAAACAATAAAAAATCCTCGCCAAAGATGAAGACCAGGGGGCCCACACCCTATCCACGAGGGTGGGGGCACGCCCCCTACCTCGTGGGCCCCCTGGTGGCCCTCCGACGCCAACTCCAACTCCATATATTGGCTTTCGGGGAGAAAAAAATCAGAGAGAAGAAATCATCGCGTTTCACGACACGGACGCCGCCAAGCCCTAATCTCTCTGGGAGGCTGATCTGAGTCCGTTCGGGCTCGGAGAGGGGATTCATCGCCGTCGTCATCATCAACCATCCTCCATCACCAATTTCATGATGCTCACCGCCGTGCGTGAGTAATTGCATCGTAGGCTTGCCGGACGGTGATGGGTTGGATGAGATTTATCATGTAATTGAGTTAGTTTTGTTAGGGTTTGATCCCTAGTATCCACTATGTTCTGAGATTGATGTTGCTATGACTTTGCTATGCTTAATGCTTGTCACTAGGGCCCGAGTGCCATGATTTCAAATCTGAACCTATTATGTTTTCATGAATATATGTGTGTTCTTGATCCTATCTTGCAAGTCTATAGTCACCTACTATGTGTTATGATCCGGCAACCCCAAAGTGACAATAATCGGGACCACTCCCGGTGATGACCATAGTTTGAGGAGTTCATGTATTCACTATGTGCTAATGCTTTGTTCCGGTTCTCTATTAAAAGGAGGCCTTAATATCCCTTAGTTTCCAATAGGACCCCGCTGCCACGGGAGGGTAGGACAAAAGATGTCATACGTTCTTTTCCATAAGCACGTACGACTATATACGGAATACATGCCTACATTACATTGATGAACTGGAGCTAGTTCTGTGTCACCGTATGTTTTGACTGTTACATGACGAACCACATCGGGCATAATTATCCATCACTAATCCGGTGCCTACAAGTTTTCCATATACTGGTCCTCGCTTATTTACTTTTCCGTTGTTACTGTTACAATCACTACAAAATACCAAAAATATTACTTTTGCTATCTTTACTTTTGTTACCGTTACCACCACTATCATATTACTTTGCTACTAAACACTTTGCTGCAGATACTAAGTTTCCAGGTGTGGTTGAATTGACAACTCAGCTGCTAATACCTGAGAATATTCTTTGGCTCCCCTTGTGTCGAATCAACAAATTTGGGTTGAATACTCTACCCTCGAAAACTATTGCGATCCCCTATACTTGTGGGTTATCACTTGGCTGTCCTGCTTTGTTTTCTAGTATGTCTTGCAGGTCCTGCCTATTGCCTCGGGCCGTAGTGTGTTGGCGTGGGGGTGCGGGCTGGTATTCGGGCTGATATGCCATTTTATCCCGGCCACGGGGTGGCCGGTCAGCCGTGTGGCGCTCGAGTCCGTATTCCTCGGCTGCCAGGACTTCAGTCCATCTATCTGTGAGCAGGTCTTGATCAGCCTGGAGTTGCTGCTGCTTCCTTTTCAGGCTCCTCGCAGTGGCCATAAGCCGGCGCTTGAAGCGCTCCTGCTCCACGGGATCCTCAGGCACGCCGAACTCGTCGTCGCCGAGGCTAATCTCGTCTTCGAAGGGGGGCATGTAGTTGTCCTCCTCCGGATATCCGTTCGTCGCCTGTTCATCTGGGCTGACTTGCTCATGTTCCTGCTCGGCCTACTCGAAGGCGGGCTGATCTTGGTTGTATTCCTCTTCGGCACCATCCGGATTGTTTTCGTCTCCTGGTCTGGTATTGCTGTGGCGGGGCTTGGAGCGGCGTCGATGAAGCCCATGCTTTGTTTTTCTCCCTCAGGGGTTATCCTTCGTTGCCTCATCGCCATTGGTTTCCTTCGGAGTGTCCACCATATATATATATATATATATATATATATATATATATATATATATATATATATCGTATGAGGAGGTGGCTGTCCACATACTCGTGACCGGTGGTTCTGTACTTCTCCTGCATAAATGCGTCCATCTTTGTCGATGTCTTTGGAGTCGAAGTCAAGCACATCGGTTAGATCATCGACCGTGGCAATGAAGTGGGTGGTGGGTGGGCAGTGAATTCCTTCGTCGCCTGCTTCCCACTCGAGCCGGACATAGTTTGGCCAAGAGCCTCCTGACAAAGAAAGAGACTTTAAGGAGTTCAGCATGTCGCCAAAGGGCGAGTGCTGGAAGATATCCGCAGCAGTAAATTCCATTATCGGAGCCCAACAGGAGCGCGCGGACTGGAACCGACAACTGGACACGAGTCCGGGGGTCCGGAGTCACATGCCTCCATAGAGGTGAGGCCTATGTTCGGCTCCACCACCGATGAGTGTGCGGCCTGCGGGGAGGGGTCCATCCCTTTGTCCTTAGGCAACGCAGCCTACTCCGGATTTAGGTCCGGGGCTACTGCCGGGGTGATATCCCGAGCATTGTCCGACAGCAGGACTAAGCCATGCTCATCGTGACTGTCCGGTGCTCCTGGCACAGGCCCGAACCCGTCGAAGATCAAGTCTCCGCGATGTCTGCCGTGTAGTTCAGGCTTCCGAACCTGATCTGGTGGCCAGGGGTGTAGCTGTCGATCTGCTCGAGATGGCCAAGCGAATTAGCCCGCAGTGCGAAGCCGCCGAACACAAAGATCTGCCCGGGGAGAAAAGTTTCACCCTGGACTGTGTTGTTGCTGATGATTGAAGGGGGCCATCGAGCCTGGCAGTGACGACACAGAGGAACTCTCAATGAAAGCACCAATGTCGGTGTCAAAACCGGCGGATCTCGGGTAGGGGGGCCCAATCTGTGCGTCTTAGGCTGATGGTAACATGAAGCAAGGGACACAATGTTTACCTAGGTTCGGGCCCTCTCGATGGAGGTAAAACCCTACTTCATTCTTGATTAATATTGACGATATGAGTAGTACAAGAGTAGATCTACCACGAGATCGTAGAGGCTAAACCCTAGAAGCTAGCCTATGATGATTATGACTGGAATTGTGATCAGCCTTCTAAGGACCAACCTCTCCAGTTTATATAGACATCGGAGAGGGCTAGGGTTTACACGGATTCGGTTACAAGAAAGGAAACACAATATCCGGATCGCCAAGCTTGTCTTCCACGCAAAGGAGGGTCCCATCCGGACACGGGACAAAGTCTTGAGTCTTGTATCTTCATGCTCCAATAGTCCTGACAATGTATATAGTCCGGCTGTCCAGACACCCCCTAATCCAGGACTCCCTCAGTAGCCTTGGGCGACGAGATGTGCTTTGTTGCAAACTACTTGTCCATCTTCATCTTGCTTGTCGCGAAACACCCATTTGGTACCGATGATGTTGTGGTTGTTGTCGGGCTTCTCAACCAATGTCCAAACTTGATTTCTCTGAAAGTTGTGTAGCTCTTCATGCATGGCGTTTATCCAATCCAGATCTTCCAATGCTTCTTCAACCTTCATAGGTTCACTGCTAGAGATGAATGAATCGTGTTCACAAAAGTTAGCTAAACGAGTTTTAGAGCGAGTGATTCTCCCGGTTTGGATATCATTGTAGATTTGCTCGACGGGATGATCTTTAGCAATTCTTGCTCGAACACATGAATGCTTTTGCTTCGGTCTTGGTTGAACATCTTCTTCATCTTGTTCGTCTTCTTGGCCTTCTTCATTGTTGGCATTGTCGTTCTCTTGTCGTGGTGGAGAAGGAGGTTGTTGACGTTCGTCTTGGTGCACTTCCTCGTTTTCTTCATCTTGGTGTGTCCCACTTGTGGATGCTTCCATATCAACTCTTCGTTCACCTTGTTGTGAGGTAGAAGCTTCCACTTGGACGGACGAGGTACTCTCCTTCAGCTCCGTTGGACGAATCTTGCCAATAGACAAGTCTTGGATTGCTTCCGAGGGGTCTTTGTCTCCTACATCAATTGGCAATTGCTCTACTTGCGAGCCGTTAGATTCATCAAACTTCACATCTACCATTTATTCAACCTTTCGGGTGAAATTGTTGTAGACACGGTATGTGTGAGAGTTTGAGCCATAACCAAGTAGGAAACCTTCATGAGACTTAGGAGCAAATTTAGAACGGCGATGCTTATCAAGAATGTAGCATTTTGAGCCGAATACTCGAAAGTATCCAACTTGGGGTTTGTTACCGGTGAGAAGCTCGTATGCCGGCTTGCCGAGTAGCTTGTGAAGATACAAGCGATTTGTTGCATGACAAGCTGTCTCAACCGCTTCCGCCCAAAAGTGCTTCGGCGTCTTGTACTCATCAAGCATCGTTCTCACCATTTCGATGAGCGTCCGGTTCTTCCTCTCAACAACTCCATTTTCTTGAGGTGTGTACGTAGCCGAGAACTCATGTGAAATCCCTTCTTCGTCAAGAAAGGTGTCCACATTTGCATTCTTGAACTCCATTTTGTTGTCGCTACGAACCTTCTTGATCTTCACTTCAAATTGATTTTGGGCCTTCCTAGCGAAGTTTTTGAAGATCTTTTGAACCTGTGATTTAGCATCGAGAAAGAACACCCATGTAAATCTTAAAAAATCATCAACTATAACTATACCAAAAGAATTTCCACCGAGACTTTTGTAAGCGTTGGGACCAAAAAGATCCATGTGAAGTAGCTCGAGTGGCCTCCTTGTGGTCATGATGTTCTTCACGGGATGCCTTCCTCCAACCTGTTTACCTGCTTGACAAGCGCTGCAAAGTCTATCCTTATCAAATATGACATCATTAACTCCAAGGATATGATTTCCTTTAATAAGCTTGTCAAGGTTTCGCATACCAACATGACCTAATCGTCTATGCCATAACCAACCTTTAGAGGATTTAGCAATAAAGCAAGTTCTAGGTTGAGCCTTTTTAGCGAAATCAACAATGTATAGATCACCTCTACATACACCGATAAAGACCATTTTATGATTATCTCTATGAAACACTTGGCAATCTACTTCAGTGAATAAGACATTGAAACCGAAATCAGCAAGTCTAGATACTGAAGTAAGTTGTAGCCAAGAGATTCAACGAGCATGACATTTTGTATGGAGCTATCATTTGATATGGCCACCTTACCGAGGCCAACCACCTTACCCTTTGAGTTGTCACCGAAAGTGACATACTTTCAAGGACCATCGTTTTCAGCAAGCTCACGAAACATATCTTTATCTCCGGTCATGTGATCGGTACATCCACTATCAAGGACCCATTCCTTTCCTCCTGCCATATATCCCCGAAGATTTGCCATAAGACCAAAGTGTCTCATTGCATCATTAAGATCAAAGTCACTATCATCATCCTCTTCATAGTATCCATGTTCAACATTGTCAAGTGGTGGATCAAATCCTAGAGAGGGTGATTCGTTAAAGTGAGTTTGACAATGATCTTGTTTATGAATTTTTATAGCTTCGGAAATAATATCACTAATAATTCCAACATCTCCTTTGGCACGCATAAGGTTTGTAAGCTCAAATAGACAATCACCAAACATAGGGTCACTGGAATTCATCTTACTCAAGGCAATAGATTTATGGAGGATTTCATCTAGATTTTTCAAGGAATAATTTGGAAAACGTTCCTCAAGAAATTTCCATATGGTGTAGGCACACTTAAGAGTAGGCAAACATCCAATCAAGTCAATTAAGATAAGCTCAACGGTTCTAAGATTGCGGATCATGTCAATTGACTCATCAAGGGTAGGATGCATAGGATCAACATGAGGTGCACAAGGGCTAGCAATGTACTTGTTCAAATGATATTGATTGAAAATCACAAGCATCTCATTTTTCCACTCATGAAAGTACTCTCCATCAAGTATAGGCACACTATGTCTAAGACTCCCAATTGTAGACTCATCCATCTTCCTCCAATGGTGTTTAAACCAAAGCAATGGAGACCAAAGCTCTGATACCAATTGAAAGGATCGAGAAGAGGTGTCTAGAGGGAGGGGTGATTAGACACTAAGTACCAAAAGTTGTAGTTTTTAACTTCTTTAAGTTTAAGTGGAGTTTAGGCACAAGTTTAACACTCACAATACATAATTAGCAAGCATGCAAAGAGTATATGAGCAGCGGAAAGTAAAGCATGCAACTTGCAAGAATGTAATGGGAAGGGATTGGATAATTCAAACGCAATTGGAGACACGGATGTTTTTGTCGTGGTTCCGATAGGTGGTGCTATCGTACATCCACGATGATGGAGACTTCAACCCACGAAGGGTAACGGTTGCGCGAGTCCACGGAGGGCTCCACCCACGAAGGGTCCACGAAGAAGCAACCTTGTCTATCCCACCATGGCCGTCGCCCACGAAGGACTTGCCTCACTAGCAGTAGATCTTCACGAAGTAGGCGATCTCCTTGCCCTTACAGACTCCTTGGTTCAACTCCACAATCTTGTCGGAGGCTCCCAGGTGACACCTAGCCAATCTAGGAGACACCACTCTCCAAGAAGTAACAAATGGTGTGTTGATGATGAACTCCTAGCTTTTGTGCTTCAAATGATAGTCTCCCCAACACTCAACTCTCTCTCACAGGATTTGGATTTGGTGGAAAGAAGATTTGAGTGGAAAGCAACTTGGGGAAGGCTAGAGATCAAGATTCATATGGTAGGAACGGAATATCTTGGCCTCAACACATGAGTAGGTGGTTCTCTTTCAGAAAATGTATGCTGGAAGTGTAGTTCGTTCTGATGGCTCTCTCCATGAATGAAGAGGAGGTGGAGGGGTATATATAGCCTCCACACAAAATCTAACCGTTACACACAACTTTCCAAACTCGGTGGGACCAAATTGAGAAACTCGGTCGGACCGATTCAGCAAATCTAGTGACCGTTAGGATTTTCGGTGGGACCGACATGCAACTCGGTAGGACCGATATGGTTAGGGTTAGGGCTTAACGTAATCTCGATGAGACCGATTACACAAACTCGGTGGGACCGATTTTGGTAATAAGCCAACCAGAGAGCTGGTCAGGCAAACTCGTTTTGACCGATTACACAAACTCGGTAGGACCGATTTTGGTAATGAGTTAACCAGAGAGTTTGCATTGTAATCTCAGTAGTACCGATTGCACAAACTCGGTGTGATAGATTTTGGTAATGGACATACACAAAGAGATTACAATCCCATCTCGGTGAGACCGAGATCCCTATCGGTGAAACCGATTTGCCTAGGGTTTGTGGCAGTGGCTAAGACATCTGAACTCGGTGGCGCCGGATAGAAAGAATTGGTAGGGCCGAGTCAGACTTTTTGGTTTAGGACATATGTGGATGTGAGAAAGTAGTTGAGGGCTTTGGAGCATATCACTAAGCACTTTGAGCAAGTAAACCATTAAGCAACACCTCATCCCCTCTTGATAGTATTGGCTTTTCCTATAGACTCAATGTGATCTTGGATCACTAAAATAGAAAATGTAGAGTCTTGATCTTGGAGCTTGAGCCAATCCTTTGTCCTTAGCATCTTGAAGGGGTTCCACATCCTTTAGTCCATGCCACTCATTGTTGAACTTGTCTGAAACATACTAGGTAAAAATGTTAGTCCAACAAGAGATATGTTGACATTAATTACCAAAATCACCCAGGGAGCACTTGTGCTTTCAGTATCATGCATAGCAGAAGTGGCATCATCAATAACATGCGACATATCAGAGTTCATAGCAATAGCAGGTTTAGGTGTCGCAAGCTTACTCAAAACAGAAGGAGAATCCAGTGCAGACCTAGATGGCAGTTCCTTACCTCCCCTCGTAGTTGAGGGATAGATCGTAGTTTTCTCATCTTTTAAGTTCTTCATAGTGATCAACAGATATAAATCCCAAGTGACTCAGAGAATATAGATATGCTCCCCGGCAACGGCGCCAGAAATTAGTCCTGATAACCCACAAGTGTAGGGGATCGCAACGGCTTTCGAGGGTAAACTATTCAACACAAATTTATTGATTGGACACAAGGGGAACCAAAGAATATTCTTGAGTATTAGCAGTTGAGTTGTCAATTCAACCACACCTGGATAACTTAGTATCTGCAGCAAAGTATTTAGTAGCAAAGTAGTATGATAATAAAAGTAACGATAGCAAAAGTAATATTTTTGGGTTTTGTAGTAGTTGTAACAGTAGCAACGGAAAAGTAAATAAGCGTAGCACAATATGTGAAAAGCTCGTAGGCAATGGATCAGTGATGGCTAATTATGCCGGATGCGATTCCTCATGTAATAGCTATAACATAGGGTGACACAGGACTAGCTCCAATTCATCAATGTAATGTAGGCATGTATTCCGTAAATAGTCATACGTGTTTATGGAAAAGAACTTGCATGACATCTTTTGTCCTACCCTCCCTTGGCAGCTCCTAGCGGAAACTAAGGGATATTAAGGCCTCCTTTTAATAGAGAACCGGAATAAAGCATCAACACATAGTGAATACATGAACTCCTCAAACTACGGTCATCACCGGGAAGTATCCGATTATTGTCACTTCAGGGTTGTCGGATCATAACACATAATAGGTGACTATAGACTTGCAAGATAGGATCAAGAACACACATATACTCATGAAAACATAATAGGTGCAGATCTGAAATCATGGCACTCGGGCCCTAGTGACAAGCATTAAGCATAGCAAAGTCATAGCAACATCAATCTCAGAACATAGTGGATATTAGGGATCAAACCCTAACAAAACTAACTTGATTACATGGTAAATCTCATCCAACCCATCACCGTCCAGCAAGCCTACGATGGAATTACTCATGCACGAGAGTGAGCATCATGAAATTGGTGATGGAGGATGGTTGATGATGATGACGGCGACGAATCCCGCTCTCCGGAGCCCCGAACGGACTCTAGATCAGCCCTCCCGAGAGAGGTTAGGGCTTGGCGGCGGCTCTATGTCGTAAAATGCGATGAAACTTTTTCTCTGATTTTTTTCTCCCCGAACGTGAATATATGGAGTTGGAGTTGAGGTCGGTGGAGGTCCAGTGGGCCCACGAGACTGGCGGCGCGCCCAAGGGGAGGGGGCACCCCCCCCACCCTCATGGACAGGGTGTGGGCCCCCTGGTCTTGATTCTTTCGCCAGTATTTTTTATATTTTCCAAAAAGTGCCTCCGTGGATTTTCAGGACATTCCGAGAACTTTTCTTTTCTACACATAAAACAACATCATGGCAGTTCTGCTGAAAACAACGTCAGTCCGGGTTAGTCTCATTCAAATCATACAAGTTAGAGTCCAAAACAGGGGCAAAAGTGTTTGGAAAAGTAGATACGTTGGAGACATATCAATAACCCATAAGTATAGGGGATCTTTCGATAAGTAAGAGTGCCAAACCCAACGAGGAGCTAAAGGTGGAACAAATATTCCCTCAAGTTCTATCGACCACTGATACAACTCTACGCACGCTTAACGTTCGCTTTACCTAAAACAAGTGTGAAACTAGAAGGACTTTGTAGGTGTTGTTGGATAGGTTTGCAAGAATATAGAGAGCACGTGAATATAAACTAGGAGCTGTTTAGATAAAGAAGCAATAAAGTTAGTATAGCGAGTGTGGAAAAGTGGTGGTAGGAGTTGCGAAATTGTCCCTAAGCAATTGACTACTTTACTAGACCGATAGCAAGTTTTATGTGGGAGAGGCCACTGCTAGCATGTCATCCCTGACTTGGAATTCTATGCACTTATGACTAGAATTATTAGCAAGCATCCGCAGCTACTAACGTTCATTAAGGTAAAACCCAACCATAGCATTAAGATATATTGGCCCCCCTTCAGTCCCGTATGCATCAATTTCTATGCTAGGTTGAAGGTTTTGTCACTCTTGCCCTCCAATACATAGTCCTATCAACATACAACTAACCCTATGGTGTGATCCATGCGCGCGCTCATATGATGGGCACCAAAGGACAACAGCATAACCACAAGCAAATTAGACCAATCATAGCAATTCACCAATTACCGATAGGAAAACAAAATCTACTCGGACATCATAGGATGGCAACACATCATTGGATAATATATGAAGCATAAAGCACCATGTTCAAGTAGAGGGTACAACGGGTTGTGGGAGAGTGGACCACTGTAGATAGATGGGGGAAGGTGATGGAGATGTTTGTGCAGATGACGGAGGTGTTGGTGTCGATCACGGTGATTATGATGGCCCCGGCGGCGTTCCGGTGCCACCGGGAGAGAGGGGGAGAGAGCCCCCCTTCTTCTTCTTCTTCCTTGACCTTCTCCCTAGATGGGAGAAGGGTTTCCCCTCCGGTCCATGGTCTCCATGGCGTGGGAGGGGCGAGAGTCCCTCCGAGATTGGATCTGTCTCTCCGTCTCTCTCTATTTCTGTGTTCCTGATTCTGCACTTTCACCGTTTCTTATATTCCCGGAGATCCATAACTCCGATAGGATTGAAACTTTGAACACGGTTTGTTTTCGGATATTAGCTTTCTTGCGGCGAAAGAAGGGAAACAACCGCCTTACGGGGTGTCCACGAGGGTTAGGGGCGCGCCCACCCCCCTGGGGCGAGCCCCCCTGCCTCGTGGGCCCCTCGAGCATCGTCTCGCATTGATTCCACTTCTCAAAATTCATAAATATTCCAAAAAAAAATCTCCGTCAGTTTTTATCCCGTTTGGACTCCGTTTTATATGGATTTTCTGCGAAACAAAAAACATGCAACAAACAGGAACTGGCACTGGGCATTGGATCAATATGTTAGTCCTAAAAATAGTATAAAAAGTTGCCAAAAGTATGTAAGAGTTGTAGAATATTTGCATGGAGCAATCAAAAATTATAGATACAATGGAGACGTATCAGGACACTTGTAGAACCTCTTCCCAAGGTTACCGGATGATTGATTCTCCAGCACCCATGTGTGCACGGTGGTGCGGTTGCACCCATAGGTGGGGGCAGACCTGGGGCTGCGCGAGGCTGTGGTGGGGTGTACGATCGCGTTGAAGTAGGAAGAACTGCCCACGGGAGGAGGCTCACTCGATGGGGAACGGGGAGGTAGTTGGGTAGCGGTGAAATTAAGAGGTTGTGATGTTGCGCGGGTCAAATTAAGATGTCGCGATGCTGCACATCCACCCATGCACAAGCCGTGATGGGTTGGATGAGCTCACGAGTGCACAACCAGTTGAGCGAGAGAAATTCTCGTCTCTGTCGCCACATATCCCTAACCCTAGAAGGCGACAGGGCAGCGGTGACCACTTTGCCCCCTCCTTCCGCTGGCGAGGCCGCAGGTCCCTGCCTCCTCTGTCCACCGTTTTGGCAACGACAGGGGTGGCCTCGGCGCTTCAACCTTGGCAAGTAGGTAGGGTTGGCCTAGGTTTTTCCAGGGGCGTTTCATCTGTGGCTGGGATGACGCCACGTCAGAATAAGGTGTCCCTACTTCTCCCCTATCTTGACGGTGCTCTAATCGGCCGCGACGTAGAGTAGGTGGCTTGCTCCTCTCGACATTCTCTAGATCTAGTGAGATTAGTTTCTCGGTGTGTCTCTGGTGTTTTGTCGTTACTCGCGGCAACACTAGTGACCAGGGCGACGCGGATGCTCTGGAGTGAGGATGGTGGTCCGAAGGTGGTGGATCTGTCGTCCTTCCTCGACTTTGTCGATGGGATGCGGCTGGTCTGGGTCCATCGTAGCACGGTGACGTCCTCCTGTCGACGTGCCACATCAACATGTGCCTCGCTGCTTGCAGCTGGCCTATTCATCGACTGCCAAAAGTCTTGTTGGCGATGATGTTTCTTTGGATCTGGCAATTGTGGAGGCTCAACGTCTCTTCTATTGTGCGACTCGGTGACACTCGAGTTGGGTGGCCGCTGTTGGATTTGGTGTGTGCAGAACCCTAGGGATTGTTCTGTATTTTTCAATCTTCTAGGGCTCTATCTACATCGTTTTAAGGAGAACTGCTGTTTCTTGGTATGTCTTTTAGTAACTTGATTTTCTATTAACTAGCACATATGCCCGTGCGTTGCAACGGGAAAAATTAATGTTTTGTGCAAGCATAATGTCCCACAACACCGGATTCAAAGATACAAAATGAACATAAAAAATATGTTAATCTTTCTTTTAGTTATTCCACTGGTTTATCCATAATCCTTTCTTTAATTAGCCACATCCGTTTAAATATTCTATTTAAGCTCACAATCCTTCTTTTATTAGCTCATTCGCTTAATTAGCTCGCCCTAAATATGATGACTGCCACTCGTATATTTAAAGCGAGTTGGGAGTAATAAATGTGAAGGCATATAGGTCATTGGTTGTTATGTCGAAGAGCTACACAGGAGGTCCTGTGTTCAATTCCCACAATGTTGATTTATTTTGACCTGATTATTTCTCGCGGTCTCTATGAAAGCCCATAAAAGGCCCATCAACATACAAGTACCTAGGCCAGATCGCTTAGCGTGTGTAAACCAAACGAAAAGGACAAAACCAAACCAAGAATACCTCTTCCCTTTAATAGTAGGTATATATGAAATATGTGGTTGCTCTAGAAAAAGACCTTAAGCTCGACCCAAACGGTTAAGACGCCAGCAGTGTGTTAACTAATAGGCCATTCGGGTATGTCGGCGCAAAGGGGTTAGCACCGAAATGTCACATTGGATCTTAGGTTACGTGGCACAATGTGTCGGCCCTGAAGTGCCTTAGCGCCTACTTGCGCGACTTGGGCGCCAACCCAAGAACCAAATACTCCCTCCGTTCCTAAATATTTGTCTTCGGCCATGATGGTCGTCGCCGCCAACTTGTGGAGTACATGCGAGATGAACACATCGACATTGTTGCTGTCCAGGAGACCATGCATCGCGAATTCTCGCTCCCCGAGCTCGATCGTTTGAGCTCCCACCTCTTTGCGTGGCACTGGCTCCCTTCTAGTGGGAGCTCTGGCCACTCGGGTGGCATCCTTTTAGGCGTGAAGGATGCCACATTCGAGGTGGGCAGCATGGACCGGGGGGAATTCTTCGTCAGCATGGAGCTTTTCGAGAGATCCCTCAACTTCAAATGGGAGATCATCATTGTCTACGGGCCTGCCGACCATAGTAGGTCGGCAGCCTTCCTCGCGGAGCTGCACCAAAAGATCTCGGCAGCCTCCCTCCCCGTGGTGGTGGGTGGCGACTTCAACCTGCTGCGCGTGGCGGAGGACAAGAGCAACGACAATGTTTGCTTTGCCAGAATGCAGATGTTTAATGACTTCATCGCCTACCTAGCCCTTCGGGAGATTGATAGGATTGGTGCACGGTTCACCTGGACCAATCGACAATCCTCCCCGACCCAGTCCGTTTTAAACAGGGTCCTTGTTTCCCCGGATTGGGACCTCCGCTGCCCCCTCTCCTCTCTCCGCGCCATCACTAGGATTGGCTCGGACCATGTCCCCCTTCTTCTCTCCTCCGCGGACGAGCATCCGCCGATCCCTCCTCGTTTCCGCTTTGAGACCTTCTGGATCTCCCAGGCAGGATTCACTAACGCAGTATGCGCCCGGTGGATTGAGGCCCGGGCCCACCCCCATCCCCGGCCCCCCTCGGCGATTGACACGTGGCACTTCTGTGCGAAACGTGGTAGATAGTTTATGAAGGGATGGGGGGCCAACCTTGGGCGCGATGCCAGAGAGCGCAAGAAAGCGCTGCTTCCATAATTCAGGCTCTTGACCTCCGGGCTGACTTGGTGGAGTCTGTCTCCGGATGAGTGGCTCGCCCGTTATGACCTCAAGACCAACTCTCCGTGATCTACTCGATGAGGAGGCCTATTGGCGCATTGGGCGCCCCAGTGGGTCTGAAGGGTGATCACGAATACCGCTTACTTCGAGCGATCGCCAACGGCCGCCGTAGACGCAACACCATCCCCCTCCTTTGGGATGGGGACACCCTTCTCCAGGACCCTCGCGACATCCGGTCTCATGTCGACGGCTTCTTTAGGTCCCTTTTCTCTGCCGCTCCTCAGAGCGGCGTCTCCCTCGCCCTCGATTGTTGGGACGGTATTCAGTTAGTCTCCAGTGCGGAGAATGCAGCCCTGACGGCTCCCTTCTCTGAGTAGGAGGTCTGGGAGGCTATCAAGGGTATGAATGCTGCCTCGGCTCCTGGCCCTGATGGCCTCCCTGTTATCTTCTTCCAGACCTTCTGGAACGTGATTAAACCAGAGGTCATGGCCATCTTTGAAGAATTCTTTGTGGGTGCTATCGACCTAGGTCGCCTCAACTATGGGATCATCTCTCTCATCCCCGAGGTCCCCGGGGCGTCCGACATCCGCCAGTTCCGACCGATCACGATCATTAATGTGATCTTCCGGATCTTGGCCAAAGGGTACGCCAATAGGGTGACCCTGCTTGCTGACCGGATTACGCATCCTAACCAGTCGGCCTTCATTAGAGGACGATATATCCTGGATGGTGTTCTGGTTCTCCACGAGGTACTCCACGAGGTCCGGACCAAACGCCTTAAGGCGGTTTTTCTAAAGATCGATTTTCACAAAGCCTATGACTCGGTCAGCTGGACCTTCCTCAGAGAAGTCCTTCTTCGGAAGGGCTTTGATGACCGCTGGATCACTAAAGTCATGCAAATGGTCTCCTGCGGTCGCACGGCGGTTAACATCAACGGCGAGGCTGGTCCCTTCTTCCCTACCCTCTGTGGGGTTTGCCAGGGCGACCCCTTCTCCTCGTTTCTCTTCAATATGGTGGTGGACGCCTTGGCTGCCATTCTTGATAAGGCCAAGGCTGTTGGCCACATTCGTGGGATTACCCCACATCTCTCTGGGGGATCCGGGATTTCCATCCTTCAGTATGCTGACGACACGATCATCATGGTCGAAGGCTCGGAGGTGGACATCGCCAACCTCAAGTTCCTCCTTCTTTGCTTCCAATAGATGTCGGGTCTCAAGATCAACTTTGATAAGAGCGACATCATGGTAATGGGATACTCCCCCTCTGAGTCTCTGGCCATCGCCAATCGGCTTAATTGCCGCCTGGGCTCTTTCCCCACCTCCTACCTGGGGACCCCCATTAGCGACTAGAGTCTCTCTGCTGCGGACTTGAGGCCCGCTATCTCTAAGCTCCAGTCCTGGTGCGAGCCCTGGCAGGGGAGATGGCTTTCGAAGGCGGCCCGAACTATTCTTATCAACTCTTCCCTCTCTAGCCTTTAGCTGTTCCTTATGAGCTTCTATAGCCTCCATGAGTCCCTACATAAGGAGATCGCCAAGATCCAGTCTCGCTTCTACTGGGCTGGCGAGCATGATAAGCAGAAGTACCACATGGTCAGCTGGCCTGACATCTGCAAGCCCCGGGAGCAAGGTGGCCTGGGCTGTTGGGGAACGTAGTAATTTCAAAAAATTTCCTACGCACACGCAAGATCATGGTGATGCATAGCAACAAGAGGGGAGAGTGTTGTCTACGTACCCTCGTAGACCCAAGCGAAGCGATCTGGCAACGAGGAAGTAGTCGACGTTCTCCTCGCGATCCGACCGATCCCGGCGCCGTTACTCGGCGCCCGAGTTCTTGACACGTACAGCTCGATGGCGTCCCTCGTACTCGATCCAGCCGAGTGTCGAGGGAGAGTTTCGTCGACCTGACGGCGTGGTGACAATCTTGATGTTTCACGGCGCAGGGCTTCGCCTAAGCTTGCGACGGTATGACCGAGGTGGAATATGGTGGAGGGGGGCACCGCACACGGCTAAGGAACGATCCGTAGATCAAACTTGTGTGTCCTAGGGTGCCCCCCTGCCCCCGTATATAAAGGAGGGAGGGGGGAGGCCGGCCGGCCCCCTATGGGTGCGCCAAGGAGGGGGGAGTCCACTTCCTAGTTGGAGTAGGACTCCCCTTTCCTAGTCCAACTAGGAAGGGAGAAGGGGGAAGGAAAGAGAGGGAGAGGGAGAGGGAAAGGGGGGCCGCGCCCCCTCCTTGTCCTATTCGGACTCCCCGGGGGGGCGCGCCACCTCCTGGTGCGGCCCCTCTCTCTCCCCTCTTGGCCCACTAAGGCCCATACTTCCCCCGGGGGGTTCCGGTAACCCCTCCGGCACTCCGGTTTTCTCCGGAAACTTCCGGAACCTTTCCGGTGTCCGAATATAGCCGTCCAATATATCAATCTTTATGTCTCGACCATTCCGAGACTCCTCGTCATGTCCGTGATCACATCCGGGACTCCGAACTTCTTCGGTACATCAAAATACATAAACTCATAATAACTGTCATCGAAACCTTAAGCGTGTGGACCCTACGGTTCGAGAATAATGTAGACATGACCTAGAACTATTCTCGGTCAATAACCAATAGCGGGACCTGGATGCCCATATTGGTTCCTACATATTCTACGAAGATCTTTGTCGGTCGAGACCGCATAACAACATCGTTGTTCCCTTTGTCATCGGTATGTTACTTGCCCGAGATTCGATCGTCGGTATCCAATACCTAGTTCAATCTCGTTACGGCAAGTCTCTTTACTCGTTCCGTAATACATCATCTCACAGCTAACTCATTAGTTGTAATGCTTGCAAGGCTTTAGTGATGTGTATTACCGAGAGGGCCCAGAGATACCTCTCCGACAATCGGAGTGACAAAACCTAATCTCAAATCGCCAACCCAACATTTGCCTTTGGAGACACTGTAGTACTCCTTTATAATCACCCGATTACGTTGTGACGTTTGGTAGCACCAAAGTGTTCCTCCGTGGCACGGAGTTGCATAATCTCATAGTTACAGGAACATGTATAAGTCATGGATAAAAGCAGTAGCAACATACTAAGCGATCGTGTGCTAAGCTAATGGAATGGGTCATGTCAATCAGATCATTCTACTAATGATGTGACCTTGTTAATCAAATAACAACTCTTTGTTCATGGTGGGAAACATAACCATCTTTGATTAACAAGCTAGTCTAGTAGAGGCATACTAGTGACATAATGTTTTGTCTATGCATTCACACATGTATCATGTTTCCGGTTAATACAATTCTAGCATGAATGATAAACATTTATCATGAAATAAGGAAATAAATAATAACTTTATTATTGCCTCTAGGGCATATTTCCTTGATCTCCCACTTGCACTAGAGTCAATAATCTAGATTACATAGTAATGATCCTAACACCCATGGAGTCTTGGTGCTGATCATGTTTTGCTCGTGGAAGAGGCTTAGTCAGCGGTCTGCAACATTCAGATTCATATGTATCTTGCAAATCTCTATGTCTCCCACGGACTAAGTCCCGGATGGAATTGAAGCGTCTCTTGATGTGCTTGGTCCTCTTGTGAAATCTGGATTCCTTCGCTAAGGCAATTGCTCGATATTGTCACGAAGATTTTCATTGGACCCGATGCACTAGGTATGACACCTAGATCGGATATGAACTCCTTCATCCAGACTCCTTCATTAGCTGCTTCGAAGCTGCTATGTACTCCGCTTCACATGTAGATCCCGCTTCGACGCTTTGTTTAGAACCGCACCAACCGACAGCTCCTCCGTTTAGTGTAAATCGTATCCGGTCTGCGATTTAGAATCGTCCGGATCGGTGTCAAAGCTTGCATCAACGTAACCGCCACGATGAGCTCTTTGTCACCTCCATATCGAGAAACATATCCTTAGTCCTTTTCGGTATTTCAGGATGTTCTTGACCGCTGTCCGATGATCCACTCTGGATTACTTTGGTACCTCCTGCTAGGCTTATAGCAAGGCACACATCAGTGCGGTACACAGCATTGCATACATGATAGAGCCTATGGCTGAAGCATAGGAACATCTTTCATTTCTCTCTATCTTCGCATTGGTCGGGCATTGAGTCTGACTCAACTTCACACCTTGTAACACAGGCAAGAACCCTTTCTTTGCTTGATCCATTTTGAACTTCTTCAAAACTTTGTCAAGGTATGTGCTTTGTGAAAGTCCAATTAAGCGTCTTGATCTATCTCTATAGATCTTAATGCCCAATATATAAGCAGCTTCACCGAGGTCTTTCATTGAAAAACTCTTATTCAAGTATCCCTTTATGCTATCCAGAAATTCTATATCATTTCCGATCAGCAATATGTCATCTACATATAATATCAGAAATGCTACAGAGCTCCCACTCACTTTCTTGTAAATACAGGCTTCTCCAAAAGTCTGTACAAACCCAAATGCTTTGATCACACTATCAAAGCGTTTATTCCAACTCGAGATGCTTGCACCAGTCCATAAATGGATCGCTGGAGCTTGCACACTTTGTTAGCTCCTTTGGATCGACAAAACCTTCGGTTGCATCATATACAACTCTTCTTCCGAAATCCATTCAGGAATGCAGTCTTTACATCCATTTGCCAAATTTCATAATCATAAAATGCGGCAATTGCTAACATGATTCGGACAGACTTAAGCATCGCCACGGGTGAGAAGGTCTCATCGTAGTCAATCCCTTGAACTTGTCGAAAACCTTTTGCGACAAGTCGAGATTTGTAAACGATAACATTACCGTCGGCGTCGGTCTTCTTCTTGAAGATCCACTTGTTTTCTATTGCTTGCCTACCCTCGGGCAAGTCAACCAAAGTCCACACTTTGTTTTCATACATGGATCCCATCTCAGATTTCATGGCCTCAAGCCATTTTATGGAATCTGGGCTCACCATCGCTTCTTCATAGTTCGTAGGTTCATCATGATCTAGTAGCATGATTTCCGAACAGGATTACCGTACCACTCAGTGCGGATCTTACTCTGGTTGATCTCGCGGTTTCAGTAGTAACTTGATCTGAAGTTTCATGATCAACATCATTAACTTCCTCACTACTTGGTGTAGGTGTCTCGAAACCGGTTTCTGCGACAAACTACTTTCAAGTAAGGGAGAAGGTACTATTACCTCATCAAGTTCTACTTTCCTCCCACTCACTTCTTTCGAGAGAAACTCCTTCTCTAGAAAGGATCCATTCTTAACAACGAATGTCTTGCCTTCGGATCTGTGATAGAAGGTGTACCCAACTGTCTCCTTTGGGTATCCTATGAAGACACATTTCTCCGATTTGGGTTCGAGCTTATCAGGTTGAAGCTTTTTCACATAAGCATCGCATCCCCAAACTTTAAGAAAGCGACAACTTTGGTTTCTTGCCAAACCACAGTTCATAAGGTGTCGTCTCAGCAGTTTCGACGGTGTTCTATTCAGTGTGAATGCGGCCGTCTCTAGAGCATAACCCCAAAGCGATAGCGGTAAATCTGTAAGAGACATCATAGATCGCACCATATCTAGTAAAGTGCGATTCGACGTTCGGACACACCATTACGCTGTGGTGTTCGGGTGGCGTGAGTTCTTGAAACTATTCGCATTGTTTCAAATGTAAACCAAACTCGTAACTTAAATATTCACCTCCACGATCAGATCGTAGAAATTTAATTTTCTTGTTACGATGATTTTCAGCTTCACTCTGAAATTCTTTGAACTTTTCAAATGTTTCAGACTTATGTTTCATTAAGTAGATATACCCATATCTGCTTAAGTCATCTGTGAAGGTGAGAAAATAACGATATCCGCCACGAGCCTCAACATTCATCGGACCACATACATCTGTATGTATGATTTCCAACAAATCTGTTGCTCTCTCCATAGTACCGGAGAACGGTGTTCTAGTCATCTTGCCCATGAGGCACGGTTACATAAGTGCCAAGTGATTCATAATCAAGTGACTCCAAAAGTCCATCAGTATGGAGTTTCTTCATGCGCTTTATACCGATATGACCTAAACGGCAGTGCCACAAATAAGTTGCACTATCATTATCAACTCTGCATCTTTTGGCTTCAACATTATGAATATGTGTATCACTACTATCGAGATTCATCAAAAACAGACCACTCCTCAAGGGTGCATGACCATAAAAGATATTACTCATATAAATAGAACAACCATTATTCTCTGATTTAAATGAATAACCGTCTCGCATCAAACAAGATCCAGATATAATGTTCATGCTCAACTCAGGCACCAAATAACAATTATTTAGGTCTAAAACTAATCCCGAAGGAAGATGTAGAGGTAGCGTGCCGACCGCGATCACATCGACTTTGGAACCATTTCCCACGCGCATCGTCACCTCGTCCTTTGCCGGTGTTAAGCAATCCGTAGTCCTGTTTGAGTTGCAAATATTAGCAGCAGAACCAGTATCAAATACCAGTGCTCTGCGAGCTCTAGTAAGGTACACATCAATAACATGTATATCACATATACCTTTGTTCACCTTGCCATCCTTCTTATCCGCCAAATACTTGGGGCAGTTCCGCTTCGATGACGAGTCGCTTGCGATAGAAGCACTCGGTTTCAGGCTTAGGTCCGGACTTGGGTTTCTTCTCTGAGCGAGCAACTTGCTTGCTGTTCTTCTTGAAGTTCCTTCTTCTTCCCTTTGCCTTTCTTCTTGAAACTAGTGGTCTTATTGACCATCAACACTTGATGCTCCTTCTTGATTTCTACCTCCGCAGCCTTTAGCATTGCGAAGAGCTCGGTATAGTATTTACTAACCCTTGCATATTATAGTTCATCACGAAGCCTTTGTAGCTTGGTGGCGTGATTGAAGAATTACATCAATGACACAATCATCCGGAAGATTAACTCCCAATTGTGTCAAGTGATTGTAGTACCCGGACATTACGAGTATGTGCTCACTAATGAACTATTCTCCTCCATCTTGCAGCTATAGAACTTATTGGAGACTTCATATCTCTCAATCCGGGCATTCTGTTGGAATATTAACTTCAACTCCTGGAACATCTCATATGCTCCATGACGTTCAAAACGTCGTTGAAGTCCCGGTTCTAAGCCGTAAAGCATGGCACACTGAACTATAGAGTAGTCATCAGCTTTGCTCTGCCAGACGTTCTTAACGTCGTCGGTTGCATCAGAAGAGGCACTGGCACCTAGCGGTGCATCCGGGGCGTAACTCTTACGTGCAGCAATGAGGATAATCCTCAAGTTACGGACCCAGTCCGTGTAATTGCTACCATCATCTTTCAACTTTGCTTTCTCAAGGAACGCATTAAAATTCAACGGAACAACAGCACGAGCCATCTATCTACAATCAAACATAAACAAGCAAGATACTATCAGGTACTAAGTTCATGATAAATTTAAGTTCAATTAATCATATTACTTAAGAACTCCCACTTAGAAAAACATCTCTCTAGTCATCTAAGTGATAACGTGATCCAAATCAACTAAACCATAACCGATCATCACGTGAAATGGAGTAGTTTTCAATGGTGAACATCTTATGTTGATCATATCTACTATATGATTCACGCTCGACCTTCGGTCTCCGTGTTCGAGGCCATATCTGCATATGCTAGGCTCGTCAAGTATAACCCGAGTATTCTGCGTGTGCAAAACTGGCTTGCACCGTTGTAGATGGACGAGAGCTTATCACACCCGATCATCACGTGGTGTCTGGGCACGACGAACTTTGGCAACGGTGCATACTCGGGGAGAACACTTCTTGATAATTTAGTGAGAGATCATCTTATAATGCTACCGTCAATCAAAGCAAGATAAGATGCATAAAGGATAAACATCACATGCAAATCAATATAAGTGATATGATATGGTCATCATCATCTTGTGCTTCGTGATCTTCATCTCCGCAGCACCACCATGATCACCATCGTCACCGGCGCGACACCTTGATCTCCATCGTAGCATCGTTGTCGTCTCGCCAATCTTATGCTTCTCGACTATCGCTACCGCTTAGTGATAAAGTAAAGCATTACGAGCGATTGCATTGCATACAATAAGCGACAACCATATGGCTCCAGCCATTGCCGATAACCGGTTACAAAACATGATCATCTCATACAATAAAATATAGCATCACGTCTTGACCATATCACATCACAACATGCCCTGCAAAAACAAGTTAGGCGTCCTCTACTTTGTTGTTGCAAATTTTACGTGGCTGCTACGGGCTTAAGCAAGAACCAGTCTCACCTCGCATCAAAACCACAGCGATACTTCGTCAAATAGACTCCGTTTAACCTTCTCAAGGACGGGCGTAGCCACACTCAGTTCAACTAAAGTGAGAGGCAGGCACCCACCAGTCACCTTTAAGCAACGAGTGCTCGTGGCGGTGAAACCAGTCTCGCGTAAGCGTCTGGCGTAATGTCGGTGCAGGCGCTTCATCTCACAATACCGCTGAACCAAAGTATGACATGCTGGTAGGTAGTATGACTTGTATCGCCCACAACTCACTTGTGTTCTACTCGTGCAAAACATCAAACCAAAAAAAAAAACCTAGGCTCGGATGCCACTGTTGGGGAACGTAGTAATTTCAAAAAAATTCCTACGCACATGCAAGATCATGGTGATGCATAGCAACAAGAGGGAGAGTGTTGTCTATGTACCCTCGTAGACCCAAGCGAAGCGATCTGGCGTAGAGGAAGTAGTCGACGTTCTCCTCGCGATCCGACCGATCCCGCGCCGTTACTCGGCGCCCCGAGTTCTTGACACACGTACAGCTCGATGGCGTCCCTCGTACTCGATCCAGCCGAGTGTCGAGGGAGAGTTTCGTCGGACGACGGCGTGGTGACAATCTTGATGTTTCACGGCGCAGGGCTTCGCTAAGCGCGACGGTATGACCGAGGTGGAATATGGTGGAGGGGGCACCGACACGGCTAAGGAACGATCCGTAGATCAAACTTGTGTGTCCTAGGGTGCCCCCCTGCCCCCGTATATAAAGGAGGGAGGGGGGAGGCCGGCGGCCCCTATGGGTGCGCCAAGGAGGGGGGAGTCCACTTCCTAGTTGGAGTAGGACTCCCCTTTCCTAGTCCAACTAGGAAGGAGAAGGGGAAGGAAGAGAGGAGAGGGAGAGGAAGGGGGCGCGCCCCCTCCTGTCCTATTCGGACTCCCCAGGGGGCGCGCCACCTCTGGTGCGGCCCTCTCTCTCCCTCTTGGCCCACTAAGGCCCATACTTCCCCGGGGTTCCGGTAACCCCTCCGGCACTCTGGTTTCTCTCCGAAACTTCCGGAACCTTTCCGTGTCCGAATATAGCCGTCCAATATATCAATCTTTATGTCTCGACCATTCCTAGACTCCTCGTCATGTCCGTGATCACATCCGGACTCGAACTTCTTGGTACATCAAAATACATAAACTCATAATAAGCATCATCGAAATCTTAAGCGTGTGGACCCTACGGTTCGAGAATAATGTAGACATGACCTAGAACTATTCTCGGTCAATAACCAATAGCGGGACCTGGATGCCCATATTGGTTCCTACATATTCTCGAAGATCTTTGTCGGTCGACCGCATAACAACATCGTTGTTCCTTTGTCATCGGTATGTTACTTGCCCGAGATTCGATCGTCGGTATCAATACCTAGTTCAATCTCGTTACGGCAAGTCTCTTTACTCGTTCCGTAATACATCATCTCACAGCTAACTCATTAGTTGTAATGCTTGCAAGGCTTGATGATGTGTATTACCGAGAGGGCCGAGAGATACCTCTCCAGACAATCGGAGTGACAAAACCTAATCTCGAAATCGCCAACCCAACATTTGCCTTTGGAGACACCTGTAGTACTCCTTTATAATCACCCGATTCGTTGTGACGTTTGGTAGCACCAAAGTGTTCCTCCGTAAACGGAGTTGCATAATCTCATAGTTACAGGAACATGTATAAGTCATGGATAAAAGCAGTAGCAACATACTAAGCGATCGTGTGCTAAGCTAATGGAATGGGTCATGTCAATCAGATCATTCTACTAATGATGTGACCTTGTTAATCAAATAACAACTCTTTGTTCATGGTCAGGAAACATAACCATCTTTGATTAACAAGCTAGTCTAGTAGAGGCATACTAGTGACATAATGTTTTGTCTATGCATTCACACATGTATCATGTTTCCGGTTAATACAATTCTAGCATGAATGATAAACATTTATCATGAAATAAGGAAATAAATAATAACTTTATTATTGCCTCTAGGGCATATTTCCTTCATGGGCATCATGTGCTCCAAGCAAATGAATATCGCTCTTCTCTCCCGCTGGCTCTGGCGCATCGCCCAGGGCCATGGCGGCCTCTGGTTGGACATTATCCGGAATAAATACCTTCGGGGTCAACCCCTTGCCTTCTGCCAGAGATCGGGCGGCTCCCAGTTCTGGCAGTCCATTGTTCAGCTTCTCCCGGTGCTTCGCATTGGGACCTCCATCTCGGTGGGCTCGGCCTCTCGACTCTCTTCTGGTATGATCGTTGGGCCGGTGACTCCCCCTTCGCGGCCCGCTTCCCCGCCCTTTTCTCTATCTCCGTTGACCCCATGATATCGGTCAATAGGGCCCTTCTTGATCTGGGGCGCCTTGCCTTCCGTCGACCGTTCGGGCCGGCGGAATCCGCCGCCTGGCGTGAGTTGCTTGATTGCGTCGCGTTGCACGAGCCACTGGTGGATGACAGGCCGGACCGTACCCGCTGGCGGCTGGAGCCGTCGGGCTTGTTCACCACCAAGTCGCTCTACTCGGCCATCGCCCCTTCCTCCGCTCCCCTCCCCTTATCGATGGTTTGGACCGTTCGAGTGTCACTGAAGATTCGCATCTTCATGTGGCAATGGATCCGTGGGAGGCTCCCGTCTGGTGTGGAGGTCCGCAAGCGCAATGGCCCGGGCACCGGTATCTGCCCGCTCTGTGGCGTCCCGGAGGACTCGAACCACATCTTCTTCTCCTGCGTCTCCGCCCAATTCCTCTGGTGCTGCTTTCGCGAGGTGGTCGGCGGGAGTTGGTGTCACACCAACTTCCCGGACCTATTTGCTGAACTCCAACTGTCCCCCGTGTCCACTCGCCACATTAGGTGGCTTGAAGTTGGGGTGCTTGCTTGGACGTTGTGGACCGTTCGCAATAAACTTGTGATCCAGCACGCTCCCCTTCGTCGCTCTCTGGCGACGCCTCTACAAATTCTCGGGTTTCTTGCGGCTTTGGTGGCGCTTAGTCGCCCCGGACCGTGGACGCCATCTCCGCCTTCATCGCCGACATCCGATCGATGGCCGTCCGCCTCTCTCCGCCGCCGCCGCCGCCACCGCCGGAGCCCGATTAGCCACCTTGTGTTGGGTGCGCTGTGCTGATGTTGTGTTTTTTCTTCTTTTTTGGGCTTGTTGAGCTGTGCCCTCAGCAGAACCTTTGTACTTTGCCGTGAGACTCGTGTGTGTTGGTGTGAACCTATGTGATATGTATGCTCTGTGGCGGTTGCTTTATTTATAAAGCGGGGCGAAAGCCTTTTTCGGTATATTGTCTTTCTAGAGATTTCAACAAGTAACTACATACGGTGTAAAATGAGTGAATCTACACTCTAAAATATTTCTATATACATTCGTATGTGGTAATCCATTTGAAATCCCTAAAAAGACAAATATTTAGGAACGGAAGGAGTAGTTTTCTGGCGTGGCTAGAAGAAAGATTACTTCCCAAATCACGCAAATTATTAGCAACGTTCCGAAATAATTGCAAATGAATCCCTTGTAGACCTGAACATTGTTATTTCTATATTTCGGTTGATCTCCCAAATGAAAATTTTAGATCTCATCAAAGGCTATATTCGAGGTATTTTTTTTAAATTTTTTGAGAAGGTACGTACCAGGTGTTAGGTGTATGTCAAGTATACACACGCTGACACGCAGCACCCAGAAGACACAAGGGTCCGGTACTTTACACAAAAGACCCTCAGGAAGCGAGAAAACAGAAAAGTGAGCAGCAGTTGAGATCCTTCCCTGAGATAAATTGTCTCCCGTGAACATCGGCAACGAAACCCTAGAATCGACGGGAGGCGAGGCGGCGCCCGAGACAAGCGAACAGGAAATCGCGGAGGAGGCGAAGGAAGGAAGAGGCAATCATGTTCCGGCGGGCTGTGGGTTCCCTCCTCGTACGGGGATTCTCGCCTCGTGCGACCCCAAGCACTGCTCCTGCGCGCTCTCTCCACTCCTCGGTGAGTTCTCCCCCGTTGCTTTTACTCAAAATCTGCAACTCCAGACTCCTCCATCATGTTTCTCACCCCGATCGACACAGAGGGATCTCGCCATCGGTAATGGCCTTCTTGCTGCTTATGTTTTTGCCGCGGGTGTGTTGGCTGGTGGCGGTGGGGGGTTGGTGATTCTGCATTTCAAGCAAGGCGCAGGTGTTGATGCATTAGGTTGATTGCTCCTCGTCGCCGTTAGCTCCGTTTCATGTCAGGAACCACCACCTCATACCTGTCCTGTCTTCTTGTGTAGCTGCTGCTGGCAAGCTGAACCACAAGGTCAAGTTTAAGAAGCCGGACATGAAGCAGAGGTTTGAGCGTTGGATCGTCGAGCACGAAAAGACATACCGGGATGAGGAAGAGAAGGCTATGCGGTTCGAATTGTTCAAGGCCTCCCTCGAGAGTATGGAAGCGCAGCTCCCGCCGGTCGAGGAGAGTGGTGTGCTTCCACAGGTAAGCTGTTTGGCAGACTTTACAGACGAGGAGAGACGGGTGATGTACGGAATTGAGAGGAGTGCTGAGGAGTACAACGAGATGGTCAAGTCTGCCTGGGCCAAGCAACAGAAAGGTCTCTTCTTCTGCAATTTATTTATCCTTGAATATGCACTTGCTAGCTTGGTTCGCATATTACTTTACCCGTTTTGTTTTCGATGTCAAACTGGACCTGGTATAGGTTTTCATTCATGGATTTACCCTGTTTTGGATGTCAAATTGGACCATACACTCATCACTAGATAATTTTGTTCCCTCCCTCCATCCCTGTAGTACCGCTAGCTTGAACATACTCTTCTTCCTGTGCCAACTTTTCCGTTGGATTGTTATTTTTCCGATGAAATCGGATCTTGTTATAACTTTATATGCCAGCTGGTTCTGCCTTAGTAGAAGTAAGTGGATGTAAGAACTCTTGAGTTTCCAGTAGACTTTTTTCATTGTCGATTAATTGACGAAACAGATAGCAACTATGTTTGTAATTGCGTTCCACTCAATAGGCAGTAACAATTGCGCACTAGGAGCAACAAAATCTGTCCTGGTTGGTGTTCAGTTTGATCAAGAAAGTTTGTTTTGTGTACAGTTCAAATATAAATGGGAGCATCCATTGGGCGTTCCAGTCCGCTAACTGTGCACTTGAATTATGTATATATGACTTTATGACCCTGTCCGTTTTGGATGTCAAACTGGACCTTTGAGTTTTATGGTACCTCACCTCCCAATGACCATACACTCATCACTAAATAATGTTTGTTTTTCCGATGAAATCAGATCTTGTTATTTCTATGGCTGGTTCTTTCTTATCAAAAGTAAGTGGTTGGATGTATGTATTGTGTTGAGTTTCAAGTAAGACTTGATCCATTGGCGATTAATTGACAAAACTGACAGCAACTAGCTTGATGAGCAACTATCAATTGCATGCATGTGCAGTAGTAGGAGCACTCAATTCTGTCCTGGCAATTAGAGCAAGAATTAGAAAGTTTGTTGTGTGGACAGATCATCAAAATATAAATGGAGTCAGTTTTATAGCCATCCATTGGGCCTTCCAGTCCGCTAACTTGTAGCTTCTACATGAAAACAGGAGAGCCCTATTGATAAGGAGGCCAGGCATGAAGCAGAGCGACACGCGGGCAACTCAAGGCTCTGCATAGAATGGTGCCTGGTCAATAAATCACGAGGCGACATGGTGCCACACGAGAATGGTATCCACACTACTCATTTCTTCATGATTCGTGTTGCATTTACACTGCCAAAATGTATATAGGTCGTATTCCACAGATAATAGATGAGTATGGCTCACAGATCTGCACAAGTGCAGCTAAAGCCCCATTGATGACCGCACTGATCCCACACTATTGATCAGTGGAGTTATTCTCTTAGTTATTTCCTTGCAGCGTACATTAACGGCAACCTGCACCATCGCATGCATTTTCTCCCCATCCCTTGTTCATTCTGCATGCAGCTCCTCTCTCACTCATATTGCTTCTCTAGTTCTTGCTATTCGTTCATGGCATCACATGCATTTTCTCTCCATCCCTTGTTCATTATGCATCTCCTCTCTCACTCATCTTGCTTCTCTAGTTCTTGCTCTTCATTCATGGCATGGCTAACTAGAACTTTTCGGGAATATGCAAAACTTGCGTATCATTTCATTGATAGAAGAAGATAGAATGAGTACAGGAGGTGTTATGACACGAACGCAGGGGGGTGAACATGGTGACCGAAGCGGAAAGACGAGAGATGCTCGACCCAAACAAAGAAGAACACAACTAAGCTCTTTGACCAGAGAAGCTCTCAAACTAACAACCAAGCTACCAAGCTCTCCAAAACTAGCACCGAGAACGCCATGAGCAAAACAAGACAACGACGCCTTCACAAAGGAGAACGACACCGAGACGCCGCTGTTGCCCGATCCGAAAAACCGGACCTAGGGTTTCCCTGGAAGCTCAAAGAGGGGCGCAGAAAATGGCCATGTTAGCGCCTTCAAGAAGGTGACGGCATCTGCGGGTGTCACCGCTCCCAGCATAAGCTACAGGGATTTCGCCCTGGCCAAGTTCCGAGCAATCCAAGCCGTCGGAGCACAGAACGGATACGAGGCAGTCGGGCCAACGCCGGAGCAGCGACTGCAGGAAGGGGAGCCGCGCCCGATGCCGAAGGAGGCACTAGGCGCCGCTGGGCGCGTGAGCTCAGGAGCGGGACGAGGTTACGTGGTTGAGAGGAGTGAAAGGCAGCGTGTATGCGACGGTGGCCGAAGCCCTGGACGAGCCATGATCTGGAAGGAAGTGCAGATCAAGACCACCAGGACAGGAGCAGCAGGGACACCGGCATGCCCAAGGGGGCGGAAAGGGACACAGCTCCCGAAGCGTGATGGAGGCAAAGATGCGCCGGTATGGACGGCCAACTCATACATGGAAATTTAGAGTTTCTTTTCAGAAAGAGACAATTGCTTATTTACCATTGACAAACTTGGTTGTTGCTTATTTGCCATCAAACAAACAACGTTGCTCTTGTTCCGCTTACAAGCTTGTTTCGTTGGCAATTTGCCATCAATCGTTAAATTGGTGTGAACCACTTCCGTGAAAGTAAGCAAAATGATGATTATGCCCTCAATGGCAAAGGAGCAACCTTGCCAATTGTTCCTTTTAACCATGCTGAACACTTCTGTTCAAATTATCATAAAATATCAAGATTACATATTTCTGTAAAAAAATTGGCAGCACCTTACTTGTAATTTTAGATCAAGCGATTTATGAGAATAATATAATATTTTCATCATAACACACAACAATGATAATAGGTACTCCCTCCGTCCGAAAAAACTTGTCCCAAGCTTGTTCCTTAAATGGATGTATCTAGCACTAACTTGGTGCTAGATACATTCATTTGAGGGACAAGCTTTTTCAGACGGAGGGAGTAACACCTTTCTGGAGCTAGCTTGCATCACAATAACATATTTCTCTAAAAAAATTGACAACACCTTGCCTGTAATTTCAGGATCAAACAATTATAAGCACGGCAACAATATATTTTTATCATAGCACATAATGAGGATTGTAAACATGTCTCCAAATAGACATGGTAGTCATAGTCTAGTACAAGAAATTGAAGTGCACAAAAGAGAGAACAATGTCGAGTCCAAGGAAACAAGTCCACAAATGTGATAGAAAAAAACAAGTTCACACTTTTAGTTTTTCTTGCTACGAGTGGCCATAGCAGGGCCGTTTGGTTGCCTTTTCTTGCTTCGAGTGACCATTGTGGGGTTGTCTGCTGCAGCTGGTATCACCCTTGCCTTCGACTTGCCCTTGTGTCACTTTGGTGTTGACGCAATTTTCGTTGAGGTGCTCTCAATTTGGTTCGAACCGGTTTTTGACCTAAATTAACAATTCATGTTTAAGTAGATGATATGATTGCAACAAAGTACAATATAACCTTGAAAACTAAGGTGTCATTTACCTCGCAGATTTAGATGATGTAGTCTTAGATGATGTTGACTTCACCACGGTAAACTTTGTCGCAATGGGTCCAAATCTTGTACTTGTCATGCAACCTCCTTCGTAGCTCCATTGATGTCACACTAGGATCTTCTTTTACCAACAAATTACCTTGGAACATATACAAGACTTTGAAGCAGGCTTCGGGTTATCACCTTTTCTTGTGTTGTTACAATTATATTTTTCATCACGGATTTTAACCTGTAAATACCAATCATATAACAATTAGTACTAATTCACTTTGAAGTTAGACATCAATTCAAGTAACATAACATATATTCAAGTAGCATATAGATACCTCCATAGTGACACCATCATCAATTGTGCCCGCATGTATCCTCAATTTGCATCCTTTTTGTGCCCATTTAGCTCTGAATCGAGTAGGTTTAGATATTTTTAAATTTACTCAAATTCATGCTTAATAGAGTATTGAGCAATTGTTAGTCTAAACACTTCAATATTCGGGTATATAGTGCCCACAACCATGGGTGGGTCTTCCATGTCATGCGCTACATCCGGAGGAGCATTATCCGATATAACATCTTGTGCAATCCACTCCTCATCATCACTGTTGTCCTCGACATCGTCCACATCAACTACAACATTATCAACATCATCCCCACTACTATCGGAATCAGAGCAAGCACTACCAATTGGGTACTGGTCTTCCTCATCAACACCTACATGTTCATATTCCTCATGTGGATTCGCTACATATGTATCAGTAGGTTCTTCAGTTTCTTCATTGACATTACTTGGCTAACTAGGCAATGCTAGAGAAGGTGTTGCATGTGAAGGAGTACATAGCACATTAGCATTTAACTCATCACTTTTATCATATGGATTTAAAACTTTAAGTGCTACTTTGTCATGTCTAACTTGCTTAAAACACTCAAACATTGTCATCAACTCTTCATTATTGCAACAACTTTGTATTTTTCACTAACACTATTAAAATATTCTACAATGATAGTTTCATCATCAAACCACACATCCAAGAGTGTTGTGCAGAAATAGCATCTAGAAATCCCTTCATAGTAGTGATAGCATGCAAATCAATGCTCCAACTGAAGGAAAACCTCCGCTGAAGTTACGACGACTGCTACATATCCTAACTTCTAGCACACATGTTGATGCCTGGTCCATCCTGTGAACACAAATATGAAAATCATCAGCCAATTTGATTAAAGATTAGACGCATTGTGCAACTAAATATCATGAGACGACATATCACGAACACATGAGAGAATGAACTAACTTACTGCAGGAATTCATCCTGGGGATTGAGGAGATGTTAAAGAAGCAACATCCTCACCAGCTGTGAGGGAGGCGTCTGGAACTGGAGGTCCAGCGGATGGGAGGGAGGCGGCTGGACCTGGAGGTCCACCGACTGTAGGGACACCGATCGCAGCAGACAGTGCAGGGCGACGGTGGCTGGAGCAGCACCCGTAGGGTTGGTGACGGCGATATCAGATGCTGCAGGGCCGGCGGCGGCGATATCCGATGTTGCAAGGCCAGCGGCGGTGGGAGCAGCAGCTGGAGGGACACCGGCGGGAGCGGCAGCTACAAGGTTGACGACGGCAGGGGTGGCGGATGGAGAGACGACCACGAGTGGAGGATCTTCGTCCGGCGAGAACATATGCGGGAGGGGCAGCGGCGGCGGTTCCGCCATGGCCACACCGCGAGCAGGCTAGGTTTGGAATCGAGGAGAGCTGTGGGGGGGGAGGGCAGAATAGGTTTTTTTACCATATGTTTTTCCTTTTTTACCAGAAAATAAGAGGGTGATAGATAAGGGTAAACTGGTAGGGGTTATTCAATCTAACAGTAGACGTACAACGACAGAGTAACAGGGATGGCAAATTGGCGATGAAATGAGCTTGTAAGCGGTATAAGAGCAAAGTTGGTTTGTTCGATGGCAAATGAGCAATAGCCAAGGTTGTCTATGGTAAATAAGCAATTTCCTCTTTCAGAATAAATGGAGACTGGAATTTTAGCTGCTGCAATCCATCTCTCTCTCTCTCTCACGGCTTTGATCGTCATCTGTCACTCAATGACTGTTTAAGAGCAGTCCATATTCCTCACCTCTCTTTCTCTCGATCCTTTGTGTCGTGCCAACAATATTTTATGTCCATCAGCTCCTACGACACCAAGATTTTATGTTTATGTCCTAGTGTCATTCATGTGTTCATCAATGTCCTAGACCTACACAGATTCTCCGGCTCTTCCTCACCCCTCTTTCTCTCGATCCTCTCTGTCGTGCCAATAATATTTTATGTCCATCAGCTCCTACAACACCAGCATTTTATGTTTATGTCCTAGTGTCATTCATGTGTTCATCAATGTTCTAGACCTACACAGATTCTCCAGCTCCTCCATGGGAGTTTTTTTACGACATGGCCGAATCATAGCTCACACTTCAAGTAATCCTATGTAAATAAACTGGCCCTCTATGCAGCCAATCTGATGATAAGATTCAACACTATTCTTCATACACCCACATGCATGAAGCATATATAAAATATGGACTGGGATCAGGTGACATGCCTTCAGGCAGTCACGTGATAACATGCGGTTGTACATCTACCGTTCAAACAAGATCCAACGCCTCACAATGTCCCAAGTGAAAAAACGATCCAGACTTGTCTTTTTCAGTCATTCGACAGTAACAATGGAAAAACAACAGCAATCAGTTTGCCAGAATAGAAACTAGTCTTATACGTTATACCAATATGTATACATTCATGTTTTAAAAAAATATGTACACATTCATTTCAAAAAAGTTGTGGGATCAAAAAATAAAATATGTATACAATGTAATTGAGAACTGGCACCGGTCATCAACTAGTTCATCAACGCATCCAGCCATCATCCGCCGTTAGAGAACTGAAAAATTCCATACTTAGAGCATCTACAGCCGGACGCCTCACCCACCACCCTCCCCCCTGAAACGCCCGGGTGGACGTCTCGGTCGCTGACCAGTCAAAAAATCCGACCCACCCGGGCGGCTCAAATCGGCCTCAGAAACCCGGTCTGACGACCACATTGGACTGATGTTGGGGCCCCTCATGAAATCGCTTGGAAACCAACAGTTTGAGGGCGTCTTCTCAGGGAGGGGCGTGATCAATGTCGTGTGCCATCGCTCTGTCTTGCCGCCCTAGGGCTAAGTCTGGCTATTTAAGCCGGACGACGACCCCTAGCCCTAGACAGTGCACTTCCCTCCCTCTCCGCCTCCTTCGCGTCGCCAGCCCGATCCCGCATCTCCCTCTCCACCTCCCTCTTTGCTCGTCGGACACGACAACCAGGACCCGGCAGAGGGTGACCACGTACGCAATGGGGACATCGGAGCGGCGCCTCGAGCTGCTCGAGGAGATCCAGGCTCGATATGAAGCCTGTATCGCAGCCGGATTGCCCCCGGAATTGCCGGAGCGGGACGAGGAGGAGGCTGACGTGGAGGTGGTGGTGGAACAATAGCAGGAGAAGGATGCCGATGCGAGCATGATGGACACAGCGGAGAACGCCAATGCGGCCATGGAAGAGGATGCGGTGGAGGAGGATGTGGATCGGACGCGGCGAAGACGAACGCGCCCCATATCCACCCAGACATGGGTTGGATATGAGGGGTGCCGGTTAGCACGGGCGTCTGAGGCCGGTTTGAGTCGCCCGGGTGGGTCGGGTTTTTTTGACCCGTCAGTGACCGGGCATCCACCCGATCGTTTGAGGGGGGTTTGGGATGTCCGGCTGAAGATGCTTTAAGTATGATTTTTTTTCCATTTATCTAGTGGGTGGATGATTGCTGGACGCGTTAATGAAATGGTTGACTAGTAGCTTCACAATGAAATGGCCCTCGAAATACTTGGACTCGATGAAGCCTATTTGCTCTTAGACAGTAATCAACTCTTAGACTCGATGAAGCCCATCTGCAACAAATACTTACTCAATTTTTTTTTGCGAGTATCTTAGGGGGTGTTTGGTTCAGGGACTTTTTAGTCCTAGAGACTAGAAAAAGTCCCTAAAAAGTCCCTAGGAACCAAACAGGAGGGACTTTTTTACACGGACTAGAAAAAGACTCTACTGGAGAGTCTTTTTTGATTAGTCCCTGGAACTAGAAAAAGTCCTAGGACTTCTGAACCAAACACCCCTTAAACTCTACCCAGACTTGATCGATCCAGGCTGGATGATTCAGCGGCTTGCTTAAGCTGCAGGCAATCTGTCATAAACATCACCCGTCCCATGCTGAAGCCTTCTGCATTTTTTTGGTTGAGTGAGAAACCTATTGCAATTTTATTAGCACTAGAGCTTCTGCAAACAGACCGCTGTTGTTTGCCCCTTGCTGCTGTCGGATGACTGGAAAAGCCAAAGTCTGTACCCTTTTTTTTCATTTTGGCCATTGTGAGATGTTGAATCTTGTTTGGATGGTAGATGTACAGCCGCATGTTATGGCGTGACTGCCTGAAGGCATGTCAACTGATCCCAGTCCCTAAAATACATGCCCCACACAAGCATCCCAGTAACTCACTGGTTGCATAAAGACTGTTCTAAATGACATGCAGGCCGTCAAATACTCCCTCTTATATTTCTTTATAGAGGAATTGAACACATTCGACATTGCCAAAACCCAACTATTAGACAAAGTGTTAGTAGTCTAGGCCCAGCTGCCAGTCCATCGGCATATGTTCGAACATTTCCGATGCGCATCGGACACACCACTACAAGTAGAGAGCTCACCATATCCCAAAAGACCGGCCTGAAGGGAGTGTGGTACTCTCTCCCTTATAAGGAGGTCCCAGGCTCCTCCCATATCTGAGGTGGGACTAAAGTCAGTAGCACTGCCCAAGGTCAGGTTCCTGACACCCCATCCCCGTAGAAAAGCCCCACTTAGGGTGGCCTGGGACCCAGCTCTGATACCACTTGTTAGCAGCCTAGGCCCAGCTGCCAGTCCATCAACATATGTTTGGACGTTTCCGATGCGCATCGAACACTCCACTACAAGTGGAGAGCCCACCACATCCCAAAAGACCCGCCTGAAGAGAGTGTGGCACTCCTCACTCTTCTTTATAAGGAGGTCCTAGCCTCCTCCCATATCCGAGGTGGAACTAAAGTCACTAGCACTGCCGAAGGTCAGGTTTCTGACACAAAGTGCATACGAATTTAAAATGTCATGACCCACTCACCGCAGATTAATCCAGTGTATTATTGAGTAGCTGCCATCATATTAGAAAATAACCCCCCCCCCCCCCCTCACAATATAGTGTGCCTCCATGTCTCAAAAATCATGTGGCACCATACCATCATATTAGAAAATGTCCTACTCCAATTTTGACATCGTGTGGCACCATGTCTCAAAAATGCACATCCCATAGTATGTACTTCCTCCAACTAGAAATACTTGCCTGAGAAATTGATACATCTCAGACAAGTATTTTCCGACGGAGGGACTAGCAATTATGAAGGGTCGGCGTATAGATCAGTAAATCCCATTGGGCAGGTGTCTCCCTCCCCATTGATGGAGTCCGTCCGTACCCTTAGGCTCCCGGTTGGATGGATCAGGACTCAGGAGCCATGGCCGAGGGAGACACGATCACGAGAAACTGGAAAGCGAGCGAGCACATGCGGCGGAGAGCGAGGGTGCATGCATGGCATGGCAATGGCATGCACGGGGAGCACACATCATTACGCTGCCGCCCATGTGATGTCGTGTGATGGTTAATCATGACGACGTTGCCAGGATTAGTACTAGACACAGTGGCATGATCCAGTTCCAGTGTACTCTGGCCGGCGGCCCCTGCAACATGGTTTTGCGCTTGCAGTGCAAGCATTTGCCTCGAAGAGAAGGCTGCCGGGCCAGCCGGCTTGCTCAAGCAGCTGCTGTTCGATCTTATTCGTGTCTCCTGAATTGCAGACCAATGGCAGCTGGGTTTATCTGTGAAGCTTTTCTGAACTCTGGAATGATTTAGCTAGTTTTTGGTGGATCGGAGCCAGCTTGGCTACCGTCTAATGTTGTTGTTGTTCAGATCCCATCTCTGTAGAGCAGAGCATAGTCTAAAACTCGGTTCCACGGGCCACGATCGAATTCATTACTGTCCGCAGTTTATGCAGGTGGGTGTCCCTTGAGAGAGAGACCAGCATGATGTTGTTGTAAGCAGGCAGGCAGCGGCATTATCAATTCCAAGCCAAGCTAGCCGCCATGATCCACTCCCCCCATTGAACAAACCTGCTGGACGTGGATGCCATCCAGTACATGCACGGTTTTTTACTTCCAAGCAGTGGCCCATCTTGCACCCCGTACAGTAACATCAGCATCGATCAGGCCCATTTTGCCAGCAAAGATGTAATATGCTACTGCGAGAGAGGAATGAATTCTCGGGGACTAGTCTGGTCTGGTCCCGTGCTGGGTGGGAAGGAGAGCCGCCGCTGTGCGGTTCCATTCCGTCCCCTGAGTGCAGCATGCAGGCGACGAATGTTTGTGTACGCAGGCCGCGCAAACGGCCAAGGGGAAGGGGAACTGGAGCCACATGCGATGCCCGGTGGTCACGTACGTCCCATGGCCATGGCCACGAAAGGAAGGCAGCGGCGCATGGCGGGACCTGGTCCTGGACCGGACCGTGTGCCACTACGGCCAAGATGCAGGCATATGGAAGGGCACGGACGTGCCTATCGGCTAGATTGGGGATTTGGATCCATGCTCTCCTTCGGATGGATACGAACGTGGCTGCCGGTTTGTAGCACGCACTTTCGATCGTTTTCTGCCTACACAGGTTGATGGTATGGTACGAACAAATTTCTCGTGAAGTTTTTCTTCCGAGTTCATAGGTTAGTTCAGAATCTTATATTCAAGGAACCATTTGCTATTAGGCATTAGTCACTTTTAGATGTGTGATTTACATAAGGACATATACATGTGCGATCAAATGTGCGTTCTCCTTTTCATCTTACTACTCCGAAGGAGCTCCGACGGCCTCTTTGATTGGGTAATCAACACGTACTCACATACTAAATTCATGCGATAGACGCCGTCACATGCATGCAACACTCTGGCCCTGCATCCTTGGTCGTTTTCGTAACCGAATTTAACGGCCTGGGTCCTCCACAGTCCACACACATGGAAATGTTCCGGTTCCCTGGGCAAGGGCCAGTCAGGCCGTTAACACCCTGCCGGGAATCTGACGGGTCAATGTACGATTCCATACGTGCTACGCAGCCTACATATATTCGAACAGCTCTCTCTACAGGTAAGATTTTGTTTCAGTACGTACTACCGTCGCCATGCATGTGAAATAATGCAACGACCAACCAAATAATGGATCCAACATGGATGCCGATGTACATAGTACGTGTGTATTGTCGCTTATCCGATCAATCATTTGATTCATGTGACGAGTCACCGTATACTTACGCGCGCTCTCTCGATGCAGCAAAACTGTAGAGTGTAGCAGACAGAGATGCGTCACATTGTTCTTTTTCTCCAGGGAAATTGTTGAGCTAATCTGGGAACTTCGGCGTACTCCTCTTCCCACAGGCGCCAAGCAGCTCCCATACACATGGAGGACAAGGTTGAGGGTGATATATTTTCGATCATCAAGTGTGGTAGGTAGCGATATATTACATTGTCCTTTTTCTTTCGGGGAATTTGTTGAACTACTCTGGACCATTCTAATTTGCCTATAATTCTCTCACAACCACCATTAAAAAGAACAATTCTCTCACACCCGCCGAGCAGTCCCCATACACAATACACTGGTAGACTGGTAGTATACCTCAATCGTCAAGCAAAATGAGCAAACTGTCAATCGAAGAAGAGATGCGGAATAATATTTTCTTTGATATAAAGAGCAACTTTGTTGAAATTTCTTGAGGTACTAAAATCAATAGATAGTTAGCTCTTCATGACGGTCTAACAGTACCGATGACGCTGCCTCTTTGACCAATTTCTTTCCTTGGTCAGCCGGGCACTTGCTCCACATGGTTGATGCGGTAGCTAGCTAGGCAGATATTAGATATGTACTACGATCTCTTGCTTGGTCAACTACTCTATATGTGCTTCAACGGTCGATGATGTTAATTAGATCTGAACGTCTTCTCGTTCTGGTTTGCTCACCAAGCAACTGTACCAAAGGCACTCGGGATTCCGTAGGTCCAAAGCCATCTCGTTCAACCACTTCTCTAGTGCGCAAACTACAGTGGGAGACCTGTCTTGTTTTCTGACTCGTGCAGTGTAGCGGTGGCCACTGGTCGAGCTATGTAGCGGGGAAATTACGTTAAACATGGACAGATATAATCCTACAAACTTGTCAAAAAGTACGGTGTTGGATGTGCTCAACGAGTGTTAGAAAAAGGTACTCATTCCGTTTTATAATGTAGTGCATATATATTTTTTGAAAAGTCAAACTTTACAAACTTTGATCAAATTTGTAGAGAAAATTGTTTATAACTACAATATCGAATATATACAATATGAAAGTATGTCTTGTGATGTACTCTAGTATCTGATTATATGTATTTGGTACTTTAGAATTACATGTTTTTCTCTATAAACTTGGTCAAAATTGGTAAAGTTTAATTTTTTAAAAAAATCTATAGGCAATATATTGTGGAACAGAGGGAGTAACTAAAGCCGACAGGCCGGCCAGCATGAGATGAGTGAGTGAGTGAGGACTGACGTCTTTTATTGACACCTGAAGATCATCTCTTTAATTTTTTATGCTTCTTTTGAACATCTTGTGCTTCTGGTGATACGATGTCTTTCTTCTATCACCTTTCCAGCTTTGCCAAGAAGGTGCCAAGTCTTTAAAAATTGTTGGCATCCGACCCCCGAATCGGTAAAGTAACAAAATGCTACTCTTTGTTCTCTGTTTTTGGTTGTCGTTGGCTTTGACATCGGCAGTGAACGCTAGAGGTGGCGCATAAGGTTTGTCTAGAAATCTAGGTCTCTCCCCAATGGAGTAGATTTGTCTATTGTTGAATTTGGTGGGAGATAGTTTATGGGTTCTTCAAACTTAGTGGGGCACGTTCTGTGGCCTGGTCGTCTCGCCGAGGTGGCGCCGATGGCACGATTCATCCGCACTGATGGAGGTGGCGGTCGTCTCTGCCGTGTCCAACCATTCTCCTCATCCTCCTCTCCGGGCAATGATCCGATATTTGGATGGTGGCCACATGCGTCTTCTGGCATAGATCGATGAATTCCCCACCCCGTATTCAAAGTCTTGTTGCTTCGGGCAGTGATGCATCAATTCTAGTCACGACATTGACCAGGGCTCACAAAGAGCCACTGGCGTCTACAGGGGAAGATGACATTGGTTTCTCTAAGGACTTGATTGAAATTTATATTTTTGTATAATTGTATTGTAAAGGTCGGATTCTTATAATGCATAGCCTTTGACCGTCGCAAAAATAAAATAAGGGTAAGAGCTCTATCATTCAATAGCGGTAGAAGAGGTTACCCTATTATTTAGCAAAAACCAATTCCATGCAAAAATTCCAAAAGGAAAGGTAACTTACCTGGGTTAAAACATATTTTTCCACTACTATTGGTGCGTTGTTTTTTATTAGTACTTCGTCCCTCTATATAGAAGCCTGTCTCGCAAACCTTTATCGCTATTGGGGTATCTCCACTAGCGACCTGCAAATTTTCTCCCGCATCCCTTTGCGGACACGGATGCGGGAGGTCGCCATCCAATGCTGCCCACATACATTGCAAACACTTTTTCAACAAACCGGGTGAAATTCATGCAAACACAACAGATTTCATACAAACCGGACGACATTCATGCAAACACGGCAGATTTTCATTAGGTTTCGAACATTTAGAACAAAAAAAACCGACCCGAACCTAAACCTATCCTACGGCGGCGGCCGACGTCCAAACCCTTGTCGTCCTCCATTCGCCGTCTCCATGAGCATCGGTAATAAGACCGACATAGTGAAGCTGCGGTCTCCGGCGAGGAAGAGTAGAACACGGGACACAGACCGACCCACACGGGACAGCAGGCCCTGTCGTCTCCCATGCCCTACTCACCCTCGGAGGAGTCTGCGCCTTATCCGTCGCCAGTGGATGTGAGGTCCACGATGAAAATGGTAGCGCCCGGAATGTCGTCGTCACATCGGGTTGCCGGATAGTTCATTAGCGGCTAGGAAGCGCACCTAGCATTGTTCTCCTCCGCGATCGCCTTTAGTTGCGTCTCCGCGATGGCTGCTCCCTGGCGAGTGGCGACTTGAGCACGGACGGCATCATAGATGGCACGTTGTTCCATGATGAAGTTGGGGTTCGCTTCGGCCATGGCTGCCATGGCCTGCTTGCTCACGCTCTCGCCATAGATCTGGCTCTCCGCCAGCCAGTGTTCTTTCAGAAGGAACAGGTTGTACCGCTGTTCCTCATGCATCTGCTGGAACACCGACATAGCCGCCGGTGCAGGCTCCTCCGCCATGGCGGCGTTGTAGTGCGTGTGTGCCTGCTCCATGGTGAAGCCGGCGTGCACAAGCACTGGGGCGGTGTTGTCGGAGCCCGTCTCCATTGTGGGATCGTCCTCGTCATCGGAGATCTCTGGCAAGCCGGCCTCGATCCGCCTGGCGCGGCGGCTCTGCCAGGCGGCCACCTCAGACCGCGTGAGTAATATTCTTGGTTTTGAGCAGGGTTTAAACTTATTTTGACCATAGTAAACTTCTCCACCAAAGAAGGCATAAATATGTCTCAAGATATGTCTTCCTTTTTGGCGATTTCTCCTCTTCTTACGGTTGGTTTCGTGTGAACTGGCCGACAAAGTGGTGGGAAATAACTATGATGATAGACATCACAAATGTATTCTCTCGGGGTGAAAACCCATCATGTGGACTTATGACTTGATCATGTAGGGTCGACGACAATGTGTCGTTACTTTGTTGAAGGTGTTGATTCCATTTACATGTTGCTTCAAGGGTAGTCAGCCTTGTGGTATGACATCTAATTGGACCGAAGATGTTGTCTTAAAATGTTGCACCATTTGTCTCCTAATATGTCACTCGTTGGTTTTGTGGTAGATTTTGAATATATTGCAGTGATACGTGCCTTATGTAGACGGCCTCATGTTTTTTCTTTTTATAACCGGATTTGCTCGACCACAACACTTGAAAATTTTTACATTGTTTTTACAATTAACAATAGTATGCATTTCGCCATGTTCTGCTTCTAATTTTGTTTCTTCGAGAAGATGGATGGGCGAATCAGCAGCTGTTGGTGTAGGCGGCAGGTGCGAACCATCAAAGGCATGGCATGAATGCACGCCCATACGCACGTATAGTAGGTTGGCACGGACAAGGTTTGCACGGTGGCATTCACCAACACTTGTCGCTGCACGGCACCAGAACAGGATCTCGTTCCTGCGCCCTTTGGATCTCCAACACGCGGCCTACCTCTGCTTTTCTTGTCCTCCTGCGCACACTGTACGAGTGCCCCGCCGTGCAGGCACATAGTACCGTGGTCGGTCTTAATGATGGTATCCCCAAAAAGAAGATTACGGTGGAGTTGGTGCGTGCGTCCGTACATACGTGCCATATGCCCGCTATGCACGTACGTGCTGCTAGCTGTGGCTGGCACTCGGTTTTCGACGAAATGGCAAGCACTTAGGGCGTGTTTGGTTCGTGACTACCCATATGCCACAGCTCGGAACGGCTCCCTACGCCTAAACTTAGCTGATGTTTGCTTTATGCCGGTGTTGTGGCGTGCCGCACTGCTCGCCACAGCTTGCTAGTTTATTTTTCATGCCACAACACGCCAAAAGTGTGGCGCTCGGCCGCATCTTCGGCGTGGCGAGCTGAGGCTAAGAACCAAACAGACCCTCAGTTGCCCGGCAGGCAAGGCAGGGAGGCCTTTCTTGCTTGGTTGCAACTCCACGGAGACATGGAGGCATCGACGTCCAGCTCCTACTGAGAATATTTCCGACAAAAAGGTCTAGACCTCTCACCGATTCTCCGGCAAGCTCTGATGGAAAACCACTGGGCGAATGTGGCTGCTGGTGCAGGGCATCGTGGTACACCCTAGTACACTGTACTACGTACGGGTGAACGCCTCGCGCGGAGCCCTGAAAATCATGGTGCGTGCATCCGTGCGTCCTGAGGCGGTCAATCCCTGTGCCCTCCCCACCACGCGCGTTTCGGGCTGTACACAGACCAACGGAGATGGAAGCGCAGCACGCGCATGGCACGGCACAGGGCGGACAAAATTACTGTTATGACCTAAAAGGCTAACAAAATTCCGATTTGACCTCGTTCCAAAATAAATTTCGTTTCTGACTTTTTAGGTGACGCCAACATTCCTGGCGTCTGGGTTGCGAAGCAGACGCCACGAACCTGGCGTCGGCCCGGCCCGACCGCCCGCTGCCGTTGACCGGCGACGTGGCAAAGGGGCGACGCCAGGACCTATCATCGGCCTGGTAGGTTTACACTACGCGCGGGCCCAGCCCACCCATCCCCAACCTCTCCCTGGCGGCGGCCGAACGCAAGAACAAAGGAAACTTTTCTCTCGCCCCTCTTCTCCCTCACACCAAATCCCCCCTTGATCTACTCCATCCTCCATCCAAATTTGTGGATCTGAGGCCCCCAAGCATCCTTGAGGTATTCTCCCCCATTCCCTCCAATTTGTTTTGATTAGAGCATCTTTTTTTGGTTGCATTATTCATCATTGGGAGATGTTAGATGAGTACTTGTTGTTTTTGTTTTAGTAAATTTTGTGTAGTTGTTAGATGGTATAGTTGATTTGTAGATAGTAGATGATGTGTTGTTGAATATGTATGCAATTTGAAATTGTTTGGTTCATATGTAGATTATCCTATTGGCTTATTTTTTTTTTGCAAAAGAGATGATGAAATTGATGGTTGTATGTGACATGATTTGTTCCACAGATTGGGTTGTATAAATTAGATGTTATGTATTTGCATATGTTTTGAATATAAGTGTTTTAAGGGAGAGAGAGATGTTGCATATGATAAAATTTTTTGCATATGGTTATGTGACACCATATTATTTGAGAATTTTATTTGATTGAAAGATGATGTGCGTATATTTGAGAAAATGATGTATGCATGTGCTAGTAAATTAGCTATATGTTGAATATATAGATGGCAGAATATTTGTTTGAATCTGAGAAAGACTACTTTGGCAAGCAAATATATTATGAAAAAATATTATATGTGTGAAGTGGTATGACAATATAGTTGAATATATAGATGGCATAATTTTTTTTGCAAAAGAGATGATGAAATTTGATGATTATGTGTGACATGATTTGTTCAATAGAATGGCGGATGATGATTATGAACTTTATTTGATGGTGAAATTTGGTACCCTAGATGATATGTGTGCATATGAAGAAGAAAGAAATGATGTTATTATGTTTGAGAAGAATGGTGTGTTCATATGGCATAACTTGGAGAAGGAAATTTTATTGTTTGATATTGTTCATATATTCATAGATGTTTGTGATTTGTTTTGTAGGATGGCGGATGATGATGGACCTTGGTATGCCGGATTAATCGATGAGTGGGATAAGGAGCATCGTGCTCTGCCATTGAGAATGGAAAGGTAAGAAGCAAGACTTGTCAAATTTCTTTATTTCTCATTTGTGTTCTTGTATTGATCAAAACATCACTTTATTTGCAGCTTGTAGTTGCTATGCGCATGAGGGGTCATTCCACTGATGGCTTTACTTACGACCCGCGGTACGAGCCTTATATTCGGAGATTGGGTCTTCTCCCATTCATGTTGCAGTTTAAGCGACGTGCTCCGCCGGTGAACCACGCGGCGTTGACCGCACTTGTGGATCGTTGGAGGCCGGAGACTCACTCGTTCCACCTTCCATGTGGGGAGCTGACGATGACCCTAGAGGACATGGCTATGATAAGCGGCCTTCCTATCGACGGACAAGCTGTTACCGGTCGTGTCAGCGTCGTTAATTGGCGAGAAAGGACAGGCATTTTAATTAGTGTTTAGCCCGACAACCCTCAAGAAGGCAAGGCCGATACCGCGAGAGTGAGGCATTCTTGGCTAAAACTAGTCAGAGGAGACACCAATCCGTGCCCTGAGGGTGCCAATGACGTGGTTGTGCAGCAGTACGCGCGGGCCTATCTTTGATATGTACTAACCAAGGTAGTCTTCTCAGATGCAACCGGGAACTCAGTCCCGTGGATGTTCCTGGAGCTAATCAATAACTGGGATACCCAGTATAGCTGGGGTTCGGCCGCACTAGCATATTTGTATCGCCAGGTAAGAGATATTTGCAATCATTTATCTTGCATTTGTCATGTGCCTTCATATCTAACATGTTTGTTTGATTGCAGCTTGACTTGGCATGTCGCAGGAAGGGAGATACATCCTCATTGGCTGGGTTTGTTTGGAGCCTATCCGTGTGGATGTGGGAGCGGATCCCGGTTGGACGCCCCGATTTCAAGAACCCCAACATGCCAAACCCACGGGGTAATCATGATGGGGTGCATGATGATGATCCATATCGGCGCCCTACGGTTGCGTACTATTGGGAACAAGTGACAGTGTACACAGGAAGCTCGCATGTGCGATACAAGTGCTATATGAACGAGCTGGACACCTTGACTGCTGAGCAGGTATTGAGAAGTTCGATGAGACAAAATTTAGTCAAGAATGAAACTTGTATCTAACAATGTATCTCTTTGTTTTGCAGGTACATTGGTTGCCTTATGTGGAAGATCGTGGCTTTGATCTTAATGAGATGTGCACTCGTGATAGCCATCTTTGGCGGGCGAGGTGCCCAATGATATGCTTCTTCGCAGTCGAGTGGCACTTTGTAGACCGTGTGGCAAGACAATTTGGAAGAAGACAAGGTATTCCAATTGAGGAGAGCAATGAGGAAACGCTATCTCTGCATCGGTGAGCAAGCATGTCCTTGAGTATGTAGTAGAGCATTGAATAAGTCTATGTTTGCTAATGCTTTGTCCCGTGCAACATTTGTAGGTTCGATCGAAGGAACAATCAGGATATATCGGATTGGGCAAACAAGCACCGTGCGTGGATAGAAATTTGGAATCAAAGAGACACGTTAGTGCAATCAGAGAATAGACCTCACAATCAGTCAGCATATCAGAAGTATCAAGTGTGGTATGCGAATCGTTACCGGTTAAAGCTAAAGCCTGGTTGGACTCACGAGGATTGGTCGGAGTTGGTGTCTGAAGACCCGGAGATTGCAAAAGGTTATCATACCTTCAACACGGCTGTAAGGGACACCAGAGGGGCTCACGTTGACTATGCACCGATGCATGACGAAATGGTAGTCTGTTTGACCTATTCTAACATACTTGCATCATGTTGTCTTCTTTCAAATACATAAGTTTTGTGTGTTCATGAATTGCAGGGCAGAGAGTTGCTTCTGTGCGTCAACGATGCCAATGTTGCACTGAGTCATCCACCTGGTGGTGGATTATCTGAGAGGACTCTTAGGAGCACGATGGAGGTGTGACCAATATATTATAAAAGTTCTTTTCGTGGATTATTTATTTGCATCTCACATCATAGCATATTTTGTGTTGTTGCAGAAGTTCAAGAAACGGTTCCATAAGATGGCAGCAATGCTTTCTTGCCATGGTGCTCAGTCCAGTGACGTGTATGCACCTAGTAGCCGCGCCGCCAGAGCTCATAGACGGAGTTATCTTCAGAACGATGAGGACATGGAGGAGGAGGTCCATGAAGAGGAGCCAGCACATCAAGAGGAGCCAACACATCAAGAGGAGCCAACAAATCATGAGGAGCATGAGTATGATGCAACACATCAAGAGGATCATGAGTATGATGTTGATGCTCCACAACCATCACAACCGACACAAGGCAATGCTCTCTCTAGGAAAGGCAAAGCCATAGATAAGACACCAGGCAAGAAAGGTAGAAAGAAGAAATGGAACACACAATTCCATAGTCCGGAGTATCCTCATCTGCTTATCCCAAAAGGAATGCAAAAATATAAGGCCAACATTGAGGCGGAGGAGGAGGCATACAACGAAGAGGAGGAGGAGTCCAGCGAAGAGGAGGAGCCTACACTTGCAACCATCGTGAAGAGAGGAAGGAGGAAGTGAGCTTCTTGTTTGGAAGTGCATGAACTAGGTGGCGTTTGTATTCATGAACTTGGTGTCGTGCTAGAAACTTTGTATGCAAGTTTTGTGTCGTGCTTGAATTTGGTGTGTTATGTATGCACTTGGTGTGTTATGTATGCATGAATTTGTCGTGATCTGTGGACTTGTTGTCGTTTGTATGCAAGTTTTAACCAATGTGCTATCTTCTGTGTTCTATGAACCTATCATATATTATACATGTGCTATCTTCTTGTGTGAAACAACAAGTCCAAAATAATGTTGAAACATACAGGGGACCCAGACGCCAGGGTCCTTGGCATCTGGCTTGAAGTCAGGGGACCAAACGCCACGATCTCTGGCGTCTGGTGGTCGACTGGAAGCAGAAGCAGAGTGTTGGACAGCAGAAACATGGCACCCAGACGCCAGGGTCCCTGGCGTCTGGCCCTGGTGTAGTAGTTTTTCCATTTTGTTCACATTTTGTCCTAGTAGATATTTTGTTCTAGTAGTCACAGTATAGTATAGATATTTTGTTCTAGCAAACACCTATAGTATCGAATGACATAGATATTTTGTTCTAGCAAACACATATAGTATCGAATGACAAACATTAGTGTTCACATAATAGCAAATGACAAACATAGTTATCACATAATCTCAAAATACACAAATAGTCTCGAATGAGAAGTTCATCACATAATCTCAAATTACACAAATGTCTCGAATGACATAAGTAGTTCATGACCACGATGGTCCACGATAGTTGAAACAACATGAACATCACATATAACTCGGTTTCCTGTAGCAATGCAAGTTAACAACCCTTTTCCATTTCCATTTTGCAGCATTTCTTGAATCTTGTCATCATCAGTTATGTCAACCAATTTTCTTTCCCCGGGGCCATCTGACTGCTTCCTGCTGACGTAGTACACAAAATCCTCTTCCTTCAACCCTTGCTTCAACATGAATTTAGTCTTCAACCAATCAAAAGTGAGGTCCACTTCACTAACTTGCACAACACATGGAGACAAGCCTTGGACATGAACAACAGGGCTAAGCACCCACTGAGTACCATTAGCCATCTACAACACACAAATCTCTTAGTACCTAACCTATGATACATTAAACCACGAGGAAAACAAACAAACTAGGGTTTACACAAAACTATGATACATTAAACCAACCAATAAGTGGGGGTGGAGTTGATTTACCTTCTAGTTTCGAAATCCTGAAGATCCAACGGTGAAACCGGACCGATTCGTGAGAGATTTGAGGGGGGTTATGGTACTGGATGAGAGTGAGTGGACGAGAGGGCTAGAGGTGAGAGTGAGTGGAGATGAATGAAAGTAATGACAGGGGTAGAGGTGGAGATGAATGGATGAGAGGGCTAGAGGTGTACTCATTTTCTGGATAATCCTTTTTTTCACCTATCCATTTTGCAGTCTCTTCAGAATGCCTCTGAAAGTACTCATTAAGCTTGAAGAAGGTGTACTCCACTATTGCAGTCACCGGCAATGCACGAGCACCCTTCAACACATTGTTGAAACATTCTACCAGATTGCTCGTCATGTTGCCATATCGCCAACCACCATCGTCATGAGCGCGTGCCCACTTGTGCTTCTCGCTTAAATTCCTAGTTAAGAAGTCGTTTCCCCCTTCGTTCACCGCTGCAAAGAGTTTGTTGTACCGAGCATCGAAACCTTGGGTGGTGAAGGCCACACATACATGGGTAAGGTCTTTGCTGAGCTCCTTGCTCTTACATGCCCGGTAAAAGTTGGCCACGAAATGCCTCATGCACCATCTGTGGTGAAGCTTTGGAAATCCTGGAATAACAATGTCCATTGCCTTGAGTATGCCATGATGCCGGTCCGATATGATGCATACCTCCCTAGCCCCAATCACGTTGTGCCTAACATGACCCATGAACCACTCCCAGTTGTCTTGGTGCTCGGAAGGCACCAAAGCAAATGCACATGGCAACACGTTGTCGTTTGATGAGTGCGCCATTGCTACCATTAGTGTGCCCTTGTATCTACCGGTCAAGAACGTGCCATCTATAGATAAGACCGGATGACAATGCTGAAACGCCTCCACACATTGTCCATAACTCCAGAAGGCACGGTGGAACACTCCCTCGTGATCCTCGACCACATGAAACATGCCCGGGTTCCTATGTGCAATCGCGGCCAACAACCTTGGGAGCTGGTTGTATGCTTCTTCATAACCACCATACAACATCCTAATAGCATTTGCCTTTGCCTTCCATGCCTTCCCATACTTGACTTCATAACCAAATTGTTTTTTCACCGTCCGCATGAGAAACCTCACTTTCACAGTGGGATCAAAGCCTATGTCTTTCATCCATTTGTATCCGAGATACTCAGATGTGAGTTGACGGTGTGTCTTTCTAAGTCGTTTAGATGGAGGTTTGCATCTATGAGTGGCAACACAACTTTTTAACACCCATTCTTCGGTTTCTTTAAGCTTTCTTGCATGAACCTTCCATGGGCATCCTTCTTGCTCACACACCACGGTGTAACGCAACTTCATGTCGGAGTGCTCAACATAAAATGGCCTATGGTTTCGAATGGCATAGTCAGCCAACCAAAACTTCAGCATAGGCAAGCTCAGAAACTTCACTCCTTTCTTCAAATAAGCATTCTCGTCCTCATTCTCCACCCTTGGTTCTCCTGGATCCGGGCATGGTGTTGGCTCAATCGCCGTCATTCTCATTCCACCGTCAACAACAGCTTTATGGGCAAGGCTGAGATCTTTAAACAAAGGAGTTCTTTTTTGTAAGCCCGTCAGCTCAAAGTGGATTTGGTTCTCCTCCTTTGTGAATCCATCCTCGTCCAACTGTTCAACTGGACCCTCGTCATCCGAGTCATACGCATATTGACGCCTAAAAGGCAAGTCACGATCCATGTCCTTTTGCGCTATGTACGCATCCAAGTCACCAACATCATTACCATGAAACCCTTCCTCTTGCTCTTCGTCATCATCATAAGCATCTTCATCCTCTTGAATTACTCCATCACCATCAATCACCTCAACTTCATTTGCTTGGCTAGTTGGTGGTTGGCTAGAAGCATTGGGGGCATACAACTCAACCTTATTTGCTTTGATAGATGGTACACGGGGACGTGGTGGGGGATAAACATTGGGGGCATCAACCACAACCCTATGCTCAAGAAGTGGCACCATTGTCCTCTCGCTCATGTCATCCATTGGGGAAGAGACATGCCGGTTCAAATCAAAGGTAAACCGAGGAGATTCAACCTTGGTGGCAAACAATTCAAGTGACTTGTCTTCCGATTGGGATACTTTTTCCTTGTATACATCCCAATGCAAATCCGAGGTGATAGTCATACTTTTCAAGTGAGATTTGGCTCCAACTCCAACATCATACCTTCCTATTAACTTAACATCAACATTGGTGTCCATCCACTTCAAGACTTGTCTCACTTTTGCAACAACATCCTCATAGCTAGGGCTTGTATCAAAAACCAATGGTTCCTCACCCGTGTCGGCATTGTTACTCAAGAATGCCTCCTTGTCAATGTAATGAACATTAACAAGTCTCTCCATCTAAAAATAACATGAATGCATTTAAGACTTCAATGAGAATTGGTGTTTATCCAAATACATCTTATTATATCCAAATCATATCAACACTAATTTATTGGTGATGTCCACGAAAGTATCACTAATTAACACACACTAAGCAAAGTTAACCCTAATCACTAACTAACCCTAACCCCCAATCTTTCTACTCAACAAGCATATATTCCTACTACACACCATGCATAACACTATATATATTATCAAAGTTAACCAAGCCATTCACACTAACATAAGGGAGAAAACATGAACTAGGGTTCCACCAACATGTATAAAATGCAACCAAAATAACAAGATTTAACAAAAAATAATTGGATGATTTGGGGGATATTAACAAGAGCAGCAAAGTGATGGAAAGATCCACCTAAGGGATGTACCTTTTGGAGAGGATTTGAGGGGGAGCTTGAGGGGTAGGAGAGAGTATGAGAGCTCCAAGTGTTCTTCAAGCTCGGGTTGAGGATTGGGGAAAGTGTGTGGGGTGGGTCCCACACACTCTCCCGTGGGTTATCTAGTTACCAGGGCCAGACGCCAGGGACCCTGGCGTCTGGCCCATTTGCCACGTCAGCAGGTCAACGGGCAGGCGGGCAGTGCGGGCCAGGGACCAGACGCCATGGGCCTGGCGTCGCTTCAGAACCCTGACGCCTTGAGGATGTTGGCCACACCAAAAGGTCAGAAATGAAATTTCTTTTGAAACGAGGTCAAATCGGGATTTTCTTAGCTAAATAGGTCATAACAGTAATTTTGTCCGCACGGACCACGGAGATCGCACGACGCACGGCAATGCGCGGGCGGTTTTCGCTCCCCTCCACGCCTCTCTTCTCCGGCGAAAATCTGGACTCTGGATGGGAAGCAGGGCAGGCCAAGGCACGGGCCAAAAGCAGAGGCCGCGTGGGGTTCCACTTTCACGTGACGCAGCTCGGCTAGCGAGCGAGTATTAGACCAGAGGAGAGGATGCTGCGGCGTCGGAACAAGTCTCAGTCGATGGTATATTAGTGGTTTTTTACATGAAGATTTGTGTAATTTTTTTTACTCTTTCCTTTTTCATGTTATGGCACTTGACTTAGACATGGTTAAGTCTCAGTCAACTAATACTTAATCGCACCCTATATAAAAACATACTTAGTAGATTTATCCTTCGTCCGGGTTTATTAGACCCCTTCTTATTTGGGGCTAAAGTTTAACCTCAAATTTTATCTTTTTTCCAAAGAAAAATTTCGGTCTATTAATCTTCAATCATGGCAGTGCAATGAATACCAGAAATAATAGAAATTACATCAAATTCGTAGACCACCTAGCGACGACTAAAGCCAACTCCAGCGCGCGACCCCATCCTGTCTGGGTGCGTCCGTTTGGAGCAAAACGGACAAACCAGATGCCCCAGCGCGCAGGCGCAAACAGACTTTTGTCCGCTTTCGACCCATCCCGGCCCAACTTTGCGCCTTTTTGGGGCGAAACGGACAGCGCGCGGACGGGCGGGACGTGCGGGCGTGTCCTCCCCTGACTCGCTCGTCAGTTGCACAAGCAAAAAACCCCGCGCCCCCATTTGGTGTCATTTCCTCCCAAACCCTCCCACGTCCCGCCCTCCACCCTCCCCCGTCCATGGCCGACACCCCGCCGAATTTCGGCGGCCTGGCCGTCGACCCGCCCGCAAAGGTAAAGAAGAAGGCGGCCAAGGGTGCAAGGAAGCTACGGTCAGAGTGCACGCCGGAGGAGCTCGCCAAGTCGGACGCGGAATCGGCGAAGAGGAGGGACCGGAGGGCGGCCGTCAAGGGCAAGAACGTCGTGGCAAAGTTCGCCGCCGAGCGCGATGCGGTGGAGGCCGCGCGGCGCAAGGCCGAGGTTGACGAGAAGGAAGCCATCGTCAACAAAGCGCACGCCCTCCTAATGCTTGGCATTTGCCGTTCGGCGGGGTTCTCTGGTGCGGCCGCCGACCCGGCAAGCACAGGCTCGTCGGTCGCCAGGCCTCGGCATTGCTCATCGCCGACGTTGCCACGGGGAGGACAAGGGCGTGCGTCCAGCCCGTCCGCGCGATGTCCGTTTCACCCCAAACTCGGCGCAAGTTTGGGCCGGAAATGGGCCGAAAACGGATGAAATTCGGACATTTGTCCGTTTGGGGCCGCGTTATTCGTTCGTTCTACCCCAAACGGACGCACCCGGACGGAATGGGATCACGCGCCGGAGTTGACCTTAGGTGACCGCCGGTACAGCACGGTCTGGTATGCTAGCTAGCTACTAGCAGAACGACCGTGCGTTGCAACGGGGCCAGATTAACTTTAAGAGTTCAATATTATGACATTGGTGATCTTTTTTTACCATCAAATCCTCACACACACACACACACACTCTCCCCCTCCCTCTTCCTCACTCTCTCTCCCTCTCTCTCTCTCTCTAACACACACACACACACATAGCCTATTCTCCCCGTCAATAAGATTTACTCAATTGGCAATAATGTGTGGACTTGTGGTGAGCTTGACTGAACTATTGGATAGTGTGATATATTCCCCAATCATTTAACAATGAAATATCAGAAATGGGAAGATTATGTAACACCTCAAGTCGTTAGCTACAGTGACCTCCCCCTAATGATGCCATGTCATCAGGCTTGCTACGCCAAACTGCCACTTGATAAAAATCAAAGCCCAATTCAAATTTAAAATAAAGTCAAATAAATTATTTCGTCAAACAGTAAAACTAAAATGTTCACCATATTCTATAAATTCCACTGAACTTTGACATGTTGATCCCAACATTATTTGACCCAAAAATTAAATCTTGTCAAATTAATAAGAGGTCCAACAGTATTTAAAATAACCAATTAAATATAAACCTAATTTTATGTATTTCCTTTTGGCCCCAAACTTTTTGTGTCACCTAAAAATATTGTGCTCGAATTGTGTGCATAGTTTTACAATTAAAAAATCCATTTAGTTGATATAAGAATAAATAGAAAACTGTGTTAAAAAGGAGAAACAGATTAGAATACATTAAAAACCAAAAGGACGATGAAAAAGGGGATTCCCCCTACCCCCCAGGGACTTGCCACCGAACCGGCCCAGTGGTCCAGTCCCCGCATTGTCATCTTCTCTTGTTCCCCGAGCCTGTCGCTAAAGAGCCGGGCTCCCGCCCGACCACCTCGCGGCATCGAAGGGGAATGGATAAGGGTGACGCCCTGCCTACCCTGCCCCCATGGCCTCACTCCTCCTCGACGCCCCCTCCCAGATCCACTTCTCCTCCTCGCTCGCTCGATCCCGGTGATCTGGATGAAGTCAGATGCCACGGCTACCATGACCGACCCCGTCCACACGGCCATTGCCCTCCCTGCTGGTTAGGAGCTTGTCGAGGAGCTCCGAATGCCTCTGCTTGCCGTCGCGCAACGAGATCAAGTCCAAGCACCCCGGATCGACGTCGTTGCCGTCTTCCTCAACCTTCGGCCACCGCGACATTGTCGTTCGATCTACGCCGCCCCGAGCTCCCCTGTCTTCCCCTAGGGTGCCATTGACACCGCCGTGATCTCCTCTTGCCTTTCCCAAGTTTCCCCTCTCGTTTGCTCTCGTTAGGTATTTCGCCGTGGCCGAGAACCGCCGTCCGCCATGGCCATTGCAGGGGTAGCCACTGAGCTCCTCGGATTGACCCTGTGGCACATGCCCGCTCCTATGCGTGCCCATGCCTGAGCCTTCAGCTCTTCTTCGCGCCCGCGGGGCCACTCCCTCTCTGGCTCTCCATGCCCACGCATGTGCCACACCGCGTCCGTCGCGCCCGCCGTTGCCATCACGCTCGCCACAGCCACCGCATCACTTGTGCCCCGCGCGACACACACCCTGGCCGCGTCACACTCTCGCTGGATGCGCTCGCCCCGTCTGCTGCCGCCTATCCCTTCGCTCGCCCCGCTGTCGCGCCCCTGTCTCGCGCCGCCTCCTGTCACGGCCATCTTCTGCCGACCGCCCCCTCAGCCACGTCGACCGCATCTCTACCCTCCACCGTCGGCCGCTCGTCTTGCCTGCTGCGTGCTTCTTCCTGCTGCTATGTGCTGCTCTACCACTGGTACGCTGTTGCGCCATGTCCTCGACACCGCCGTGGACAAACGTGGCAGAGGGATTGTCAATGTAGTACGAGGAGGAGGTGGCGGAGAAGGTGTGAAGAGGCAAGAGGTCTAGGGTGGCGTCAGCTGGCTGTGGTGGGGGTGATTATGCGAGAAGGAGCCGGAGCGGAAGGAGAGGTCACAATTGGTTGGCGATGTCGATGTCGATGGTTGGCGATGGCTTCGGGACTCGACAAGAGTGGGGATGATTCCCGGTCGACACGCCACAGCGATAAAGGCCTTGCCGGCGGCAGGCTTCTTCATCGACTCACAACGCCATTTTGGGCTATGGCTTTCCTTCGAGTCCAGCGATGCTTGGTGGTAACGTTGGCAGTTGCAGGACTACCTAAGGATTCCTTTGTAATTTTCCTTTCTTGGAGTGGATTTCTGCAAACTTCTGCCGGCACATGTTTCCTCTCGACCTGGTCGGTTCCGCGTGCATGCTTTGTATTCTCCTTATTTGTGATTAATGATACACGTGGTTACCTCCAAAAGAAAAATATACCTCTCTGAGCAATTTCGAGAGACGGAACAAACATATTTTGTGATCGACCAAGTTGCCACTAGCACCTCGTAACTAAGAGGCACCCCATGCCACATGAAGGAATGACGCTAGTTTTTTGAAAAGAAATCCTGAAAAAAGGCGAGTACCCATGTGAAGCCTACAAATTGAACCCGTTGTGGGCAAATTCGCACACATGTAATATTCTTGGTTCTGGGCAGGTTCTAAACTTATTTTGACCATGGTAAACTTCTCTACCAGAGAAGCTGTGAATAGGTCTCATGATAGGTCTTCCTTTTTGGCGATTTCTCCTTTTCTTCCGGTTGGTTTTGTGTGAACTAACCAACAAAGTGGTGGGCAATGACTATAACGGCTGACATCACGAATGTATTCTCTCGGGGTGAAAACCCATGATGTAGACTTGTGACTTGATCATTTAGGGTCTACGACAGTGCGTCGTTACCTTGTTGGAGGTGTTGATTATATTTTGCTTCAAGGGTAATTGCTCATGGTCTGCCGTCTAATTGGACCAAAGATGTTGTCTTAGAATGTTGCACCATTCGTCTGCTAATATGTTACTCGTTGGTTTTGTAGTAGATTTTGAAGATATCGATGTGATACGTGCCTTATGTAGATGGCCTCGTGTTTTTCTTGTTTTTTTCTTTTTATAAGTTGATTCGCTCGACCACAACACTTGAACTTTTCACATTGTGTTTACAACTAATAATACGTGCAATGCACGCTTAATTTGAAAGTATATGAAGTGCATGTGGATATTAAATATGATATTATTTGCTTGTTATTATGTGATTAGCACTATATTTGGCATGAAATTAACTGCACGCTAAACGTGTTGAGCGCTCGACATTGAAGCAGTCTAGGTCGTTGGATTGACAAGATTTGATGGCTGAGATTAATTGAATCTGCCCTTTTAGGTCTTTTTATATTGGTATAGATATAGATATAGATGCATGTCATCATATGCTGCTTCTAAAATATTGGAGAAGATGGATAGGTAGGCGGCAGGTGCGAACCATCAAAGGCATGAATGCACGCCCGTACGCACGTACCAATACGTTGGCACGGACAAGCTAGGTTTGCACGGTGGCTGATCGCACAAAAAAAAAATAGTTTGCACGGTGGCATGGACCAACACTTGTCGTCGCTGCTCGGCACCAGAACAGCAGCTCGTTCCTCCGCCCTTGGATCTCCAACACGCGGCCTACCTCTGCTTTTCTTGTCCTCCTGCGCACACTGTGCGAGTGCCCCGTCCGTGCAGGCACAGAGTACCGTGGTCGGTCTTAACGATTACGATGGGATCCTGAAAAAGAAGATTACGGCGGAGTTGGTGAGTGCGTCCGTGCATACGTCCAGGGGTGGAGCTAGAAAATTTGGCCATTGGGTTCGCCCAGCCACTCTTTTAAGAGAACTTGATATTAATTATGAAGATTAAAGTCTAACTGCAACAAAATTATAACACCCATAAACACTATGACAAACATTTGGTGCTGCATTACAAACTGAAGAGTGCAAGACATACCGGTTCGATACAATTATAAAAGCACATGTTTACATAATATAAATAATAGAGTAGTATCAAATAATGTTGAACCTCCAGATATAGCTTCTATTCTTCCGGAAATATTGAAACAATGACAACTTTGATTGACAAGTTTAAAATAAATACCATCAAGCAAACGAAGCTTGTAAACCCACTCACATTTTAGAGCGACCCCTTTCGATCCTTCATCGCCTTAAAATGATTGAACACTTCCACATTACTAATTGTAGAAAATATATCTTTCCCCACATAACAAATTTGAAAAATATATAGCAAAAACTAGGGCAAAAGAATCGCTATGATATACTAGGCTATTAGGCTAGGTAGAACAGACAAAAGAGAGAGGAGGTGACGAGATGTGGCAATGTAACCTAAATACCTCAAATTTGGGGTGAAAATTGTTGTCACTGTCGATCTAGACGCCAAGGAACACAAACAGACGAGGAGAGATGCGAATTGAAAAAAAAAAGACCAATCCAAGGGCTAATCCTCGTTGGCATTTTTTTATAGGAGAAACTCCGCGAGCACTACGCGTCCGAGCCAGGACTCGAACTCGGGTGGGCTGGCAGCAACTCCAGCTGCCCAGCCAACGGGTCGACGCCCCGCCCTTGACAGATGCAAATTGGAAAATTACAGACGAGACTCAAACGAAGTGTTCGACGCGAGTTCATAGTATGTGACTAATAATGGATTAGGCCTGGCCGGCTGGCCGGCTGGCCGCCTGGGGGCATCAAGTGCCCGTGGGCTTTTGGGCCCTTTGCTTAGCTGCTCACGTTATTTGATGGGGTCAGCCAGAATTTTTTTACTGGGTTCAGGACTTCAGGTCAGTCAAACATGTGCCTACGCGCACGTACGAAGCAAAACTCGTTGGGTTCACTTGAACCCAACGCTTATACGTTGGCTCCGCCGCTGCATACGTCCATATACCCGCTATGTACGTGCGTACTGCTGGCCGTGGCAAGCACTCAGGTAGAGCAACTCCAACTGTCCGATCCAAATGAACGGCGATTTTGTCCTTTTCTATCCGTTTGGGTCGGTCAAACGGACACGGACGTCCGCTTTCATGTTTAGATCGGTGTATGCGCCCAACGTTGGCCCGATCTATTTTGACGGCGCTGGCAAAAAATACAGTGCATGCATATTTAAAATAAAACAACTTAATTAAACATTAAAGCCGGCAAGGAAGGCCGGGGAGAGTCCACGCGTCCACATTAGCAATAAATAACACTAAAAGCAAACTAAACTATGAGGTGGCACGCTGCCCTAGGCGTTGTCATCGTCATCCTCGGGATCGGTAAGTTCGATGAGCATCGGCGCAGGGCTAGCCCAGGGGAACGTCGTGTTCCAGGCGACGGCGATGTCTGCCGCGGGCAGTGCCGGTGCGGGGGGCTGTGCGGCCGCCTATGCCACCGCGGCCTGACGCGCCTCCTACTCGGCCTCGCGCTGCTCCTCCTTGAGATGGCGCTCGAGCATCTCCTCGAGATCGCGCTCGAGCATCTCCTCGTACTCGCCGCGACGACGCTCCTCAGCCAGCAATCGCTGGCGCCACATCTCGAGGTACGCCGCCTCCTGCGCCGGCGTCGCATCCATCCAGACCGGTGGCGCGGAGACCCACTCGCGCACTACTCCTGTCTAGGAGTAGCGCTCGATGGGGGATGGCTCCGGCTGCGGCTCCGGCTCAGCTTTGACGCGACGGCGGGGAGGGGACAACGGGGCCACCGGCGGCAGCACGCAGTCGCCCGCCGCGGTGAGGGCCATGGCATGCGCCATGGCCGCCTCGTACCGAGCCTCCTCTTCCTCAACCGCCTCCACCCTGCGCCGCTCGTCCTCCTCGCTCTTCCGGTAGACCGCCGAAAGGGCCGCCTGGTAGGCGTCCTCCGCCGCCTAGTCCTCCTCATGGTCGACGAGCAGGGGCGGCGGCACGCTGCGGTCGTCCTCGCGCACGCCACGTCGCCTTGCCTCCTCGTGCTCGAAGGCGAACCACCTCGCCCGATTAGGCGAAGTCGATTCATGTATCTTGATGCGGTGTCGCGACGCTGCTCGGCGTCGGCGATGCCGCGATGCGTACCTCCTCGCGGCGCCCTAAGCGATCAGCGGCGCCGCTTAGCTGGGATCATCTCCGGATCAGTGTCGATTGCCAGCGGCGATGTCGCGTCGGTACGGAGAGGCACGCGATGCTACCAGTGCCACTTCGTCTGGTGCACTGGCACGTTCATGCGATGCCTCTATCGGCGAGCCGGCACCGGTGGAGGCGGGAGGAACTCCGAGGGGAAAGGGATGGCGGGGGCCTTGCCTTTGGCCTTGCTGCTGCTGGCGCCGGAGAAGAGCCCCGTCTCGTTGTTGTGGTGGCGGCTAGGGTTTGCCGGCGACGGGGGAGCAGAGCTTGCTAGATGTGGACGCGATTTGGATGAGGACGGCTCAGCCGCACGGTCGGCTTAAAAAAGGACGGCCGCCTTCCCTGTGCGTGGGCCCGAGGTCATAAATTAAGCTGACCAGGTTGGCCGCGGGCGGTTGGACGACCGCCAGGTGGGGACGCGGCGAACACCGAGAAGGCGCCCGTGGCGTCCGTTCCGCGTCCGCGCAGACGCAAATTTGGGCCGCAAATGTGTCGGCGCGGATGCGAAGCAGACATGATTTGGGTTTGGGTCGGCTCGTTGGGCCTCCTCTTTTGTCCGCGTCGATCCAAACGGACTGCGGTGGACGAAATGGATCACCCCATTGAAGTTGTTCTTATTGACGAAATGGCAATCACTCGGTTGCCCGGCAGGCAAGGCAGGGAGGCCTTTCTTGCTTGGTTGCGAATCCAAGAAGACATGGAGGCATCGACGCCCAGCTCCTACTGAGAATATTTCCGCCAAAAAGGTCTAGACCTCTCACCGATTCTCCGGCAAGCTCTGATGGAAAACCACTAGGCGAATGTGGCTGCTGGTGCAGGGCATGGTGGTACACCCTAGTACACTGTACTACGTACGGGTGAACGCCTCGCGCGGAGCCATGAAAATCATGGTGCGTGCGTGTGTCCTGAGGCGGTCAATCCTGTGCCCTCCCCACCACGCGCGTTTCGGGCTGGACACAGACCAACGGAGATGGAAGCGCAGCGCGCGCATGGCACGGCACAGAGCACGGACCACGGAGATCGCGCGACGCACGGCAATGCGCGGGCGATTCTCGCTCCGCGCCTCTCTTCTCCGGCGAATCTGGGCCCTGGGAAGGGAAGCAGGGCAGGCGAAGGCACGGGCCAAAAGCAGAGGCCGCGCGGGGTTCCACTTTTTCAGGTGAATACCGGTACAGCGCACTCTGGTACTCACACGGGGTTAACTTGCCGCGATCCCGTGATTGAGCACGCCATGTTTCTTTCCTTTTCCCACGGCAGCAATGCGACGGAGGCCGATCAACATGGAACTAGATGATTTTCAACACCTCTAGAAGTTAGCGATAGCTCCATTTAGCTATGTCGTACTTACTATATGGAACTGATTTCATTTCATATATGAATCCATTTAGGCGCCTGAGAGAGATGCTAGCTAAACCGTCGGCAAAGAAACAGCTGGATTAATCAATTTGATTTCGAGGCAGCATGCGCGATAGAATAGAAAATACTAGAAAATGAAAACAGCGTGATTCGGATTGCATTGGACCATAGTGGCTTCTTTTTTTTTAAAACGGGGCAAAAGACTTGTCACTTTCATTGAATAAGAAGAAGGTTTAAGGCCAAAGGCCGAATTACAACGCATTACTCTCGCGGCATTACATTACTCAAGCACTTAGCCCCCGCGAAACACCACAGCTTGTACTCATCTTTAATTTTAGCAACAATAACCCCCACCGGCACCGCGGTGCCCCTAAAGACACGAGCATTCCTTTCTTTCCAGATTTCCCATGAGACTAGCATCATAAGAGAGAGCATCGGCCGGCGCGACTGCGATGTGTTGGATGCAATCAGGTTCCACCAAGACTTCACCGAATCCATCACCACCCAAGCCAAGGATGCACATCCCCGGCCAAGCCAAGATTTGACTATACCCCAAAGTCGAGCGAAGAAGCGGCAGGAAGAGGATGTGTGCATGGATTCTTGCACTGCTACAAAGAGGACAACGATCACAATTAGGCCATCCACGTCGTTGGAGCCTATCGGCCGTCAAATCCTATTGTTGATAACCAACCGGGCAAAAATTTGCATTTGGGGGAGCCCAATTCTTCTAAACCCTTTGTAACATGTTAGTGTCAACTGGACTGAGAACCGAGCTTTGTAGGCCGGCCGCAGTTGTCTGAGACCATCATTAGTGAACTTCCATGAGATAGTGTCGACCCCATCTGGGTTGAGTTGAACAACGAAATTTTTTCCCAAAGGTTGTGAACCGAGTGAGCTGGTTAGCGGAGAAGATGCCACGAGTGTTGATTTGGGAGACCCAGAAGTTGTTTGGCAAAGCCTTGTTCACCGAGCAGCCCCTTCGTTTTGAAATTTCAAAAATCATTGGGGCGATGTCTTTGGGCCTGATGCCATCAAGCCAAGCAGACTCCCAAAAGGAGGCACGAAGTCCATCTCCAATTAAGACCTTGGTGGCAGACGCAAAGATGTCTTTATCTCTCTTATCGCAAGGGTTCCCCAACCGCACCCAAGGCTTCGCCGGGTCCATCCATTCCGCCCAGAGCCAACGTAAACGGAGAGCAGATGCAAATTTCTGTAGATTTAGGATGCCTAGTCCGCCATGAGCTTTGGATTTACACACTTGTTCCCAATTGATCTTGCATTTGCCACCGGTGACCTTGTCACAGCCAGCCCAAAGGAAAGCACGCCGAAGGGAGTCAATCTTCTTCAAAACCTCCACTGGCAGATCAAGAGCAGTCATGTAGTATATGGCGATGGCTGTGAGGACAGATTTGACGAGAACCACCCCGCCTCAAGAGGCCATGAGCATGCCAATCCAAGGAGTGAGTTGGGCAGCAATCTTGTCTTCGGCGGTGGAAGTGGATTCTCTTTAGTCTCTTAACCGATAACGGCAGTCCCAAATATTTCATAGGGAAGGTGGAGCGGTTCGCAGGAAGGAATGGAGGATATCATCAAGGTCAAGGCTCACACAGCGAATGGGGGCGACTAAGCTTTTAGTGCAGTTTGTCATCAATCCAGTGACCTCCCCAAAGCTCGCAAGAGTTTCCACAAAGAAATTTACATCATCCTTGATTGGCGCAAGGAAGACCGCAGCGTCGTCCGCATAGAGGGAGGCTCGAAAAGTCATCACATCTCCTCCAATAGGTTGGAGCTTGCCTTGTTCGGTGGCCTTGCGAAGAATATGGTGAAGGGGGTCAATTGCCAGCACAAAGAGGAGCGGGGCGAAAACCACTGGACCAAGATGCCTGGTTTCCAGAAGGTGGTTGCTGATGCTTGGAATGAACAATCTGTGCACTTGGAGCCCTACCAAAGGCTTTTTCACAAGCTCAAGACCACCGGTCGGAGACTTCGCACGTGGAGCAAGTCCCTCTTTGCAAAGTCAAAGATTCAAATGCACATGGCCCTGGAGGTCATTTTACGTCTAGATTTAGCCCAGGAACAAAGAGAGCTCTCTCACGATGAGCAAGATATCCGGAAAAGGCTTAAGAGGAAAATCATCGGCTGGGCTGTTTTGGCGAAATCGAGAAAGAGGCAGAATTCGAGAGTCACTAACCTCAAGGAAGGTGATGCGAACACCCGCTACTTCCATCTTCGCGTGAATCACCGGAGGCGCAAAAACTTCATCCACCGCCTCAAGCACAATAATGGATGGGTCACAGATCACAATGCTAAGGACAAAATCATTCATAGTCATTTTAAGGGCATTGCTAAAGAGGGCCTTCGCGTAATAATGACATCAATCGGGACATTTTACGGTCCCCGATTGTGATCTCAAGATCTTGGTGATGCTATCACCGAGGAGGAGGTCAAGGCAGCTGTGTTTGGTATGCCAAGTGATAAGGCCCGGGGCACGATGGTTTCTTGGTGCATTCTTCAAGTCATGCTGGAGCATCATTAAGGTGGACGTCATGCTTGCTATAAGCCGCTTCTCTAATCTTCATGCCTCCCACTTGCACTGGCTTAACACCGCGGACGTTGCCCTCATCCCGAAGAAAGATGGCGCGGAAGACATCTCTGACTTTCGCCCCATTAGTCTTATCCACGCCATTGCGAAGATCATTGCCAAAGTCATGTCCAACCGCCTAGCCCCGCGCATGAACGACCTAGTTTCCCAAGCACAAAGCGCCTTCATAAAAAGAAGATGTATCCATGACAACTTCATGTATGTGCGCAACATGGCAAGACGCCTCCACCGCAAGAATACTGCGGCCCTGCTCTTCAAGCTGGACATTAAAAAGGCCTTTGACTCGGTCCGTTGGGATTACCTCCTCGACTTGCTCAACCACTTGGGTTTCCCACCTCGTTTCCGGGGCTGGGTCTCGGCGCTCTTGTCTACGTCCTCGTCGCGAGTCCTTCTCAATGGAATTCCTGGCTGTCCCATCCGCTTAGGCCGTGGTTTAAGGCAAGGGGACCGTAGTGGCTTCACGTAGCAGGTGTTGAGGTGCGAGATCGTTCTCGCCGAAATGTATTCTGCACCTATTTTCTGGTCAGCATTGCACGTCTTCCCTAATTCATTATCTGATAAGACCTTCCCCACCTATTCATTTCCTGTCTATCCTCAGGCGCTGTTTGGAACGTCGTTTCGTTTTCAGATACGGGTGTAAAAAATACAGACCTCGGATGGTCGTTTTGTTTCCGGCCGGAAATTATGCAGCGGCCAGTAAAATACAACACCCCCGTATTGAAATACAACCATCCCAAGTGCGGCCTCAATAAACAAAAAGTAATGTTTTCTGCGTGGATACTTTGCCCCTTTTCCACCCAGTTCTTTCATTGTCAAAAGAAGAGTTGCCAAAGATTATGTTTGGTTTGCCCAGACTTAATTCAGTGATATGGGCATATGGCAACCTCTAAGTACAAGTAAAATTATATGATCAACTTGTGGTTGAATGGTTAGGAGGATAGTGGCATCCTTAGCCCACCAGGGTTCAAGTACTAGACTTTACATTGTGCTTGCATTGTTCCTGGGCTTTCAGCAATATTCGTTTAGTGGGAGGAAATGTTCCCCGTCGACTACGAGACTCCTGTCAATGTACCATGTGCAGTTCATCAAATGAGAAGTATCATGTGCGGTTTCACACAACAAGAAGAGCCATGCTACACTTACATATATAATTGTCCGTGATTTATGTGGATGTGCAGGTGGGCTTTTCTGGTTGGGTGGAAATCAGGGAGATGGGCCCACCCGGTTGAAATAGGGGGGAGGGGGTGGAGAGGTTAATAGGGAAGGTTTCGTAATTGTTTCCTAACGGTTTCGCAGATGTAGCATTATTGCAACAAGAACCTAGATATCTAACGCACACGCCGTCTTTCTTAAACTTGAAAATTGTTTCTGATGTCCAAAATAATGAAGCCAGTGCATATATTACAAGAACACAAAAAGATCAACCCATGTTTGTTTCCTTAGGGAAGGAAGTACATGAAAACATTCTTTAATGAACAGATTCATCGTGGTTATATGCATCAATTAATGCAAAACAAAGGGGTTACCTTAAGAAAAGGAGCCTTCAAGCACAATGGTTAATTTCAAAAATTAGTGAGATGGTGGAGCCATGAGGTGGTAACCGTCATAGAAGCGGGACAGATGAAGGAAGAAATTTGGCACCGTAGTTGAATGGCTCTACAGGATAGTCGACCGAGGAAAAACTGCCCGCAAAAAAACAAGAGATATGAGTAATCATGAATCAAATATAGGAGTGGTGGTTCTGAACCGGCTCAGGTGCTTCTAGATACCGTTTAAGGTGATCATTCTTTTAGCAACGCGGGTACGACAGTGGGTTTGACGTCGTATCCTGATCGAGTATCGTAAGCAAGCAACACACTACTACAGGATTGGCTACCAGTGACGTGCATCTTTTCCACCTCACTGACGAGCGGGTTGTCTATCACTGGTTAGTGGTTACCAGCAATGATCGTTAACCTCATTACATCATTTTTCCCCTCCTACATCATTTTTGGACCTGACTACATCATTTTTTCCCTACTACATCATTTAAATACTCACCGACTCAGCTTGAGATAGTTGATCACACCCGCCATGTGTTGTCCGTGGTAAGTCAATACCAGTGACAAGGTGACGCATTCGGTCCACATTGGAAACAATAACACTAGTCGTACACATATCTATCATTGTCACTAGTAATTATGTTATGACCAAATTTAAACCACGTTTGAACTAAAAAAATATGACAGTGCATAATAAATCAAAACAACATAAATAAAAAATTGGTTAACTAAATGTTTAACCAAACTTTTCAGAGTTTGCATGTATGGCAGATCATCGCAATTGGTCGTGTTTGTCTAACCTGTTTTTTGTAATTTTAATTAATGTTTGACTATTGGGCGTTTTTTCTTTTTGCCCAAAATACACAAAATGAAAGTTCATCACATCAAAGTAAGTAAGAAGATTCTTTTTGTTTTTCCAAATCAAATTTCAGTGGCTATGACGATTGGAAAGTTAAAAAAAGCAGAGTAATGCGTGGAATCCAAAATGCATGGTCGACATCTTGGACTAATGGTCTCCCAAACAAATCAGATGCACAAGGCCAAAATATAATGGATCCAAGATCGTGGTACGTGACAAGAGGCACCAAATCGAGAGGACATAATAAACATCACACAAGCGGCATCACACGCATGCGGCACACTTATGATTGGAACTGGAAAGCAATTGCTTACCTATCACGCGCTAATCACCCGTATTAGTCGGCCGACACGAGAGGTTCATATATTACCGCACAAGGAGTATTTGTCAATGACCCATTTATTTATTTATTTAATCGAAAGATCCTGATTTGGTTCTCGACGAAGCACTAGAAGCCTGACTATCTGAGACTAATAACAGCCTAAAAATGCTGGAAATGTCAAGTTGGTGCTGGGACGGATACACCAGCTGTGTACTTAATTGGCTTGTGACACGCTCAGTGCAGCTTGCTTTTTTTATACCAAACTATGAAGAGAAGAGAGACAGAGCCGAAAATCCGATCTGGGTCATGATCCTGCCGCGCAACGAGTATTTGTCAATGTCCATTTAACCATTTTCTTATCAAACGGATCCAGATTTGGTTCTCGACTAAGAAGAAGTCCAAGTACCCGGGGCTAAAAGCCTAAAGACGCTGAAAATAACAATTATTAGAGTCAATGTTTTGATGCATTTCTATTACTAGTCTGTACAAGGAAGAGAAGTGCACTGCTGCTGATGAAAGAGGGTAGCACAAATCTGGTCGACGTCGACGAGTTGCCGGTTGCGTACAGTGAAACGAAGGAAGGAGAAGGCTCTTGCACAGATGTATCTACCCCTGTGTGTTGACAGGTTCAGGTGATCCTGAGATGTCGGGCGTAGCGGCCACCGGCCACTCGGCCAGACCGCAGCGTTGCGTTGCAGCTTCCACCTGTTGATCGCTTTCAGGGGGAAGAGAGACGGAGAGGAAGGTGGAGCATGCCTCTCGTTCATGGATGCGTGGCCGATGGATGTCATCGTTGGTTTTATTTTATTTCATCGTTTTTCTTAGATTATGTCATCGTCGATTTCTTTGTCGCGAGAGGAGAATAATTGTTTGGTGAGTGAGCCTTTTCATCACGCAGCATCATCAACGAACAAGCGTTTTGCCACGACCACAAAGCTAGCCTCAGTTAATCATGTCGACAAAGGAATCGAGTGGAGATATAGCTTTTGGTAAAAAAAAAACTAAAATGAGGCCTTTTGGAGGCTTAATCTAATTCCTTAGTTTGTTTAGTAAGTAAAGTAGGAGTATATATTTAGGCGGAAAGGACATCAACTTTTCAGCCGCACATATGCATACATACTCCAATAGAGGCATCCACGCACGCGCCTAACCTCTTGATTAGCTCTCCATCATTCATAACATTTTTAGCGTCGTGGTACTGCAGCTGTTTAGTACTCCCTCAGTCCTAAAATAAGTGAATAGTGGAAGTCGAGAGGGAGTATATCTGTATAGCTATTCGGATAGTCGATACATGAAGCAAAATCATGCCCCCCCCCCCGGTGGCGAAACCGTTCCACACTGTTACCCCACATCCCCGCCACCCTCTCCCGGAATCGACATTTCGTTGCCGCCACGTCGCTCCTTCTCGCCGCCGTCGAGGTCTGTTTTCATCAGGGAGCAAACCGCTCGACCTTGAGATGGCTTAGGAGGCTCACTTGCAAACCCTGGCCGGTCGACGATGAAGTCCGCCTCCCCCCTCGCTACCACAGCCGTGTTCTTCACCTCCACACTATGGAACCGCCATTGCGGTCTGCTAGGCAATGTCTCCGGTGTCCTTTATTGTCATTCGACCTTAGCTGGAGCTCCATTGCCGTCCGCTCGCGCTCTGACCCCGTTCGCCCACAAGGTATTTGTCAAACCGACAAGCTCACAATCAACTTCAAGAAGATCTTTTTGAGACATGCGGAAAAAAAGATCTTTTTGAGCACCATTGGCAACTTCATAGCACTTGATTCTTGTGATTTTACCATGTTTATTTGAATTCTTAGTTCATTTGGACCATATGTTGTGTTTGAATTTTTATGGTTAAGTCTGAAAACAATAAATTTGATATGTATTTCAATTGTGTGTACTTGAATTCTGAAGTTTTGAATTATGTTGTGATAATTTTTGAAAACGTTTCGATGAATTGGCAGAAGATATTTTTTGGGAAATTAAGTTTTTGATGGGTGAGTGGTAGATGATGAAAAGTTTAACCCACCCAAAAATAGCTTTTTCAAGAATACGGGATTAAATTTTGGGGATCTGCTAGAGATGCTCTAAGTTCAACCCGAGTTTTCTTGAGTTGCTCAATGGTCTGTCTACGCAATTTGTCTGAGTTTCGAATAGTACTCAAAATTTTCTATTATTGATTATCTAATAAAATGAGAGTCGACTATTTTGTACATTTACAACTTTTATGATGTCTTCCTGAACCGCCAAGAATCCCTTGATTCACTTGGCACTTGCGTTTTTTTTTCTATTTTTTCTTTTTTGCTATAGCTATTTGCATACTGCCTATCGTCTTTTTAATGTTTATATATTTAAATATACCAAAACCTACTAGATAAATATTAAGAGGACTATCCTAAAAAAATTATTAAGAGAACCCTTCTGCTTAGATAAAAATATTTCAGCATATGTAGCAATTATTAAGGGTCGTCTTCTAGATCAACTAGAAGAACGCCCGTGCGTTGCAACGGGGCCACATTAACTTTAAGAGTTCAATATTACGACATTGGCGATCTTTTTTACCATCAAATCCTCACACACACACAGACACACACTCTCCCTCCCTCTTCCTCACTCTCTATCCCCCTCTTCCTCTCTCTCTAACACACACATATCCATCTTATTGGGTACGGGACCATAATCCATCTATTTCACACATACACGCTATTGCATAACAATATGGATTATGTGTATTATATTTGCCACCGTAATCGAGGGAATTAATTTCATGTAAATCGACCAGCCACAGCTCCAAGAATACGCGGACGAGGTGGCTCGGGTCGGCGTCGGCGCCGTCCAGCGCGCGCCACGGGCCCGCTTCCAAGTGCACGTGCAATGCACGTCTTCACAAATATTATAACCAGATGTGAGAAATCACATGCATAGAAAAGACATTCTGATAGCAATCCAAATACCATACTCAATTGAATACCTAACCTGGAAAATATTCTTATTTCTATGCGCCAAAAAAATGGAATAGCAAAGCTAAGTATGCCTACATACGCTCAGATTATATATAAGAATCTTGGGTGAACAATTGCAACAAAGCACTAAGCAGTGATAAATTTAAATAAAAATCCATTAACTATGCAGGCATCAGACTTGTTACAACATAGAGAGATAGGAAAATGTCATCTCCAGTAATGTAGCGCAAATGAGTGGAGCGAAGCATGAATGAGCGGTTGTCTGTTCTTCTCCATGTACATGGATCAGCAGTAGAGGCCAAGTATATAAGTACTTGACTGAACTCCACTCTTCGTGTACGGAGAGCCATGTCACCTTCTCGCCGCTGCAGCATGGGAGGACGGCTAGTTCACGTGACCCTCCAGATGGGGGATCCATGGTGGCTGATCGTCGAGCTCGAGGCAGAGAAGTTGAGGGCAGCAGTGGCGAGATCCAGGCCGGCCAACCGGGCGAAGAGGAGGTCGTTGGGGAGGGACACATCGGCAAGATCCGGTCACCACGCGACCTAAAGAGCAACAGTGATCTCCACAAGCTGTAGGCCGACGGCGTGCTCCATCCCTGCGATGGGGTGACCATGGCGGTGGCCACAGCTCCTCATGCTCGCCTCGATCTCGGCGACACACCCTGAGTGTAGGAGGCAACAACGACCTCGGCGAAATCATGGCCTCCATCCCGGAACGCATGAAGGACCTCGGCCCCGTCGCTACTCCTCCCGCCGTAGCTGCACGCGGCAGCGGACCGTGGGTAGGAGGGCAGGCGGCGTCGCCTCGGCTGACGGCAGGGAGCAGCGTTGATTTCGGGTAGGTGGCATCGCGAGGACGGCCGCGGCCGCGGGGAAGTGAAGGAAATATGCCCTAGAGGCAATAATAAAGTTATTATTTATTTCCTTATATCATGATAAATGTTTATTATTCATGCTAGAATTGTATTAACCGGAAACATAATACATGTGTGAATACATAGACAAACATAGTGTCACTAGTATGCCTCTACTTGACTAGCTCGTTTATCAAAGATGGTTATGTTTCCTAGCCATGGACAAAAGAGTTGTCATTTGATTAACGGGATCACATCATTAGAAGAATGATGTGATTGACATGACCCATTCCGTTAGCCTAGCACTTGATCGTTTAGTATGTTGCTATTGCTTTCTTCATGACTTATACATGTTCCTGTAACTATGAGATTATGCAACTCTCGTTTACCGGAGGAACACTTTGGGTACTACCAAAAGTCACAACGTAACTGGGTGATTATAAAGGAGTACTACAGGTGTCTCCGAAGGTACATGTTGAGTTGGCGTATTTCGAGATTAGGTTTTGTCACTCCGATTGTCGGAGAGGTATCTCTGGGCCCTCTCGGTAGTGCACATCACTATAAGCCTTGCAAGCAATGTGACCAATGAGTTGGTTACGGGATGATGCATTACATAACGAGTAAAGAGACTTGCCGGTAACGAGATTGAACTAGGTATTGGATACCGACGATCAAATCTCGGGCAAGTAACATACCGATGACAAAGGGAACAACGTATGTTGTTATGCGGTTTGACCGATAAAGATCTTCGTAGAATATGTAGGAACCAATATGGGCATCCAGGTCCCGCTGTTGGTTATGGACCGAAAATAGTTCTAGGTCATGTCTACATAGTTCTCGAACCCGTAGGGTCCGCACGCTTAACGTTACGATGACAGTTTTATTATGAGTTTATAAGTTTTGATGTACCGAAGTTTGTTCGGAGTCCCGGATGTGATCACGGACATGACGAGGAGTCTCGAAATGGTCGAGACATAAAGATCGATATATTGGAAGCCTATATTTGTGTTGGGGAACGTAGTAATTTCAAAAATTTTCCTACGCACACGCAAGATCATGGTGATGAATAGCAACGAGAGGGGAGAGTGTCGTCTACATACCCTTGTAGACCCGGCGGAAGCGATCTGGCGTAGAGGAAGTAGTCGACGTTCTCCTCGCGATCCGACCGATCCGGCGCCGTTACTCCGACGCCCCGAGTTCTTGACACACGTACAGCTCGATGGCGTCCCTCGTACTCGATCCAGCCGAGTGTCGAGGAGAGTTTCGTCAAGACGGCGTGGTGACGATCTTGATGTTTCACGGCGCGAGGCTTCGCCTAAGCTTGCGACGGTATAACCGAGGTGGAATATGGTGGAGGGGGCACCGCACACGGCTAAGGGCGATCTCAAGATCAACTTGTGTGTTCCAAGGTGCCCCCTGCCCCGTATATAAAGGAGCAGGGGAGGGGCGGCGGCCAAGGGAGGCGCGCCAGGAGTCCTACTCCCTCTGGGAGTAGGATTCCCCAATCCTAGTTGGACTAGGATTCCGGAGGAAAGAGAGAAAGGGGGCGGCCCTTCTCCTAGTCCTAGTAGGACTAGGGAAGGGGGCCTTGAGCCCACCTAGGGCTGGCCCTTCTCCTTTCCACTAAGGCCCATCGAGGCCCATTTACCTCCCGGGGTTCCAGTAACCTCCGGTTTCCGATAAATTCCGTTTTCGCCGGAACCATTCGAACTCCAAACATAGGCTTCCAATATATCAATCTTTATGTCTCGACCATTCCGAGACTCCTCGTCATGTCCGTGATCACATCCGGACTCGAACTTCTTCGGTACATCAAAACACATAAACTCATAATAAGCATCATCGAAACCTTAAGCGTGCGGACCCTACGGTTCGAGAACAATGTAGACATGACCTAGAACTATTCACGGTCAATAACCAACAGCGGACCTGGATGCCCATATTGGTTCCTACATATTCTACGAAGATCTTTATCGGTCAGATCGCATAACAACATACGTTGTTCCCTTTGTCATCGGTATGTTACTTGCCCGAGATTCGATCGTCGGTATCCAATACCTAGTTCAATCTCGCTATCGCAAGTCTCTTTACTCGCTCGTAATACATCATCTCACAACTAACTCATTAGTTGTAGTGCTTGCAAGGCTTCAGTGATGTGCATTACCGAGAGGGCCCAGAGATACCTCTCCGACTATCGGAGTGACAAAACCTAATCTCAAATACGCCAACCCAACATCCGCCTTTGGAGACACTGTAGTACTCCTTTATAATCACCCGATTCACGTTGTGACGTTTGGTAGCACCCAAAGTGTTCCTCCGCAAACGGAGTTGCATAATCTCATAGTTACAGGAACATGTATAAGTCATGGATAAAAGCAGAGCAACATACTAAACGATCGTGTGCTAAGCTAAGGAATGGGTCATGTCAATCAGATCATTCTACTAATGATGTGACCTTGTTAATCAAATAACAACTCTTTGTTCATGGTCTGGAAACATAACCATCTTTGATTAACAAGCTAGTCTAGTAGAGGCATACTAGTGACATGTTGTTTTGTCTATGCATTCACACATGTATCATGTTTCCGGTTAATACAATTCTAGCATGAATGATAAACATTTATCATGAAATAAGGAAATAAATAATAACTTCATTATTGCCTCTAGGGCATATTTCCTTCAGTCTCCCACTTGCACTAGAGTCAATAATCTAGATTACATAGTAATCATTCTAACACCCATGGAGTCTTGGTGCTGATCATGTTTTGCTCGTGGAAGAGGCTTAGTCAACGGTCGCAACATTCAGATCCGTATGTATCTTGCAAATCTCTATGTCTCCCGTCTGGACTAAGTCCGGATGGAATTGAAGCGTCTCTTGATGTGCTTGGTCCTCTTGTGAAATCTGGATTCCTTTGCTAAGGCAATTGCTCGATATTGTCACGAAGATTTTCATTGGACCCGATGCACTAGGTATGACACCTAGATCGGATATGAACTCCTTCATCCAGACTCCTTCATTAGCTGCTTCGAAGCTGCTATGTATTCCGCTTCACATGTAGATCCTGCTCGACGCTTTGTTTGGAACTGCACCAACCGACAGCTCCTCCGTTTAGTGTAAATCGATCCGGTCTGCGATTTAGAATCGTCGGATCGGTGTCAAAGCTTGCATCAGCGTAACCGTTCGATGAGCTCTTTGTCACCTCCATATCTGAGAAACATATCCTTAGTCCTTTTCGGTATTTGGGATGTTCTTGACCGCTGTCCGATGATCCACTCTGGATTACTTTGGTACCTCCTGCTAGGCTTATAGCAAGGCACACATCAGTCTGGTACACAGCATTGCATACATGATAGAGCCTATGGCTGAAGCATAGGAACATCTTTCATTTTCTCTCTATCTTCTGCGGTGGTCGGGCATTGAGTCGACTCAACTTCACACCTTGTAACACAGGCAAGAACCCTTTCTTTGCTTGATCCATTTTGAACTTCTTCAAAACTTTGTCAAGGTATGTGCTTTGTGAAAGTCAATTAAGCGTCTTGATCTATCTCTATAGATCTTGATGCCCAATATGTAAGCAGCTTCACGAGGTCTTTCATTGAAAAACTCTTATTCAAATATCCCTTTATGCTATCCAGAAATTCTATATCATTTCCGATCAGCAATATGTCATCCACATATAAGATCGAAATGCTCTGAGCTCCCACTCACTTTCTTGTAAATCTGAGGCCTCTCCAAAAGTCTCAGTACAAACCCAAATGCTTTGATCACACTATCAAAGCGTTTATTCCAACTCCGAGATGCTTGCACCAGTCCATATATGGATCATTGGAGCTTGCACACTTTGTTAGCTCCTTTGGATCGATAAAACCTTCGGTTGCATCATATACAACTCTTCTTCCGTAAATCCATTCAGAATGCAGTCTTTACATCCATTTGCCAAATTTCATAATCATAAAATGCGGCAATTGCTAACATGATTCGGACGGACTTAAGCATCGCCACGGGTGAGAAGGTCTCATCGTAGTCAATCCCTTGAACTTGTCGAAAACCTTTTGCGACAAGTCGAGCTTTATAAACGATAACATTACCGTCGTCGGTCTTCTTCTTGAAGATCCACTTGTTTTCTATTGCTTGCCTACCCTCGGGCAAGTCAACCAAAGTCCATACTTTGTTTTCATACATGGATCCCATCTCGATTTCATGGCCTCAAGCCATTTTGCGAATCTGGGCTCACCATCGCTTCTTCATAGTTCGTAGGTTCATCATGATCTAGTAGCATGACTTCCGAACAGGATTACCGTACCACTCAGTGCGGATCTTACTCTGGTTGATCTCGAGGTTCTGCGAGTAACTTGATCTGAAGTTTCATGATCGGCATCATCAACTTCCTCACTACTTGGTGTAGGTGTCTCAGAAACTGGTTTCTGCGACGAACTACTTTCAAGTAAGGGAGAAGGTACTATTACCTCATCAAGTTCCACTTTCCTCCCACTCACTTCTTTCGAGAGAAACTCCTTCTCTAGAAAGGATCCATTCTTAGCAACAAATGTCTTGCCTTCGGATCTGTGATAGAAGGTGTACCCAACTGTCTCCTTTGGGTATCCTATGAAGACACATTTCTCCGATTTGGGTTCGAGCTTATCGGGTTGAAGCTTTTCACATAAGCATCGCATCCCCAAACTTTAAGAAACGACAACTTTGGTTTCTTGCAAAACCACAGTTCATAAGGTGTCGTCTCAGCGGATTTCGACGGTGTTCTATTCAGTGTGAATGCGGCCGTCTCTAGAGCATAACCCCAAAAGCGATAGCGGTAAATCTGTAAGAGACATCATAGATCGCACCATATCTAGTAAAGTACGATTCTGACGTTCGGACACACCATTACGCTGTGGTGTTCGGGTGGCGTGAGTTCTTGAAACTATTCGCATTGTTTCAAATGTAGACCAAACTCGTAACTCAAATATTCACCTCCACGATCGATCGTAGAAATTTAATTTTCTTGTTACGATGATTTTCAACTTCACTCTGAAATTCTTTGAACTTTTCAAGCGTTTCAGACTTATGTTTCATTAAGTAGATATACCCATATCTCGCTTAAGTCATCTGTGAAGGTGAGAAAATAACGATATCGCCACGAGCCTCAACATTCATCGGACCACATACATACGTATGTATGATTTCCAACAAATCTGTTGCTCTCTCCATAGTCTGGGAGAAGCGGTGTTCTAGTCATCTTGCCCATGAGGCACGGTTCGCAAGTGCCAAGTGATTCATAATCAAGTGACTCCAAAAGCCCATCAAGTATGGAGTTTCTTCATGCGCTTTACACCGATATGACCTAAGCGGCAAGTGCCACAAATAAGTTGCACTATCATTATCAACTCTGCATCTTTTGGCTTCAACATTATGAATATGTGTATCACTACTATCGAGATTCATCAAAATAGACCACTCTTCAAGGGTGCATGACCATAAAAGATATTACTCATATAAATAGAACAACCATTATTCTCTCGATTTAAATGAATAACCGTCTCGCATCAAACAAAATCCAGATATAATGTTCATGCTCAACGCAGCACCAAATAACAATTATTTAGGTCTAAAACTAATCCCGAAGGTAGATGTAGAGGTAGCGTGCCGACCGCGATCACATCGACTTTGGAACCATTTCCCACGCGCATCGTCACCTCGTCCTTTGCGGTGTTAAGCAATCCGTAGTCCTGCTTTGAGTTGCAAATATTAGCAAGCAGAACCGATATCAAATACCAGTGCTCTGCGAGCTCTAGTAAGGTACACATCAATAACATGTATATCATATATACCTTTGTTCACCTTGCCATCCTTCTTATCCGCCAAATACTTGGGGCAGTTCCGCTTCAAAGTGACGATCGCTTGCGGTAGAAACACTCGATTTCAGGTTTAGGGCCGACTTGGGTTTCTTCTCTGAGCAACAACTTGCTTGCTGTTCTTCTTGAAGTTCCTTCTTCTTCCCTTTGCCTTTCTTCTTGAAACTAGTGGTCTTATTGACCATCAACACTTGATGCTCCTTCTTGATTTCTACCTCGCAGCCTTTAGCATTGCGAAGAGCTCGGTATAGTCTTTACTAACCCTTGCATATTATAGTTCATCACGAAGCCTTTGTAGCTTGGTGGCGTGATTGGAGAATTCATCAATGACACAATCATCCGGAAGATTAACTCCCAATTGTGTCAAGTGATTGTAGTACCCGGACATTACGAGTATATGCTCACTAATGTAGCTGTTCTCCTCCATCTTGCAGCTATAGAACTTATTGGAGACTTCATATCTCTCAATCCGGGCATTACATTTGGAATATTAACTTCAACTCTGGAACATCTCATATGCTCCATGACGTTCAAAACGTCGTTGAAGTCCCGGTTCTAAGCCGTAAAGCATGGCACATTGAACTATAGAGTAGTCATCGACTTTGCTCGCCAGACGTTCATAACATCTGCGGTTGCATTAGCAAAGAGTTCTGGCACCTAGCGGTGCATCCGGGGCGTAACTCTTACATGCAGCAATGAGGATAATCCTCGAGTTACGGACCCGATCCGTGTAATTGCTACCATCATCTTTCAACTTTGCTTTCTCAAGGAACGCATTAAAATTCAACGGAACAACAAAGACGAGCCATCTATCTACAATCAAACATAAACAAGCAAGATACTATCAGGTACTAAGTTCATGATAAATTTAAGTTCAATTAATCATATTACTTAAGAACTCCCACTTAGAAAGACATCTCTCTAGTCATCTAAGTGATCACGTGATCCAAATCAACTAAACCATAACCGATCATCACGTGAAATGGAGTAATTTTCAATGGTGAACATCTTATGTTGATCATATCTACTATATGATTCACGCTCGACCTTTCGGTCTCCGTGTTCCGAGGCCATATCTGCATATGCTAGGCTCGTCAAGTATAACCCGAGTATTCTGCGTGTGCAAAAACTGGCTTGCACCCGTTGTAGATGGACGAGAGCTTATCACACCCGATCATCACGTGGTGTATGCAGGCACGACGAACTTTGGCAACGGTGCATACTCGGGGAGAACACTTCTTGATAATTTAGTGAGAGATCATCTTATAATGCTACCGTCAATCAAAGCAAGATAAGATGCATAAAAGGATAAACATCACATGCAAATCAATATAAGTGATATGATATGGTCATCATCATCTTGTGCTTCATGATCTCCATCTTGCAGCACCACCATGATCACCATCGTCACCGGCGCGACACCTTGATCTCCATCGTAGCATCGTTGTCGTCTCGCCAATCTTATGCTTCTCGACTATCTCTACCGCTTAGTGATAAAGTAAAGCATTACAGTAGCGATTGCATTGCATACAATAAAGCGACAACCATATGGCTCCTGCCGATTGCCGATAACCGGTTACAAAACATGATCATCTCATACAATAAAATATAGCATCACGTCTTGACCATATCACATCACAACATGCCCTGCAAAAACAAGTTAGGCGTTCTCTACTTTGTTGTTGCAAATTTTACGTGGCTGCTACGGGCTTAAGCAAGAACCAGTCTCACCTACGCATCAAAACCACAGCGATACTTCGTCAAATAGACTCCGTTTAATCTTCTTCAAGGACGGGCGTAGTCACACTCGGTTCAACTAAAGTGAGAGAGCAGCACCCACCGGTCACCTTTAAGCAACGAGTGCTCGAGCGGTGAAACCAGTCTCGCGTAAGCGTCTGGCGTAATGTCGGTGCAGGCGCTTCATCTCACAATACCGCTGAACCAAAGTATGACATGCTGGTAGGTAGTATGACTTGTATCGCCCACAACTCACTTGTGTTCTACTCGTGCAAAACATCAAACCATAAAAACCTAGGCTCGGATGCCTTTGTTGGGGAGCGTAGTAATTTCAAAAATTTCCTACGCACACGCAAGATCATGGTGATGAATAGCAACGAGAGGGGAGAGTGTCGTCTACATACCCTTGTAGACCCGGCGGAAGCGATCTGGCGTAGAGGAAGTAGTCGACGTTCTCCTCGCGATCCGACCGATCCGGCGCCGTTACTCCGGCGCCCCGAGTTCTTGACACACGTACAGCTCGATGGCGTCCCTCGTACTCGATCCAGCCGAGTGTCGAGGAGAGTTTCGTCAAGCCGACGGCGTGGTGGCGATCTTGATGTTTCACCGGCGCAGGCTTCGCCTAAGCTTGCGACAGTATAACCGAGGTGGAATATGGTGGAGGGGCACCGCACACGGCTAAGGAGCGATCTCAAGATCAACTTGTGTGTTCCAAGGTGCCCCCTGCCCCGTATATAAAGGAGCAGGGGGGAGGGGCCATGGCCAAGGGAGGCGGCGCCAGGAGTCCTACTCCCTCAGGAGTAGGATTCCCCCAATCCTAGTTGGACTAGGATTCCGGAGGGAAAGAGAGAAAGGGGGCGGCCCTTCTCCTAGTCCTAGTAGGACTAGGGAAGGGGGAGGCTTGAGCCCACCTAGGGCTGGCCCTTCTCCTTTCCACTAAGGCCCATCGAGGCCCATTTACCTCCCGGGGTTCGGTAACCTCCGGTTTTCCAGTAAATTCCGTTGCCGCCGGAACCATTCGAACTCCAAACATAGGCTTCCAATATATCAATCTTTATGTCTCGACCATTTCGAGACTCCTCGTCATGTCCGTGATCACATCCAGGGACTCGAACTTCTTGGTACATCAAAACACATAAACTCATAATAAGCATCATCGAAACCTTAAGCGTGCGGACCCTACGGTTCGAGAACAATGTAGACATGACCTAGAACTATTCACGGTCAATAACCAACAGCGGGACCTGGATGCCCATATTGGTTCCTACATATTCTACGAAGATCTTTATCGGTCGGACCGCATAACAACATCGTTGTTCCCTTTGTCATCGGTATGTTACTTGCCCGAGATTCGATCGTCGGTATCCAATACCTAGTTCAATCTCGTTATCGCAAGTCTCTTTACTCGTTCCGTAATACATCATCTCACAACTAACTCATTAGTTGTAGTGCTTGCAAGGCTTGATGATGTGCATTACCGAGAGGGCCCAGAGATACCTCTCCGACTATCGGAGTGACAAAACCTAATCTCAAATCGCCAACCCAACATACGCCTTTGGAGACACTGTAGTACTCCTTTATAATCACCCGATTACGTTGTGGCGTTTGGTAGCACCAAAGTGTTCCTCCGCAAGCGGAGTTGCATAATCTCATAGTTACAGGAACATGTATAAGTCATGGATAAAAGCGGTAGCAACATACTAAGCGATCGTGTGCTAAGCTAAGGGAATGGGTCATGTCAATCAGATCATTCTACTAATGATGTGACCTTGTTAATCAAATAACAACTCTTTGTTCATGGTCGGAAACATAACCATCTTTGATTAACAAGCTAGTCTAGTAGAGGCATACTAGTGACATGTTGTTTTGTCTATGCATTCACACATGTATCATGTTTCCGGTTAATACAATTCTAGCATGAATGATAAACATTTATCATGAAATAAGGAAATAAATAATAACTTTATTATTGCCTCTAGGGCATATTTCCTTCAATTTGGACATCGAAATCGTTCCGGGTGAAATCGGCATTTTACGGGAGTACCGGGAGGTTACCGGAACCCCCCGGGGGGTTATTGGGCCTACATGGGCCTCGGGGGAGAAGAGGGAAGGAGGCAGGAGGGGGCCCGCATGCCCCTCCCCTTCCTAGTTTGAATAGGACAAGGGAAGGGGGCGGCGCCCCCTTTCCTTCCCCTCTTCCTCCTCTTTCCCCCCTTTTCCTATTCCAACTAGGAAAGAAGGGAGTCCTACTCCCGGTGGGAGTAGGACTCCCCCCTTGGCGCGCCCTCCTTTGGCCGCCTCCTCCCCCTGGCTCCTTTATATACGGGGGCCGGGGGCATCCCATAGACACACAAGTTGATCTACGGATCGTTCCTTAGCCGTGTGCGGTGCCCCCTTCCACCATATTCCACCTCGGTCATATCGTCGCGGAGTTTAGCGAAGCCTGCGCCGATAGAACATCATCATCGCCACCACGCCGTCGTCTTGCGGAACTCATCTCCGGAGCTTTCTTTGGATCGAGCCGGAGATCGTCATCGAAATGAGCGTGTCTTTGAACTCGAAGGTGCCGACGTTCGGTGCTTGGATCGGTCGGATCGTGAAGGCGCACGACTACATCAACCGCGTTGTGTTAGCGCTTCGCCACGGTCTCACGAGTGCGTGGGCGAACACTCTACCTCTCGTTGCTATGCCATCACCATGATCTTGCGTGTGCGTAGGAAATTTTTGAAATTACTACGTTCCCCAACAGAAGCACCCGATCATCTTTGTCGAGCCAATCCTTCTCCTCCGATCCCCTATCCCCGAAGATTGCGCCGCCGCCCCGGTCGTGTTGTTTCCATATATTATGCCATTTTTTCCTATACCTAAACAAACGCGGGCGAGCGGATGGCAGAGTTTTCGTCCGCCCTCTAAAATTGCTAAACGCACTTTTGGTGAGGATTATTGTTAATAAATGAATTCAATCACGCCGCTCTAAATAAATGGATTCAATCATGTGACTCTAATTACTTCGGATTGTTATGTGCACACTAAGCGGGGTGCAGTTAGGAAAGAAAATGTTTTCTAATTAAAGTGATTGAGTGATTTAAGGTAAGGTTAATTAATTTAGATTTGATTTTAGTGATTGTTAGTAAAGTATGATGCGTCTTTAAAATCTTTTATTTGTTTTCTTAAAATCTATTATTTGTTTCCTAAAGAAATTTGCAATAATGAAAGGTATCGGTTGATTTGGATAAGTTAGTAAATTTAGATCCGTGATCGCATGCATGTTTAGAAAGTGCTGATTTGCAAAGAAAGAGCTGAGGGGTAAATAAACCGGTGAATAAGAAACCAGCATCGAAAAAAATCTACGACGGTTAACCTACGAAAAAAAACCGGACGAAAGTGGTGGGACGAAAAAAAACTGGAAGCAAGACTACCAACTGCTCCATTAGGAGTAGAGTGATTGTTAGTAAGTATGATGCGTCTTTAAAATCTTTTATTCGTTTCCTTAAAATCTATTATTTGTTTTCTAAAGAAATTTGCAATAATGGAAGTTATCGGTTGATTTGGATAAGTTAGTAAATTTAGATCCGTGATTGCGTGCACGTTTGGAAAGTGCTGATTTGCAAGGAAAGATCTGAGGGGTAAATAAACCGGTGAATAAGAAACCAGCATCGAAAAAAATCTACGACAGTTAACCTACGAAAAAAAAAACCGGACGAAAGTGGTGGGACGAAAAAACCCTGGAAGCGAGACTGCCAACTGCTATTAGGAGTAGAGATAGTCCCATTGGGCAGGTGTCGCCCTCCCATTGACGGCGTTCCGTACCGTCATGCTCCCGGTTGGATCACGAGAAACCAGAAAGCGAGCAAGCACATGCGGCGGAGAGCGAGGGTGCATGGATGGCATGCACGGGGAGCACGCATCATTGGCGCTGCCCTCCATGTGATCTCTTGTGATGATTAACCATGGCGACGTTGCCAGGATTAGTACTAGACACAGTGGCATGATCCAGTGTCCTCCGGCCGGCGGCCCCTTGCAACATGGTTTTGCGCTTGCAGTGCAAGACTGCAACATGATTAGTGAAGAAAAGGCTGCCGGGCCAGCTCAGCTCAGCCGGCTTGCCCAAGCAACTGCTGTTCTTATTCGTGTCTCCTGAATCACAGACCAATGGCAACTGGGTTTATATGTAGCTTTCGGATGATTTAGGTAGACCAGGAGCTAGCGTCTAATGTTGTTGTTCAGATCTCTGTAGAGCAATGTCAAGCGAGCGGCCGCTATAGTGTAAAACTCTGTTATGATTGCCCTTAGCCGGCAGAGATCTGAACAAACCTGGTGGATGTGGATGTGGATCCCATCCTATACAAGCAATTCATCAATTTGCACTGATTCTCGCACCTATTCCTGAACAATTTTTACTTCCCTGCACTGGCCCATCTTGCACACTGGAAGGGACGCAAATTTTCAGGACAGGGACTACTAGTTTGGTCCCGCGCTGGGTGAAATGGGGAGTCGCCGCTGTGCGCTCCGTTCCGTTCCGGCATTCCCAGCAGGGGACAAATTGAAGCGATGTTTTTGTACCCAGGCCGCGCAAACGGCCAAGCGGAAGGGCAATTCCATGCCACATGCGGTGCCCGGTGGTCACGTATGTGTACGCCCTATGGCCATGGCCATGAAAGGAAGGCAGCGCCACATGCGGCACCTGGTCCTGGGCCGGATCGTGCACCGGTACGGCTAAGGCTGGTTGTAATGGTAGTATCATAGGTAGTATCATGCATGCCAACTAGGCAACTTTGGTGAGGTGGCATAGAATTAAATGAAGTAAGAGAGGGTTGAGTATCATATCATGATACCGTATTATAATAAATGATACACTAGTATGTGTCATGCATGGCAATAAATAAAGTCATCTATGATACTACCATATGATACTATGCATTAGGAAGGTAGTATCATACACTAGTATCATATGCATGATAATAACTTATGATACTACCCATTACAACCAGCCTAAGATGCATACGGGAGGGCATGGACGTGACTGTCCGTAGGATTCGGGTGTTGGATGCATGCTCTCGTTCGGATAAGTACTTGGTTGCCGGTTTGTAAATAGTAGTAGCACGCAGTTTTGCTTTGCTTTATGGCGAGAGGACACCGTTTTTTTCTTCCCTCGCTGATGGTGTTGAAACATGCGTAGGTGACCAAATACGCCACGTTCCTTTCTCATATATTTTTTCAGGATTGCTAAATCTCAATCGAGTGAGACTTAACGGAGTCCCAATCAATGATATATTCGTGAGATCTTACGTGGAGACCCGTGTCAATTTTTTTTATTTTTCTATTTTTATATATTGTGTTACTTGACTGAGACTTGGTTAATTCTGAGTCGACTGCGATCTAGCCACATATGTTGTTTTGCACGTTACAGTTGAGGAAATGTCTTCCTCCACTGAAAGAACATCGTTTAAAAAGCTGAAATACATTTCGGAAAACATTTAAGCACCAGTATCAATTCTAAGACTCCCTGATGGTCTGATTCCATCACAAAGAACTTGACCATCTAACCTACACTTAGTTTGTTTTCCTTTCCATACTAATCCCTCCGTCCCACAATATAAGATCATACATAACTTAAAAAATAATCTTAAATTATGGGATCGAGGGAGTACTACACTACACCACAAAGGAACTCCGACGGCCTCTTGATTGTGTAATCAACACATACCACATACTAAACTCATGCGCTAGACGTCGTCACATGGGTGCAACATTCAGCTAGCTGGCGCTGCATCCTTGTTCTTTGTTCGCAACCGAATGTAACACCTGGGTCCTCTACATGCACATGCAAATGTTCCGTTTCCCGGGGCAAGGATCAATTATCGTCGAGTTCAAAAACCAAAACAGGTTCAATAAGGCGTTAGCACCTGCCAGGAATCTGACAGTCAATGTACGTCTGGATAGATGCTATGCTACACACAGCAGATATACGGCTCCGTAATACAGGTAAGATTTTGTTTTGGTACGTACGTACCATCGCCATGCATGTGAAATAATACAACAACGGACCAACCAAATAATGGATCCAACATAGATGTCGATGTACATATCACATAAGTACGTGTGTATTGTCACGTATCCCATCAATCATTTTGTGCATGTGGCGTGTCACCGGATACGTGCGCGCTCTCCAGCCCACCGGTAGGAGTAATGCTACATGTACAAACGAGTTAGGAGTACAAGGTTTTACAAAGACAGTTAATTTGATTGATCAATTGATGGGAGTTGCCCACCCCCAAAAATCGAGGCAAGTTGTGATTTATTAGTAGATGAAAAAAATTCTAGTCAGCGTGTAATTGCGTGTAACTTTTTGTATGTTTAGCATTATTGCCATTGGTAGTGTAGAGCAGATAGAGAGGCGTCGCATTGTTCTTTTCCTCCACGGAAATTGTTGAGCTAATTTGTGGCATTGCTGCCACAACTCCCTCACACCCGGCAAACAGTTCCCATACACATGGAGAGCAAGATTGAGAGAGATATACGTTTTGGGTCTCTATAGGATAGGTTCACGCCCATGGAAAGAAAAATAGTAACATGCCCTCGAGAACGGAAGCAACGTTGTGAAGATAAGAGCTCTTTGGGGTACACCGTTGACCCGTCATCTTTGGTGATCTACTGTTGTGCAATTTTCATGATCATTTTTCGAAAAGGGGGATTTCCCGGTCTCTGCATCAGAACAATGCATACTGTCACATTTAAAAATAAAATAGGTTCAACGAGGTCTTAAAGTCGTGAAACAAAATAAAGGCTAGGTCACCGAGAGCCACAACGCCTAATATAAAAAGGCCATAGAGCCACAACCGGCTGGCAAAATAAAGATATGAAAACTAATCGTCTATCCAAACCGGTTGAAGATATCCCGCGCTACCATCTCCCACCGGACAGATCCAGTAACCAAACGCTCCCTGGCCTCCGTCGAAGTGAGTAAGGACCACATACGGATCAGCGCCGTAGCTCGGAATAAAACCTACAAAAAATGAATAGTTGTTGTTCTGTTAAAAACCAAATCATTTCTGCAATTCCAAATTGCCCATAACAACGCACATACTCCTACACGAATGTGTCTAGCTGTATCGGACTCTATCCCATCGAGCCACGTTCCAAATAACGTACCGACCGAACTCGGAGGAGTAATGTTAAAGGCAATTTGCACGGTGCGCCACAAAATTCTCGCCAACGGACATTCAAGGAAGAGGTGCTTAATGGTCTCGTCCCGATCACAGAAACTACACCTAATAGATCATGTCCAATTACGCTTAACCAAGATGTCCTTTGTTAAAATGACTTCTTTATGTACAAACCACATAAACATTTTAATTTTCAAAGGAACTTTTACTTTCCAAACATGTTTGGAACTAGGAATGACACTCGAGTTGATGACATCGATGTACATCGACTTAACCGTAAATTGTCCAGACCTAGTAAGTTTCCAACACAAGTGATCGGGCTGATGAGCTAGCTGAACCTCCATCAGTCTACTCACCAAATGAAGCCATGCGTCCCATCTATCACTAACAAGCACCCTCCGAAACTGGATATTAAGGGGAATGGACTGTATGATCGTTGCAACTAACGCATCGAGTCGCTGAACAATACGATACAGGGACGGGTACTGGAGCGCCAATGGTGTATCACCAAGCCAAGTATCCTCCCAGAAACGGGTATTGTTGCCATCACCGACTATAAACTTTGTTCTATTAAAGAAGGTTGCCTTAACTCTCATAAGCCCCTTCCAAAACGGCGAATCAGTTGGTCTCACTGTCACCTGTGACAAAGTTTTGGACTGCAGATACTTGTTACGGAGAATCTGCACCCATGTTGCGTCAGTCTCAACTGATAGCTTATACAACCACTTATTGAGCAGGCATCTGTTCTTGACCTCAGCCTCTGTCTAACAGCACCGATGACACTGCCTCTTTGACGAAGCTCTTTCCTTGGTCAGCTGGCCACTCACTTGCTCCACGTGGTTGATGGGGTAGGCAGGCAGATTACATGCACTATGAGTGATTGGTCAGCTAGACCCTGTATGCGGCTCAATGGTTGATGATGTTAGACGAGATCGTTGCTGTCGTTTGTTCACCCGAAGGAGCCCTTATTCCGCAACTCCAAAGCCATCTTGCTTATCCAACCACTTCTTAGTGCACGAACCGCAGTAGGCGAACTGCCATGTCTCCTGACGCGTGCAGTGTTGAGGTGGTCCCTGGTCAAGCTATGTAACGGAGAAACCACGTCAAACACGGGCAGATATAATCATATAAACTTGTCAAAAAAGACAGATGTTGGATGTGCTCAATGAGTGTTAGACAAAGGTAAGTAAAGCAGCCGCAATGAGATGAGTGAGCATTGCCGCAAAAATGTCTAAGAAATTATTCCCGCAAAGGCATGAATGCACGCACGTACGTACACACGTACGGTTGGCACGAAAGGAGGAGGCAGACAAGGTTTGCACGGTGGCATGCACCAACACTTGTCGTCGCGGCCCGTCACCAGGACAGCTCGCTCCTCCGCCCTTGGATCTCCAGCACGCGGCCTGCCACCGTTTCTCTTGTCATCCGCACACTGTACAGGTGTCCCGCCGTGCAGACACGGTACTGCTTGCATTTTTCTTCCTTCGCCGAAAGGGTGCACATACGCAGGGCCAGAGCACCGTGGTCGGTCTTGGCGGTGGACTTGGTGCGTGCGTCCGTACATTCGTGCCATATTATTATGCCGCTTCTAGTACAAATGTAGTGCTTGCTCGCTAGCTGTGGGAGGCACTCATTTTTTCACGACGAGATGGCAAGCTCTCAGTACAACTCCAACGCACGACCTCAGATGGTTCGTCCGTGTCCGTTCGAGGGTAAACGGATAAAGCAGGCCCTCCAACGTACGGCCAAAAATGGATTGTCTGTTCGTTTTCGACTCATTCTCGACCCAACTTTGGATCGAGTTTGCGGCCAAACGGACACGCGTGGACGCAAGCGGCACATGCCTTGTCCTGCCCTAGCCCGCCCGTCGGGGACACAGACCCTCCCCCCCTTCTCTTCCTCTACCTCCCTCCGCCCCTTGACATTGCCGCGGCCACCCTCCCCGGTCGCGTCGTCTTCCACAAGGGTCGTTCCAACCACCACCATCTCTGCCCTACCTGTCTCCACACCGATGTTTCGGAAAGCATTTTGTCGGCGTTCTCCTTGTTGCCGATGGGAGAGACACTACAGCCGCCGGCATCGCCCGTCGTCCCCAACCTCTTCCGTCCGGCTGTTCGTTACCGCAGGGCACCCACCAGCACCACCGACCCCCAAAACCTTGCTTTCTTCCTGCGAGGGAGGAGGACGTGCACTATCCGACCGCACCTCCAGCACGACCGCAAAGGCGTTCAACGGTTTGCTCACAAGGTACAATGGACGATAGCGGTGATGAGTTTCTCTTTCACAACTTTATTTGCTCATCGGATGATTCATCCTCGGATGATGAAGAGGTGGTGGCTGCATTGGTCATACATGAACACATTAGTAGGAAGCGGCCTCGATTCAGGGGATCAATCCCCGGCCATGCTCTAGCCTTGAACCGCAATAGGGAGAAAGTCCACACCCTTCTCTATGTCAAATACTTTAAGGATGGTGCATTCTTCAAACCACATCAATTTTGTCGCCGATTCAGAATGAGGAGACATGTGTTCAATCGTATTCGCGAGGGAGTGGTCACATATGACCCGTACTTTGAGTGCAAAGAGGATGCTAGACAAGCTTGGTTTCGCTTCATACCAGAAATGCACTGCGGCTATCTGCATGCTTCCATATGGAATTCCTGGTGATCTTATGGATGATTATGTTCGTATGAGCGAGTCCATGTGTCTCCTCTCAATGTATAGTTTCTGCACAGTCGTGGTGGAAGTGTTCGGCCCTGAGTACCTCAGAGAGCCAACTGCCGCTGATACAGAGAGGTTGTTGACAATCAATGCTGAGAGGGGCTTTTCGGGCATGCGTGGTAGTATAGATTATAAGCACTGGAAGTGGAAGAATTGTCCATTTGCTTGGCAGGGGTAGCATAAGGGGCATGTGAAAAGTGCCACTGTTACACTTGAAGCTATGGCTTCATAAGATCTCTGGAGCATTCTTTCTTCGGCATGGCTGGTTCTCAGAATGGTATTAGTGTTCTTCAGCGGTCTCCGGAGTTTGCAAGGCTTGCAGAAGGCCACTCCCCGAATGCCAACTTTGAGGTCAGTGGCCACCGTTACAACAAGGGATATTACCTAGCTGATGGTATCTATCCTCAGTGGTCAACTCTTGTGAAGACCATACCCAATCCGCAAGGAGAGAAGAGACAGAGGTTTGCCCAAATGCAGGAGAGTGCTAGGAAGGATGTGGAGCGTGCTTTCGCTGTGTTTCAGTCTCGGTGGGGTATCGTTCGTAACCCTGCATTGACAGCACAAAAAACTTTGGGAGGTGATGACTGCTTGTGTGATCATGCACAACATGATAGTGAAGGATGAGCGCGATGATAGCATCTAAGACCAAGGGTTTGATTTTCAGGGTGAAAATGTTGAGGCTGAACATGCATCTCTTGCAACCTTTGAACAGTTTGTCGAGTTTCATCGAGAATTGTGTGATTGGCATACTCATATCCAGCTCCAGAATATCTTGGTTGAATTATAATAAGACTATTTGATATTATTTTAAATTCGGTTGGGTTGTAATAAGACTATTTCGAACGTGCAACTATTACCATATTTAATTTTAATATTTGTTGTATTCTCGAACGGACGAGATGCGACCAAAATATGGCCATGCGTTGGACGCATAGCCGACGCATCCGTAAATCTGGACAGACACGATCTTATTGTCACCCAAACGAACAGAAAATAAATAAAACGGACGTCCGTTGAAGATAGTGCGTTGGAGTTGCCTTCCGTTCGCCGGCAGGCGAGGCAGGGAGGGATTTCTTGCTTGGTTGCGACTTCACGGAGACATGAGGCATCAATGTCAGTCCAGCTGCCGTGACCACCCAGCATGCTTTTTCAGGGCAAACTCCCACGCATGTGAAACCAAGGCGCGAATCTGCCTGCAGGGCATCATGGTACACGGCAGTACTGTACGACGTACAACTCCTACTACGGATGAAATGAGAGCCTCGCGCGGAGCCAAGAAAATCATCCTGCGTCCTGATGCGGTCAAGCCTCTGCCCTCGCCGCCACGCACGTTTCGATCGGCTGTACACCGGGAAGTGCAGCGCGCGCACGGCTCGGCACAGGCGCATAGCACAGCACAGGCCACAGGCCACAGGCCACGGAGATCGCGCGACGCAGACGCACGCCCTCGCGGTGCTCGGCATGCCTCGTCGTGTCACGGCCATGAGCAGCCTTGGACTCGACTCTCGGGAGATTGGCACGTCTCGGCTAGGCCAGGCCAGGGCTACATTACATTAAACGAGACCGTACGTGCATGTGCTGGATATTACAAACGTGAACGAGAACGCCCTAGGCTTCACGGCGGCGGGCTGCGCCGGGCGTCGTGGTATATTATTTGAGCATCTATAGTAGAGCCCGTATATTCTACGGAACTATAAAATAACGATAGGTGGAGTCGGTCAGACGAAAGAGGGCGTCTCGCCTCCTGCCGCCAGGGCGTCTTCCTTCGCCGCCGTCCTCCGACGGCTCCCCTCCGCTGACGACCTCGGTCGTCGGTGGTGAGGGGGTCGCCGGATCCACGCGTGTGGATTGTTTTATGCATTAGTTTCTTAGGTTTTTGGATTATTCATCATCATGGCTTCGGCAGTGGCGATGACGGCGTCGAATATAAATCTTCAGATCCTTCCCCAACGAGGCGATCCGCTTTTGGGGTGGATTTGAAAACCAGACTATTCAAGCAAGGATGGTGCGGCGGCGACGACATCCTCGTGGTGGACCTGTGTCAACGGGCGCCGGCGTGGAGCTTGGGAGGTAGTCCAGGAGCGGATGCAGATTGTAGTCTGCATCGACGGCAACTGGAAGATGGTGGATCTGGGTTCGTGGTTCGTGGCAGGTATGGTATCCTCCTCCAACATCTTAGTTGGGCGGGGTGCCAGATCTGGAGTTCGATGGCGTGTTCGGGGTGTTGCCTCGGTCTGATTCGTTCAACGACAATGGCTTCGTCTTTATTGGCGAACCACCTTGGAGGTCCGCAAAACTGCATATCAGCGATGGAGCATCGTCGAGCTTGGGTGTGGAGGTGATCCGTCATGTTCTTCTTTGGTGGCTGCTATGGTGGTGCGAGAGGCAGGTGATGGGCGTTGGTGTCAAGCTCGGAGGATTCTTCAGTCTTGTTTGTAATTTTACTTCTTGGCTGGTGTTCCTGTGTGCAAGCCTAGTGTTCTGCTGTCTTTTCAGTTTTGTCAGGTCGGTATGTACGTGACTTGTACTATGATCCTTATGATATAAATGAGACATGTAATACCATGCAAAATAAAAGTTTCGGACGGAGACCCTTTATACACCTTCGATCTTAAATTTTTTTATGAGATGCGGTAAAGAACTCCTCCCGATCCGCAAAAACACAGTTTTCGCGTCCGCTTCCATGTTGCCCTGTATTGGGAAAAAACAGTTGGCGGGAGCCCAACTGCCACTGAAACTTCCGCCGCTGTCGTTCGCGTCCGCCGTCTGCGCCGCCCCGGATGCTGCCCCCCCCCCGTCCCTGGACGCCGGCAGCCCGTCCGCGTCCGCCGTCTGCGCCGCCCCGGTCCCCTGGCCGCCGCCGTCCACCCCGGTCGTCCGCCCCGGCCACGTCTCTCTCTACGGCAGCTCGCTCTTGGATTAATTCGAGCTGAGCTAGCTAGCTAGCTCGCTCCTGGATCGATTCGAGCTGAGCTAGCTAGCTCTGAATTGATTCGAGCTGAGCTAGCTAGCTAGCTCTGGCTACCCCGACGGAGGAGCTAGCTAGGTCTTGGATTGGCCGCTTCGTGCGTTTCGTATTTAGTCGCCCGTGACTTCATTTTTGGCCGCTTTGTGCGCTATCCGTCGGTTTCGCGGGAGCAAGCTAGCTGATCATGGACACGGATGAGAGGAAGAAGAAGACGCACCTTATGTTTGAGGGGTCTGTTTTGCTGCAGCTAAAACTGACCCTAAAAATGCATTTTTCGCTAACTGTAAACGAGTTATAAGTGGTCTGTTAGAGATGCTCTTAGGTTAGCCGGGCAGGTAGCAGGAGGTTGCTAGCTAGCTGAACACGGGGGGTTAACTTACCGTGAGCTCGTGATTGAGTAGGCTTTTTTTTTCCTCGGCGGCAATGCGACATAGGTTTATCTACTCAGAACAAAAGGATTTAGATCACCTCTCTAAGCCGTCGATAAGCCAACTACGTTTTCTTTAGATAATGAGATGATTAGCTAAGTACCTAAGCCAACGAAAGTTAGTTTGCAAAAACGTCTTACATTGTGGGATAAGGAAGTATATCTTTTCCTTCCACTCACGCGTAGGCAGCTAGGTAAAGTTTTTGACTTCTTGTCCTCCCAAGTTCCACCAAGCAGCCCGTGGATTCATTACCTACACCTTCTGTCTGTCGTTTCGAAGGCTGATGGTAGGGAGGGGAATCTTGATGTCTTGGCCCCGGCTAATAATTTAGGTTGGGTTTTCGCCGCAATCCCATGAAGACGGTGAAGTTCGGGTCTCTTGTCGTACGTGCGCGACCACGAGATCTTATGTCAAACACTTCAGATTGATTTAAAATTCAATGATGACGACTACAACAATATGATGCTGGTGCTTAGGGGCACGTGCATGAAAACGCAGATTATTACCATAAGGTTTGGCCGGCTCCGGTATGAGAGCAGCACAACAGCGTGTTGGCGGCTTATTCTGTTAGAATTTGCTAGTGGACCTTTAGCCCAAAGCCCAAATAAAATTTGAAATTCTCTTGGCTCATTCATGCACACATGTGAGTGGAGTGAGTGAGACTAAAGTTTAGTCCCACCACGAAAGTTGAGTGAGACTTGCACCTTTTTATAAGGTGAGCTCTTCTACCAGTTGTATGAGCATGAGAAGAGGAGACCTACGCGCGCGCTCCTCTCCTCGCTCGCCACGTCACGACGTGCCGCCCCGCGCCGCGGGTTGCAGGATTGAGCCGAGCCGAGGACAGAGCTATGCATGTTGTCTATTTTTGCTGCTCGGGAAAATTAATGAGTCATTAATTAATAATTAACAGACGCGTTAATTACTGAACCGTTTCCGATTCTTTTGGATCGCGGCTCGGACGCGGGGTTTACTCCCACGACCTACCCGACATGCACTATATAGTCAGGCAGACGTCTACCCTAGCCGCCGCCACTTCGTATGGTTTCGCACCACCGTTCCAGATCATTGCGCTTTCACGCAAGTCTTCTCCATCCCTCCTTTCGGCGTGCACCGCGAGAAGGGACAGTAGGCCTCCGGAACCCCGCCTCTCGTGATCTTGTATGGGAGAGGGGCGGTCAGCTTTTTGGGAAGCGCACTTGCGCGACTGCTGGCAGCGACGACTTCGCCAACGACGACTTTTTCTCCGACCTCGGCAACCTCGGCCTCAACGACATGAGTGACAACATCAACGTCGGCGGTGCTGCTCCCGCTGCACCGTATGTGATTCTATCCTACCTGTTCGAGATCGTGGTAGAATTCATGTTTCTAGTATGTGCCCTAGATGTGATCTGTTCATCTACTATGCTAGTCCGCATGATTAGTTTAATCTCTGTTAGAGCTGTCATGATTTATCTTCTGTTTATTTGAATTAAAACCCGTAGTAATCTGCTCATATATTCAATAATCCAAAAACCTGATTATAGGCAATTTACTCCGAGTGGGTTTGCTGCGTATTTGAAGCCGCCTGCCTTTAAGGGGGTGCAATATAAGAGGTGGCGCATGAGAGCAGTCTACTGGTTTCAGATCATGTGCTGCTATGACGCCACTAAGGGCAAGCCTGAGGGCGATCTTAATCCAGCACAACTGGAAGCTTTTGAGAAGATCGATAATCTCTTTAAAGGCGCTCTTATGAGTGTTCTTGATGATTCCATTGTGGATTCGTATATGTCGTTTGACAACGGCAAGGACATGTGGGCTGCGCTCGAGGACAAGTTTGGTGCCTCGGACGCCCGCAACGAGTTGTAAATCATGGAGCAATTCAATGACTACAAGATGACTGATGAGAGCTCTATTGTACAGTAGGCTCATGAGATACAGCCAAGGAACTTGAGTACTTTAAGTGTGTGTTGCCGGACAAATTTGTTGCCGGGGGCATCATTGCAAAGCTTCCACCTTCGTGGAACAATTTTGCTACTTCCCTAAAACACAAGAGACAGGAGTTTTCCGTTGCGGATCTCATTGGTACTCTTGATGTTGAGAGAAGGCGAGAGGAAAGGACACACGTGCTCGAGTTGCTGAGGGAGCTTCTAGTGCCCACATGGTTCAAAAGAAGAACATCGAGCCCAACAAGTTCGAAAAACAACAAGAACAAAACTTAGGGCAAAGGCAACTTTGATACAAAGAACAAGCCATCACATTCTACCAACTTCAAGAAGAATTCTCACAAGAAGGGGAAGGGACTTTGCCATGTCTGCGGTGATCCTAATCACTGGGCTCCGAAGTGTCCTAACCGCTTTGAGGAATACGAACATGAGAAGAGCGGCAAGTCCGCTAATGTTGTCATCGGTGATACTGATATGAAGGAACCTGGGTACGGTATTCTTCCTACCATCCTTTCGGTATTTCAATCTCCTGATTGGTTAATTGACATCGGTAACAATGTACATGTTTGTGCTGATGCCTCTATGTTTTCTTCTTACCAGGTCACATGGACTTCTCCCGTGCTGATGGGGAACGGGTCAGATGCCACCGTTCGAGGTGTCGGTACGGTCGATCTGAAGTTTACTTCGGGGAAGACCGTGTGTTTGAAGAACGTTCATCATGTGTAGTCCATCAATAAAAATCTTGTTAGCGGTTCCCCATTTATGTTGAGATGATTTTAAGTTGGTTTTCGAGTCCAATAAAGTTGTAATTTCTAAGTATGGACAATTTGTTGGAAAAGGCTATGAGAGTGGAGGCTTGTTCCGCCTGTCTTTGTCAGATATTTGCACTATAGTTATTAATAATGTTTGCCACAATAATGAGTCTGATATTTGGCATTCACGACTTTGTCATATTAACTTTGGTTGCATGACGCGGCTAGCCAATATGAATTTAATTCCGAAAATCTCTACTATCAAAGGCTCCAAGTGCCAAGTATGTGTGCAAGCTAAGCAACCTCGCAAGTCCCATAAGACTACAGAGGCAAGAGACTTGGCGCCACTAGAGCTTATACATTCTGATCTTTGTGAGATGAATGGTGTGTTGACAAAAGGTGGAAAGAGATACTTCATGACGTTGATTGATGACTCCACTAGATATTGTTATGTGTATCTTCTGAAATCAAAAGATGAGGCTTTAACTTTCTTCAAAAACTATAAAGCTTAAGTAGAGAACCAACTTGATCGAAAATTTAACGGCTTAGGTCTGATCATGGTGGAGAGTACTTTTCCAATGAATTTGATTTGTTTTGTGCGGAACATGGTATAATCCATGAGAGGACGCCTCCCTACTCATCTCAGTCAAATGGGGTAGCCGAAAGAATGAACCGAACTCTAACTGATTTGGTTAACGCCATGTTAGACACATCTGGTCTTTCCAAGGAATGATGGGGGGGGCGCTGATGACTGCATGTCATGTCCTAAACCGAGTTCCCACAAAGCATAAGACCATGACTCCATTTGAGGAATGGGAAAGGAAAAGGTTGAAACTCTCTTATCTACGTTCTTGGGGTTGTTTGGCGAAAGTCAATATACCAATTCCCAAGAAGCGCAAGCTTGGACAAAAGACCGTGGATTGTGTTCTTCTGGGCTATGCTTTTCATAGCATTGGCTATAGATTTTCGATAATAAAATCTGAAGTATCCAACATGCATGTTGGTATGATTATGGAGTCTTATGATGCAACATTCTTTGAGGTCATATTTTCTATGAAGGATATGCTGAGTTCTCCATCTATTGAGGAATTCACTGTAATTCCGGAACCCACCATTGCGATGGAACATGATGAGAATCCTGTTGAGGGTGACAATGCAACTCTTGTAAGGAGTAAGAGAAAGAGGACTGCAAAGTCCTTTGATGATGATTTCATTGTGTACCTTGTGGATGACACACCCAGGACTATTTCAGAAGCATATGCATCTCGTGATGCTGACTACTGGAAGGAATCTGTTCGTAGCGAGATGGATTCCATCTTAACTAACGGAACCTGGGAGATCACTGACCGTCCTTATGCATGCAAACCTGTAGGATGTAAGTGGGTGTTCAAGAAGAAGCTTATACCTGATGGTACGATTGAAAAGTACAAGGCACGACTTGTGGCTAAGGTTTATACCCAGAAAGAAGGTGAAGACTTCTTTGATACTTACTCACCCGTGGCTAGACTGACCACAATTCGAGTGCTACTATCACTGGCTGCCTCACATGGTCTTCTCGTTCATCAAATGGACGTTAAGACGACTTTCCTTAATGCAGAGTTGAAGGAGGAAATTTACATGGATTAGCCAGATGGTTTTGTAGTACCTGGTCAGGAAGGAAAGGTGTGCAAGTTATTAAAGTCTTTATATGGCCTTAAACAAGCTCCTAAGGAGTGGCATGAGAAGTTTGAAAGAACATTAACTGCTGCCGGCTTTGTAGTAAACGATGGTGACAAGTGTGTGTACTATCGCCATGGTGGGGGCGAGGGAGTTATTCTCCGTCTATATGTCGATGACATACTGATCTTTGGAACCAAACTTGATCTAATCAAGGAGGTTAAGGATTTCTTATCTCGCTGTTTTGAGATGAAGGATCTAGGAGTAGCTGATGTTATCTTGAATATCAAGCTATTGAGAGATGAGAATGGTGGGATCACACTGCTTCAGTCTCACTATGTGGAAAAGATCTTGAGTCGTTTTGGGTATAGCGACTGCACGCCTTCTCCAACTCCATATGATGCTAGTGTGTTGCTTCGAAAGAATCGACGTATTGCTAGAGATCAATTGAGGTATTCTCAGATAATTGGCTCGCTTATGTATTTGGCGAGCGCCCTGGCATCTCTTTTGCTGTGAGCAAGCTGAGTCGGTTTGTGTCAAAACCGGGAGATAATCATTGGCGTACGCTTGAGAGAGTTGTGCGCTACTTGAAAGGCACTGCGAGCTATGGGATTCACTACACCGGGTATCCAAGGGTACTAGAGGGTTATAGTGACTCAAACTGGATATCTGATGCTGATGTGATTAAGGCCACAAGTGGTTATGTTTTTACACTTGGTGGTGGCACTGTTTCCTGGAAGTCTTGCAAGCAGACCCTCTTAATGAGGTCAACTATGGAAGCAGAACTCATAGCATTAGACACTGCCGCTGTTGAAGCAGAGTGGCTTCGTGAGCTCTTGATGGACTTACCTATGGTTGAAAAGCAAATACCCCCTATCCTGATGAACTATGATAATCAAACTGTGATGGTCAAGATAAACAGTTCTAAGAACAATATGAAGTCCTCGAGGCATGTGAAGAGGAGACTAAAATCTGTCAGAAAATTGAGGAACTCCGGAGTTATTACATTGGATTATATCCAAACGTCGAAAAACTTGGCAGATCCCTTCACAAAGGGTCTATCACGTAATGTGATAGATAGTGCATCGATGGAGATGGGTTTGAGACCCACCGCATGAGTTGTCCATAGTGGTAACCCACTCTATGTGATCGGAGATCCCATGAAGTAGAAGTGGGAGACAAGTTGTTGGTCAGCTGAGAGAAGAGTATCTGTGAAGATGCAATACTCTCCTGATCAGCATGGCAGGTTAATATTTATCTTAATATGTTTCAAGTGGCTTATTTGAGTGAGCAGAGATGTTGTCCTGCAGAGCATCTCCTGAGGAACACACCTATATGAATTTGACTGTTAACATCATAGTCTGTGAGAATTGGGTGTTCTCTAATAAATTCATGAAAGGCCCTGGAGTATGATGTATATGCTCCACCCGCGGGGAAGCCTTGCAGGAGCCCAATATCGGTCAAGAATTTGTGTGAAACTAGTCTTGCAGAAAACTTGTAGTTCAAGGCATAATCCACTATTCAAGTTGTGATCTAGTGTAGCATAAAACTCTAAGTGGAAGTTCAACTTCGCAGTCTCCACTAAGCACCGGTATATAAACAATGTTTTGGAACTAAATGATGAGATGTGCCGACTTTGTGGGGGATTGTTGGAATTTGCTAGTGGACCTTTGGCCCAAAGCCCAACTAAAATTCTGAAATTCTCTTGGCCCATTCATGCACACATGTGAGTGACGAAATAGGGTTTCCCCCCGCTTTATATTATAAAGCCTGGACCAAAGTGCACAGGTAGCAACAAGGTTCAACGCGCACACGCACACCAGAGTACAATAAACACACCAGAAGTCTAGCTGGGGGAGCAGCACAATAATCCCCAAATAAGAAGCCAAAAGACAGCTACACTAATCCGGCTCCGAGGGCGGTGGGGGAGCGGCGGTGGAGACAAGCGGGCGGTGATGGACCGGAATGAGGAGATGGCCCGATCGATGAAGACCCGATCTTGGCGCCGACTAAGCGGCTGCCACAGCTGTAGAAAACCACATAGTTTGTATACTGCATCAGTCGCACGAAGAGGAATGACATACTCAATCACAAGCTTATTACGAATATTCCAAAGTGTCCAAAGAAGGGCACAAATGGCCACCCAAAGGGCCGGCTGCCCAGCCGCATGGTTGGGCTCAAGCACCTCCCTAAACATATCGGGGAGGTTGGTATGGCACCATCTGCCACCTGCAACCTCCCGAAGGCAACCCTAGAGGAATCTCGCCGCCGGGCACACGAAGAATATGTGGTTAGAGTCCTCCGGGGTCAAGCACATGGGACACATCCCGTCGGATGGGCCGTTACATTTCCGCACCTCCGTACCGGATGGGACGTGTCCACGCACTAATTGCCAAAGGAAGATCCTAATCTTCAACGACAGCTTAATCTCCCAAAGGAGGTTCAATTCTATTGGTCTCGGAGTTGGCATAATCGCGTGGTACATCTATTTTGTTGTGAAACACCCACTGGGCTCGAGTTGCCAATGGACTACGTCCTCCTCCGCGGAAGGGGAGTGGAGAGCAATGCATGCTATGAGGTCCTCCCACATATCCAGCTTACCGGGACCGAAGGTCCTTCTAAAGGTGATCTACGTGAGGTTCGACAAGGATGACGCCACCGTCAAACACTTGTCAGTGCAAATATCAAAGATGGCCTGGAAGCATGCAGCGAATGGCAGGGGGGCGCACCACCGGTCCAACCAGAAGAGGGTGGTGGTGCCTCGGCCCACATCCATTGACGATCTGATCTGAAGCACCGGCATCAACTGCACAATCGTTTGCCAAAACTGAGTTTCATCGGCTCTCTGCACAAACGCTAGGGGTTGGTCCCACAGGTACTTTGCTCGGATAATGTCGAGCCATAGGCCAACCTCACCAGAGGCAATCCTCCATAGCCATTTAGCTAGAAGGGAAATATTCATCCTTTTGGATGAGATGATCCCAAGACCTCCCTGGTCCTTGGGCTTGTAGATCTCCGTCCACTTCACCATATGGTATTATTGCTTATCGCCTTCCTGCCCAGAAGAACCTGGATTGGTACTTGGCCACCTCCTAATGGAGGGATTCATTAAGACTATAGAATCCCATCAGGTACATAAGCAGGCTAATCATCGATGAGTTAATCAAGACCACCCTAGCCGCTTTAGACAACCAGCATCCTTGCCATGGTTCCAACCGGTGTTGGACCTTGGCCACGGATGACCTTAAGTCTTTCTCCTGGATGCGGTTGTCACTAATGGGCATGCCTAGATAGGTCATCGGGAACATCCCAATCCGACAATTAAGTTGGTTAGCAATGCTAGTTCTCTCCTCCTCCGAGTAGCCCATGACCATAACCTCACTCTTGTTGAAGTTAATGGCAAGCCCAAACAACTCCTGGAAACAAAGGATCAGGAATTTGAGGTGGGCGATGTCCTGGTCCGATCCTTCAACCATTAGGATCGTGTCATCCACGTACTGGAGGTGGGTCAGCCCACCCTCCCCTAGGAGGTTGATGCCTACTACACAACCTTCTTCTTGTAGACGTTATTGGGCCTGCAAGTGCACAGGTTTGTAGGACAGTAGCAAATTTCCCTCAAGTGGATGACCTGAGGTTTATCAATCCGTAGGAGGCGTAGGATGAAGATGGTCTCTCTCAAAGAACCCTTCAATCAATTAACAAAGAGTCTCTTGTGTCCCCAACACACCCAATACAATGGTAAATTGTATAGGTGCACTAGTTCGGCGAAGAGATGGTGATACAAGTGCAATATGGATGGTAGATAAAGGTTTTTGTAATCTGAAAATATAAAAACAGCAAGGTAACAAATGATAAAAGTGAGCGTAAACGGTAATGCAATAGTAGGAAACAAGGCCTAGGGTTCATACTTTCACTAGTGCAAGTTCTCTCAACAATAATAACATAATTGGATCATATAACTATCCCTCAACATGCAACAAAGAGTCACTCCAAAGCCACTAATAGCGGAGAACAAACGAAGAGATTTTGGTAGGGTACGAAACCACCTCAAAGTTATTCTTTCCGATCGATCTATTCAAGAGTTCATACTAGAATAACACCTTAAGACACAAATCAACCAAAACCCTAATGTCACCTAGATACTCCATTGTCACCTCAAGTATCCGTGGGCATGATTATACGATATGCATCACACAATCTCAGATTCATCTATTCAACCAACACAAAGTACTTCAAAGAGTGCCCTAAAGTTTCTACCGGAGAGTCAAGACGAAAACGTGTGCCAACCCCTATGCATAGGTTCATGGGCGGAACCCACAAGTTGATCACCAAAACATGCATCAAGTGGCACGTGATATCCCATTGTCACTACAGATAAACATGGCACGGCATACATCAAGTGTTCTCAAATCCTTAAAGACTCAATCCAATAAGATAACTTCAAAATGAAAACTCAATCCATTACAAGTGAGTAGAGGGGGAGAAACATCATAAGATCCAACTATAATAGTAAAGCTCGTGATACATCAAGATCGTGCGAAGTCAAGAACGCGAGAAAGAGAGAGAGAGAGAGAGAGAGAGAGAGAGAGAGAGAGAGAGAGAGAGATCAAACACATAGCTACTGGTACATACCCTCATCCCCTAGGGTGAACTACTCCCTCCTCGTCATGGATAGCGCCGGGATGATGAAGATGGCCACCGGTGATGGATTCCCCCTCCGGCAGGGTGCCGGAACGGGCTCCCGAGAGGTTTTTGGTGGCTACCGAGGCTTGCGGCGGCGGAACTCCCGATCTATCTTCTATTTTGATGTTTTAGGGCACGTAGGCTTATATAGGCGAAAGAAGTCGGTCGGGGGAGCCTCGAGGGGCCCACGAGAGGTAGGGCGCCTGAGGGGGTGGGGTGGGCGCCCCCTGTCTTGTGGCTCCCTCGATGCTCCCCTGGCTTGCACCCCAAGTCTCCTAGATCATAATCTTTCCAAAAATCACGCTGCCGAAGGTTTCATTCCATTTGGACTCCGTTTGATGTTTCTTTTCTTCGAAATACTGAAACAGGCAATAAAACAACAATATGGGCTGGGCCTCCGGTTAATAGGTTAGTCCCAAAAATGATATAAATGTGTAACATAAAGCCCATAAACATCCAAAAGGGTTATATAATAGCATGGAACAATAAAAAATTATAGATGCGTTGGAGACGTATCAAGCATCCCCAAGCTTAATTCCTACTCGTCCTCGAGTAGGTAAATGATAAAAACAGAATTTTTGATGTGGAATGCTACCTAGCATAATTCTCAATGTAATTTTCTTTATTGGGGCATGAATGTTCAGATCCAAATGATTCAAAATAAAAGTTCATATTGACATAAGAAATGGTGATACTTCAAGCATACTAATCAAAGTAATCATGTCTTCTCAAAATAACATAGCCAAAGAAAGTTATCCCTACAAAATCATATAGTCTGGTTTGAAAGAACATGCGGTGCCCCCATGTTTGGTTTTGGTAATTGATGACAATCTCTATGGACTAATGGTTGCCTTGAGTTATATTTGAAGGGTTTGTCCATAGACTTTTCTTGGAGTCCATTTGTTGGTTTCAAGGAGAGTTTGTGATGACCACCGTGCTATTAAGGAATTATCCAAAGATTGGTCATGTGAGTGTTGAGCTTATTGCAAGCATGTCTTGAAGAAAAAGATTGTGTGATCATTCATGTCTACCTTCAAGACATAATTCAAATGAAGAGAGTTGGAAAGATTCAACACACAAAGCGCACAAGATGTATCGAGGGATCAAGTGATCCCATGGTATGGTAAGCATTGTCCATTACGCTTTGTGTGCTAACCCATGGTCTTCGTGAGAGTTCTTTGTGGGGTTAGGTTGCGGTGTGCAAGTTCAAGTGATGCATCACGAAGAGATCAAGTGCTTGAAGCTTGCCGTCCATTGTGGTGACAATGGACTTGTGAAGATGAGCGGAAGAGTGGCTCACTCATAGTGGAGTATGGGGGAGCAATCAACTAGTCTTCATCGAGTCAACGCAGTCAAGAAAGGTGGTCCATCTTGAGGAGGAGTAGATCGTCATCATCTAGCTCAAGTGGACTTTGTGCAAGGCAAAGGTTTGCCCTTGATAGGTTTTCTATTTTACCGGTCTCATGGTAGTTGTGGGAGACCGGGTTATAGGATCGATTGCCGTACTATCAAGGGGGGCTCTCGATGAGTTGCTTGATCGTATCGTTCGTAGAGAGATCAAACCATTGCATCCTTGCATCATGTTTCTTGGTTCTTGTTTGGTTCTCTTTGTGAGTCTTAGAGCTTATGATCATCTTGATGACAAGCTTGAGTTCATCGAAAACAGAGTTTGCATGTGTCTTCTATGATGTTTTCGGTGTTGGAGGTTTTACCGGTCTTCTCCGAGGAAGGGTTCTCACCATTTTCTTTTGGGCCTTTTCTCATTTGCTTATTATTGGTATTTCTTTCAAGATTGTGTTAGCCCTTGTCGCTAGCTTTCCAACAAACTTGGTTTCATCGAATTCGGAGTCCGTTTGCAAAAGTTGTGGCAGTTTTGGTGTTCTGGAAAGGCTGCAGCGGTACTACCGCGAATTGGAGCGGATGTAATTTTTTACTACCGCTCCAGAGCAGTACTACCGCGGCTCCTAGAGTGGTAGTACCGCTCCGGACCAAAAAACTCGTCCCAAGTCATATGGAGGTAGGTACGGAAGTATATTTTTTGTACCGCAAGCAGTAGTACCGTGATCCCTAGCAGTAGTACCGTGAGGACGAGCGGTAGTACCGCTCTGTGCGGGCTGTGAGCATAACGGTTGGATTTTTCCCCACCTATAAAAGGGGGTCTTCTTCCCCATTGAACCTAATCCTTTGAGCTCGTTCTTGCCCCCATTGTTGACCTTCTCCGAGCTCGCTAACTCTCAATCCCTCCATGGATTCTTGCTAGTTTTTGAGGGAAAAGAGAGAGGAGATCTAGATCCACGTTTCCACCAATCACTTTCTCCTCTTAGTGAGGGAACCCTTGATCTAGATCTTAGAGTTCTTCGTGTTCTTCTTTAGTTCTTCCTCTCATTTTCCTCCCTAGCATTAGTTGCTTTGGTGGGATTTGGGAGAGAAGGACTTGGGCACTCCGTGTGCCCTTGCCGTTGCATTTGGTGCATAGGTTTGAGTTCTCCACACGACACGTGGAAGTTACAAGTTGAGAAGCTTATTACTCTTGGGTGCTTGGTGCCCTTGAGCTTGTTTATCTTGGGTGCTTGGGCCCCCTAGTCGGTTGGTGGTGTTCGGAGCTCAATCATTGTGGTGTAAAGCTCCGAGCAAGCGTCGGGGTCTCCAATTAGGTTGTGGAGATCGCCCCGAGCAATTTGACGGGTTCGGTGACCGCCCCCAAGGGTCGCCATTTGTACGGGTTCGGTGACCGCCCTCAAGGGTCCCTTAGTGGAATCACGGCATCTTGCATTGTGCGAGGGCGTGAGGAGATTACGGTGGCCCTAGTGGCTTCTTGGGGAGCATTGTGCCTCCACACCGCTCCAAACGGAGATTAGCATCTGCAAGGGTGTGAACTTCGGGATACATCGTCGTCTCCGCGTGCCTCGGTTATCTCTTACCCGAGCACTTTACTTATGCACTTTACTTTGTGATAGCCATATTGTTCTTTGTCATATATCTTGCTATCACATAGTTGTTTATCTTGCTTAGCATAAGTTGTTGGTGCACATAGGTGAGCCTAGTTGCTTTAGGTTTTGTGCTTGACAAATTAACCGTTAGGTTTATTCCGCATTTGTTCAAGCCTAAACCGTAATTATTTTAAAACGCCTATTCACCCCCCCTCTAGGCGACATCCACGATCTTTCATGGTTGTTGCTCTATTTTCATCACACAAAGTATTTAATCATGCACAACCCCGATGACAAGCCAAGCAATTGTTTCACACTTTAGTAATCTCAAACTTTTTCAACTTTCACGCAATACATGAGCGTGAGCCATGGACATAGCACTATATGTGGAATAGAATTGTGGTTGTGGAGAAGACAAAAAGGAGAAGATAGTCTCACATCAACTAGGCGTATCAACGTGCTATGGAGATACCCATTAATAGGTATCAATGTGAGTGAGTAGGGATTGCCATGCAACGGATGCACTAGAGCTATAAATATATGAAAGCTCAACAAAAGAAACTAAGTGGGTGTGCATCCAACTCGCTTGCTCACAAAGACCTAGGGCATTTTGGGGAAGCCCATCATTGGAATATACAAGCCAAGTTCTATAATGAAAAATTCCCACTAGTATATGCAATTGAGAATTGACAACATAGGAGACTCTCTATCATGAAGATCATGGTGCTACTTTAAAGCACAAGTGTGGAAAAGGAGATAGTAGCATTGTCCCTTCTCTCTTTTTCTCTCATTTTATTTTTTCTTTTTCTTTTATTTTTTCTTTGGCCTTTCTTTTTTTTCTTTTTGGCCTTTCTCTTTTTTTTTTCTTTTTTTTCTTTTTGTAAAGTCCGAAGTCTCATCCCGACTTGTGGGGGAATCATAGTCTTCATCATCCTTTCCTCACTGGGACAATGCTCTAATAATGAAGATCATCACACTTTTATGGATTTACAACTCGGGAATTACAACTCAAAGCTAGAACAAGATATGACTCTATATGAATGCCTCCGGCGGTGTACCGGGATATGCAATGAATCAAGAGTGACATGTATCAAAATTATGAAGGTGGCCTTGCCACAAATACGATGCCAACTACATGATCATGCAAAGAGCAATATGACAAAAGTAATGCATGTCATATGAATGGAACGGTGGAAATTTGCATGGCAATATATCTCAGAATGGCTATGGAAATGCCATAATAGGTAGGTATGGTGGCTGTTTTGAGGAAGGTATATGGTGGGTGTATGGTACCGACGAAAGTTGTGCGGCACAAGAGAGGCTATAGCAATGGTGGAAGGGTGATGGTGCGTATAATCCATTGACTCAACATTAGTCAAAAGAACTGAGGGAGTCCTGGACTAGGGGGTGTCCGGATAGCCGGACTATCATCATCGGCCGGACTCCAAGACTATGAAGATACAAGATTGAAGACCTCGTCCCGTGTCCGGATGGGACTTTCCTTGGCGTGGAAGGCAAGCTTGGCGATACGGATATGTAGATCTCCTACCATTATAACCGACTCTGTGTAACCCTAGCCCTCTCCGGCGTCTATATAAACCGGAGGGTTTTAGTCCGTAGGACGAACAACCATTACAACAATCATACCATAGGCTAGCTTCTAGGGTTTAGCCTCCTTGATCTCGTGGTAGATCCACTCTTGTACTACCCATATCATCAATATCAATCAAGCAGGAGTAGGGTTTTACCTCCATCGAGAGGGCCCGAACCTGGGTAAAAACATTGTGTCCCTTGTCTCCTGTTACCATCCGCCTAGACGCACAGTTCGGGACCCCCTACCCGAGATCCGCCGGTTTTGACACCGACATTGGTGCTTCCATTGAGAGTTCCTCTGTGCCGTCACGGTCAGGAAGGATGCCTCTTCCCGTCTTTAGAGATGGTATCTTCGCCAAAGGAGCCTTGGCTGCCGGCCAAACTATCCGGCTGGGCGGTTTTCTCATGACCGCTTGTTCGGCCACCGCTTCGACGATGACCTCTTGGGTCATCAAAAGCAATCTTCACGTCAACTCGGAATTCGCCGAGCAGCTGGATCCGATAGAGCTCTCGTCCGTAAACGAGCTCTTGGATTGCATCGCTGCCCTGGGAGTCGCTACAGACTACAGTCAGATTGGGCTTAAAACCGATCTGAGAGAGATTAACTCTCCCCAGGTTACCCACCACGTTGTGGTGGTAGAGGAACAACGCGGTGACTCTTCTACTGTGTTGAAAACTAGTCATGTCCGGACTCCCGAACCCTCCATGCCGGATTCCCGCGGAGGGACGGACGTCAATCAAGCACTGAACCTAAAGTCGGGCATCGGACCAGGCTCGTTGGACAACGTCCAGCAATCCAAGCTTCCAAATTCGGAAACTTTTTGGCCCTTGAGCCTCGAGATGGGTAGGGTTCCGGACTCAATTCCACCCACCCACCCAGACATATGCGATCTATCTCAAATCCGGCAAGAGCCCAATGAATCAGTACATCATTACTGGGCCAGATTCCTCCTGGTTATGGACAGGATAAAGGACTGCTGAGAGGAAAACGCAATTTCAATTTTCTGCAATAATTGCACGGACGAGGGAATCTTGAACGCCGTCAGTCGTCGTGAAATTACATGTTTCGCCGATCTGGCGTCCATAGTACGAAAGTACTGCGCGATGGAGAGTTTCCGGAAAACCGAAATTAAGTTTTGGGACAATCCGGACCCGAATACAACCCTAGTCCGAAACAAAAGAGTGCATCACACTCAGGCACCAGGTACAAAAACCAAAAAGCAAAAAACCCCATAAAGGGCACGGAACCGTACTGGAGGGATGGCTCAGCGGACCATGTAAAATTCACAATACAGAAGGCGCCACTCCAACACATAGCCTTCGAGCATGTTGGATACTGCGGCAGGTGGCCAAAGGTGGCGAAGAGCTTCTAGCCCCGGAGAACCACTCCAACAGTACCAGTACGGTGTCAACAGTCTTCGAGACCTTCGCATCAAATAATATGCGCAAACGAACAATCCGCAGCCTCGCCGAAGTCTACCAAGTAGCAACAACAAATCCATGGAGCGACACGGCCATCACCTTCAACGCCAGCGACGAACCTAAATTCCGAACAGCCCGAGCACCAGCCGCATTGGTCCTTAGTCCAATAGTGGACGGCTTTCGTCTTACCAAGGTACTCATGGATGGCGGCAGCGGATTAAACCTCATCTACGAGGAAACTCTTCAAAAAATGGAAATAGACTGGAGCCGCATTGAGCGAAGCAGCACAACCTTTAGAGGAATAATCCCTAGCCGGGAAGCACGCTGCACAGGAAAAATCACACTTGATGTGGTGTTCGGCTCGCCGGACAATTACAGGTCCGAGGAAGTCACGTTCCAAGTGGCCCCGTTCAGCAGCGGATATCACGCTATATTAGGACGAGAGGCATTCACAATTTTCCAAGCCATACCCCATTACGGGTACATGAAGCTTAAGATGCCCGGGCCCGGCGGAATAATCACTCTCGTTAGTGATCCGGACACAGCACTCCACGCCGAAAACAAGATAGCCGCATTAGCCCTGGAGGCACTATCCGAAGCCCTAGCGGCGGAGGAACTCACTGCGCTGCGCTCTACGGTGAATAGGGATGATGTGATACTCGATAAGAGATCCAAGTCCACCTCCTTTAAACTAGCGGATAGTCAAATTCCAGGTCCATACAACGGACCCAACAAAGACGGCCTCCATCGGGGCACAGTTGAACCCTGATGTAGACGCCGCACTATGAGAAGTCCTTCGGGAAAATTGGGACATCTTTTCCTGGCACCCTTCAGATATGCCAGGAATCCCACGCAGATTGGCAGAACACAACCTAAACGTCCTAAAAGGATTCAAGCCAGTCAAACAGGCTCTTCGGCGATTTTCCGAACCCAAAAGACAGGCAATGGGAGAAGAGCTAGCCAAACTACTGGAAGCCGGATTCATCAGAGACATCAAACATCCGGACTGGCTAGCAAACCTGGTAATGGTACCAAAGAAGGACAAATCCTGGCGCCTATGTGTAGATTTTAAAGACCTCAACAAGGCCTGCCCAAAGGATCTCTTCCCCCTTCCCCGCATCGACCAAATAATCGATGCTACTGCAGGGCACGATTCATTGTGCTTCCTTGACGCATACTCCGGCTACCATCAAATCAAGATGGCGGAGGCGGACCAAGCCGCAACGGCATTCATTACTCCATATGGAACATTCTGCTTCAACACGATGCCCTTCGGACTCAAAAACGTCGGCGCAACATATCAGCGCATGATTCAGACATGTCTGGCTACCCAGATCGGCAAAACAGTAGAGGCATACGTAGACGACGTAGTCGTCAAAACCAAACACATCGAAACTCTGGTAGACGATTTGAGCCTCACATTCGACAACCTCCGAGCATATGACATTAAGCTGAATCCGGAAAAATGCATTTTCGGCGTACCAGCCGGAAAGCTCCTTGGCTTCATTGTATCCGGTAGAGGAATTGAAGCAAACCCAGCCAAGATCCGAGCTCTGTCACAACTGGATATTCCAAAAGACCTCAAACAAATACAAAAATTGACTGGATGCGTGGCGGCTCTAAGCCGCTTCATCTCCCGTTTGGGAGAAAAGGCATTGCCCCTCTATCGCCTCCTTAGGCGCACCGAACACTTCGAGTGGACGGACGCCGCCACTACCGGACTCGAAGAAATAAAAGCCATATTGGCAACAAATCCGGTCCTGGCTGCGCCTAATCTGGGCGAACCAATGTTGTTATATATCGCGGCAACACATCAGGTTGTAAGCGCGGTGCTCGTCGTCGAACGAGAAACAGAAGGGCATAAATTCCCTCTTCAAAAACCAGTGTACTACGTATCCACTGTCTTAACTCCCTGCAAGTCCCGGTACCCACATTATCAAAAGATAGCGTACGCGGTGTTCATGGCATCCCGGAAGCTTCAACACTACTTTCAAGAGTGTTCGATAACAGTGGCCTCCGAAGTGCCCCTCAACGACATTATGAACAACCGCGACGCGACGGGCAGGATTGCAAAATGGGCCATTGAGCTCTTACCATTCGATATAACTTACAAACCTCGGCGAGCTATAAAGTCGCAAGTCTTGGCTGACTTTGTCGCTGAATGGACTGAAGCCGAACTCCCTAAAGAGTACGGCACATACTCCAATTGGATTATGCATTTCGACGGCTCCAAAATGTTGGCCGGCTTGGGGGCTGGCGTCGTATTGACGTCCCCAACCGGGGACACAGTCCAATACGTACTTCAGATAATGTACACAGACTCCAACAATGCAGCCGAATACGAGGCCCTCCTACATGGCCTCCGGATGGCAATCTCCATGGGCATTCAACGCCTAGAGGTGCGCGGAGATTCAAACCTTGAAATATCCCAAGTAAATGGAGACTTTGATGCCAAGGATCCGAAAATGGCAGCCTATCGTAACGTTGTCCTAAAAATGTCAGCTCGGTTCGAAGGACTCGAATTCCACCACGTAGCCCGAGATAATAACCAAGTAGCCGACGTATTGGCACGCATCGGCATGAAACGCGACGCTGTCCCTCCAAACATCTTCCTGGAACGGCTCTTTAAGCCATCCGTACTATGGGAAGAGGAGTCCGGAAATAACAACCCGGAAGCAACCGCACCACCCAACACAGAACAATCTGACATAATCGGTGGCTCAGCCGATGAAATAACACCTTCAGTCCACGAAATAATGGCAGTAATCGCCCCATGGACAGAGCCATTCCTAGCCTACTTAATTAGGCAGGAACTTCCCAAGACCAAAATGAGGCCTGCTGCATAGTTCGGCGATCTAAAGCATACAAGGTCCACGAGGGAGAACTTTATAAGAAAAGCAGAACCGGAGTCCTTCAAAGGTGTATCTCCGAAGAGGAAGGGCGAAACCTTCTGGCTGAAATTCATGCCAGACTAGGCGGACACCACGCCGCAGCCCGGGCCCTTGTAGGCAAGGCCTTCCGTACAGGATTTTATTGGCCGACGGCCCGGCAGATGCTCGGGACTTAGTCCAAAGATCGTCGGTTGTCAGCTCTTTGCTAATCAAAGCCATATGCCACCCACCGCCTCAAAACTATACCCATTACGCCGTCATGTGCTGGGGCTTGACATGGTTGGACCCCTTAAAGGGGGAACCCACAAGCAAAAATACCTGCTGGTCATGGTGGATAAATTCACCAAATGGATAGAGGCTAAGCTAGTTAAAACGGCATAGTCCGGACCAGTGATAGACTTCATATCCGGGGTAGTACACCATTACGGCGTCCCCCATAGCATCATTACCGATAACGGCACGAACTTCACGGCCGACGAGGTCAAACTCTGGTGCAAAAATATGGGCATTAAGCTCGACTACACTTCAGTTTACCACCCTCAAACCAACGGTAAAGTGGAACGAGCAAATGGTCTAATAATGAGCGGCATCAAACCCAGGCTAGTGCGGTCCCTTACAGAATCTAACACGCACTGGGTAGAGGAGCTCGACTGCATACTCTGGGGGCTGCAGACCACGCCAAACCGTACTACCGGATTCACACCATTCTTTATGGTATACGGCGCAGAGGCAGTTTTGCCCTGCGACATAATTCATGACTCACCTCGAGTGCGCATGTACGAAGAAAGAGAAGCCGAGCTAGATCGGCAGGACAGCTTGGATGCATTGGAGGAGGAACGCGATGTGGCAAAGGCCCGGTCCGCATTCTATCAGCAGCAGGCTCGAAGATATCAAAGCAGAGAAGTACGGGCTAAAACTTACAATGTTGGTGAATTAGTTCTACGCCTGCCGGACAAGAAAAAGGACAAACTCAAGCCCAAATGGGAAGGTCCCTTCATCATCGACCAAGTCCTGACCGGCAGTGCATACCGTCTGCGGAATGCATCGGACAACCGACTCGAGCCGAACCCATGGAACGCAGCCCGCCTCCGAAGATTCTACGCCTAGCGCCGGACTAAGAGTTCGTCTCCTTCCTCCACATTTTCACACTTCAGCTGTCTTTTGTTTCTCTCTCTTCTCCTACCTTTTTCATAAAAGCCCTTGAGGGCCTATTTGCGCATTGTTCGCACATACCTGACGTGGTACCCGCACTCATTATACCTGGGGGCTTCTTTAACAGAAGCTTACTTATAAGGGCTTCATGCCCAGCACATGTGTCAAACTTCCACATGTACCTTTTATTCACCATTATATGCATCGATATGACTTAAGTTTTGGCCAAGCTGGGTTGCCTGGCTCCTGTGCTTACCCCTACGTTCCCGGTTGTTCGGCTAGAACGTAATGGGAGCACCTCTGCGATTGTTACTGCGGGTCACCGGATGTGTACCTCGGTGGGTGAAGCCGAAAGCTAGCGTTCTTAAGAGAATATTCGGTCGGTGACTTGAAAGATGATGTTTTACACATTTATTTATCTGCCCCCAGATGTTTTCCTACTCTTTTCGCAGTCCGGACATGCACTTTAGGGCATGCCTCCCAGGGAAAGGAACCCTTAACGGAACTACTCTCCCTGGAAGATGTTTCTTACTAACCATGTAATATAACATAACTAGTTGGGCACTTGTCGGATAAAGCACTAATGACCCCTACGCCTGGTCTCCATGCATGCCGCGGTTTTTTCATAACCGAGAAGGTATTCCGACACACTCCGGACTCTAGGGTCCCGAGATCGAAGTGAAAAGGTCGGCAAAGACAAACGATCTACAATCCGGCTAGAAGGCATTTTACATGTCATTTTAAATATATCATCAAATTGACTGACTGTACTCTTCCTCAATCCCGTCTAACAGGCTGTCTAATTTACAGTCCCGTTGGGAATACTTAGCGGCCAACTCTACTTGGCCATACACTAAGCTCATAGGGATCTCCTTCCCATCGGGCCCCACAGGTCCGACCTCGGCTATGTGGTTTGGATCTGCCTTCTTGTACCGCGTCTTCACCGTGGCCCAGGCCTCCCTGGCACCTTGACGGCAGGCCGATATCTTCCATAAATGAAAGCGCTGCCGCGCTCCCTGAAGCTTCTTCGCAAGCTCTCCAAGGCCCTCGGGTAGGGAGACGGATGGCCATAGGGCCTGGACGACGCCACTCATCGCCTGCTGAACACGTTCGAGCAGTTGCACTAGTTCGGGAAGTTGGTCACCCGTCGAACCGGGCATTTCCTCCGCAGGGCGACCTGTGAGCTCACCTATAGACATATTTCTGTCAATTGGCTTCCTTGCCGAACTCTTCTTTTCAAATGAATTCGCTCAAGCACTTACCATAGATGCCACGACGAAGCCGTTGATTCTCCTTCACGGAGCTAGACAGCTCGGCCCGAACGCCTTTCAGCTCTTCCCCAAGCTGGGTGTGGGCATCTTGGAGTTTGTTCCTCTCCTTCTGCACCTTCATAAGCACCCTCTCACCGGCCTTCAGCTGGCGCAGTAGGTGTTGCTTGTCCGGATCCAGTCCGGCAACATCTGCAATATCATTGTCAGACTTAAACGCACGCCGCACACCTCTTATCTTTTTGAAATAATGTGTTACCAGGGGGGTCTTTGTGTCTCCTCCTGCGGCAGCGAGTGCGGCCTCCAGTTGGGCCTTGCACTCTTGTAGCTCCTGCGACAATTGGGTATTCTTCTCCGTAAGATCCTGCACATTAAAAGATCCTTAAATCAGTTATTTTTAACTACTTTAAGTCTCGGGGGCTACTGGCATATACCGCTATTATAATCCCTTACCCGTATGTCTTTTACATACTACTCCGCGGCTCTGGTCAAACCATCTTGAGCAGCACGGAGGTGCACATCTCCCGCGTTAAAGGCATTCAACGCCTCAGGGGAGAAACACGCGTCACGAAAAACTGTCTGGCGGCGCCTATGGTTCATGGCGCTCTCCACCTCGCACTGGTGGCGGACAGCTGTCGGCATCCTCCGTTGGAGGAGTATCCGGCTCGCGCTTGCGCGCCTCCCCTCCGGACCAGGTGTTGGAGCCTGGCTGGCGGAGGCTTGGGTGGCAACCTCGCCAGACACAGTCCGGCGAGCGCTCTTTCTCCTGAAAAAGCCATGAGCATTAATACACCCCTAGGAATCTTTTCCTAAATAACGGTTGCGAGCTATACCGTTGCAGTGACGTTTCGATTCGCACCGCACCCCTCTTCCGCCTGCGGGGTCGGATGACCCTTGTTGGTCAGCCGCTGGTCCGCTTCCGCTTTGAAGGCACCTTCTGCAAGACACCGTTGTATACAGTGGTCAGGAATGCACAAGGATGAAATAATGGTGTGAGGACTTCGGTCATAAGTACCTGGGAAGCCGGTAACAAGCCGGGGTAGTCAGCCGTAATGGCAACTAGAGCGTTAACCATGCTGAGTTGGTGGAACACCCCGTCGATTAGCTCCACCTTTATGTCCGGATCCTCTTCGGAGGCCGGATCAAGGGATCTTCCTGGATCCTCGGGTTGTGGAGCCGGACTATGTATGCCCTCCACATCCCGACGCAGCTCCTGCGCCGAAATCGTAAAGTAAGGCACTTAACTTTGAAAGCATGGGTGGGATATATAAAATGTCCGCTTACCCAGCGCCGAGGGTTATTCATGGAGAACCCATTCAATGGGCTCGTCTGGAGGAAGTCCTCCTTCTCCCCCTTGTACAGGCCAGACAGAATCTTCACCAGATCTTCGGCCGATCCCGGCCCTTTGCGGCCATAACGGGTGGCATCATTTTCCCCGTTGAAATCCCACATGGGGTGGCCCCTGTATTGCAGCGTCTGCACCCCCCGCATTATTCACGTGGCCATGACTCCAATCATGGTCAATCCGGAATGGGCCAGCAACCTTATCCGGCCCATCAAATAATGGACGCCCTTGTCTTCCTCCAGTTGAGGGCTCCGCGGGCGCCAACTTAGGCGTTTCTTCAGAGGAGCCTTGCTGAACTCCGGGAGGCCGATCCGAACTGGGTCCGGCAGTGGAGCGTCTTCTACGTAAAACCATTCCGAAGGCCAGTCTTCGGACGCCTTCTTTGGGGTTCCGGATGGATATCCGGTCCCAGCGATGCGCCATATTTCGGCACCGCCCACTTGATATATTGACCCCTCGTGAGAACGGGGTACGAGGCAGAATAGCCTCTTCCACAGTGCAAAATGGGGCTCGATGCCCAAGAATACCTCGCAAAGGGCTACGAAACCCGCGATGTGTAGAATAGAGGCGGGCGTGAGGTGATGGAGCTGGAGTCCATAGTACTCCAGAAGCCCGCGGAGGAACGGATGTACGGGAAATCCAAGCCCCCTTATTAAATAGGGGACGAAGCACACCCGCTCTCCTTTAGAGGGACTAGGGGTGGCCTCCGCTTGTTTCCCACCTTTGTAGGTGGCCAGCCCGGCTCGAACCGGGACCATAAAGGCCGGAGGAAGGTATCCCTCCGCTTGAAGCTTCACCAGCTCGTTGTGCGGAACTGAACATCTCCTCCAATCTCCTGGCAGAGGGCTAGGAGCACGAGAGGAGGAGCCGCATCGACGCTCCATGATGGAATGGGTTTTCGATCAGAAGCGCTCCAATGAGTACTCGCGGAAGGAGGATGGTGTTATTTGGATCTGGATTCTTATCTCTCTTATAGGCAGATTATTTGCGCAGCTAGGGGGTAAAACATAAAAGATACCCAGGCTTTTCGCATTCGTGCGACGCGTGGAAGAGGGCCATTATTGGGCGTGGAAGCCAAGGAGCAACATTTGTAGGGGAGCCGGAAACTATTCGGCAAGCACATGGAATTTGAAGGAGAACCCGCCTTGCAACGCCGAAGACTATATATGTGATGGACTCGTCGTCATTGAAGCCTGGTTCGGGGGCTACTGAGGGAGTCCTGGACTAGGGGGTGTCCGGATAGCCGGACTATCATCATCGGCCAGACTCCAAGACTATGAAGATACAAGATTGAAGACTTCATCCCGTGTCCGGATGGGACTTTCCTTGGCGTGGAAGGCAAGCTTGGCGATACGGATATGTAGATCTCCTACCATTGTAACCGACTCTGTGTAACCCTAGCCCTCTCCGGTGTCTATATAAACCGGAGGGTTTTAGTCCGTAGGACGAACAACCATTACAACAATCATACCATAGGCTAGCTTCTAGGGTTTAGCCTCCTTGATCTCGTGGTAGATCCACTCTTGTACTACCCATATCATCAATATCAATCAAGCAGGAGTAGGGTTTTACCTCCATCGAGAGGGCCCGAACCTGGGTAAAAACATCGTGTCCCTTGTCTCCTGTTACCATCCGCCTAGGCGCACAGTTCGGGACCCCCTACCCGAGATCCGCCGATTTTGACACCGACAAGAACTCATATACTTATTGCAAAAATCTACAAGTCATCAAAAACAAATTATTACGCGCATGCTCCTAGGGGGATAGATTGGTAGGAAAAGACCATCGCTCGTCCCCGACCGCCACTTATAAGGAAGACAATCAATAAATAAAATTGTGCTCCAACTTCATCACAAAGCGGTTCAACATACGTGCATGCTACAGGAATCACAAATCTCAACACAAGCATTTTTCATAATCACCTCAACTAGCATGACTTTAATATCACTACCTCCATATCTCAAAACAATTATCAAGTATCAAATTGATCATAGCATCCAATTCACTTTTTATGATAGTTTTTATTATACCCAACTTGGATGCTCATCATTCTAGGACCAACTTTGTAACCATAGCAAATACCATGCTGTTCTAAAAGACTCTCAAAATAATATAAGTGAAGCATGAGAGACTAGCAATTTCTACAAAATATAACCACCGCCGTGCTCTAAAGGATATAAGTGATGCACTAGAGCAAATGACAAGCTACTCCGAAAGATATAAGTGAAGATCAATGAGTAGTCGAATAATTGTGCAACTATGTGAAGACTCTCTAACATTAAGGAATTTCAGATATTTTTATTTTATTCAAATAGCAAGCAAAATAAAATGACATTGCAAGGATAGCACAACTCATGTGGAGAAGCAAAAACTTAGGCTCAACCGATACTAACCGATAATTGTTGAAGAAGAAAGGTGGGATGCCTCAAGGGGCATCCCCAAGCTTAGATGCTTGAGATTTCTTGAAATCTTATCTTGGGGTGCCTTGGGCATCCCCAAGCTTGAACTTTTGTGTCTCGTTAATTCCTCTCATATCATGGTTTCTCTTTTTCTCAAAAGCTTCATCCACACCAAATTCAACAAGAACTCGTGAGATAGGTTAGTATAAACCAATGCAAAACCTTATCAATTTGTACTGTAACAAATCACTAAAATTATTATTCAACATTGCATACTAAATGCCTCTGCATATTTAATACTCCTATCCTCAAATAGAATCATTAAACAAGCAAACATATGCAAACAATGCAAACATAACAGCAATCTATCAAAACAGTACAGTCTGTAAAGAATGCAAGATTCATCATAATTCCCTAACTCCAAAAATTATGAGAAAAATATTACGCTGTAGAAGATTTGTCAGAGCTCAATATGCAAAAAGTTTCAACATTATATCATGCTCTGACTTCTCTAGGGAATTTTTGCAACAGCGGTAAACTTTCTATTTTTAAACAGCAACATGTATACTTGCAAAATAAGCATGGTAAAGGCTATCCTTGACAATTTTATTAAAACTACAGATGCAAAACATTATTATAAATAACAGCAAGCAAATACTAACAAAAGAAAATGACACTCCAAGCAAAACACATATCATGTGGTGAATAAAAATATAGCTCCAAGTAAAGTTACCGATGAACGAAGACGAAAGAGGGGATGCCTTCTGGGGCATTCCCAAGCTTAGGATCTTGGCCATCCTTGAATATTGCCTTGGGGTGCCTTGGGCATCCCCAAGCTTAGGCTCTTTCCACTCCTTATTCCATAGTCCATCGAATTTTTACCCAAAACTTGAAAACTTCACAACACAAAACTCAACAGAAAACTCGTAAGCTCTGTTAGTATAAGAAAATAAAACCACCACTTAGGTACTGTCAGGAACTCATTATAAATTAATATTGATGTAATATATACTGTATTCCAACTTATCTATGGTTCATATCCTCCGATACTACTCATAGATTCATCAAAATAAGCAAACAACACATAGAAAACAGAATCTGTCAAAAACAGAACAGTCTGTAGTAATCTGTATCAAACATATACTTATGGAACTAAAACAATCCTACAAAATTAAGAAGTCCTAAGCAATTCTTGTACAAATCCATATCAAAAATAATCAGATCCGAATCACGTTTCTGTGAATTAACAAAACTAATATACTGGGTGCAAAAGTTTCTGATTTTCAGCAGGATCAACACAACTATCACCGTAAGCTATCCTAAAGGTCTTACTTGGCACTTTATTGAAACAAAATCTATAAAAAATGATTACTACAGTAGCATAATCATGTGAACACACAAAAACAGTAAGGATAAATATTGGGTTGACTACCAACAAGCGCTTTTCTTTAATGCCTTTCTAGCTAGGCATGAGGATGACAATGATGCTCACATAAAAGATAAGAATTGAAACATAACGGGAGCATCATGAAGCATATGACTAGCACAATTAAGTCTAACCCACTTCCTATGCATAGGGATTTTGTGAGCAAACAACTTATGGGAACAATAATCAACAAGCATAGGAAGGCAAAACAAGCATAACTTCAAAAATTTAAGCACATAGAGAGGAAACTTGACATTATTGCAATTCCTACAAGCATATGTTCCTCCCTCATAATAATTTTCAGTAGCATCATGAATGAATTCAACAATATAACAAGCACCTAAATCATTCTTTTCATGATCTACAAGCATAAATTTTTTACTACTCTTCGCATAAGCAAAATTCTTCTCATTCGGAATAGTTGGAGTATCATAAGAGACTTGAACACTAAAAATTGTTTCCACATTAAAAGATTAATGTTCAGAAAAAGGGTAATCATAATCATGACAAGATTTGTAAATATAATCATCACTACTTTTTAGCGTAAGTTTCATCACAATAATCTTCATAAGTAGCAACTTCGTTCTCATCATAATCGATTGAAACCTCTCCCAAGATAGTGGAATCATCACTAAGTAAAGTTGACACTCTTCCAAATCCACTTTCATATTCATCACAATAAGATTCAACATCCTCCAAAATAGTGGGATAACTACTTCCTAAAGTTGACACTCTTCCAAACCCACTTTCATCAATATAATCATCATAGGTAAGAGGCATGCTATCATCATAACAACTTTGCATATCAAAACTTGGGATGCTAAAATTATCATCTTCATTAAACATAGCATCCCCAATCTTGGGACAAATATGAATTTCAGTAAATATATTCTCAAATATTTCATCCTTATCAAACATAGCTTCCCCAAGCTTGGGTCTTTTCATATCATAAGCATAATCACTCTCATCATTAAATATATGGATAGCACCAATAGTATAGCAATTATCATCATCACAATGAGTAGTAGGAACAACATCATTTGGGAGGGATACCTTTCTGCCTTTGTTGCTCCTTCTTTTCTTTTTCTTCTTCACATTATGTGTGGGTTCGACCGTCCTCTTTGAGCTCCTTATTGACGAGATTGGTTGAATAGAAAGCTCCTCCTCGTTACCTGATTCACGATAAGAAATAATAGGAGGATATTGGGAAGTCTCTTCCCTTTCATTAGTATTCTCATCATCTTCTATATGCTTTCTTTTCTTTAGGTAATTGGCAATATAAGGATTTTCAATGCAATTCACCGCACAAAACATATAAATATCCTCTAGATCAAAATCAAGAAATCTATCAAGATTAAATTTTGGAATACCCTCAGTTATACGTTTCATTTCTTCATACCCCAAAACAAGACTAAGCTCTTTATGATGCCCAAGGGTAATCAAGTTATCACAACTTTTGGACACGATTCGATCATGGAACAATTTGCATTGGAGATTTAAATGACCACGTTCATTGCAAAGTTCACAAGAGGCACGAAAAATATTGAATCTTTCAGCACAATCATCAAGACTTTCTTGCAAACCTTTAGTTTTTAAACACTTATGCCTCTTGCAATATCTATTTTCTCTATTCGGTGTGTCCATGCAAACCCATTCTACTCCACAAAAGTCAACATTCTTATATGAGACATTTTCATCATAACTAGTGCAATCATCATTAGTACTATGGATATTCAAGGAGTTCATACTAACAACATTGCAATCATGCTCATCATTCAAAGATTCAGTACCAAGCATTTTAATGCATTCTTCTTCTAGCACTTGAGCACAATTTTCATTTCCATCAAACTCATGAAAGATATTAAAAAGACGAAGCGTATGAGATAAACTTAGCTCCATTTTTTTTTGTAGTTTTCTTTTATAAACTAAACTAGTGATAAAACAAGAAACAAAAAGATTCGAATGCAAGATCTAAAGATATACCTTCAAGCATTCACCTCCCCACCAACGACGCCAGAAAAGAGCTTGATGTCTACTACACAACCTTCTTCTTGTAGAAGTTGTTGGGCCTTCAAGTGCACAGGTTTGTAGGACAGTAGCAAATTTCCCTCAAGTGGATGACCTAAGGTTTATCAATCCGTAGGAGGCGTAGGATGAAGATGGTCTCTCTCAAACAACCCTGCAACCAAATAACAAAGAGTCTCTTGTGTCCCCAACACACCCAATACAATGATAAATTGTATAGGTGCACTAGTTCATCGAGGAGATGGTGATACAAGTGCAATATGGATGGTAGATAAAGGTTTTTGTAATCTGAAAATATAAAAACAGCAAGGTAACTAATGATAAAAGTGAGCGTAAACGGTAATGCAATAGTAGGAAACAAGGCCTAGGGTTCATACTTTCACTAGTGCAAGTTCTCTCAACAATAATAACATAATTGGATCATATAACTATCCCTCAACATGCAACAATGAGTCACTCCAAAACCACTAATAGCGGAGAACAAACGAAGAGATTATGGTAGGGTACGAAACCACCTCAAAGTTATTCTTTCGAATAGATCTATTCAAGAGTCCGTACTAGAATAACACCTTAAGACACAAATCAACCAAAACCCTAATGTCACCTAGATACTCCATTGTCACCTCCAGTATCCGTGGGCATGATTATACGATATGCATCACACAATCTCAGGTTCATCTATTCAACCAACACAAAGTACTTCAAAGAGTGCCCTAAAGTCTCTACCGGAGAGTCAAGACAAAAACGTGTGCCAACCCCTATGCATAGGTTCATGGGCGGAACCCACAAGTTGATCACCAAAACATACATCAAGTGGCACGTGATATCCCATTGTCATTACAGATAAACTCGGCAAGACATACATAAAGTGTTCTCAAATCCTTAAAGACTCAATCCAATAAGATAACTTCAAAGGGAAAACTCAATCCATTACAAGAGAATAGAGGGGGAGAAACATCATAAGATCCAACTATAATAGCAAAGTTCACGACACATCAAGATTGTGCGAAGTCAAGAACACGAGAGAGAGAGAGAGAGAGAGAGAGAGAGAGAGAGAGATCAAACACATAGCTACTGGTACATACCCTTAGCCCCGAGGGTGAACTACTCCCTCCTCATCATGGATAGCGCCGGGATGATGAAGATGGCCACCGGTGATGGATTCCCACTCTGGCAGGGTGCCGGAACGGGCTCCCGAGAGGTTTTTGGTGGCTACAGAGGCTTGCGGCGGCGGAACTCCCGATCTATCTTCTGTTTTGATGTTTTTAGGGTACGTAGGCTTATATAGGTGAAAGAAGTCGGTCGGGGGAGCCTCGAGGGGCCCACGAGAGGGTAGGGCGTGCCCGGGGGGTGGGCGCGCCCCCAGTCTCGTGGCTCCCTTGATACTCCCCTGGCTTGCACTCCAAGTCTCCTAGATCATAATCTTTCCAAAAATCACGCTGCCGAAGGTTTCATTCCGTTTGGACTCCGTTTGATATTCCTTTTCTTCGGAATACTGAAACACGCAATAAAACAACAATATGGGCTGGGCCTCCGGTTAATAGGTTAGTCCCAAAAATGATATAAATGTGTAAAATAAAGCCCATAAACATCCAAAAGTGGTAATATAATAGCATGGAACAATCAAAAATTATAGATACATTGGAGACGTATCAGAGGTGTGGGCAAATCCCCCTAATGTGACCAGCCCCTTTGGCCTTTTCCAGTATAGCGGCCAAAGCATCCACAACGAGGTTGAATAGGAAGGGGAAAAAGGGGGTCCCACTGCCGGACACCCTGTTCCATGGGGAAATAGGGCCCGACCTCGCCATTGATGTTAATGGCCGTCTGCCCACTCATAACCAATTGCATCACCCTTGTGATCCAACGTGGGTCAAAACCCTTCTTGTATAGCACCTCCCGAAGGAAGGACCAGTGGACTGTGTCATAAGCCTTGTGAAAGTTGTTCTTGAAAAACACCGCACGTAGGCGTCTAGACTTGACCTCATGAATAACCTCATGAAGGACAAGAATCCCATCGAGGATTAGGCGACCTTTGATGAAGGCCGTCTGATTTGGATGGGTGATTCGGGGGGGCTATAAGGGCCACCCTACTAGCGTACCTCATGATGATATAGACCTAGGGTAGGGTCATAGGCCTGACCTATACGCCCTACCCAAGGTCACTATCCTAGAAGCAAAGACATCCAAGAGACAATAGGGAGTACCAATTGAAGTCGGCGAGTGCAATCCACTCGACCAGTTATATCACTCGGGTACCCCTCCCTCCTGGTATCACTCGACCATACGAGAAACCACTCGACCTACAGAAGACAAGGAGTCACTCAGGACGGCAATGGTCAGGCGTTCACTCCGTAGTCTTAAAGATCATTATTAGCACTTTATAGCTGGCGTTATCAGTAACGCCCTATCTTTATGTACATTGAACCCCTATAACGGAGGTGGGATGGGGTCCTGGAGCACTCTATATAAGCCGCCCCCCTCCTCTGGTACAAGGGTTCGCACCCCCTGTAACACACACTCCCATATTCAAGTTGACCGCCTCAGGGCACCGAGATTTAGGGTTGTTACCTCCTCTGAGAGGGGCCTGAAATCGTAAACTCTTGCATACAATCTCACCGTAGCTACGACCTTGCCTCCTCATACGTACCCTCTATACTTACAGTCAGACTTAGTACCACGACAGTTTGCGCCCACCGTGGGGCATAGCCTCTTAGCGACTTCTGGCGAGGTTGCATTTTCTTCGATTTTCATCAACATGGTTTCCGGCGGCGGTTTGGTCATGGGCCGCGAGTTCCGACTCGGCGCGCTCACGTTCGTTGCCGCGACTCCTCCTGGCTCCAGGAGGCTCCCCTCGACGTCGAGTCTCTCCTGATCCATGGTTCGTCACACTTCCGCGCGAGTGCCTGCGGCGTCCTCCTTCGACAGCCGTCGGCCCCATATCAGTTGGTCCTTGCATCGTCGTCTCACTCTGCTGGACGCCACCGCATGCGGTCTGGTCGATCGCGGCTCCAGCGGTGGGTGAAACACATAGTGGCTCGTCAGGCATTCAACCCCCAAGTCGCGGCGATCGAGCCTGACGTATTTCACCGCGGTTCAGTCGACCTGTCGACTGACTTCGCAAACACCTTTTCCAAGAGCGGGAGTTTTGACCCACCAGCAGAAGTCCTCATGATCAACTCCCATCGCGGCTCACCTGGTTTTGATCACAGCGGCCACGACGGTGACGGCGACGACCCATCATTCGGCCATGAGGAGTATCAGCCCCAACCTCTCAGCTCGCAGCAGAGGGAGGAGCTGCACCGCCGCAATGTGGAGGCTCTCCAGACCCCCATCATAGGGGAAACCGCCGAGGCTCGTGCCTTGGAGGCAGTGCGCCTGGCCACGCTGGCTGAGCGCACTCGTTTGGAGAATATCCAACATTCTCTCGTCGGCTGATCCCCAAGTCCAGTCGGCGTCCACGGCAATTGTTTCCACCAGAAACTCAGGTATTCCGCACACTGATTCAGAATCTTGCAGCTGTTGCGCGTATCGCAGAGTCTATTCAGCCGCCATGTTTAGAGGCTGGAAGAGGCTTGGAACAGATTAGGGCACTGCTACGAGCTGCGGGAGACTAGAACTCCGCTGTGTCCCAGTCACGGAACAGAATTCAGAGCAGATCAGTATGGGAAGACACCGTTCAGTTGGCATACAGTCCTAGGTCACCTTTGCAGCGTGGAGATCGTGATCACCGCCAAGATCGACACCTGGGAAGAGCTCATGGAGATTATGATCATGAGTATGCCCGCGACAACCACCATCGAGCACCTTCGCCCCTTCTGAGGGACAGATCATACGTGCCCCAGCGATATGACGACAGGCGTCCATATGGAAATGACCGCAGTGTTCCAGTCGACCCCAGAGAGCCCGGCTTCGATGCAAGGTCAGTCCTTGTGCAGGGTTTGGTCGACCGAAACAGAGCATACAAAGAAGGTCTAGATAGAGACAGGCCCAGTGGAAGCAGGGTCCATGTTTCCGGCCCAGAGTGTTTCGGAAGAGCCATCAGAGCTGCTGAGATCCCTCATAACTTCAGATTGGTGACTAGCGTCAGTAAGTTCACAGGGGAGTCAAACCCCAACACCTGGCTTGAAGACTACCGAGTGGCTGTGCACATTGGTGGCGTCAGCGATGAGGTGGCCATGAAGCACCTCCCTCTGATGCTTGAAGGTTCTGCCAGGGCCTGGCTAAATCAGCTGGCCCCTGGGAGCATTTTGAGTTGGGATGAGCTGGCCTGAGTGTTTACCAGAACATTTGAGGGCACCTGCAAGAGACCTGCTGGTCTACCGAGTTGCAGCATTGCGTGCAGAAACCGAATGAAACCTTGAGAGATTATATCCAGAGATGGATCACTCTGCACAATACAGTGGAGAATGTGTCAGATCACCAAGCAGTCTGTGCCTTTAAGGAAGGCGTTCGCTACAGAGAGCTCAGTCTGAAGTTCGGTCGGACCGGAGATATGTCCCTAACTCGGATGATGGAGACTGCCACCAAGTATGCTAACGGCGAAGAGGAAGACTGACTCCGGAGTGGTAAAAATAGACCAGTCGCCCAGGACACCGGAGGAGGAAATTCCAGTCGGAAGCATAAGCGAAAGGCTGAGGCAGCAGGTCCTGCCGAGGCAGCAGTGTTGAATCAAGGAAAGTTCAAGGGGAAGCCCAAAGGGCCTTGGATCCCTAAGATAGTGAAGGACCAAGCAGGAAATGACGTGATGGATTTGCCATGTCATATTCACAACAAGAAGGATGAGGAGGGGAACCTAATTCTCCCCAAGCATACGACTCGAATCCTTATCCAGAGTTTCAGAGAAAGCGAACCCGGTGAAAAGAACAAAGAGTACAATAAGGAAGAAGACAAGGATGATGATCGTGGTTACCCCAATGTCAATGCCACCTTGGATATTTTTGCTGATCTCGAGAGCAAAAGTCGACTGAAGGTCATTAACAGAGAGGTGAACAAGGTTGCTCCGGCAACACCAAAGTATTTGAAGTGGTCAAACACCCCCATTACATTCGACCAGTCCGAACACCCGCCACGCGTAGCTACCCCTGGGTGGCAAGCGCTGGTGGTTGACCCAGTCGTTGGGGACCCCGACTGACCAAGGTTTTTATGGATGGTGGCAGTGGTCTGAATACCATGTATGCTGAGGCCCTCAAAGGAATGGGCATTCCAATGTCCAAACTCAGCGAGAGCAACATGCGATTCCACAGAGTCATCCCAGGGAAGAAAGCTGACTCACTCGGTCAGATCACTCTCGACGTGGTTTTCGGCGATGAGAAGAATTACCGCAAAGAAAAGTTGACGTTTGAGGTTGTGGATTTCCAGAGTGCCTATCATGCCATTCTGGGCAGACCTGCCTACGGTAGCTTTATGGCTCAACCGTGTTATGTGTACCTCAAGATGAAGATGCTTGGCCCCAGAGGCGTGCTAACGGTTTCCGGTAACCATCAAATACCGGAAGGCTGTCTTCAGGATGGTGCAAAGATAGTAGATGAGCAGATGGCAGCAGTAGAGTTTCAAGAGTAACAGAAAACTGCAGATCCACGTGATTTGCTATGTGCCAAGAGGCCTGCCTCGAAGTCCGCATTTCAGTCGGCCGGCGAGACCAAGCCAGTCCGCGTTCACCCAACCGACCCCAATGTTGCTCCGACCCATATCTCAACGACACTCGACAGCAAATGGGAAGAAGCGCTCATCCAGTTCCTCCGTGAGAACTGGGACATCTTTGCATGGAAGCCATCTGACATGCCAGGTGTACCTAGAGGACTGGCTGAGCACCGTTTGCGAGTCGACCCAAAGGCAAAACCCGTTAAGGAGCATCTCCGCCGGTCCATTGCGGAGAAGAGAAAGGCAATTGGCTAGGAGGTGGCTCGGCTTCTGGCCGCTGAGTTCATCCGCGAGATAGACCACTCCGAGTGGCTCGCCAATGTTGTTATGGTTCCTAAGAAAGATAAATCACCCGGAATGTGTATTGACTTCAAACACATCAATCAGGCTTGCCCGAAAGATCATTTTCCTCTGCCCCGCATCGACTAGATAGTCGACTCAACTGCGGGATGTGAGAGACTGTCCTTCCTGGACGCTTATGTAACACCCCGGATCCGATGCGCCAGGTGTCCGTCAGTTATTCGCCTTCGTTGCCATGTCATGTGCTTGCGTGTTGCACTTTGCCATGTCATCATTTGCATTTTATCATGTCATCATGTGCATTTCATTTTGCATACATGTTCGTCTCATGCATCCGAGCCTTTTCCCCGTTGTCCGTTTTGCAATCCGGCGCTCCTATGTCCTCCGGCGTCCCCTTCTTATCTCTTCTCTTGTGCGGGTACTAAACTTTCTCGGAATGACCCGAGGTTTGCCAAGCGGCCTTGGTATAGCACCGGTAGACCGCCTGTCAAGTTTCGTGCCATTTGGAGGTCGTTTATACTCCAACGGTTAACCGGTAACCAGAATCCTCTTTGTTGCAGCCCAACACCCTTCCAAAGTGGCTCAAACCCACCAAACTTCTCTCCATGCTCTTGGTCGTTCGATCACGATCGTGGGCGAAACCGCCTCATTTGGACTCTCCTAGCTCCTCTATGCCTATATATACACCCTCATTCCAAATCCGGATGATTTCGCCCCTAACCCTAAAATTCCCCCTCCGCCGGACGTGTCCGTTCCACGGACACGCCCACCGGACGCACACTCCAACCAATCGAGGCCGCCACGTCGCCTCCTCCGCCGCTAAGCCTATCCGCAGACGCCACGTGGCGCCGCCGTCTTCGCGCGCTGCCGCTGCCTGAACCCAGCAGCTGCCCTGCAGCCAGGCTGCGCCGCCGCCGCTGCCCGGCGCCGCCGGCGCTGCGCCGCGCCGCCGCCGCCATTTCTGCCATCCGAAGCCGCAAGCGAAGCGCCCTTTGGCTGGATTCGCCCGCCTGCCGGCTGCCGCCTCGCCGCCTCAGCGGATCGCGCGGCAGCGCTTCGCCCGCCTCCGGTGTCGCTGCCACCGCCGGCCATGAAGCGCCGCCGCTTTCCGCCCGTCGCGCCGCGCGCCGCCGCGCGGCCATCAAGGCCGCTTGCCGCCGAGACCGCTCCCCGCGCCTCCCTGCGCCTCCGCCTCGCGGAGATCCGCCCCTCGCCAACTCCGCGATGTCCGCCGCCTGAGTCCGTGCCTTCATCCCCGATCCAGATCCACCTCGCGTTGACTTTTCCCGAGATGGTAAAATTTCACTAAGTCCCCAGTTTTCCGTTATTTTCGTGCATTTTCATCGCATCACATCTCCGCATCCGTGGCTCCGTTTTGGGCGTATAATATGTCAAAGTGTTCGCCTCGACGAGTACATCATTTCATTCCATTGCATCATTTTCATTTGAGATCATCTTGATGCCCGAAATGCTGTTGGAAGAAGGCTTCAGATCGTTAGTTCCAGAATCTTATCAGCTCGAGCTCTTTTGTCATTTTTGCCATGATTTATGTGTGCATCCTATGAGTATGAGCTCTACATAAATGTTGGACTAGGACATGCCATCTTTCCAGAGGTGTTGACCTTGTATTTTTGTGAGTTGTGTGCTGAGTGCATTGAGCTTGTAAAGTAGGGTAGTTGCTGTTGTTGTTTTCCTGGCAGATTCTGTTATATTTTGATGCCATGTTAACATGCTTCCACTAATCAATCTATGCATAATCTGGAGATGCTCTATATACATGTTTTGATATGTATGTCATGCTCTATCCATTCATGCCCTTGGTTACAATTATAGCCTGCTGGAACATGTTCATTTCTTGCTCCAAAATTGCTTGAAAATGTTTCCTGGCAGACTGTTTGCATGAGATTCAATTTTCACGAGGTTGTTGTAGTTGATCCGTGTATGCTATGAGGTTGTTCTTGCCATGTATAGCTCCTATGCCATGTCTTCTTGATGGGTGTATGCTTAGTTTATCATGAGATGCTCTGTAGTGAGTGCATCGAGCTCACGAACATGCCATGTTGAATCTGTTTTTGCCATGTCCTGATATTTCACTAAGTCTGAAATCTGTAATAAAACTTGCTATGTTTACATGGGTGCCATCATTTCTTAGGTCCTTTTTGGCTTATGGTCAGTAAGGGACTATTGAAATATGCTTTGAGTAGAATCATGTCATGCCTTGCTTTGCTATTATAAGTTCCTGTAGCATGTTGTTTGCTTGCTCTAAACATGCCTTCCTGATGTTAATTCCTGCCATGTTAGTATTTTCACTAAGTCTGTGAACCTGATATTTTGAGCACTTTCTCCATGCTTGTTTGAACATGTTATGATGTGATTTAGCCGTAGCTCAGTGTTCCTCTTTTGTTAAGCATCTCCTGTAGTTCGTTGCCATATGCTTTGTTTTTATGTTGGGGTGCTGTAGCATAGTTTCGTGTTGCGTGCTAAGTAGCATCGGGCTGTTAAACGCAGTTTTGCGTCATTCTTGTTTTGCTTGTCATTTGCAAACCGTGCATCCGATTCCGGTGATCTTTATATCGATTTCAACCAAAATCATCTCATCTTTCCAGCGGCATACTTGGCTTGCCAAGTTGATGCCCGGTTCATCATTTTCCTTCCGGAGCATACATATGCATTGCATATCACATCTCGCATCGCATGTCATGTATTGCATCCTATTGCTTGTGCATTGTTCCTTGTTTGATTGTGGTTCCGTTGCTCGTGTTCTTGCTTTGGGTAGAGCCGGGAGACGAGTACGTGAACGAGGAACCTGTTGAGAACGCCTACGAGGATCAAGTCTTCGACAACTCTGAGAACCTTGCAGGCAAGATGACCATACCCTCGAAATCACTACTATCTTTGCTATGCTAGTTTGCTCGCTCTTTTGCTGTGCCAATGCTACGATGCCTACCATTTGCTTGTCAGCCTCCCAAATTGCCATGTCAAACCCTTAACCTTTGACCCCTTTTCCTATGCAAACCGTTGTTTTGGCTATGTTACCGCTTTGCTCAGCCCCTCTTATAGCGTTGCTAGATGCAGGTGAAGTTGAAGATTTCTCCATGGTGGACAGGGTTTATGTTGGGATATCACAATATCTCTCTTATATTATTAATGCATCTATATACTTGGTAAAGGGTGGAAGGCTCGGCCTTATGCCTGGTGTTTTGTTCCACTCTTGCCGCCCTAGTTTCCGTCATACCGGTGTTATGTTCCCGGATTTTGCGTCCCTTACGCGATCGGGTGATTTATGGGACCCCCTTGACAGTTCGCTTTGAATAAAACTCCTCCAAAGAAGGCCCAACATTGGTTTTACCATTTGCCTCACCACCACCTACTTTTTCCCTTGGGAGTCGCGATCCCGTGGGTCATCTTTATTTTAGCCCCCGGCCAATGCTTGTCTAAGTGTTGGTCCAAACTAGAGCCACTTGCAGCGCCACCTCGGGAAACTTGAGGGCTGGTTCTAGTTGTGCGTAGTGCTCATCCGGTCGTGGCTCGAGACGAGATACTGTGCGCTGCTACTATCGGGATGTCGGCACGCCGGAGGTCTTGCTGGTCTTGTTTTACCATTGTCGAAATGTCTTGATGTACCGGATACCGAGTCCGATCGGAGTGTCTCGGTGAAGGTTTATTCTTCGATGATCGCGAGAGCTTGTCATGGGCTAAGTTGGGACACCCCGCAGGTATAAACTTTCGAGAGCCGTGCCCGCGGTTATGTGGCAGATGGGAATTTGTTAATGTCCGTTGTAGAAAACCTGAAGTTGACCTTAATTAAAATACATCAACCGTGTGTGTTACCGTGATGGTCTCTTTCCGCGGAGTCCGGAAGTGAACACTGTGTTGGAGTTATGTTTGACGAGGTTGCTATAGGATCACTTCTTGATCATACTTGTATCGACCGTGCTTTGCCTTCTCTTCTCGCTCTCATTTGCGTATGTTAGCCTCCATATATGCTAGTCGCTTCTGCAGCTCCACCTCTTGCCTTTACCTTACCCATAAGCTTAAATAGTCTTGATCTCGTGGTGCGAGATTGCTGAGTCCTCGTGACTCACGGATACTTCCAAAACCAGTTTGCGGTGCCTATGTTACCGAAAGCAGGTGACGAACCCAGCTCAAGGAGGAGCTCGATGAAGATCTTGCCCTTTGTGTTGTTTCGCTTCAGTTGATCAAGAGTGGAGCCCAGTTGGGGTCGATCAGGTCCTTGTCGCATTTGGGGGTCTTCTTTTATTTTGGTTCCGTAGTCGACCTTGATTGTATCCGGACGATGTAATGCTTTATTCATGTATTTGTGTGAAGTGGCGATTGTAAGCCAACTATGTATCTTTTTCCTTATGTATTACATGGGTTGTGTGAAGATTACCTCACTTGCGACATTGCTTTCAATGCGGTTATGCCTCTAAGTCGTGCTTCGACACGTGGGAGATATAGCCGCATCGAGGCGCTATAAGTTGGTATCGAGCCTTCCCGACCTTAGGAGCCCCACCGCTTGATCGCTTTTAGCGGCCGAGTTGTGTCTAGAAAATGTTTTGAGTCATTTAGGATTATATATATCGGAGAGTTTAGGAATTCTTTTACTCCCAGTCCTTCGACCTTCGGTGAGGTATCCTGACGAGAGTTTTGACTCTTCTCTTCTCAAATTTCACTAAATTTTTTTTAGGATCACGCTGGTATCTTGGAATCGTTCGATGGTTTTATGATGACAACATTGTCTTGGTTGCCTCGACATTTAGGGGTTGTGGCGGTGTCCGGGAGTTGAGCTCCGAGGTGTTGTCGTCATAATTTTATCGTTGCAGATTCGAATACCGAGTTTAGTACGCCGACATCGAAAATCTCTTTTATGCAGTTGTTGGTGAGATAACCCGCTAACCCAAAGATCGAGGTGAGTACGGAGTATTGCCATGACTCGTATAACGGATGCTTTTCAAGGTTGAGGTAGACGATTTCAAGGTTTCTTGGTTATGTGTTGACGGATGGATACAGGTGGATGTAGGGATTGTTAGTTTGGGTGATATATATTGCTCCCTGTATCCCCAACACCGATTGCATAACCAGAAAATTTCGGGAGTTTCATAGGTGGGAATTCAAGTAGCTCTTAGGATATCTTTCCGACGGATGTATGATATGAAATTGGGGTTCGACGCCTAGTGGTCCGCCTATTCACGGTTGGTTTTACAAATGGTCTCGTTGTGTCTTAAAGAGTCCTTGGCTATGCCGACTGGGACGCTTCGTATGTCATGTGCACTGCCTTGTACATGATGGTGCTGTACGATTGAGCCCGTGTAGGCCCCACAACGAAAACTTCGGACGAAATCTCTATCATATGTTTGTTCCGGCTTATTCTGCAAGCCAAATCCTTTGTTTTGTTTTATTTGTGGTATTCGAGTTGCTTCGATGTCAAATGTTGAATCCATATTTTTCCTAAATGGTGTTCTCATATTGCTATGTGAATACTAATCCTTCTTGATCATTGGGGTTGTCATGTTAATTCTTTTCCTACCGGCGTGCTTCTCTTCAAGTGCATCTGATCATTCTCCCCATCCGCAAGATAAATTCTAAGTTTTCTCAACGGTGTTTGTTTCGTTCATCCCAAGTTGTCTTTGTTTTTCCCCACCCTCCCACCCTTTTTCTTCAAGGACATAGATTTCTTAATCAAGTATCCTTTTATTTTTGTGAAGTTTCTCCATTCTTTTCCGTCAATGTTCTTACCCGGTGGTTCTCAAGAAGATGTTCTACTAGTTCGTCATTCCTCATTCCTTTCTCTTCTCCGGTGGATTCAAGTCAAGTTTTGTTGATCATACCTTTTTCCTCATTTCAATGTCTTCTCATACCGGTGCACCTCATCATCATTCTACTTCTCACTATTTGTTATTCCGGAGTGCTCAAGATATCTCGAAGATTCGTGTTTCCACTCTGCATTCGTTCAAGCTCTTTCGAGATTGTTATCTCATTCAAGTCATTTAATTCAACCGGTGCAACATCTCTTTTAAATCATTTCAACGGTGTTTTCTTTTGAGTGGGCCCTAACCCACAGGTCTTTTTCCAGGATCTTACCTGACTCTTCTATTTTCCTAGAGTTATCCTAAGTTCTTCTCCAAGTTTGACGTAAGAATGAGTTATCATCAGTCAAATGCTTTTCTCCAAGATCTTTCAAATTCTTTTCATAGTTGGCTCAACCTCTTCGCTTTTGATTCTTTCGGTGTGCCTCAATAATTCTTGGGGGTGTTTCTCGTTGTCATTCTCATCATTTGAAGACCGAAGAAGGGTTTCTCTTTAATCTTGCTCTATTCTCTTCAAGGTTCATGGTTCTAGCTTCATGCTATCCTCATAATTGTTTTGATCGTGACAATTCTTTTCTTACCATCCGGAGTAATTCATGAGTTGTTTCCAATTTTCTTCCCTTCGAAGGCCATCATGTCATAATTCTTCATTCTCAGCGTGTAGCTATCATTCTTCAAATCTTACCAGTGAATCGTTCAAATATCCTCTAATCAGTCCATGATCTCTTCGTTCTCATGTATCTAAATTCCTTCAAGTATCCTCTTTTGTTTTCAAATTCTTCCCGGTGAATTGTGCCCTTGCTACTCTCTTCTCCAATTTTTACGGTGGTTCGTTCAAGATTTCACCTCTTTCGTTATCATTTAATTCATTCGTTCTTTCCAATCCTACCGGTGGTTCGTTGAAGACCTTCCCAAGCTTGCGCCATATCTATTTTAATCCTTTCTATGAGAATAAGTAGTATGCTAAACCAATTTCTTGTCATCAATTTAATTTGAAGAAGGATAAGCATACAATAAATCTTATTCTTATTTCCTTGAGGTGATTCAATTCTTTTCTTTTCCGGAGTTTCAACTTTTCCGCATTATCTCGTCACGGTGATCCATCTAAATCATTGCAAGGATTCACCTTGTGTTTTCAATTTCTCTTTCTTTTCATTCCTTTTGTTTACCGGAGTTCTTCATGGAGGCTCTACATGACGGTTCGTCAAGGATTCCTTTCATTCTTCAATTGTTCTTCATGATTTCTCTCGAAGTTATGATCCGCCAAGCTATACTCAAAATTAAACACGGTGCCCAACACTTGTTTTGTTTTGAGGAGTTCAAGCATTCTTCATCTTGCATTTCAAAGTGCGATTCCTTCTATCTTATCTTTTGAGATGGTGTTATGTCACTCTTGACAATTTCCTTCATGTTTCATGATTCATATTGTTGTCAAGAATGAGGTATTTTAAATCCATCAGTCTCTTCATTGGAGTTATCTTGGGGTATATTTCACCTAAAGCTTTCCCTAAGGATTGTTGCTATTTATGGTGCTTATAAATGACCCAAGTTCTTCATTTGTCCTTCCGGTGAAATAAGTTTCTCGTCTCCTTGTTGATATCAATCCAATCATTTGTTTCCGTTGGTGACAGATGTTGGCATTTTCTTCTCCATTCTTCTATTCCAATGATCTATCTTCTATTCTTTTGTTTCGGAGGCATTGTGATGTTGTGCTCTTCAATCATCATCTTGAATTGCGAGGTCGTGTTTCTTTCCATGCTTATACATTTAACCGGAGTGTTGTATCATCTCTTCAATATCTTTTCATCTCATCAAGTTTTTTCTTCTCTTTTCTACCGGAGTGCTGTCCAAATTCTGTCATTCTTGTTCCTTGGCTATGTCATTATACCGATGTGGTCATATTCTTTTCGTTCGTGAAGCTCTTATTTCCATGTCTTTCAACCTTCAAATTCTCGTAATACTCCTTGTTCCTCTTTTCTACCGGATTGTTTGCAATCTCGTTCATCTCTGTTGTACTCTTTCTTTTAAATTGCTCAACATCTCAAGGTTCATGGTTTCACTTATTGGTCAAAGAAGCAACTTAGTTTTACCTCTTCCTCTTCCGTTTTCCCTCCGGTGCCATCCTAGATCTCGGGACGAGATCCTCTCGTAGTGGTGGAGTGTTGTAACACCCCGGATCCGATGCGCCAGGTGTCCGTCAGTTATTCGCCTTCGTTGCCATGTCATGTGCTTGCGTGTTGCACTTTGCCATGTCATCATTTGCATTTTATCATGTCATCATGTGCATTTCATTTTGCATACATGTTCGTCTCATGCATCCGAGCCTTTTTTCCCGTTGTCCGCTTTTGCAATCCGGCGCCCTATGTCCTCCGGCGCCCCATTCTTATCTCTTCTCTTGTGCGGGTATTAAACTTTCTCGAATGACCGAGGTTTGCCAATGCGGCCTTGGTATAGCACCGTAGACCGCTGTCAAGTTTCGTGCCATTTGGAGGTCGTTTATACTCCAACGGTTAACCGGTAATCAGAATCCTCTTTGTTGCAGCCCAACACCCTTCCAAAGTGGCCCAAAACCCACCAAACTTCTCTCCATGCTCTTGGTCGCTCGATCACGATCGTGTGGGCGAAAACCGCTCCTCATTTGGACTCTTCTAGCTCCCTCTATGCCTATATATACACCCCCATTCCAAATCCCGGATGATTTCGCCCTAACCTAAAATTCCCCTCCGCCGGACGTGTCCGTTCGCGCCGGACACGCCCACCGGACGCGTCACCCAACCAATCGAAGCCGCCACGTCGGCCTCCGCCGCCCACTGGCCTATGCGTGCACGCCACGTGGCCGCCGCCCGTCCCCACGCGCCGCTGGCGCGCTTCGCTGCCGCCCGCCGCCGGCCGCCGCCCGCCGCTCGGCGCCGCCCGCCGCCCGCCGCTCTGCTGCGCCCGCCGGCGAAGCGCCCGCGCCGGATTCGCCCGCCGCCGCGGCTGCTGCCTCCGCCGCCTCCAGCGGATCCGCGCCGCGACAGCGCTCGTCCCCGCCGCCCGCCTCCGGTGTCCGCTGCCACTGCTGCGCCGCGCCGCAAGGCCGCCGCCTCCTCCGTCGCCGTGGCGCTCGGCCATCAAGGCCGCTTGCCGCCGGAGACTGCCCCGGCTGCCTCGCGCCTCCTGCGCCTCCGCCTCGCCGGAGATCCGCCCTCCTCGCCAACTCCGGCGATGCTCCGGCCGCCTCGGAGTCCGTGCCTTCATCCCCGATCCAGATCCACCTCGCGTTGACTTTTCCCGAGATGGTAAAATTTCACTAAGTCCCCAGTTTTCCGTTATTTTCGTGCATTTTCATCGCATCACATCTCCGCATCCGTGGCTCCGTTTTGGGCGTATAATATGTCAAAATGTTCGCCTCGACGAGTACATCATTTAATTCCATTGCATCATTTTCATTTGAGATCATCTTGATGCCCGAAATGCTGTTGGAAGAAGGCTTCAGATCGTTAGTTCCAGAATCTTATCAGCTCGAGCTCTTTTGTCATTTTTGCCATGATTTATGTGTGCATCCTATGAGTATGAGCTCTACATGAATGTTGGACTAGGACATGCCATCTTTTCAGAGGTGTTGACCTTGTATTTTTGTGAGTTGTGTGCTGAGTGCATTGAGCTTGTAAAGTAGGGTAGTTGCTGTTGTTGTTTTCCTGGCAGATTCTGTTATATTTTGATGCCATGTTAACATGCTTCCACTAATCAATCTATGCATAATCTGGAGATGCTCTATAAACATGTTTTGATATGTATGTCATTCTATATCCATTCATGCCCTTCGTTACAATTATAGCCTGCTGGAACATGTTCATTTCTTGCTCCAAAATTGCTTGAAAATGTTTCCTGGCAGACTGTTTGCATGAGATTCAATTTTCACGAGGTTGTTGTAGTTGATCCGTGTATGCTATGAGGTTGTTCTTGCCATGTATAGCTCCTATGCCATGTCTTCTTGATGGGTGTATGCTTAGTTTATCATGAGATGCTCTGTAGTGAGTGCATCGAGCTCACGAACATGCCATGTTGAATCTGTTTTTGCCATGTCCTGATATTTCACTAAGTCTGAAATCTGTAATAAAACTTGCTATGTTTACATGGGTGCCATCATTTCTTAGGTCCTTTTTGGCTTATGGTCAGTAAGGGACTATTGAAATATGCTTTGAGTAGAATCATGTCATGCCTTGCTTTGCTATTATAAGTTCCTGTAGCATGTTGTTTGCTTGCTCTAAACATGCCTTCCTGATGTTAATTCCTGCCATGTTAGTATTTTCACCAAGTCTGTGAACCTGATATTTTGAGCACTTTCTCCATGCTTGTTTGAACATGTTATGATGTGATTTAGCCGTAGCTCAGTGTTCCTCTTTTGTTAAGCATCTCCTGTAGTTCGTTGCCATATGCTTTCTTTTTATGTTGGGGTGCTGTAGCATAGTTTCGTGTTGCGTGCTAAGTAGCATCGGGCTGTTAAACGCAGTTTTGTGTCATTCTTGTTTTGCTTGTCATTTGCAAACCGTGCATCCGATTCCGGTGATCTTTATATCGATTTCAACCAAAATCATCTCATCTTTCCAGCGGCATACTTGGTTTGCCAAGTTGATGCCCGGTTCATCATTTTCCTTCCGGAGCATACATATGCATTGCATATCACATCTCGCATCGCATGTCATGTATTGCATCCTATTGCTTGTGCATTGTTCCTTGTTTGATTGTGGTTCCGTTGCTCGTGTTCTTGCTTTGGGTAGAGCCGGGAGACGAGTACGTGAACGAGGAACCTGTTGAGAACGCCTACGAGGATCAAGTCTTCGACAACTCTGAGAACCTTGCAGGCAAGATGACCATACCCTCGAAATCACTACTATCTTTGCTATGCTAGTTTGCTCGCTCTTTTGCTGTGCCAATGCTACGATGCCTACCATTTGCTTGTCAGCCTCCCAAATTGCCATGTCAAACCCTTAACCTTTGACCCCTTTTCCTATGCAAACCGTTGTTTTGGCTATGTTACCGCTTTGCTCAGCCCCTCTTATAGCGTTGCTAGATGCAGGTGAAGTTGAAGATTTCTCCATGGTGGACAGGGTTTATGTTGGGATATCACAATATCTCTCTTATATTATTAATGCATCTATATACTTGGTAAAGGGTGGAAGGCTCGGCCTTATGCCAGTGTTTTGTTCCACTCTTGCCGCCCTAGTTTCCGTCATACCGTGTTATGTTCCCGGATTTTGCGTCCCTTACGCGATCGGGTGATTTATGGGACCCCTTGACAGTTCGCTTTGAATAAAACTCCTCCAAGAAGGCCCAACATTGGTTTTACCATTTGCCTCACCACCACCTACTTTTTCCCTTGGGAGTCGCGCATCCCAGGGGTCATCTTTATTTTAGCCCCCGGCCAATGCTTGTCTAAGTGTTGGTCCAAACTAGAGCCACTTGCAGCGCCACCTCGGGGAAACTTGAGGGCTGGTTCTAGTTGTACGTAGTGCTCATCCGGTCGTGGCCTGAGACGAGATACGCGCGGCTACTATCAGGATGTCGGCACGCCGGGAGGTCTTGCTGGTCTTGTTTTACCATTGTCGAAATGTCTTGATGTACCGGGATACCGAGTCTGATCGGAGTGTCTCGGGTGAAGGTTTATTCCTTCGATGATCGCGAGAGCTTGTCATGGGCTGTTGGGACACCCCGCAGGTATAAACTTTCGAGAGCCGTGCCCGCGGTTATGTGGCAGATGGGAATTTGTTAATGTCCGGTTGTAGAAAACCTGAAGTTGACCTTAATTAAAATACATCAACCGTGTGTGTTACCGTGATGGTCTCTTTCCGGCGGAGTCCGGGAAGTGAACACGGTGTTGGAGTTATGTTTGACGTAGGTTGCTATAGGATCACTTCTTGATCATACTTGTATCGACCGTGCTTTGCCTTCTCTTCTCGCTCTCATTTGCGTATGTTAGCCTCCATATATGCTAGTCGCTTGCTGCAGCTCCACCTCTTGCCTTTACCTTACCCATAAGCTTAAATAGTCTTGATCTCGTGGGTGCGAGATTGCTGAGTCCTCGTGACTCACCAGATACTTCCAAAACCAGTTTGCAGGTGCCTATGTTACCGAGCAGGTGACGCAACCCAGCTCAAGGAGGAGCTCGATGAAGATCTTGCCCTTTGTGTTGTTTCGTTTCAGTTGATCAGTAGTGGAGCCCAGTTGGGGTCGATCAGGGTCCTTTGTCGCATTTGGGGGTCTTCTTTTATTTTGGTTCCGTAGTCGGACCTTGATTGTATCTGGACGATGTAATGCTTTATTCATGTATTTGTGTGAAGTGGCGATTGTAAGCCAACTATGTATCTTTTTCCCTTATGTATTACATGGGTTGTGTGAAGATTACCTCACTTGCGACATTGCTTTCAATGCGGTTATGCCTCTAAGTCGTGCTTCGACACGTGGGAGATATAGCCGCATCGAGGGCGTTACAGCTTATTCCGGGTACCATCAGATCCGACTGTATGGACCTGATGAGATAAACACAACTTTCATCACCCTGGTCGGCTGTTTTTGCTATGCTACTATGCCCTTTGGCCTCAAGAATGTTGGTACCACATTCATGCGCATGATTCAGAAGTGCCTGATCACTCAAATTAGTCGGAATGTGGAAGCATACATGGGTGACATAGTGGTTAAGTCACGCAAAGGTTCCGACCTGCTGAGTGACCTTGCTGAAACCTTTGCCAACTTAAGAAGGTATGATATCAAGCTCAATCCATCAAAATGCACATTCGGAGTCCCCGCGGAAAGTTGCTCGGTTTTCTCGTTTTCGATCGAGGAATCGACGCGAATCCAGAGAAGATTGGCACAATCCTCCAAATGAAGCGCCCAGTGCGTGTGCATGATGTTCAGAAGCTTACTGGTTGTTTGGCTGCATTGAGCCGATTCGTCTCATGCCTCGGTGAAAAGGCACTGCCTCATTACCGACTGATGAAGAAGTCTGACAAGTTCGAGTGGAATGACGAAGCTGAAGCAGCGTTTGAAGAGCTCAAAACCCTGCTTTCCACCAAGCCAGTGCTTGCTGCTCCAGTTAGCAAGGAGCCTTTACTGCTTTACATCGCAGCCACAGGACAAGTTGTTAGCACAGTGCGCACAGTCGAGCGGGAAGAAGAAGGCAAGGCCTTCAAAGTTCAGCGCCCTGTGTATTACATTTCAGAAGTCTTAACCCCGTCCAAGCAGAGATACCCTCACTATTAGAAGCTTGTTTATGGGATTTACCTGACCACGAAGAAGATTGCACACTATGCAACTGGTCGAGTGGCAAAGTGGGCAATTGAACTTCTTCCTTTAGATATCAAGTTTGAGGCAAAGAAGGCCATCAAGTCTCAAGCAATTGCAGATTTCCTCACAGAGTGGACAGAACAACAACAGCCGACTCAGATTCAGTCAGAACATTGTACCATGTTCTTTGATGGACCCAAGATGTTGAATGGCTCTGGTGCAGGAGTGGTTTTAGTGTCCCCACAAGGGGACAAGCTCAGTTATGTCCTCCAGATTCACTTCGATTCTTCAAACAATGAAGCTGAGTATGAGGCACTATTGTATGGGTTGCGTATGTCCATTTCATTCGGCGTCCGGCGCTTGATGGTCTATGGCGACTCAGTCTTAGTGGTTAATCAAGTAATGAAGGAATGGGACGTCAGGAGTCCCGTAATTACAGGTTATTGTAATGCAGTGAGAAAGCTAGAGAAGAAGTTTGAAGGGTTAGAGCTCCACCACATACCACGAATCAAGAATCAAGCTGCTGATGATTTGGCGAAGATAGGTTCCACTCGCAAGACTTTCCCCAACAACGTGTTCTTAGAGCATCTCCATACCCCGTCAGTACAAGAAGATCCCTTCAAGGAAGAGCCCCCGCAACCAATAAGTTCAACCTACCCGACTGAGATTGTGGTTCCAGCCATGGTCGACTTGATCATGGAAGTCTTGGTAGTCACGCCTGATTGGACAGTACCGTACATCGCGTACATTCTCAGGCAGGAGCTCCTAGAGGATGAGGATGAAGCTGGCCAGATAGTCCGTCGATCCAAAGCCTTCACAGTGATAAAAGGACAGCTTTATAGAGAAAGTGTCACAGGAGTGGCTCAGCGCTGCATCACCCCCGAAGAAGGTTGAATGATCCTAAACGATATCCACTCGGGGACCTGTGGTCACCATGCATCCTCTTGGACCATCACGGCCAAAGCATACCGAGCGGGATTCTACTGGCCTCGAGCAAATGAGATGGCAAAGGATATAGTCGATGAGTGCACAGGTTGCCAATTCTACTCCAACATATCCCACAAGCCTGCGTCTGCCTTGAAGACTATTCCACTCATCTGGCCGTTTGCAGTCTGGGGATTGGATATGGTTGGACCCTTCAATACCGACACAAGTGGTTTCACCCATTTGCTTGTAGCAGTTGACAACTTCACCACGTGGATCCAAGCCAAGCCCATCAAAAACCTTGGCGCAGGCATTGCAGTCAGTTTTATCAAGGAGTTGATATTCAGATATGGAGTCCCTCACAGCATTATCACAAATAATGGCTCCAACTTTGATTCTGACGTGTTCAAGGCGTTATGTGTGTCCCAAGGCACTCGGGTCAACTATGCGTCCATTGCACACCCGCAGTCGAATGGACAAGCAGAAAGGGCGAATGGTTGATCCCTCAAGGGTTAAAACCCCGACTAATGCGCGACCTTAAGAACGTTGCTCGAGCTTGGGTGACCGAATTACCATCCGTCCTATGGGGGGTGAGAATGATGCCGAATCGGTCGACTGACCGAACCTCTTTCTTCCTGGTGTACGGTGCTGAGGTTGTGCTTCCAAGTGACCTGCTGCACAATGCCCCCCGAGTGGAACTCTTGTCAGAAGCTGAAGCAGAGCAGGCACGCGAAGATGCAGTCGATCTCCTAGAGGAAGAACGTGAGTTGGCTTTAATTCGGTCCACCATCTATCAACAAGATCCGTGTCGATTCCATGCCCATAATGTTAGAGGTCGACCATTTCAGGAAGGAGACCTTGTGCTCCGAGTGGATCAAAAACGGCCTCACAAGCTTGCTCCGGCCTGGGAAGGTCCCTTCACCATCACCAAGGTGCTTCACAATGGAGCGTACCACATCTAAAACGTAGCCAAGAACATGGACGAGCCACGCGCATGGAATGCAGAGCTGCTTCATCCTGTCTATACCTAAAATCACACGACCCGACAAGTTGTAATAAGAGTACTTCAGTTTGCTTTCCAAAGACAAGATTTTTTTTAGTATCTTAATGATTGATTCTCCGTAATCATTTGTGTCTAAATCCCCCAGTGGGTGGCTTAGCCGCGAACCTGATTCGCCTAAGTTTAAAAACATTCCGAGTGGAGAGCAATCCTCCCACTCGGGGGCTTAGCTGCGACCCCGTACTCGCCTAAGTTAAAAACATTCCGAGTGGAGAGCAATCCTCCCACTCGGGGGCTTAGCCGTGACCCCAAACTCGCCTAAGTTAAAAATATTCTGAGTGGAGAGCCATCCTCCCACTCGGGGGCTTAGCTGCGACCCCGTACTCGCCTAAGTTAAAAACATTCCGAGTGGAGAGCAATCCCCCCACTCGGGGGCTTAGCTGCGACCCCGAACTCGCCTAATTTAAAAACATTCCAAGTGGAGAGCAATCCTCCCACTCGGGGGCTTAGCTGCGACCCCGAACTCGCCTAAGTTAAAAACATTCCGAGTGGAGAGCAATCCTCCCACTCTGGGGGCTTAGCTGCGATCCCATACTCGCCTAAGTTAAAAACATTCCGAGTGGAGAGAAATCCTCCCACTCGGGGGCTTAGCTGCGACCCCGAACTCGCCTAAGTTAAAAACATTCCAAGTGGAGAGCAATCCTCCCACTCGGGGGCTTAGCTGCCACCCCGTACTCGCCTAAGTCGCAAAGATCCTTTGAGATACGTCGCAAGTACAACGTACTCTCCATCCCGATCTGCAAGGATGACAAGGTGTCGATTGAACACCACATCTGAGCTACGTCACAAGTACAATGTACGCTCCATCCTGAACCGCAAGGACAACGAGGTGTTGATTGAAAACCACATCTGAGATGCATCACAAGTACAACGTACGCTCCATCCCGATCCTCAAGGACAATGAGGTGTCGACTGAACACCATGTCTGAGCTGCGTCACAAGTACAATGTACGCTCCATCCCGATCCGCGAGGATGATGAGGTGTCGACTGAGCACATCGTCAGACCCGCTCGACGAAAGATGAAAAGATCAAGTTCACTCGGAATCAAAAGACATTCAGAAGCAATAAAAGCAAAAGCCATGATATTCAAGGAAAACCAAGTTCAGATAAATGCCGCAAAAGTTCAGAACCGCAACGGGCAGAAGTACTCAGGCATCAAGCCTGAAAGAGTTTAACGGTTACATAACCACTCGGCATTCCGAGGCAAATAAATGTGGGGCATAATGTTTTGTTCACTCGGCAGGAGAAGGACTTGCTGGATCACAAAAGCTTCCAAGGTCGATGCTATCTACGATGCGAGTGGCGGCGTTGAGGAAGGTGTCCATAAAGGACTAGAAACTGAGATTTTTGGTGTTGGCAACCTTGAGGGCCGCCATCTTGTCTTCTCTGACATCCTTGCAGTGCACTCGGACCAATGACAGAGCGACGTCGGCGCCACAATTAGCACATGTCTTCTTCCATTCTTGCACTCGACTAGGGATTTGATTCAGTCGAGTCATCAGAGACTCGATATCCTTTGAGAGTTTCGCCTGAGGCCAGAGTTCAGCGTCAATCCGCGTCATTGCAGCCTTCAGTCGAGCGAGATGATCAACAGCACAGTCCAGGCGAGACTCCAACCGCAGCACATTCATTGCAACATCCTTTGACAGGAGAGTTTATGGGGTCAAGACCCGTCTCGACCCGCCCAGTTTCTGCTTCGAAGTCTTGACAAAGTTCTGCACAGTCGGAAAAGCAGTGAGTCGACAGTTTAACAAGACGTGTCAGTCGACATCAACAAATCAGTCGAACAGGAAGAAATACCTTCAAGCTTCAAGACTAACTTCGTAGCAAGCTACCCCAGATAAGACTCCAATTCGCCCTTCTTGGCCTTAAGACTCCCAACTTCGTCAGTCAAGCTTTCCTTGTCCTTCTTCAGTCGCGCAACCTCCTGGTTAGCTTCAGAAATGATGGTCTTCAACTTGGAGTTATCCTCTTCCAACTTGTTGACTGACGCCAACTTCTTGTGTGCAAGTGCTATTTTTTCTCGCGCCTCCTTCTGTGCCGCGGCAAGATCCGTATCCTTCTTCTCTAGAGCCTGCTTCATTTTCTCTAAAGAAATAGCATTCTTCGGACGAGCTTGAAGTTGACGGTTTTCACTACGCACATCTGTTCGAGTGGAATCACTCGGTTCAAAGAGACTAAAAAGAAGTCATAAGGTGGACAGTCGACGAGTGGTTACCTCCTGTGATAGTCGTATCGTGGCCAGTTCCACATCAAGGTTGAGGCTGATCTGCTTCTTATCTAGTTCAGAAAATTGAGCTCAAGATTACAAGACTTCTGCAGTCAGCAAATAAGATACGTCAGTCGATTGGAACAAAAGTCAATCATAGTGAAAGTTGCTCTAAGACTACCGCTGAATCAAACATTCAACAGTAGTCTCGAGGAGTACACCCTGTGGGTTGACTTGGCGTGCCCCCATTGGTCCGTTTTTACACTCGGCATGGTCTGCCCAGCATGAGTATAAAAAAAAGAAGAGATTCTCAGACCCCAACCGACTACCAGTAGTCGACCGCGGTCTTGGGGACTACACCCAGTGGGTACACTCTAAGTGCCCCCACTGGTTCAGAAAAACACTCGACTCAAGTGGAAGAACTATTCAGCTCTAAGTCAAAAACACCCCAGTGGGTGATTGGATGCGAAATGCAGACCCATGTTAGATGCACATAATAGGTTCTAAAACGCTCATCCAAGGACACCGTATGGACAGTGAAGCAACAGTGGCAACTATCACTACTCAAGAGTCCAGTCGGAAACCAACTAACCTTGATGTTGGCTTGCAGAGCGGTGCTGGCATTGTAAGCAACCTGACTGGCCTCGTGCACCACCTTCATCTGCTCCATCAAGAGGTTTGCCTGGAGAAGGGCCTCCCTGGCGGCACTCGGCGGTTCGTTTGGAGTCTGGTATGCAGCAAAGAGTGATGATGGCAGTACAGTCGAAGCAGTCACAGGGTCGGATGCATGGAGTTGTACTAGAGCGACAGAGGCCTGAGCAGTCGACCCCAATGGATGGTCAGTCGACAATGGATTGGCAAAGGTAACATTGGTCCGAGCCGGATCTCCGGATCGCTGGACCACTGTGTCAAGCATCGATGTCGACTGAGGCACCTGACCCTCGGTCAATTTCCCGCTTGAGGCCCTGCCCCTCCTTCCCCCCTCTCTCAGAGGCACTTCTTCTTCATCATCCGGAAGCTCAATTACGTCGCAAGGAGCTACAACAAAAGGCAATTTTAAGAGTTTAATCGACCAACAACCCAGTCGGCAGAATAAATTCAAGTTGGAAAGAGCGTACCAGCTTTGGAAGTGGCCGCGTCATCGGCCTCCTCATCACCTGGGGCCTTGTCAACATCCATATCAGTCACGGAAGTTGCAGCGCTGAAAAAGTTCATAACTCACTCAGTCAGAGCAGAAGTATGAGTCGGTAGAAGAAAACGCAGATAGAGCACTCACCCAGAGGCAACAGGAATGTCCATCTTGATCTTGGGCAAGGTCTTCCGAGTCTTTGAAGGGGCGACCTTGGGTTGATTGGCGACCTTCTCCGTCGGCTCCGGAGTCGAAGTCCGAGTGTGCTTTTGTTCTTGATTACTCAGAGCCACGATCTTGCCACGCCCGCCCGCCGGATCTTGGAGTTGCTTGGATCGACGCTCTAAGCGAGGTGGTGAGTCGACTACCTCTTCGTCGTCCGACTCATCATTGTCTTCCTCGTCGTCATCTTCGTGAGATTGCCAGTCACTGCTCTCTTCTGCACTTTCCTCTCCCTCTGGGTCTTGCTCCAGGGCTTGTTCACCATTGGGCATCGAGTACATCTCAGTATAAACCTACAAGACAAGAAGTCAAACAAATATCAGTCGGATTCAGAGACAGTTGCAAGACGGATTGAAGTACATTCGGTAGCGAAGATCAGACCATGTCTAGCTGGTGTTGTCGTTGAATGGATCGACTCTCCTGGCTTCCCTGGGGTTATCCTTGTTTCATGTAATGCCCTTCAGCCACAGGGCCACCGTCTCGTCCGTAACCTCCTCTGGATGAACCCGAGCGGTGTCGTTGGCTCCCGAGTACATCCACATTGAGTGGTCACGAGCTTGGAGCGGAGGATGCATCGACTGAGAAACACCTCCAACAAGTCCATGCCAGTTACACCCTAATGGATCAGCTGGACCACCCTCTCGACCAACATGTTCGTTTCCACCCTCTCCGGAGTGGTCACTCTCAGCGAAGAAGGTTGCTGGGCATGATACGTCTCCAACGTATCTATAATTTTTTATTTTTCCATGCTATTATATTACCCGTTTTGGATGTTTATGGGCTTTACTATACACTTTTATATCATTTTTGGGAGTAACCTATTAACCGGAGGCCCAACCCAAATTGCTGTTTTTTTGCCTATTTCAGTGTTTCGCATAAAAGGAATATCAAACGGAGTCCAAACGGAATGAAACCTTCGGGAGGGTTATTTTTGGAACGAAAGCAATCCAGGAGACTTGGAGTAGACGTCAGGGAAGCAACGAGGTGGCCACGAGGGTCCAGGGCACCCCCCCACCCTCATGGCTCCCATGACCGACTTCTTTCTCCAATATATATCCATATACCCCGAAAGCATCCAGGAGCACAATAGATCGGGAGTTCCGCCGCCGCAACCCTCTGTAGCCACCAAAAACCAGTCGGGACCCTGTTCCGGCAACCTGCCGGAGGGGGTCCCTCACTGGTGGCCATCTTCGTCATCCCGGCGCTCTCCATGACAAGGAGGGAGTAGTTCACCCTCAGGGTTGAGGGTATGTACCAGTAGCTATGTGTTTGATCTCTCTCTCATGTTCTTGATTCGGCACGATCTTGATGTATCGCGAGCTTTCCTATTATAGTTTGATCTTATGATGTTTCTCCCCCTCTACTCTCTTGTAATGGATTGAGTTTTCCCTTTGATGTTATCTTATCAGATTGAGTCTTTAAGGATTTGAGAACTCTTGATGTATGTCTTGCATGTGCTTATCTGTGGTGACAATGGGATATCACGTGATCTACTTGATGTATGTTTTGGTGATCAACTTGCGAGTTCAGTGACCTTGTGAACTTATGCATATGGGTTGGCACTCGTTTTCGTCTGGACTCTCTGGTAGAAACTTTGGGGCACTCTTTGAAGTACTTTGTGTTGGTTGAATAGATGAATCCAAAATTGTGTGATGCATATCGTACAATCATGCCCATGGATACTTGAGGTGACATTGGAGTATCTAGGTGGCATTAGGGTTTTGGTTGATTTGTGTCTTAAGGTGTTATTCTAGTACAAACTCTATGATAGATCGAACGGAAAGAATAGCTTCGTGTTATTTTACTACAGACTATTGAATAGATCGATCAGAAAGGATAACTTTGAGGTGGTTTCATACCCTACAATAATCTCTTTGTTTGTTCTCCGCTGTTAGTGATTGGAGTGACTCTTTGTTGCATCTTGAGGGATAGTTATTATGATCCAGTTATGTTATTATTGTTGAGAGAACTTGCACTGGTGAAAGTATGAACCTTAGGCCTTGTTTCCTAGCATTGCAATACCGTTTGTGCTCACTTTTATCATTAGTTACCTTGCTGTTTTTACAATTTCAGATTACAAAAACATATATCTATCATCCATATTGCACTTGTATCACCATCTCTTCGCCGAACTAGTGCACCTATACAATTTACCATTGTATTGGGTGTGTTGGGGACACAAGAGACTCTTTGTTATTTGGTTGCAGGGTTGTTTGAGAGAGACCATCTTCATCCTACGCCTCCCATGGATTGATAAACCTTTGGTCATCCACTTGAGGGAAATTTGCTACTCTCCTACAAACCTCTGCACTTGGAGGCCCGACAACGTCTACAAGAAGAAGGTTGTGTAGTAGACATCAAGCTCTTTGCTTGCGCCGTTGCTGGGGAGGTGAGTGCTTGAAGGTATATCTTTAGATCTTGCAACCGAATCTTTTAGTTTCTTGTTTTATCACTAGTTTAGTCTATAAAATAAAACTACAAAAGAAATGGAATTGAGCTTGCCTCATACGCTTCATCTTTTTAATATCTTTCGTGAGAATGATGGAAAGGAAAACTGTGCTCAAGTGCTAGAAGATGAAGTCTATAAAATGTTTGGCATAAAATATGTGAATGATGAGCATGATTGCAATGTTGTTGGTATGAATTCTTTGAATACCCATGATGCTAATGATATGCAAAGCCACAAGCTTGGGGATGCTATGTTTGATGAAGATGATATTTTTTGTCCCCCAAGTTTTGATGAGCAAATTTATTATGATGAAAGAATGCCTCCTATTTATGATGATTATTGTGATGACACGTATGCTATAAATAATAAAGATAACCATGAAACTTGCCATCTTGATTTTAATTTTCAATTTGATTATGCTTCACATGATAGTTATTTTGTTGTGTTTGCTCCCACTACTATTGATGAGAATAAATTTGCTTATGTGGAGAGTAGTAAAATTTCTATGCAAGTAGATCACGAAAAGAATGCTTTATGTGCTGGTTATATTGTTGAATTCATTCATGATGCTACTGAAAATTATTATAAGGCAGGAATATATGCTTGTAGGAGTTTCAATGATATGAAGCTTCCTCTCTATGTGCTTAAAGTTTTAAAGTTATGCTTGTTTTGTCTTCCTATGCTAGTTGATTATTGTTCCCATAAGTTGTTTTCTCACAAAATCCCTATGCATATGAAGTGGGTTAGACTTAAATGTGTTAGTAATATGCTTCATGGTGCTCTCTTTATGTTTCAATGCTTATCTTTTATGCGAGCATCATTGAAATCATCATGCCTAGCTAAAAAGGAATTAAAGAAAAGTGCTTGTTGGGAGACAACCCAATATTTATCTTTACCGTTTTTGTGTGTTCACATGATTATGCTACTGTAGTAATCATGTTTTATAGCTTTTGTTTCAATAAAGTGCCAAGTAAGACCTTTATGATAGCTTACGATGATAGTTGTGTTGATCCTAATAAAAATTAGAAACTTTTGCGCCCAGTAAATTAGTTTTGATAATCACAGAAACGTGATTTAGATATTATTATTTTTTTCTCTAGATTGGTACACAAATTTCTCAGGTTTTTATAATTTGGTAGAAGTTTTGGAGTTACAGAAGTATTCGAGAGTTACAGATTACTCCAGATTGTTCTGTTTCTGACAGATTCTGTTTTCTATGTCTTGTTTGCTTATTTTGATGAATCTATGAGTAGTATCAGAGGGTATGAACCATAGAGAAGTTGGAATACAGTAGATATTACACCAATATGAATTTATAATAAATTCACAACAGTACCAAAAGTGGTGATTTATTTTCTTATACTAACGGAGCTTACGAGTTTTCTGTTGAGTTTTGTGTTGTGAAGTTTTCAAGTTTTGGGTAAAGATTCAATGGACTATGGAATAAGGAGTGGAAAGAGCCTAAGCTTGGGGATTACCAAGGCACCCCAAGGTAATATTCAAGGACAACCAAGAGCCTAAGCTTGGGGATGCCCCGGATGGCATCCCCTCTTTCGTCTTCGTTCATCGGTAACTTTACTTGGAGCTTTATTTTAATTCACCACATGATATGTGTTTTGCTTGGAGCGTCATTTTATTTTGTTAGTATTTTCTTTCTGTTATTTATAATAATGTTTTGCAGCTATATTTTCAATAAAAATGTCAAGGATAGCCTTTTCCATGCTTATTTTGCAAGTATACATGTTGCTGTTTCAAAACAGAAAGTTTACCGGTGTTGCAAAAATTCCCTAGAAAATTTAGAAAATGATAAAATGTTGAAACTTTTTTCATATTGAGATATGATAAATCTTCTACAGCTTAATATTTTTCTCATAATTTTTGGAGTTAGGGAAGTATGATGAATCTTCCATTCTTTACAGACTGTACTGTTTTGGCAGATTGCTGTTATGTTTGCATTGTTTGCATATGTTTGCTTGTTTAGTGATTGAGGATAGGAGTATTAAATACGCAGAGACATTTAGTATGAAATGTTGAAAAATAATTTTTGTGATTTGTTACAATAGAAAATGATAAGGTTTTTTTCACTGGTTTATAATAACTTATCTCATGAGTTCTTGTTGAGTTTGGTGTGGATGAAACTTTCGAGATTTAGGAAACCGAGATATAAAAGGAATTAAGGAGACAAAAGCTCAAGCTTGGGGATACCCAAGGCACCCCAAGATAATATTTCAAGAAGTCTCAAGCATCCAAGCTTGGGGATGCCCCGGTAGGCATCCCACCTTTCTTCTTCAACAATTATCGGTTAGTATCGGTTGAACCTAAGTTTTTGCTTCTTCACATGATGTGTGCTATTGTAGCGACCAGACCTCAAACAGTTTGATCTCTGTGCTTCAGTGTCATCCCTGGATCAGTAATGCTGACACGCACAGTACTTGAAGGATTTATAACAGAGTAGCAATCACACACTTATTACATCTAATGTCTCCAAAGAGAACTTATTACGGTAAATATGGCTTAAGGCCATCTAATAACGATAAGTGAGTCCATAAACTCCAACAGCATCGCTGAGTATAGAACCCCGATCCTAAAGCATCTTACTCGTCGTTTGAAAAGTCTGCAACATAAACGTTGCAGCCCGAAAACGGGTCAGCACATGGAATATGCTGGCAAAGTAACACATAGAGAATAATGAAAAGAGTAAAGCTATACTACATGCATATATTGCTTGGTGGATAGCTCTATGGTTACAGTTTTGCATAAAGCCAGTTTTCCCCTACTGCAAAGGAATAAATTTCTTTAACTATCATGGTGGTTGTTAAACATTGAGAATGGTTGACAGTATCCTCAATCCCAATTAAGTAACATCAATATTAAAACCCAACAAGATTAATTAAAGTAACATGATGAGATTCACTTGATAATCCAAGTACTAGATACTCAAGATGTCCATAACCGGGGACACGGCTAATCATGATTAGTTTATACAGTCTGCATAGGTTGCGCACTTTTCCTCACATGACTCGATCTCCTCCGTTGGGATTCTCGCACTACATGTTGTTTGAGAAACGAATGACCGAGACATAGTCTTTCAGAAGCGCTAGCACCTTACGATGGGTAGACCGTACCAACCTACATCCCCTACATCTGCTAGTCTACCACTGTAAGAGTTCGCACAACTTAGTCAACTATGCTAGAGCCCATAATAGCATGTGGCTGCACACGGAAGTTTCTAGCATGAATAATCTTATGATCCCTTTGAGCCTGGGTGGCGGTCCATGAAAAAACAGCAAATCCTGGTCTACCCAGGTGCCTAGACAGGCAATCCTGGAATAACCAGGCACCTCAATCCACCCAGATGTGTATTAATGTTGCCACCTTAAATAAACCATTAATTAACAATCTCCCATCTGTCATGGATATTCACTCAAACCCAATCCACGTCTACGAGCATAGCATGGCATAATAAGCAAACGTAGAAGTAACTCCCAAGGGTTTGATAATAAAACAGGTAATAGGTACTACCTCAACTACTTCCCAGAACCCACAATTTAATTCAGATCCTAATCATGCAATTGTTTGGAGGATTGAACTAATGCAATAAAATTGGGTAATAAGGAGGTATGATCAAAGTGTTACTTGCCTTGCTGATGATCCCCGTAACCTAGGGATTCGAAGTAGCAAGCGGCGCAATCCGGGTACTCTATTGCAAGCAAACAAACAAACAAGCATACAATAAGTACTCATCTAATGCACGGGTAAAAATCAAATAAGAGGTCTAGCCAGAAAGTTCAATTTAAGAACTCTGGTTTGCAAAAAGAATCAAATCGAACGAAGAAACAAAACTCAAACTGCGAAATAAACAAGCTTCGTTTACTAATTAGGACCTAAGTCAAATTTTACAGAAGCAAAAACTGGTTTGATTAGATTATTCGGAAAGAGGGTTTCGAGATGAAACTCTCGGCGCTTGAATCGCCTGATTCCGATAAACGAGCGAAAAGTTATACCAAAACGAAAATCGGATCAGAAAAATCACGGAATAAATCCGAGAAAAAGAAAAACGACGAACAGATTAACGAACGAACGTTCGTTATCTGGACCTAAACGATGAATGTGTTCGTTAAAACGAACGAACGAGTGAACGCTCGCTAATTAATCCAAACCGGAAGAAATACTGATCTAATGAAAAAACGGAATCTAAAAAAAACGACGAAAACTGACGGAAAAACCGAGTGGTTTTTTTTTTCTAAAAAAATGGCGGAGGCGAGGTAAACCTCGGGGTGCGGGTCGGCGGTGGCGGCGGCTCCGGCGATGGCGGCGGCGGTCGGCGGCGGGGTCCGCGCGTGGCGGCGGTCGACGATAAGCGGCGGCGGCAGAAGAAGAAAATGGCGGCGGCATGGCGCTACAAAGAAGAAAGGCGGCGGCGGCGCATGGTGGCGGCGGCGACGACGCTAAGGTTAGGGTATGGGCGGCGGCGGCGAGTTGGGCTGGGGCGGCGGTTTGGGCTGGGGCGGGGCCCGGGGTGCGCTACATAAAGACCGGCCGGCGGAGTCTGGCGATTCTGACCAAGTCGGTTCAGCTTTTTTAAAAAATTATCACGTAGAAAAAAAAACGAAATAAGTACTAAACAGACTCCAAAAATCCCGAAATAAATTTTCCCCGGCTTCTAAAATCAAGCCGGTTTAGATGAACATTTATTTGGGCCTAAATGTAATTTTGGAAAACACGCATTTTCCTAAATTCAAATAAAATAGTCAGAAAAATCCAAAATAAAATCTTATTCGATTTTTTATTAAATCTTCAATATTTCTTTATTTTGGGAAATTCATTTTATTCCCTCTCTCATATTTATATATTTGTAATAATTGAAGATAAAATAAATAAAATCAAATGATCCTACTTCCAAAATTTGAGAAAACTCAAATATGAAAATATCGAAATCCCCAACTCTCTCCGTGGGTCCTTGAGTTGCGTAGGATTTCTAGGATCGAAACCAAATGCAATAAAATATGATATGCAATTGATGATCTATGTATAACATTCCAAATTGGAAATTTGGGATGTTACAGCTATCTTGAAATGTCATTTTGTTTTGTTTTGCTTGCTGTTTGAATAATATCCCAAGATCTGAAATTCTCAAATTTTAGAGAGCCTTCACATAGTTGCACAATTATTTTTCTACTCATTGATCTTCACTTATATCTTTTGGAGTAGTTTGTCTTTTGCTCTAGTGCTTCACTTATACCTTTTTAGAGCAAAGTGGTGGTTTTATTTTGTAGAAATTATTGAACTCTCATGCTTCACTTATATTATTTTGAGAGTCTTTTAGAACAGCATGGTATTTGCTTTGGTTATAAAATTAGTCCTAATATGATGGGCATCCAAGTTGGGTATAATAAAAACTATCATATAAAATGCATTGAATACTATGAGATGTTTGATGCTTGATGATTGTTTTGAGATATGAGGATGGAAATATTAGAGTCATGCTAGTTGGGTAGTTGTGAATTTGAGGAATACTTGTGTTAAAAGTTTGTGATTCCCGTAGCATGCACGTATGGTGAACCGTTATGTGATGAAGTTGGAGCATGATTTATTTATTGATTGTCTTCCTTATGTGTGGAGGTCGGGATCACGCGATGGTTAACTCCTACCAACCCTTCCCCTAGGAGGTGCGTGTAGTACTTTGTTTTGATAACTTGTAGATTTTTGCAATAAGTATATGAGTTCTTCATGACTAATGTTGAGTCCATGGATTATACGCACTCTCACCCTTCCACCATTGCTAGCCTCTCTTGTGCCGCGCAACTTTCGCCGGTACCATACACCCACCATATACCTTCCTCAAAACAGCCATCATACCTACCTATTACGGCATTTCCATAGCCATTCCGAGATATATTGCCATGCAACTTTCCACCGTTCCGTTTATTATGACACGCTTCATCATTGTCATACTGCTTTTGCATGATCATGTAGTCGATATCGTATTTGTGGCAAGGCCACCGTTCTAATTCTTTCATACATGTCACTCTTGATTCATTGCATATCCCAGTAAACCGCCGGAGGCATCCACATAGAGTCATATTTTGTTCTAAGTATTGAGTTGCAATTCTTGAGTTGTAAATCAATAAAAGTGTAATGATCTTCATTATTAGAGCATTGTCCTGAGTAAGGAAAGGATGATGGAGACTATGATTCCCCCACAAGTCGGGATGAGACTCCGGACTTTATGAAAAATAAAAGAGGCCAAAGAAACCCAAATAAAAAAAAGATGCCAAAGAAGCCCACCCAAAAAATGATGAGAGAAAAAGAGAGAAGGGACAATGTTACTATCCTTTTCCACACTTGTGCTTCAAAGTAGCACCATGATCTTCATGATAGAGAGTCTCCTATGATGTCACTTTCATATACTAGTGGGAATTATTCATTATAGAACTTGGCTTGTATATTCCAATGATGGGCTTCCTCAAATTGCCCTAGGTCTTCGTGAGCGAGCAAGTTGGATGCACACCCACTTAGTTTCTTTTGATGATCTTTCATACATTTATAGCTCTGGTGCATCCGTTGCATGTCAATCCCTACTCACTCACATTACTATCTATTAATGGGCATCTCTATAGCCCGTTGATACGCCTAGTTGATATGAGACTATCTTCTCTTTTTTTGTCTTCTCCACAACCACCATCCTATTCCACATATAGTGCTATGTCCATGGATCACGCTCATGTATTGTGTGAAGATTGAAAAAGTTTGAGAATACTAAAGTATGAAACAATTGCTTGGCTAATACCGGGGTTGTGCATGATTTAAATATTTTATGTGATGAAGATAGAGCATAGCCAGACTATATGATTTTGTAGGGATAACTTTCTTTGCCATGTTATTTTGAGAAGACATGATTACTTAGTTAGTATGCTTGAAGTATTATTATTCTTATGTCAATATTAAACTTTTATATTGAATCATTTGGATCTGAACATTCATGCCATAATAAAGAAAATTACATTGAGAAATATGCTAGGTAGTATTCCACATCAAAAATTCCGTTTTTTTCATTTACCTACTCGAGGACGAGTAGGAATTATGCTTGGGGATGCTTGATACGTCTCCAACGTATCTATAATTCTTGATTGTTCCATGCTATTATATTACCCGTTTTGGATGTTTATGGGCTTTACTATACACTTTTCTATCATTTTTGGTACTAACCTATTAACCGGAGGCCCAGCCCAAATTGTTGTTTTTTGCCTATTTCAGTGTTTCGTAGAAAAGGAATATGAAACGGAGTCCAAACGGAATGAAACCTTGGGAGAGTTATTTTGGGCGAAAGCAATCCAGAGACTTGGAGTAGACACCGAGGCAACAACAAGGTGGCCACGAGGTCAGGCGCGCCCTACCCCTGGCGCGCCCCACCCTTATGGGCCTTGTGGCTCCCCGACCGACTTCTTTCGCCTATATATATATATATATATATATATATATATATATATATATATATATACCAAAAACATCCAGGAACACAATAGATCGGGGGTTCCGCCGCCGCAAGCCTCTATAGCCACCAAAAACCAATCGGGACCCTGTTCCGGCGCCCTGCCGGAGGGGGGATCCCTAACAGGTGGCCATCTTCATCATCCCGGCGCTCTCAATGACGAGGCGGGAGTAGTTTACCCTCGGGACTGAGGGTATGTACCAGTACCTATGTGTTTGATCTCTCTCTCTCTCTCTCTCGTGTTCTTGATTCGGCACGATCTTGATGTATCGCGAGCTTTGCTATTATAGTTGGATCTTATGATGTTTCTCCCCCTCTACTCTCTTGTAATGGATTGAGTTTTCCCTTTGAAGTTATCTTATCGAATTGAGTCTTTAAGGATTTGAGAACACTTGATGTATGTCTTGCATGTGCTTATCTGTGGTGACAATGGGATATCACGTGATCTACTTGATGTATTTTTTGGTGATCAACTTGCGGGTCTGTGACCTTGTGAACTTATGCATAGGGGTTGGCACACGTTTTCGTCTTGACTCTCCGGTAGAAACTTTGTGGAACTCTTTGAAGTACTTTGTGTTGGTTGAATAGATGAATCTGAGATTGTGTGATGCATATCGTATAATCATGCCCACGGATACTTGAGGTGACATTGGAGTATCTAGGTGACATTAGGGTTTTGGTTGATTTGTGTCTTAAGGTGTTTTTATAGTATGAACTCAACGATAGATCGAACGGAAAGAATAGCTTCGTGTTATTTTTACTATGGACTCTTGAATAGATCGATCAGAAAGGATAACTTTGAGGTGATTTCGTACCCTACAATAATATCTTCGGTTGTTCTCCGCTATTAGTGACTTTGGAGTGACTCTTTGTTGCATGTTGAGGGATAGTTATATGATTCAGTTATGTTATTATTGTTGAGAGAACTTGCACTAGTGAAAGTATGAACCTTAGGCCTTGTTTCCTAGCATTGCAATACCGTTTGTGCTCACTTTTATCATTAGTTACCTTGCTGTTTTTATAATTTCAGATTAAAAAAACATATATCTATCATCCATATTGCACTTGTACCACCATCTCTTCGTCGAACTAGTGCACCTATACAATTTACCATTGTATTGGGTGTGTTGGGGACACAAGTGACTCTTTGTTATTTTGTTGCAGGGTTGTTTGAGAGAGACCATATTCATCCTATGCTTCCCACGGATTGATAAACCTTAGGTCATCCACTTGAGGGAAATTTGCTACTGTCCTACAAACCTCTGCACTTGGAGGCCCAACAATGTCTACAAGAACAAGGTTGCATAGTAGACATCAGGGCGTGAACTAAAGAGAAAGGGGGGGAGACCGGTCGACTGGCCGTGAGTCGCAATATCCTGGCTGTAGAACCAGGTCGACTGCCAGCCCCTGACCGACTCGGGAAGTGTCATGGAAGGGAAAGCGCTCCTCTTCCTCTTCTGGATCCCCAAGCCCCCGCACATTTGGATCACGTGTGTCTTCTCGTCACTCGAATTCGCCTTCTTCACGGACTAAGAGCGGATTGTGAAGGTGTGCTTAAAAAGACCCCAGTGCGGTCGACAACCTAGGAAGTTTTCACACATGGACACCAAGCGGTCAGGTACGTAATGGTGTTGGGAGAGAAGTGGTGGATCTGAGCTCCGAAAAAGTTCAAGAAGCCCCGGAAAAAAGGATGCGGAGGAAGGGAGAAACCACGGTCGACATGGGTAGCAAGGAGGACGCACTCACTTGACCGCGGCTGAGGCTCCGTCTCCCCCTTCGGCAGCCTCGCAGCTCTGGCAACAATCAATGGAGTCAGCCAGCTCCTCCAAATCCTCTGACCGGAGCAAAGATTGGATCCAATCACCCTGGATCCAACCCAGCGGCAGCGCGGACCTCGACGACGACCCTCGATTCATCTTCTTGCCTTTCGCCGCCCCCGTCGCCTTCTTTGCGCGCTGCAGAGCCACCGTCTTGTCCTTCACCATGGTGGCGGGGCGGCAGCGTTGAGGGTGGAGGAGAAAGGTGCAGTGGAGAAGCAGAGAAGGAAGAGGGAGAATGGATGCGCACAGTGCAGACGCCTCAGCCTCGACGCCTTTTAAGGACCCACTTCCGAGTGGCTGGCGCGTGGGCCCGAGCAATCCTGTCAAATCCCGCAACAGTCGCGTGCTAGGTATGTGGAGAAAAAGGTGGCGTGGAAATCGAGGCGCCCCTGTCTATCCATCCCGCTTACTATGGCGCGCTCCACCTTGCGTGCTTCCCCAAAATTTCAAATCCCGCGAGATCTGGGATACGCCGAAACCAATCGCGCCAAAGATTTTGCGTCTAAGTAACACTCAATGAGTGTTGGTATAAATCCACTCGACAACTTCTGAATCAATCAAGACGACTAAAAAGAAGCCGAAGTTCCAACATGGGCCTCCAATCCAACGTGGGTACTTGTGAAGCACAGGAGTCAAGGCAAGACTAACTTCAACCTTCTTTTCACTCGGACCTCAATCCATTTGGGGAATAATGATGATGATATAGACCTAGGGTAGGGTCATAGGCCTGACCTATACGCCCTACCCAAGGTCACTACCCTCGAAGTAAAGACATCCAAGAGACAACAGGGAGTACCAATTGATGTCATCGAGTGCAATCCACTCGACCAGTTATATCACTCGGGTACCCCTCCCTCCTGGTATCACTCGACCATATGAGAAACCACTCGACCTACAGAAGACCAGGAGTCACTCAGGACTGCAACGGTCAGGCGTTCACTCTGTAGTCTTAAAAATCATTAATAGCACTTTATAGCTGGCGTTATCAGTAATGCCCTGTCTTTATGTACATTGAACCCCTATAACAGAGGTGGGCTTGGGTCCTGGCGCACTCTATATAAGCCGCCCCCCTCCTCTGGGACAAGGGCTCGCACCCCCTGTAACACACACTACTAGGGAAAAGCCTATACACAGAATCTTACCAGCAGCGCTCTTCAAAATACCACGCTACTGCTATTTACCAGCAGCGCGTGTTATCAAAACGCGCTGCTGATAGGAAAATAGCAGTAGCGCGTCCACCGCAATAGCGCTACTGCTATAGTTGCCATGACCTCACTCCCACGCTAGTTATAGCAGTAGCGCACTATACTAAACAGCGCTACTGCTGTAGAAGTTAGCAGCAGCGCGCTTCTAGGAAAACCACTACTGCTAAGATCAGCCCACAAGTTTAGTCCCACCTCGCTCCGTGAACAGGGTGTTTACCACCTTAAATATGTTATTTCTGAAACTACCACAACCAGTTGGTCTTCAGTGAACTCTATGTGTAAAATTTGTGGCCGCAATATGAGTCCTCTCCGGTTCCTACCGGAGAGGACTCATATTGACAATTCAGATGGTACACAAAAAGATCATTGATGGCCAATGTATTTTTGCATTGACGTATTTTTTGTATAGTTACACTTAGGAGTAGCGGTTTATATGCAAGGCGCTACTGCTATTCAGATTAGCTGTAGCGCTTTTTGGCAAACGTGCTACAACTATCCCTACCTTATCCCCACGCGCACGACCGGCCCTCTCACTCACACTCTCACTCTCGCCCGCGTAACCATCGTCGTGCATCGCTGCTGCCGCCGCCTTCGTCCGTCCGCCGCTGAGGTACTCCCCTCCTTCCGTCCCTCCTCCCTCCTCCTCGCACATCCTCCCTCCGCCTGCGGCCGCCCCTCCCTCCTCCGCCGCCGCCCTCCTCCCTCCGCCTACGACCGCCCCTCCTCCCTCCTCCGCCGCCGCCCTCCTCCCTCCGCCTACGACCGCCCCTCCTCCCTACCTCGCCGCCCCTAGCTACCTCTCCGTCCCCCCCACCCCCTGCCACTAGTTAGTACTAGATTTAGTAGTAGTAGATGTTAATTTAGGGTTCATAGCTAGTACTAGATGTTGCTTAGTTAGTACTAGATTTTTAGTAGTAGTAGTGGTAGTTGAACTACTTTATTTGTAGTTGAACTAGTTTAGTAAATAAATTAATAAACTAGATGAACTAGTTGAATTAATAGAACTAATGTATTTTTAGTAAGATAATTAATATAACTAGTTGAACTACGTTATTTTTAGAAAGAACTAGTTTTTTTCTATTTATAGTAAGTTTATGTTTAGTAAGAACTAGTTGAATTAATAAAACTAGTTGAACATGTCATATTTGTTGTTATTTTTTAGTTTAAGCAATTATTCGGGATGTATTAGTCATAACTTATATGGTTTCAGGTGACCACCGTCGTCCCCATCACCGACCCCCTCCGACATCCCCGCCGTCGTCCCAGTCACCGACCCCCTCCGACATCGAGGTGAGACCAGCCAAATATCCTTGTATATCTTGTGTTGTTGCTCAAATAGGATATGTGGTTGCCCAAGTGGTCGTTCATGTTCAGTTTACATCTCCGAGTGGCCTATGTTTTGCCGGAGTGTTGATTAATTTCTGTTCCGGCAAATTTCAGGCGCTCGATATGTCCTTTTTTAGCAAAGGTCATGCCAGATTTTTTCGTGAATTCTGGCATGACTTGTGCTAGAATATGTACAAGTTTAATATTTGAATTATGATTGTAGGAAATGTCATACTCGGACGACGACAGTCTCCCGGGGGAGTGTAGCTGGTGCCACGACGATTGAGGTATGTGCGACAGGTTCGTTCGGCTGGACGAAGATCGGCGCTTCAGCATTAAGCTCGAGGAGACCTTCGATTGTGAAACGGTACACAACAACGACAAGTGTTTTTTTCGTAATTAAGCATGACTTCAACTATTTCAATGTCTACTTTTCATATTTTACAATTGGACTAGCTTATCCCATGCCATGCAAGACGCTATGTCTTGGAGAGGATGGGTTTTGAAGACCATGAAATTTCGAAACAAAGAAAATACACCTAAGGACCCATCATGATATGGATTTTGAAGTAAATCTGTGCAATGCTCAGAGCGTAACCCATTTCGGTTGCCAAAATTGGGAAGCACTTTGCAAAATGTATGGTTTTTATGAGGGTATGATTGTCACCATGGATCTTGGTGATCCTGACATCGATCAAGACAATATGGACATTTGGGTCCTTGATACGTTTCCGATTGTACCGCTATGTGAGTTTCTCAAACATAGTTATTAACTAATTTATATTGTTTATTTCAAAATAATCGATAGCTTATTTCCATTGACAGCTTATATTGATTCTTCAAAGACTGTGCGGAAGATGGTAGATAAAACCCACTACACCGATGGCACCGAATTAACGTATAAGGAGAAAAATCATCTGATCGCATTTTGTACTCTTCTTGAGAATTACAATGACTATTATCAAACTCCTCCAAATTATGGTGAATACGTGCCACTAGTGCATGTGTTAAACCACGGTAACTTCTCTGGAGATACCCTGGTAAGATTTTTTACTATTACGACATCCATGCATCTTTTGCATACTTCTAAAACTAGTACATCATTGCCAACTACGAAGTTATTATTACGTTTTTCAACAGAAACTCCCGATGGATTGTGTGCCTCATCTGATGTCTTTGCATGGTTGCCTCTCAGTTCTGAACATACTGCCAGGTAAATCTATGGAGCTCACCTGTGCATATCTGATTTCTAAAACCCGTGAACACATGTTCATCAAAGAATGGAAGAAATGTATGGACATTCGCAAGGAGGTTCTTGGAAGTAACATCCAGCGAAAGGCAAGAATTGGAGACAGGCTAATCTCTATTATCCATAATGGAGAGTCAGGGGCTATCTTGTTTTTTGCTATTTTACCTTAGAAAATGTAGTAGGTCTTAATGAATGTAATAGGTCCTATGAGGTACAATATGTTTATTATGTGGTAATGTGTTAGAGTTGATAATGATGATCTTGAGGAGGTGTTATGTGATGTCAATGATGAAAACAATGATCTTGAGGAGGTGTTATATGACAATGATGTATTATGATGATAAGTTGTTAATGATATGATGATGATGATGATGATATTATTATATCATTGGGTGAAAGAATCGGATTAGTTTCAAGTGGATGGACATCCACTTGAAACTAGTCCTGATTCTTTCACCCCATGATGTAATAACTCATTATGATGTAAAAACAATCTCTAAATTCATGTTGTATGAAAACTTGTGTAAAGGTGTATGAATACAACATGAAATAAAAAGAAATAAAATACTAAATAATAGTAGTAGCGCTGGAGAGGAGAAGCGCTACTACTAATTACCAGTAGAGCTGTTCTGAAGAAGCGCTACTACTAAGTCAATTTAGCAGTAGCGTGGGTCTAGGCGCGCTATTGCTAAGCATTAGCTGTAGCGCCTTATCAGTAGCGCTCCTGCCCGCGCTACTGATAGGCCTAAAATCCGCGCTGCTGCTAGGCTTTTCCCTAGTAGTGACACACTCCCATATTCCAGTCGACCGCCTCAGGGCACCGAGACGTAGGGCTTTTACCTCCTCTGAGAGGGGCCTGAATTGTAAACTCTTGCATACAATCTCACCATAGCTAGGACCTTGCCTCCTCATACGTACCCTCTATACTTACTGTCAGACTTAGTACCACGACAGTACCCATTGGCCATAATCCGGAAAATCACGTTGATGACCATGATTGGCCGGAACTGCCGAATATCCGATGCTCCCTACACCTTCGGGATGAGGGTGATAGTCCCATAGTTCAGCTGTGAGAGGTCCAAAACACCCTGAGCCAGCTCACAGAAGAGCGCCATAATTTCCTCCTTAATGGAGGGCCAGAAGGTCTAGAAGAAGCGCACCGGAAGACCATCAGGCCTAGGGGCCGAAGCGGGATTCATGCCCTTAATGATCGCTTCCACCTCAGCCTCCTCAAAACGTAGCAAGCGACGCCCTATTCTCAGATTCCGTGACCCTTTGCCATTCGTCCCAAATGGACACCGCGAGGGCGATCTCCGACAGGTGGCGGCCAGCAAATAGATTCTTGTAGAATCCGTCTACGTGTTCCCGGATTTCTCCGGGGTCCTGCAGCAGTCGATCCCCATCCCAAAGAAGCGGGATGGTGCACCTACGTCAGCGGCCATTCGCGATAGCCTGAAAGTAGGCCATGTTGGCATCACAAAAGAACACCCAATTAAAGGATCCCCGTTGGCGCCAGTATTCCTCCTCCTTTCGGTAGATCTCAAGAAGTTCGTCCTCTAAACTATACCGGAGGGCCCAATCCTCTGGTGAGAGGCCGACCGAGTTGGCCCTAACATCCAGGCACTGGATCTCTAGGAGAAGGGCGCCCTTCCGGAGCTTCATGTCCTCGCCAATATTGGCCCTCCATCCCTTCATAAATTTCCTGGAACGTTTCGCCAGGAAGTGCCAATCATCAACCGCAGGCATCACCCGAAGGGGCTCCCCACACGCGACCATCCAGTGGGTCCGAACCGCTTCGATGAAACCCGGTTGCCGTAGCCAGAAGGCCTCGAAGCGGAACCGCGGAGGTGGTCGGGGTCTCTCATCCGCCGACGAGAGCATGAGAGGGAATGTGGCCCGACCCGATCCGGGTGATCGCCCATAAGGATGCTAGATGGAATCGCACCTCCCATTCCGGAGACATGAAAACCCTGTCCAAGACACTCTGCATAGGATTGAGCTGGCGATTAGCCCACGTGAACTGCGCGCCTACACGATCTAGCTCTCGGAGACCAAGATTAGCAATCCAATCATTGAATCGCTGCATGTCGAGCACAAAAACCCGAGCATTACTCTTATCTAAGGGAGAACGTATGAGGTTAAAGTCGCCCCCTACAATTACGGGGAGAGTAGCCGCCTCAACTTTTTGGCGAACCTCACCCAGGAACGCCTGGGAGGGGGAATGGTCGGCCGGCCCATACACCACAATCACCTCCCATTCGAAGTTGGCGGCCCGCTCCCGTGCCTCCATACTCACGAAGAACTCCCCTCGATCCATAGAGCCTACCTCGAAGGTGGTATCCTTCACACCTAGAAGGATACAACCAGAGTGACCAGCTGTTCCCGGAGAGGGCAACCAATGCCAACCGAAGAGGTGCCTTCTCAAATGCTCAAGCTCGGCCAAGGAGAATTCCGTGCGCATGGTTTTGGAAATTGCCACGACGTCGATGTTCTCCTCACACATGTATTCAACTAGCTGCCTACGGCGGCCATCATGGCTGAGGCCCCGAAGGTTCCAAAATAGTGCCTGCATGCTATTCTTATAGGGGGTCCACACGGGACACCGGAACCGTGGATGCGCTAATGGCGAATTGATATGTCTCCAACATATCTAATTTTTGATTGTTCCATGCTATTATATTATCTGTTTTGGATCTTTAATGGGCTTTATTATGCACTTTTACATTATTTTTGAGACTAACCAATTAACCGGAGGCCCAGTGCAAATTTTGTTTTTTTCCTATTTCAATGTTTCGCAGAAAAGGAATATCAAATGGAGTCCAAACGGAATGAAACCTTCGGGAGTACCGTTTTTGGAACAAACGCAATCCAGGAGACTTGGAGTGGACGTCAAGGAAGCAACAAGGTGGCCACAAGGTAGGAGGGCGCGCCCAGGGGGTAGGCATGCCCCCCACCCTCATGGGCCCATCGTGGCTCCACCGACCTACTTCTTTCGCCTATATATACTCATATACCCTGAAAACATCTAGGAGCACCACGAAACCCTATTTCCACCGCCGCAACCTTCTGTACCCGTGAGATCCCATCTTGGGGCCTTTTCGGCGCGCCGCAGGAGGGGGAATCAATCATGGAGGACTTCTACATCAACACCATGGCCTCTCCGATGATGTGCGAGTAGTTTACCGCAGACTTTCGGGTCCATAGTTATTAGCTAGTGGCTTCTTCTCTCTCTTTGATTCTCAATACAAAGTTCTCCTCGATCTTCTTGGAGATCTATTTGATGTAATACTTTTTGCGGTGTGTTTGTCGAGATCCGATGAATTGTGGGTTTATGATCAAGATTAAATATGAACAATATTTGATTCTTCTCTGAATTCTTATATGTATGATTTTATATCTTTGCAAGTCTCTTCGAATTATCAGTTTGGTTTGGCCTACTAGATTGATCTTTCTTGCAATAGGAGAAGTGCTTAGCTTTGGGTTCAATCTTGCGTTGTGATTTCCCAGAGACAGCAGGGACAGCAAGGCACGTATTGTATTGTTGCCATCGAGGATAAAAAGATAAGGGTTATATAATATTGCTTGATTTTATCCCTCTACATCATGTCATCTTGCTTAATGCGTTACTCTGTTCTTATGAACTTAACACTCTAGATGCATGCTGCATAGCGGTCGATGTGTGGAGTAATAGTAGTAGATGCAGAATCATTTCGATGTACTTGTCACGGACGTGATGCCTATATACATGATCATGCCTAGATATTCTCATAAATATGCGCTTTTCTATAAATTGCTTGACAGTAATTTGTTCACCCACCCTAAGATATGCTATCTTGAGAGAAGCCACTAGTGAAACCTATGGACCCCGAGTCTCTTTTCCAACGGATTATATCTCTTTTATTTACATTGCATCTCGTTTACTATTTTGCAATCTTTACTTTTCAATCTATACAACAAAAATACCAAAAATATTTATCTTATTATCTCTATCAGATCTCATTTTTGCAAGTGGCCGTGAAGGGATTGAGAACCGCTTTATCATGTTGGTTGCAAGGTTCTTATTTGTTTTTGCAGGTACAAGGCGACTTGCGTGTAACCTCCTACTGGATTGATACCTTAGTTCGCAAAAACTGAGGGAAATACTTATGCTACTTTGCTGCATCACCCTTTCCTCTTCAAGGGAAAACCAACGCATGCTCAAGAGCTAGCAAGAAGGATTTTTGGCACCGTTGACGGGGAGGCTTACGCCAAGTCAAGTCAAGATTTGATATCTCGACAACTCGCCGATTTCTGGCATCGTTGCCGGAGAGATCTACGCACAAGTCAAGACATACCAAGTACCCATCACAAACTCTTATCCCTCGCATTACATTATTTGTCATTTGCCTCTCGTTTTTCCTCTCTCCCACTTCACCTTGCCTTTTCTTTGCCTTCTTCCCGTATGTCTTTTTGTTTGTGTTTCCACGTGCATTCTATTTGTTTGCATCTTTGCTTGCTAAAAATCTATTGATATGGATCCACTTAAACTGTTCTACTTGGATCATCTTCGATCCTTGTGCGCTCGTGCTGAAACCCCAACTAGCCTAATTGATGGGAAATCTTTAGATGAGCATGCTCATTTTGTGCGTCACCGTTTGTCTAAAAAAGGAAGACTCTTATGGGATCAAATAAACAGATTGATCTATTATGCTTGGAATCTTTGTGAAATTTATGAGTTTACTTGTTGCTGTAAGAACCCTAAAAAACATCTTCCCTACCTATGTGAGTTTAATGAAAATGAAATCTTATCTTCTTATGCAAAGGGTGTTTATAGTTACTATGATATCGAACAAATTGAAGAATTTGTTGCTTTTAAGGGTGCTCATGAAGTTGCTTCGTTGATTGAAAAGTATGATATTACTCTCTATGAATCTGAAAATTTTGACATACTTAAATATTGCTATGAAAAATATGCTCATAATGTCTATGTCAAAGAATTTATTGAGAGAGTGATTGTTGCTTTGGAAGAAAATAATGATATGCATGAATCTATAGATAATGATTCCGATGATTTGATTGAAATATCCTTTGATGAACATGATGCTTGCTATTCTTGTGGCCATGATGCCAATATTTATGAAGATGAATTTGCTATAGTTCCTTATGTTAAACATGAGATCGTTGCTATTGCACACATACTTGGTAGTTCCTTTAATGAAAAGCATGATTGCCATGATGTTACTATAAATTCTCTTGATCTCAATTGTGCTAATAATATGCAAAACCCTAATCTTGGGGATGCTAGTTTTGCTATGTCTACTACTTGTTGCAATGATCATGATTGGGGTGATTCTTCTTTTGATTTTGAAAATTTATTTAACCCCCATGATGAATATGAGATTGATAATAGTGTTTGCAATATTATTGAAAGTGGGTTTGGAATAGTGTCAACTTAAGATCCCACATATTTGGATTTTGATCAATCTTATGAAATTTTTGATAAAAGTGGGCTTGGAGTGGTCATGACTTTAGTTAATGTTATTCCCACTATTTTGGAAGAGTGTCAACATCGCATGCATGTGGATCGTGTTGAAAATATTTTATGTGATAGCTATTTTGTTGAATTTTCTTATGATCCTACATGTAATTATTATGAGAGAGGAAAATATGGTTGTAGAAAGTTTCATGTTACTAAATTACCTCTCTTCATGTTGAGATTGCTATCATCTCTTTGTTCTTCCTTGCATATGCTAGTTTTTGCTTGCCTTGATAATTTTTTTGCTTACAAGATGCCTATGCATAGGAAGTATGTTAGACTTAGATGTGTTTTTCACATGCTACATGATGCTCTCTTCGTGTTTCAATTGCTATCTTTCATATGAGCATCATCGAAATTATCGATGCCTAGCTAGGGGCGTTAAGCGATAGCGCTTGTTGGGAGGCAACCCAATTTTATTTTTGTTCTTTACTTTTTGTTCCTCTTTAGTAATAAATAATTCATCTAGCCTCTGTTTAGATGTGGTTTTGTGTTTTAATTAGTGTTTGTTCCAAGTAAAACCTTTAGGATAACCTACGGTGATAGTTAATTTGATCTTGCTGAAAAACAGAAACTTTTGCCCGCACGAGATTAGTTTTCATAAATCACAGAAACGTGTTTTTCAGGTGATTATTTTTGAAGAAGATTAATAAAAAAATTACAGAGGACTTCCTAATTTGGTAGAATATTTGGGGTTCCAGAAGTATTCGAGAGTTACAGATTTCTACAGACTGATCTGTTTTTGACAGATTCTGTTTTTCGTGTGTTGTTTGCTTATTTTGATGAATCTATTGATAGTATAAGGGGGTATGAACCATATAGAAGTTGGAGTACAGTAGGTTAACACCAATATAAATAAAGAAAGAGTTCATTACAGTACCTTAAAGTGGTAGTTTGTTTTCTTGCACTAACGGAGCTCATGTGATTTTCTGTTGAGTTTTGTGTTGCGAAGTTTTCAAGTTTTGGGTAAAGATTTGATGGATTTTGGAATAAGGAGTGGCAAGAGCCTAAGCTTGGAGATGCCCAAGGCACCACAAGCTAAAATTCAAGGACAACCAAAAGCATAAGCTTGGGGATGCCCCGGAAGGCATCCCCTCTTTCGTCTTCGTCTATCGGTAACTTTACTTGAGGCTATATTTTTATTCACCACATGATATGTGTTTTGCTTGGAGCGTCTTGTATGATTTGAGTCTTTGCTTTCTAGTTTACCACAATCATCCTTGCTGTACACACCTTTTGGAGAGACACACATGAATACTCTATGTGCTTCACTTATATCTTTTAAGCTAGATAATTTTGCTCTAGTGCTTCACTTATACCTTTTTAGAGCACGGTGATGGATTTATTTTGTAGAAATTATTGATCTCTCATGATTCACTTATATTATTTTGAGAGTCTTTTAGAACAGCATGGTAATTTGCTTTGGTTATAATATTAGTCCTAATATGATGGGCATCCAAGTTGAGTAAAATAAAAACTTTCATATGGAGTGCATTAAACATTATGATAAATTTGATACTTGATAATTGTTTTGAGATATAAAGGTGGTAATGTTAGATTCATGCTAGTTGGGTAATTATGAAATTGAGAAATACTTGTGTTAAAGTTGGCAAGTCTCGTGGCATGCACGTATGGTGAACATTGTGTGACAAATTTGAAGCATGTTGTGTTCTTTGATTGCCTTCCTTATGAGTGAGGTCGGGATCGCACGATACTTAACTCCTACCAAAGCTTCCCCTAGGAGCATGCGTAGTAGTACTTTGCTTCGAGGGCTAATAAACTTTTGCAATAAGTATATGAGTTCTTTATGACTAATGTGAGTCCATGGATTATACGCACTCTAACCCTTCCGCAATTTGCTAGCCTCTACGGTACCGTGCATTGCCCTTTATCACCTTGAGAGTTGGTGCAAACTTCGCCGGTGCATCCAAACCCCATGATACGATACGCTCAATCACACATAAACCTCCTTATATCTTCCTCAAAACAGCCACCATACCTACCTATTATGGCATTTCCATAGCCATTCCGAGATATATTGCCATGCAACTTTCCACTGTTCTGTTTATTATGACACGCTCCATCATTGTCATATTGTTGTGCATGATCATGTGGTTGACATCGTATTTGTGGCAAAGCCACCTTTATAATTCTTTCATACATATCGCTCTTGATTCATTGCATATCCCGGTACACCGCCGGAGGCATTCACATAGAGTCATATTTTTGTCCTAAGTATTGAGTTGTAATTCTTGAGTTGTAAATAAATAGAACTGTGATGATTTCCATTATTAGAACATTATCCCATGTGAGGAAAGGATGATGGATACTATGATTCCCCCACAAGTCGGGATGAAACTCCGGACGAAATAAAAAAAGAGAAAAAAGGGGGAAAAGGAGGCCAAAGAAGCCCAAATAAAAAATGAGAGAAAAAGAGATAAGGGACAATGTTACTATCCTTTTTCCACACTTGTGCTTCTAAATAGCACCATGATCTTCATGATAGAGAGTTTCTTATTTTGTCACTTTCATATACTAGTGAGAATTTTTCATTATAGAACTTGGCTTGTATATTCGAATGATGGGCTTCATCAAAATGTCCTAGGTCTTCGTGAGCACGCAAGTTGGATGCACACCCACTTAGTTTCTTTTTTATGAGCTTTCATAAATTTATAGCTCCAGTGTATCCATTGCATCGTAATCCCTACTCCTCGTATTGACATCAATTGATGGGCATCTCCATAGCCCGTTGATTAGCCGCGTCAAATGTGAGACTTTCTCCTTTCTTTGTTTTCTCACATAATCCCTATCATCATACTCTACTCCACCCATAGTGCTATGTCCATGGCTTACGCTCATGTATTGCGTGAGGGTTAAAAAGCCTGAAGCGTGTTAAAAAGTATGAACCAATTGCTTGGCTGAAACCGGGCTTGTGCATGATGGGAGCATTTGGTGTGATGAAAATGAAGCATGGCCAAACTATATGATTTTGTATGGATAAGCTTTCTTTGGCTATGTTATTTTGATAAGACATAAACTGCTTGGTTAGCATGCATGAAGTATTACTATTTTTTGTCAATATTAAACTTTTATCTTGAATCTTTTGGATCTGGACATTCATGCCACAATAAAGAGAATTACATTGAAAATTATGTTAGGTAGCATTCCACATCAAAAATTCTATTTGTATCATTTGCCTACTCGAGGACGAGCAGGAATTAAGCTTGAGGATGGTTGGTACGTCTCCAACGTATCTATAATTTTTTATTGTTCCCTGCTATTATATTATCTGTTTTGGATGTTTAATGGGCTTTATTATGCACGTTTATATTATTTTTGGGACTAACCTATTAACCAGAGGCCCAGTGCAAATTGTTGTTTTTTGCCTATTTCAGTGTTTCGCACAAAATGAATATTAGACGGAGTCCAAACGTAATGAGACCTTCGGAAGAATCATTTTTGGAACAAACGTAATCCAGGAGACTTGGAGTGGACGTCAAGGAAGCAACAAGGCGGCCACGAGGTAGGACGGCGCGCCCAGGGGGTAGGCGCACCCCCCACCCTCGTGGGCCCCTCGTGGCTCAACCGACCTACTTATTTTGCCTATATATACTCATATACCCCGAAAACATCCAGGATCACCACGAAACCCTATTTCCACCGCCGCAACCTTCTGTACCAGTGAGATCCCATCTTGGGGCCTTTTCCAGCACTCAGCCGGAGGGGGAATCGATCACGGACATCAACACCATAGCCTCTCCGATGATGTGTGAGTAGTTTACCACAGACCTTCGGGTCCATAGTTATCAGCTAGATGGCTTCTTCTCTCTCTTTCATTCTCAATACAAACTTCTCCTCGGTCTTCTTGAAGATCTATTCAATGTAATACTTTTTGCGGTGTGTTTGTCGAGATCCGATGAATTGTGGGTTTATGATCAAGATTATCTATGAACAATATTTGATTCTTCTCTGAATTTTTATATGTCTGATTTGATATCTTTGCAAGTCTCTTTGAATTATCAGTTTGGTTTGGCCTACTAGATTGATCTTTCTTGCAATAGGAGAAGTGCTTAGCTTTGGGTTCAATCTTGTGGTGTCCTTTCCCAGTGACAGCAGGGGCAGCAAGGCAAGTATTGTATTGTTGCCATCGAGGATAAAAAGATGGGGTTTATATAATATTGCTTGAGTTTATCCCTCTACATCATGTCATCTTGCTTAATGCATTACTCTGTTCTTATGAACTTAATACTCTAGATGCATGCTGGATAGCGGTCGATGTGTGGTGTAATAGTAGTAGATGCAGAATTGTTTCGATCTACTTGTCACGGACGTGATGCCTATATACATGATCATGCCTAGATATTCTTATAACTATGCGCTTTTCTATCAATTGCTCGACGGTAATTTGTTCACCCACCGTAAGATATGCAATCTTGAGAGAAGCCACTAGTGAAACCTATGGCCCCTGAGTCTCTTTTCCATCGTATTATATCTCTTTTATTTACATTGCATCTCGTTTACTATCTTGCAATCTTTACTTTTCAATCTATACAACAAAAATACCAAAAATATTTATCTTATTATCTCTATCAGATCTCACTTTTGCATGTGGTCGTGAAGGGATTGATAACCCCTTTATCGCGTTGGTTGCAAGGTTCTTATTTGTTTGTGAATGTACAAGGCGACTTGCGCGTAACCTCCTACTGGATTGATACCTTTGTTCTCAAAAACTGAGGGAAATACTTACGCTACTTTGCTCCATCATCCTTTCCTTTTCAAGGGAAAACCAATGCAAGCTCAAGAGGTAGCACGAATCAGCATGGTACGGGCGCGGGTGCGACCACGTACCTACGGGCCAATCTCCCCTCTAGCCAAAGGGCGAGGCGTGACAGGATCATCCTCCGCCGCTGCAGCCCACGCTCGAGCCGCCATGAGAACCCCATCCAGGATTTTCTTGTCCTGGAGGACAGCAAGCTGCTCCAAGGGAGGACCTTTCTCGCCACGAAATACGATCGCGGAGTCTGCCGCAATTTTGGCCAGGTGGCCAAGGGGTACCCCCGCAAGGGCAGAAGTTTGACGAGACATCATCAATAGAATCTACAGAAGGGGGTGGGTTAGACAGACCTGGATCAAGGTTGCGAACCGTCGCGCAGTGCAGAGCCTTCTCGATGGCGTTAGGCGATGCCCCACCCACGCCCGAGGAGCTGAGGTGCACTCTCGTCCGTGCCACTGTGGCCGGGGATGAGGTCGAACGAGGCTGGCCCTTAGAGCGTGGGGGGAGACGAACTGGAGCCGGGGAAGGAAGCAACCCCACCCCCTGTTGGGGAACGTAGTAATTTTAAAAATTTTCCTACGCACACGCAAGATCATGGTGATGAATAGCAACGAGAGGGGAGAGTGTTGTCTACATACCCTTGTAGACCAAGCGAAGCGATCACTGGCGTAGAGGAAGTAGTCGACGTTCTCCTTGCGATCCGACCGATCCGGCGCCGTTACTCCGACGCCCGAGTTCTTGACACACGTACAGCTCGATGGCGTCCCTCGTACTCGATCCAGCCGAGTGTCGAGGAGAGTTCGTCGGCCGACGGTGTGGTGACGATCTTGATGTTTCACCGGCGCAGGCTTCGCCTAAGCTTGCGACGGTATGACCGAGGTGGAATATGGTGGAGGGGCACCGACACGGCTAAGGAACGATCCAAAGATCAAACTTGTGTGTTCTAGGGTGCCCCCTGCCCCGTATATAAAGGAGGGAGGGGGAGGCCGGCCGGCCTAGCTAGAGCGCGCGGGAGGAGTCCTACTCCACCGGGAGTAGGACTCCCCCTTTCCTAGTTGGATTAGGTTTGGGGAGGGGAAGAGAGGAGGCGGCCCCCCCCTCCTTGTCCTATTCGGACTGGGGGAGAGGGCGCTGCCACCTCTGGCCGGCCCCTCCTCTTCTCCCTCGAGGCCCACCGAGGCCCATTTACCTCCCGGGGTTCAGTAACCTCCGGTTTCCGATAAATTCCGTTTTGTCCGGAACCATTCGAACTCCAAACATAGGCTTCCAATATATCAATCTTTATGTCTCGACCATTCCGAGACTCCTCGTCATGTCCGTGATCACATCCGAACTCCGAACTTCTTGGTACATCAAAATACATAAACTCATAATAAGCATCGCCATCGAAACCTTAAGCGTGCGGACCCTACGGTTCGAGAACAATGTAGACATGACCTAGAACTATTCTCGGTCAATAACCAATAGCGGGACCTGGATGCCCATATTGGTTCCTACATATTCTCGAAGATCTTTGTCGGTCGGACCGCATAACAACATACGTTGTTCCCTTTGTCATCGGTATGTTACTTGCCCGAGATTCGATCGTCGGTGTCCAATACCTAGTTCAATCTCGTTACCGGCAAGTCTCTTTACTAGTTCCGTAATACATCATCTCACAACTAACTCATTAGTTGTAGTGCTTGCAAGGCTTCAGTGATGTGTATTACCGAGAGGGCCCAGAGATACCTCTCCAGACAATCGGAGTGACAAAACCTAATCTCGAAATCGCCAACCCAACATCGCCTTTGGAGACACCTGTAGTACTCCTTTATAATCACCCAGTTACGTTGTGATGTTTGGTAGCACCCAAAGTGTTCCTCCGGTAAACGGGAGTTGCATAATCTCATAGTTACAGGAACATGTATAAGTCATGAATAAAAGCAGTAGCAACATACTAAACGATCGTGTGCTAAGCTAATGGAATGGGTCATGTCAATCAGATCATTCTACTAATGATGTGACCTTGTTAATCAAATAACAACTCCTTTGTCTATGGTTAGGAAACTTAACCATCTTTGATTAACAAGCTAGTCTAGTAGAGGCATACTAGTGACACTCTGTTTGTCTATGTATTCACACATGTATTATGTTTCCGGTTAATACAATTCTAGCATGAATGATAAACATTTATCATGAAATAAGGAAATAAATAATAACTTTATTATTGCCTCTAGGGCATATTTCCTTCAGTCTCCCACTTGCACTAGAGTCAATAATCTAGATCACATCACCATGTGATTAACATCGATAGTTCACATCATCATGTGATTAACACCCATAGTTCACATCGTCATGTGACCAACACCCAAAGGGTTTACTAGATTCAGTAATCTAGTTCACATCGCTATATGATTAACACCCAAAGAGTACTAAGGTGTGATCATGTTTTGCTTGTGAGAGAGTCTTAGTCAACGGGTCTTTCACATTCAGATCCGTTATGTATTTTGCAATTTTTCTATGTCTACAATGCTCTTGCGAAGCTACCTAGCTAATTGCTCCCACTTTCAATATGTATCTAGATCGAGACTTAGAGTCATCGGATCGGTGTCAAAACTTGCATCGGCGTAACCCTTTACGACGAACCTATTGTCACTTCCATAATCGAGAAACATATCCTTATTCCACTAAGGATAATTTTGACCGCTGTCCAGTGATCTACTCCTAGATCACTATTGTACTCCCTTGCCAAACTCAGTGCAGGGTATACAATATATCTGGTACATAGCATGGCATACTTTATAGAACCTATGGCCAAGGCATAGGGAATGACTTTCATTCTCTTTCTATCTTCTGCCGTGATCGGGTTTTGAGTCTTACTCAATTTGACACCTTGTAACACAGGCAAGAACTCTTTCTTTGACTGTTCCATTTTGAACTACTTCAAAATCTTGTCAAGGTATGTACTTCATTGAAAAAACTTATCAAGCGTCTTGATCTATCTCTATAGATCTTGATGCTCAATATGTAAGCAGCTTCACCGAGGTCTTTCTTTGAAAAACTCCTTTCAAACACTCCTTTATGCTTTGCGAATAATTCTACATTATTTCCGATCTACAATATGTCATTCACATATACTTATCGAAATCTTTGTAGTGCTCCCACTCACTTTCTAGTAAATACTGGGCTTCACCATAAGTGCAGTACAAAACTATATGCTTTGATCAACTCATCAAAGCGTATATTCCAACTCGAGATGCTTGCACCAGTCCATAGATGGATCGCTGGAGCTTGCACACTTTGTTAGCTTCCTTTGGATCGAAAAAACCTTCGGTTGCATCATATACAACTCTTCCTCCGTAAAACCATTCAGAATGCAGTTTTACATCCATTTGCCAAATTTCATAAATTGTGGCAATTGCTAACATGATTCGGACAGACTTAAGCATCGCTACTGATTGAGAAAATCTCATTGTAGTCAACATCTTGAACTTTGTCGAAAACCTTTTTGCAACAAGTCGAGCTTTGTAGATAGTAACACTACTATCAGCGTCCGTCTTCCTCTTGAAGATCCATTTATTTTCTATGGTTTGCCGATCATCGGGCAAATCCATCAAAGTCCATACTTTGTTCTCATACATGGATCATATCTCAGATTTCATGGCCTCAAACCATTTTGCGGAATCTGGGCTCATCATCGCTTCCTCATAGTTCGTAGGTTTGTCATGGTCAAGTAACACGACCTCCAGAACAGGATTACCGTACCACTCTGGTGCGAATCTCACTCTGTTTTACCTACGAGGTTCGGTAGTAACTTGATCTGAAGTTACATGATCATCACCATTAACTTCCTCACTAATTGGTATAGTAGTCACAAGAACAGATTTACGTGATGAACTACTTTCAATAAGGGAACAGTCTGATTACCTCATCAAGTTCTACTTTCCTCCCACTCACTTCTTTCGAGAGAAACTCCTTCTCTAGAAAGGATCCATCTTAAGCAACGAATATCTTGCCTTCGGATTTGTGATAGAAGGTGTACCCAACAATTTCCTTTGGGTATTCTATGAAGACGCACTTCTCCGATTTGGGTTTGAGCTTATCAGGATGAAAAATTTTCACATAAGCATCGCAGCCCCAAACTTTAAGAAACGACAACTTGGGTTTCTTGCTAAACCACAGTTCATATGGTGTCGTCTCAACGGATTTAGATGGTGCCCTATTTAATGTGAATGCAGATGTCTCTAATGCATGATCCCAAAACGATATTGGTAAATCGGTAAGAAACATCATAGATTGTACTATATCCAATAAAGTACGGTTATGATGTTCGGACACACCATTATGATGTGGTGTTCCAGGTGGCATGAATTTGTGAAAACTATTCCACATTGTTTTAATTGAAGACCAAACTCATAACTCAAATATTTGTCTCCGCGATCAGATCGTAGAAAACTTATTTTCTTGTCACGATGATTTTTCCACTTCACTCTGAAATTCTTTGAACCTTTCAACTATTTCAGACTTATGTTTCATCAAGTAGATATACCCATATCTGCTCAAATCATCTGTGAAGGTCAGAAAATAATGATACCCACCGCGAGCCTCAACACTCATCGGATCGCATACATCGGTATGTATTATTTCCAATAAGTCGATCGCTCGCTCCATTGTTCGGAGAAGCGGAGTCTTAGTCATCTTGCCCATGAGGCATGGTTCATAAGCATCAAGTGATTCATAATCAAGTGATTCCAAAATCCCATCAGCATGGAGTTTCTTCATCGCTTTACACTAATATGACCTAAGCGGCGATTGCCACAAATAAGTTGCACTATCATTATTAACTTTGCATCTTTTGGTTTCAATATTATGAATATGTGTATCACTACGATCGAGATCCAATGAACCATTTTCATTGGGTGTGTAACCATATAAGGTTTTATTCATGTAAGCAGAACAACAGTTTATTCTCTTACTTAAATGAATAAGCGTATTGCAATAAACATGATCAAATCATATTCATGCTCAACGCAAACACCAAATAACATTTATTTAGGTTCAACACTAATCCCGAAAGTATAGGGAGTGTGCGATGATGATCATATCAATCTTGAAACTACTTTCAACACACATCGTCACTTCACCCTTAACTAGTTTACATTTTATTACGCAACTCCGTTTGAGTTACTACTCTTAGCAACTGAACCAGTACCAAATACCGAGGGGTTGCTATAAACACTAGTAAAGTACACATCAATAACATGTATATCAAATATACCTTTGTTTACTTTGCCATCCTTCTTATCCGCCAAATACTTGGGGTAGTTCCGCTTCCAGTAACCAGTCCCTTTGCAGTAGAAGCACTTAGTCTCAGGCTTAGGTCCAGACTTGGGCTTCTTCACTTGAGCAGCAACTTGCTTGCCGTTCTTCTTGAAGTTCCCCTTCTTTTCCCTTTGCCCCTTTTCTTGAAACTAGTGGTCTTGTCAATCATCAACACTTGATGCTCTTTCTTGATTTCTACCTTCGTCGATTTCAACATCACGAAGAGCTCGGGAATCGTTTTCGTCATCCCTTGCATACTATAGTTCATCACGAAGTTCTAGTAACTTAGTGGTGGTGACTAGAGAATTCTGTCAATCACTATCTTATCTGGAAGATTAACTCCCACTTGATTCAAGCGATTGAAGTACCCAGACAATCTGAGCACATGCTCACTAGTTGAGCGATTCTCCTCCATCTTTTAGCTATAGAACTTGTTGGAGACTTCATATCTCTAAACTCGGGTATTTGCTTGAAATATTAACTTCAACTCCTGGAACATCTCATATGGTCCATGATGTTCAAAACATCTTTGAAGTCCCGATTCTAAGCCATAAAGCATGGTGCACAAAACTATCAAGTAGTCATCATATTGAGCTAGCCAAACGTTCATAACGTCCGCATCTGCTGCTGCAATAGGTCATCACCTAGCGGTGCATTAAGGACATAATTCTTACGTGCAGCAATGAGGATAAACCTCGGATCACGGATCCAATCCGCATCATTGCTACTAACATTTTTCAACACAATTTTCTCTAGGAACATATCAAAATAAACATATGAAAGCAACAACGCAAGCTATTGATCTTACAACATAATTTGCAAAATACTATCAGGACTAAGTTCATGATAAATTTAAGTTCAATTAATCATATTACTTAAGAACTCCCACTTAGATAGACATCTCTCTAGTCATCCAAGTGATCACGTGATCCAAATCAACTAAACCATAACCGATCATCACGTGAGATGGAGTAGTTTTCAATGGTGAACATCTTATGTTTATCATATCTACTATATGATTCACGCTTTCGACCTTTCGGTCTCCGTGTTCCGAGGCCATATCTGCATATGCTAGGCTCGTCAAGTTTAACTTGAGTATTCGCGTGTGCAAAACTGTCTTGCACCCGTTGTAGATGGACGAGAGCTTATCACACCCGATCATCACGTGGTGTCCGGGCACGACGAACTTTGGCAGCGGTGCATACTCAGGGAGAACACTTCTTGATAATTTAGTGAGAGATCATCTTATAATGCTACCGTCAAATCAAAGCAAGATAAGATGCATAAAGGATAAACATCACATGCAATCAATATAAGTGATATGATATGGCCATCATCATCTTGTGCTTGTGATCTCCATCTCCAAGCACCGTCGTGATCACCATCGTCACCGGCGCGACACCTTGATCTCCATCGTAGCATCGTTGTCGTTTCGCCATCTATTGCTTCTCGACTATCGCTACTGCTTAGTGATAAAGTAAAGCATTACAGAGGCGATTGCATTTCATACAATAAGCGACAACCATATGGCTCCTGCCGATTGCCGATAACCGGTTACAAAACATGATCATCTCATACAATAAAATATAGCATCACGTCTTGACCATATCACATCACAACATGCCCTGCAAAAACAAGTTAGGCGTCCTCTACTTTGTTGTTGCAAATTTTACGTGGCTGCTACGGGCTTAAGCAAGAACCAATCTCACCTACGCATCAAAACCACAGCGATAGTTTGTCAAATAGACTCGTTTAACCTTCTCAAGGACCGGCGTAGCCACACAGTTCAACTAAAGTGAGAGAGCAGACACCCGCCGGTCACCTTTAAGCAACGAGTGCTCGTGGCGGTGAAACCAGTCTCGCGTAAGCGTCTGGCGTAATGTCGGTCCGGCCGCTTCATCTCACAATACCGCTGAACCAAAGTATGACATGCTGGTAGGTAGTATGACTTGTATCGCCCACAACTCACTTGTGTTCTACTCGTGCAAAACATCAAACCATAAAAACCTAGGCTCGGATGCCTTTGTTGGGGAGCGTAGTAATTTTAAAAATTTTCCTCGCACACGCAAGATCATGGTGATGAATAGCAACGAGAGGGAGAGTGTTGTCTACATACCCTTGTAGACCCGGCGGAAGCGATCTGGCGTAGAGGAAGTAGTCGACGTTCTCCTCGCGATCCGACCGATCCGGCGCCGTTACTCCGGCGCCCCGAGTTCTTGACACACGTACAGCTCGATGGCGTCCCTCGTACTCGATCCAGCCGAGTGTCGAGGAGAGTTCCGTCAAGACGACGGTGTGGTGACGATCTTGATGTTTCACGGCGCGAGGCTTCGCCTAAGCTTCATGACAGTATGACCGAGGTGGAATATGGTGGAGGGGCACCGACACGGCTAAGAGCGATCCAAAGATCAAACTTGTGTGTTCTAGGGTGCCCCCTGCCCCGTATATAAAGGAGGGAGGGGGAGGCCGGCCGGCCTAGCTAGAAGCGCGCGGGAGGAGTCCTACTCCCCTCTTGGGAGTAGGACTCCCCCTTCCTAGTTGGATTAGGTTTGGGGGAGGGAAGAGGAGAGGGCGCCCCCCCCTCCTTGTCCTATTCGGACTGGGGGGAGAGGGCGCGCGGCCACCACCTGGCCGGCCCCTCCTCTTCTCCCTCGAGGCCCACCGAGGCCCATTTACCTCCCGGGGGGTTCCGGTAACCTCCCGGTTTTCCGGTAAATTCCGTTTTGTCCGGAACCATTCCGAACTCCAAACATAGGCTTCCAATATATCAATCTTTATGTCTCGACCATTCCGAGACTCCTCGTCATGTCCGTGATCACATCCGGGACTCCGAACTTCTTGGTACATCAAAATACATAAACTCGTAATAAGCATCATCGAAACCTTAAGCGTGCGGACCCTACGGTTCGAGAACAATGTAGACATGACCTAGAACTATTCTCGGTCAATAACCAATAGCGGGACCTGGATGCCCATATTGGTTCCTACATATTCTACGAAGATCTTTGTCGGTCGGACCGCATAACAACATCGTTGTTCCTTTGTCATCGGTATGTTACTTGCCCGAGATTCGATCGTCGGTGTCCAATACCTAGTTCAATCTCGTTACGCAAGTCTCTTTACTCGTTCCGTAATACATCATCTCACAACTAACTCATTAGTTGTAGTGCTTGCAAGGCTTCAGTGATGTGTATTACCGAGAGGGCCCAGAGATACCTCTCAGGCAATCGGAGTGACAAAACCTAATCTCGAAATCGCCAACCCAACATCGCCTTTGGAGACACTGTAGTACTCCTTTATAATCACCCGATTACGTTGTGACGTTTGGTAGCACCAAAGTGTTCCTCCGTAAGCAGGAGTTGCATAATCTCATAGTTACAGGAACATGTATAAGTCATGAATAAAAGCGGTAGCAACATACTAAACGATCGTGTGCTAAGCTAATGGAATGGGTCATGTCAATCAGATCATTCTACTAATGATGTGACCTTGTTAATCAAATAACAACTCCTTTGTCTATGGTTAGGAAACTTAACCATCTTTGATTAACAAGCTAGTCTAGTAGAGGCATACTAGTGACACTCTGTTTGTCTATGTATTCACACATGTATTATGTTTCCGGTTAATACAATTCTAGCATGAATGATAAACATTTATCATGAAATAAGGAAATAAATAATAACTTTATTATTGCCTCTAGGGCATATTTCCTTCACCCCCAGCCCCGAGGCTGGAGGCAGCTGCACGTCACGGTCCAGGGGAAGCGCGGGCTGGGCCTGCGGAGGGGAAGTCTCTGGCTCCCTCGGAGGGCCCTCAATGGCGATCGGCGAGCCCAGGCGGGGTGAGGACGGTGGGCAGACCTCCAGGCCAACACTGCTGACGTTGCTCGCCCCAGGGGAGTCCGGTGAGGTTGGCATCAACGAAACAGCCGCCTCCAGCACCTCGTCATCATCCCCACCAGGCAGCACATCCGAGGACTCCAGGACATCCTCCATGCACCCGCCGAAGCCCACAGCCTTCTTGGAACCGCCCAGCTTAGAGCAACGCTTGGGCGGGATCGGTTTCGAGGGCACCTCATCAACCTCGGAGGCGGGCGACTTGGAGCGACGGTCGTCAGGGGAGCCCCGACCATCGCCCGAGGCACCATCAGCAAGTGGTCCGTGTGTATGGCCGCCCGGAGCAGGGCTCCCAGGATCCAGCCCTCTTCATCCTCCACAGAGATCCGCGGGTCGTACCCCACCCGATTGAAGAATATGTGCACCATGGTCTAGAGCTTGGACGGGTCCGGTGTCATCACCTTGGCGTGCACTGCCTCCCGGAAGAGGGAGGCCTCATCCACCCCCACGATTTTGCCGAGGAGGCGCGACATCTTGCGAATCACCACAGCTTGCTTGGCAATTGGGGGGAGTCCTCGGATCTAGATCCACACCGATACGAGAGTGGCAGAGGCAAGGGGGTCAACCTCCGGAACCGAGATATTGACCGTGAGCTTGTTGAGGGCCAGAGTTAGCTCATCGCTATGGGTGCCAAAACGGAGGCTTGCGGGGTCGGGGAAGACAGCAGTGAACTCGCGGTCCGAGATGGGAGTGACCGCCCAGTCTCAGTCCGGACGGAACAAGTGTTGCAGCTCCGCTGTGATGATGGCCGAAGATGCCGACTTCCCTCCCAGCACCAAGATGAGCGCAGAAAGGGGCACGGCCGGCGGCGGCTTGGAGGTCTCCATCTGATAGTAGCTGAAATCATCAAAAGCATGACCATACAGCGCCAGCTCGCCCTCCATCGCGCCCTCTGGGCAGAGCAGAGCGGGATGGTCCAGACTCTTGCATTTGTGGTAGGCCAGCAGCTGCTTGCAGTCAACTTGGTAGTGCCCCTCCACCCTGCAGTTAAAGCACACCACCGGAGAGGTACAGGTGGCTAGAGCGGCAGCTGAGTCGACCGGACGAGGTGGTGGATGGGTCACTAGGAAGCTTGGCCGGTACCGCCATTGAAGGCCTGACCACCCTTCTTCTTCTTCTTCTTCTTCTTCTTCTTCTTCTTCTTCTTCGAAAAGGCACCCTTACCATTTCGCCTGCCGGGCCCCGCTGGAATAAACTGCGCTGCCTCCGAGGAGGGTTGTAGCGGTGCGGGGGCGAGGCATCCGTCCGGCCAGAGATGGGCCGGCGACCGGGAGTGGCGCCCGCGGGGGAGTCCCTGTCCCTCCACCGTTCAGGAGAGCGCTCGCGATGGTGAGAATCCCGCCAAGAGGAGGACTCCTCGACAGCCGCTGCCTTGCCCTTGAGGAGAGAGCTATGTAGCTCGGATTCCCGCCGACTAGCAGAGGGGGAGGGACGTCGGGGGAGGCCGGCTGCTCGTCCTACCGCTCCGGGGCCCGGCGCTTGGAGCGCGGTGCCCCGTCGTTGACGTCGCGTGATATGGGATCTAGCGGTGCGGAGCCGATGAGGAGAAGGGGAGCGTGAGCGGGAGCGGAAGCGGGAGACAAGACGAGGTGCGGCACGAAGGGGGAGACGGGGCAACAGGGTGGGGCTCGCCAGAAGCAGGGGAAACCGCTAGGGTTAATCTCGCGAGCGGGACGAGCGGTGCCCGCAGCCCACTCACTCCCAGTGGAGCTCAGCCCAAACCCACCTCCACCCAGCACCGTGGCCCATCCTGAAGCTAAGGTCCGAGGCCGGAGAGCCCCCCGACACTTGCGGCCCAGGTCCCAAGAGTCGGCCCAGCCCATCATGCACCACCGCGGGATGGGAGGGAAGGGTTTCGCCTATCTGGCAGAGCCGGCTGGCCGACAGCAGGTGGCCAGCGTCGCAATCTGGCGGCGGCATCGAATGCACGGAAGGAGCAGCCAAGCATGGCGGACCAGCAGCCACTTGGGGGAGGGATGCGCCAGTGTTAGCAAGGGCGCAGCTTGGGACGTCGCGGGGACCCCAGGGCGACCCGTCAGGCTCGCCGGACGGCGCCATGACCCGGCCGCCGAGCCGAGGCAACCCGACCGGCCATCCCCTAGGACCGCGAGCGGCGACCACGACCACGCCGAGATGGAAGCGCCAGTACAAGCATAGGGGGAGGACGGAGGGAGCAGGGTCATGGGGACTCACCGGGGCATCGGAGCGAGAGATCTGGCCGTCGAGCTCCAGGGCCACGACCTCCGTGAGATGGTCCCCAAAGCGCCGCCCAGTGCAACACAGACCGGCCGCCGCCGCGGTCGCATCCGCGAGATCCTCGGCCGCCGCCCAATCCGCCCAACTCAACCCTGTATCCGGAGGTCCGCGCGGGCGAGGGAAACCAGGGCGAGAGGAAGCAGGGACAGGAGCGGGAGGGAAACCGGAGCCGGCCACGAGCGCAGGGGAGGGCAGGGATCCCAGAGGACCAGACAACGGCGCCGGCGAGGGGAGGAGCACGGGGCTGCGCGAGCCGCCGAGCGCGTCGCCAGTCGCCATCTCCTCTCTTAATCCAGATCGAAGAAACATTGGAGCTAGCTGCAGGCCATGCAAGGCATGTGAGTGGAGTGAGTGAGACTAAAGTTTAGTCCCACCATGGAAGTTGAGTGAGACTTGCACCTCTTTATAAGGTGGGCTCTTTTACCACTTGTATGAGCATGAGAAGAGGAGACCTACACACGCGCTCCTCCTCCTAGCTCACATCGCCACGCCATGCCTCGTCACGACGCGTCACGCCACGGGTTGCGGGATTGAGCCGAGCCGAGGACAGAGCTATGCACGTTGTCTATATTTTGCTGCTCGGGAAATTTAATGAGTCATTAATGAATAATTAACGCATACGTTTAATTACTGAACCGTTTCTGATTCTTTTGGATCACGACTCGCACATGGGGTTTACTCCCACGACCTACCCGGCCCGCACTATATAGTCAGGCAGACGTCTACCCTAGCCGCCGCCACTTCATACGGTTTTGCACCACCGTTACAGATCATTGCGCCGCCACGCAAGTCTTCTTCATCCCTCCTTTCGGCGTGCACCGCGAGAAAGGACAGCAGGCCTGCGGAACCCCTCCTCTCATGATCCTGTACGGGAGAGGGGCGATCAGATTTTTGGGGAGCGCACTCGCGACTTCTGGCAGCGACGACTTCGCCAACGACGACTTCTTCCCCGACCTCGGCAACCTCGTCCTCAACGACATGGGCGATAACATCAACGCCGGCGGTGCTGCTACCGCTGCACCGTATGTGATTCTATCCTTCCTGTTCGAGATTGTGGTAAAATTCATATTTCTAGTATGTGCCCTAGACGTGATCTGTTCATCTACTATGCTAGTTCGCATGATTAGTTTAATCTCTGTTAGTGTTGTCATAATTTATCTTTTGTTTATTCGGATTAAAACTCATAGTAATCTGCTCATATATTCAACATATTCTGGCAGTAGCAGTGATCGTTCGTTGGTCCGGAGACCTTGATGTAACTTTTATTATGCTTTAGAGTGCATACCTCCTAATGAATGTGGGTCTTTTTGAAATTGATAAAGCGTGATTCGGACTGCATCGGAATTGGATCGTAGCTTCACGTAGCACGTGTTGCGGTGCCAAATCGTTCTCGCCGAAACGTATTTTGCATCTATTCGCTGGTCAACATTGCCCATCTTCCCTAATTCATTATCTGATAAGACCTCACCCCACCTATTTCATTTCCTGTCTATTCTCAATAAACGAAAAAACAATATTTTGTGTGCGGATATTTGGGCCCTTTCCTACCGGTTCTGGGGGCATCTACAACGGCAATCTGTAAATTTCCTCTCGCATCCGCCCGCTTACAGGAGATCAGTCCGTGGACGCGGATACAGAAGAACGACATCTAACACTAACCGCATACATCAGGCCAACAATTCGAACCAACCTCATAAAATTCCACCAAATCGAACAGATTCCATTCATGTTTGGGTATAATTTACATAAAAAGGTCAATATTTCGACCATTTAAATAAAAAAACTAGAAAAACCTAAACCCTATATCGGACGACCACCTCGTACGCGTGGTCGCCCTGCCCTGCCGCATCGTCGTCTCCGCCAGTGTCGTCATCATCGTGCGTGGTCCCTCCGGCGGCAGAAAGACGCCGAAGGGCCACGACAACCTTGTCCGACGGCTACCTGACACTCACGGAGAAGCCGCTCCGCCTCCTGATGCGCCGTGCGGAGTGCCGCCGCAGCCAGTGCCGACGTGGCCTTTGGAGCCCTAGATGCGGCCTTGCCGCGACCGGCGTTGGCGTAGTAGTCGCTAAGCGACCACTCCTCGCCGATCTTGGCAAGCTTGCCGTCAAGGTGGCGGCGACGCATGGCAGCCGTCTCTATGGTGGTCACGGAGCGATCGAGTGACAAGTCGACGACGAGGTCTAGGTCGTTGCGGACCCACTACGGCACCACATCACTCTGGGAGAACGCGGAGCGGCGACTGGGTCGTACCGCTCCTGCTACTGAGCCGCGCTCCGGCTCAGACATGATGGCCCTCGAGCCCGAGGGTCCGTCGAGGTAGTGGAGGAGGCGGCACCGCGCCTTCTTGATCGCGTGCGGCAGCTCCTCCTTGACAGCGTGGCGGTGGTGGCGCGGCGTCAAGAACGGCGCGTTGATGCAGCCGTACTGGCTACGTGGCGGGGACGCGGGCTCCTCCTTGACCTAGCGTCCGATCTAGACGCCCCGGTGGTGCGGGGGTTAGGCCGGCTCCTCCTTCATGCGGCGTCCGATCTGGGGCGAGGCAGGCTCCTACTTCACCAGCAGGAGCGTGGACGCCGACACGGGCTTGACGTGGTGGCGCGGCGGGACGGCAGCTCCTCCTTCACGCGCGCCAGCGATGGCTGTGATAGCCCCATGTAACGGAGAGACCGCTCCCTCATTATGTCGATCTGATGGACAAATCTTCATCCACCGGAGCGGCCTCCTTGAGGAGTCGGGGCGGCTCCTGCAATTGATGCACAGTGGATCCGGCGGAGGTGTCATGTTTAGCCTGTTGTCTTTGGATCGAAGGTGATGCGATAGTAGCGGGAGGCAGACGGTACGGGACGTCTTTGTCTTCCGCTGTCTTCTCCCGAGATATCCGGCTATTGAGGCGTCGGTAGATGGATAAGGGCGGATGGTATAGACGGCTTCAACGACGAGTGTAAACACTCTGGTGGAAACACATGATCTTTGACCGAGCTATGTCAACGCGCGCTTGCGTCGTGTCCTTGTTGAGGGTGGTGATTTGAAGCTTGGCTTTGAGGATGAGAATCTGAAGTTCAACTTTGTGGTGGACTCACCATCATAGGTGTACGTGCGGCGATTTTTTCTTGAAGGCGTAACCTACGAGTTGTTTATTTTTTTAATTTCTGATGTGTCGTGCAACATAGGGTTAGTGGCTATCTGGAGAGTTACTATCGCGAGGTATACGGCCTCAGGATTTGTTTTCCGTTTTATTTCTGGGTTGAGATTGTTCGGCTGCTGGATTTTGCTTTATTAATAATATATGATTGCATGCATCGTTCTCATGCAGAGGCCGGGGTTATCCTCCTTTTCAAAAAGAAAAAGAAACATCTTTGTGCCTAGTTTTCAACATCAAATTACCCAAGAAAAATTTTATCAGATCAAAGTTCAACAACCATAAACTGAACTGATATCTTTCCAGAGTTAACATTCAGTGGCTATGAAGATTGAAAAGTTATCAGTGCATGGTGTGCCAAGTAAAACAAAGCGGAGTAATGCGTGGAATGGAAAATGCATGGTCGACATCTTAGTCGAATGGTCTTCCAAACAAATCAGATGCATAACGCCAAAATATAATGGATCCAAGATCATCGTACGTGACAAGAGGCGCCAAATCGAGAGGACATAATAAACAGCACACAAGCGGCATCACACACACGCGGCACACTTATGATTGGAACTAGAAAGCAATTGCTTACCTGTCACGCGCTGATCATCCGTATTAGTCGGCCGACACCAAAAGTTTCATATGGTCAATGATACTACCGCACAATGAGTATTTGTCAATGCCCCATTTTTTTTTAATTTCCTGATTTGGTTGTCGACCAAGCAGCAGAAGCCTGAGTATCTGGGGCTAACAACAGCCTAAAAATGCTGGAAATGTCAAGTTGGTGCTCGGACGGACACACCAGCTATGTATTTGGCTGGTGACACGCTCAATGCAGCTTGCTTTTTTATACCAAACTATAAAGAGAAGAGAGACAGAGGCACAGAGCCGAAGACCTGATCTGGGTCATGATCCTGCCGCGCAACGAGCATTTGTCAATGTCCGTTTAGCCATTTTCTTATCAAACGGATCCAGATTTGGTTCTCGACAAAGAAGTCTGAGTACCCGAGGATAAAACCCTATAGCCGCTGAAAATAACAATAATTGGTGTCAATGTTCTTGATGCATTTCTATTACCAGTCCGTACAAAGAAGAGAAGTTCACTGCTGGTGCTGCTGAGGGTAGAACAAATCTGGTCGACGTCGACGAGTTACCGGTTGCATACAGCGAAACGAAGGAAGGAGAAGGCTCTTGCACATATGTATCTACCCATGTGTGTTGACAGGTTGAGACAGAGAGAGAGGGGGGGCATGGCTTTCGTGCATGGATGCGTAACCGATGGATGTCATCGTTGGTTTTATTTTATTTCATCGTTTTTCTTAGATTATGTCATCGTCGATTTCTTTGTCGCGAGAGGAGAATAATTGTTTGGTGAGTGAGCCTTTTCATCACGCAGCATCATCAACGAACAAGCGTTTTGCCACGACCACAAAGCTAGCCTCAGTTAATCATGTCGACAAAGGAATCGAGTGGAGATATAGCTTCTGGTAAAAAAAAACTAAAATGAGGCCTTTTGGAGGCTTGATCTAATTCCTAAGTTTGTTTAATAAGTAGGAGTATATATTTAGGCGAAAAGGACATCAACTTTTCGGCCGCACATATGCATATATACTCCAAAAGAGGCATGCACGCACGCACCTAACTTCTAATTAGTTGTCCATCATTCATATGATTATAAGCGTCGTAGTACTGCAGCTGTTTAGTATTCCCTCTTATTCACAAGAAAAAAGTATTCCCTCAATCCTAAAATAAGTGAATAGTTGAAGACGAGAGGAAGTACTATATCTGTATAGCTATTCGGGCAGTCGAAACATCAAGCAAAATCGTACCCTCCCCCCCCCCCCCTCCCGCGCGTGACGGAACCGTTCCACACCTTTAACCCGCATCCCCGCCACCCTTTCTTGGAATCAGCATTTTCACCTGGAGATGGCGTAGGAGGCTCACCTGCCAGCCCTAGCCGGTCGACAGTGAAGGGCACCGCCCCCCTCGCTACCCCGGCAAACTTCGCCACTGTAGAAGTACATGCTCTAGCCAATGCAACCAAAAGACTTACCTGATGGAAGAGACTAAGCAATACATTTATACCTCAACATTCCCTCTTACGTATGGCTCCCTCGGGCCTAAACGTGGACCGAAAGTGGACTGCAATTTAATTGCGTCAGCCGGGTGTTGAACTCAAGACCTCTTGGCTCTGATACCACAATGAAGTGCATGCCCTAGCCAATACAACCAAAAGACCGATCTAATGGAAGAGACTAGGCAATACATTTGTACCTCGACAGCCACCTCCACGCCCGAGAACCGCCATTGCGGTCTGCTAGGCGGCGTCGACAGTGTCCTTTACCGCCGTTCGGGTCTAGCCAGAGTTCCACTGTTGCATCTCGCGCTCTGACCCCGTCCGCCCACAAGGTATTTGTCAAACCGACAAGCTCACAATCAACTTCAAGAAGATCTTTTTGAGCACCATTGGCAACTTCATAGCACTTGATTCTTGTGATTTTACCATGTTTATTTGAATTCTTAGTTCATTTGGATCATATGTTGTGTTCGAATTTTCATGGTTAAGTCTGAAAAGTGAAAACAATACATTTGTACTTGAATTCTCAAGTTTGAATTATGTCGTGATAACTCTTGAAAATGTTTGGATGAATTGGCAGAAGAGAAATTTTTGGGGACTAAGGTTTTGGTGGTTGGGTGGTAGATGATGAAAAGTTTAACCCTCCCCCCAAAAAAAAAAAGCTTTTTCAACAATAGGGGATTAAATTTTGGGGGATCTTCTACAGATGCTCTAAGTTCAATCCGAGTTTTTTTGTATTTGTTGAATGGTTCGTCTGCGCAATTTGTTTGAATTTTTTTAGTACTCAAGATTCGTCTACAGATGCTCACTTGATTCACTTGGCTCACGCATTTCTTTTTTCTTTTTTTCTCTAGCTATTTGCATAAAAAGATAAGAGTAAATTTGTCTATCATCTATCGTCTTTTTTATGTTTATATATTTCGATATACCAAACCTACTAGATAAATATTACGTTAGAGTTGTGTCGAATATTGTGTACAAGGTAGGTTACAGTTGGACTTGTAGTTGTATTGTGTTTAGATAGGATATGGAGTCGTGTCTTAGTAGGACACTTGTATCCTAGGTCTCTCATATATAGCGGGGGTAGACACACGATGTAACCTATGCCAACATAATATGCACGGAGCGCAGGGAAGCGGCGGCATGTGCGTGTCGAGCGACGGGTGCGGTATTGTGACGGTGTCACGGGGAGGAGCGCCCGTAGTCAGCCCCCGGGGATGTAGCCATATCGGTGAACCTCGTTAACAAATCTCGGTGTCGTGCTCGTGTGATTGCTTGGTCCTCGGATGATCGACGGTATGGCCTCGGATTTATTCTAACAAGTGGTATCATGAGCTAGGTTATTCGCAGCCGATGGATTGTTGATCTAGAGGATGGATCGTGTCAGATTCGGTGCAAAGACGGCGGCCGTGAGAATTCATTGTCGAAGCTAGGGCTATCGGTTTGAGGAATTTCCCTCGTGGGAGCTATCGGTTTGCGGCTGGGTAGACCGAAAAAAAAAGCAATCGAGAACAAGGCGAGCAGCATGCAGCATACAACGTGCGGCCATGGATCGGTCTGATCGATCGGGCGAGCGAGTACAGCACGAAACGTGCAGCTTGGATCGGGGCGTGTGCGGCGGCGGCGGCGAAATCCAGGTGCGTGCGGGCATAGCCCAAGGCGTTGGACGAGGTGCTGGCTAGCGGCCTAGCAAGGCCCAATCGCAGGAGCTTGACATGCAGCAGGCCACGAGCTGAGCCATGGGTCCGTTCACGAACACATGTGGAGGCACGTTGGATCCAAGCTAGTGATTTGGCTGATGGGAAAGCTACGCGAGGTTTGTTTGGAAAAAAAGGAGCGGCCAGGTTCACGTGTGTGTACAGGAGCAGTTTTTGTTGGATCAAGTACGATCTATTTTCTGCTATAAGATGCACGGAGAAGCAACAGCAAAGAGTGACAGGAAAAAGAAGATTTGTGCAGTTTGCATATAAGTTTTTTCAGGGTCGGTTTGCTGAGATGGCTTGGAACACGTGGACAGGCTGCGGAGGCGCGCGGATAAGTGCGTCATACAGGATCATGCATACACATGGCGTCTAAGACATGCACAGATGTGCGGACGGACATGACGCACGGTGGAGCATGGTTGTAGTCGGATATGTTCGGCTGGGTTGGACTGTCAGTCTGACGGATCGACGCAAGTCGGTTGATACAGAAGATGGTGCGGGATCGGCGGCAGCGACATAGGAACGTGATGCTGATGGTGACCGACTTCTGGGCGTGGAAACACGTGGCGCAGGCCCCGAGGGCTTGTGTGGCTTCGACAAGGCTATGGCGGGGTTGATTCAAGGCGGTGCACATGAGAGCTTGGAGTCGACGGGCGCGCGGTGGATTGATCATCTACCATGGAGTCATGTTGAAGGTGGAGCTGGATTGAGGGGCTACGGTGTAAGGATCCGGAGAATCAAAGCCTATTCAGCGGGAGGGAAAAGCGAGGACACGTAATTGGATGGAGCCCGGTGGTGCGATGGGCGTGAAACTTCGTCATCGGCGGTGATGATCGGTGGTACTCTGCGATGGGGGTTGCGTGGTGGGGTTTGCGACCCTTGAGATTGGCCGGACGGCGGAGGCTCGACGCGTAATAGCGGCGAGGTGTGCGGTATGCACGGGACATGGAGACGGGCCAGGGCTCTGGTGGTCATACATGTGGTGAGACAACTGCGAATTTGACTCGGGATGACTACGAGCAATGGTGAAATTCTTTCAAGTTTCAGACAGACGGTCAAGAAAGGAGCGGTGATGTTGAGTTCAGTAACTCTTATGTGTGACACCCAATATGTGAGTTGTTCACTTTCACGCAGGTCAGTGATCGGTGTGTGATGGCGTTGGACTGATACTCTGGAAGTGGAGCACAAACTAGAGTAACAAAAAACTTAATTTTGCTCGAGTGTTGACTGTGGACAAGAAAAGAAGGACTACAAGTTGCAGGTGGAGTCATATGGAGTCTTTGGAGTAGCAGCGGTACTCATGGGATAAACTCAAGTCCAATGTACATGGAAGTTTGACGCATTAACGAATTCAAGGTAGTGGAGAATATTCGTCAAGGTGGAGTTTGTTAGAGTTGTGTCGAATATTGTGTACAAGGTAGGTTACAGTTGGACTTGTAGTTGTATTGTGTTTAGATAGGATATGGAGTTGTGTCTTAGTAGGACACTTGTATCCTAGGTCTCTCATGTATAGCGGGGGTAGACACACGATGTAACCTATTACAACATATTAGCACAGGAACGCAGGGGAAGCCGGCGGCATGTGTCGGTGTCCAGGGCGACCGGGTGCGGTATTGTGACGGTGTCACGGGGAGAAGCGCCCGTAGTCAGACCCCGGGGATGTAGCCATATCGGTGAACCTCGTTAACAAATCTCGGTGTCGTGCTCGTGTGATTGCTTAGTCCTCGGATGATCGACGGTATGGCCTCGGATTTATTCTACCATATTAAGAGGACTATCCTCTTAAAAAAAGAGAGCCCTTCTGCTTAGATAAAAATAGGACAGCATATGTAGCAATTATTAAGGGTCGTCTTCTAGATCAGTAGTCCCATTGGGCAGGTGTCGCCCTCCCCATTGACGGCGTTCCGTACCCTCATGCTCGCGGTTGGATCACGAGAAACCGGAAAGCGAGCAAGCACATGCGGCGGAGAGCGAGGGTGCATGCATGGCATGCACGGGGAGCACGCATCATTGGCGCTGCCGTCCATGTGATCTTCTGTGATGATTAACCATGGAGACGTTGCCAGGATTAGTACTAGACACAGTGGCATGATCCAGTGTCCTGTGGCCGGCGGCCCGCGCAACATGGTTTTGCGCTTGCAGTGCAAGACTGCAACATGATTAGTGAAGAAAAGGCTGCCGGGCCAGCTCAGCTCAGCCGGCTTGCCCAAGCAACTACTGTTCTCATTCGTGTCTCCTAAATCACAGACCAATGGCAACTGGGTTTACATGTACTCCCTCCGTTCCTAAATATTTGTCTTTCTAGACATTTCAAATGAATACAACATATGAATGTATGTAGACATATTTTAGAGTATAGATTCAGTCATTTTGCTTTGTATGTAGTCACTTATTAAAATCTCTAGAAAGACAAATATTTAGGAACGGAGGGAGTAGCTTTTGAAGAACTTTTGGATGATTTAGGTAGACCAGGAGCTACCGTCTAATGTTGTGAGAAGAATAGTCCGCGGCGCACACTTGTGATGAAAGACACTAGCATTTCTTTCATTTCAAATGATGCAACAAACCAGCGTTGTGAGGGAGGCCATTACTTTTCGATGAGGTATGGATATGTTGATCCACCATTCCATGATGATCCTTCTTGGTGGGTATTTATGCTCGTTCATTTATGGTGATTCTAAATTTACTTTAACTACCAAAGGCCACTTCAGCCTTCATGTTATTTTAACGTTTGCCTGAATAGCAATTTTGTCGATCGAAATTATAGCGACTCTGTTGGAGCTGCTCTTCAGAGGCGGAGGGATCACCAGGCTAGAAGACCTAGTGCCAAGACCCACGTCCCCCGTTGAAGAAACCTGGTGGATGTGGATCCCTTCCTATACATGTAATTCAATTTGTACTGATCCTCGCACCTATTCCTGAACAGTTTTTACTCCCCGCCCCCCCCCCCCCCCCACCGCGCGGATTTTAAGTGGTGGGGCCCGTCTTACTGAACTAAATCACAACCATTAATCCTAAATTAGCCCGTAAAGCCCCCGTAAAATGCCCGTTTGTGTAGCATTACTCGCGGGACATGTGAGAGCGATGCAAATTTTCAGGACAGGGACTACTACTCCCTCCGTTCGAAATTACTTGTCTCGGAAATGGATGTATCTAAAACTAAAATACATCTAGATACATCCATTTTCGCGACAAGTAATTCCGAACGGAGGGAGTAGTTTACTAGTTTGGTTCCGCGCTGGGTGAACTGGAGAGCCGCTGCTATGCGTTCCATTCCGGCATTCCCTGCAGGGGGCGAATGGAAGCGATGTTTTTGTACGCAGGCCGCGCAAACGGCCAAGCGGGAGGCGAATTCCGTGCCGCATGCCCACATGCGGTGCCCGGTGCCATGGGAAGGAAGGCAGCGCCACATGCGGCACCTGGTCCTAGACGTGCATATGAGAGGCCGCGCATAACCGTGCCTATCCGTAGGATTTGGGTGTTGGATGCATGCTCTCGTTCGGATAAGTACGTGATTGCCGGTTTGTAAATAGTAGCACGCAGCTTTGCTTTCCGGAATGGGTAGACCGGGTTTTCTTCCCTTGCTGATGGTAAGTACGAGAGATTCCTTTTTGAAGGAAAAATATATGTTTGATGTTTTTCTTTAACACAGAATAGATGCAGACACTCATATATACATGCATACACTCATCTTTATGAACCGACATGCACACCTTATTTTTGTGAGCACATTCGAAAGACTGAGGCGGTATATCATTTCGAGGTTTACGAAGTCACCAAAGTCGCCTCGTAGCCGATGAAAACGTCTCCTTCCATAGATCGTGCATCGCCGAAAAGCATGAAGTAAATCCTGTAATAAGCACCAGGACTTTAACTCTGTTAGGCTGGGGATACCACTATCCAACTAATCATCTAATTAACCAAATCGCATGAAAAATATGTTTGATGTTGAAACATGTGTGTTGGTGATCAAATGCGCGGTACATTCCTTTTTCGTATATATTTTTTGCACCTTGCAGTTGTGGGAAACGTCTTCTTTCACTGAAAGCACATCATCGAAAAATCGAAAACAAATTTCGTAAAGCATAAGTAGGCATGAGTATCAATTCTAAGACTAAACCCTGATGGTCTGTTTTCATAACAAGGAACCTAACCATTTAAGCTATATCTAGTTCGCTTTCCTTTCCGTACTATTCCCTCCGTTCAGAATTACTTGTCACAAAAATGAATAAAAATGGATGTATCTACAACTAAAATACATCTAGATACATTCATTTTTTTTGGACGAGTAATTCCGAACGGAGGGAGTACTAGACCACACCACGAATGAACTCCGACGGCCTCATGATTGTGTAATCAACACATACTCACATACTAAATTGATGCGATAGACGTCGTCACATGGATGCAACATTCAGTTAGCTGGCGCTGCATCCTTGTTCTTCGTTCGCAACCGAATGTAACGACCCGGGTCCTCTACACATGCAAATGTTCCGGTTCCCTGGCAAGGATCAATAATCGATGAGTTCAAAAAGCAAAACAGGATCAATAGGGCGTTAACACCTGCCAGGAATCTGACAGTCAGTGTACGTTTGGATATACGCTAGTACACACAGCAGATATACGCCTCCCATTACAGGTAAGATTTTGGGAGTGGCATCGCCATGCATGTGAAATAATACAACGACGGGCCAACCAAATAATGGATCCAACATGGATGTCAATATACATATGTACGTGTGTATTGTCGCTTATCCAATCAATCATTTCATGCATGTGGTGTGTCACCGGATACGTGCGTGCTCTCCATGCAGCCCCACTGGTAGTGTGGTAGATAGAGATATATTGCATCCTGTTGTACTCGCTCCGTATCAAAATATATGATGTTAGGCTAATTTTAGCATACAAAAAGGTCTTATATTTTGGTACGAAGGTAGTATAAATAATATGTTTTTTTGGTGAAAATTGTTGAGCTAATATTGGGTACTTCTGCCGACAGCTCTCACACAGACACCGTACCAAGCAGTTCCCATACACATGGAGGGCAAGATTGAGAGAGAGATACGTTTTGGGCCTCTGTGATAGGTTCATACCCATGGAAGAAAATGTTAACGTACCCTCGAGAACGGAAGGAGCTTTGTGAAGATGAGAGCTATTTGAGAGTGAATTCCACTTTTTACCCTGTAATTGTACATTTAGGACACTAATTACCCGATTGAGTAGAAATTCGTCTAGAATACCCTTTTTGGAAGCTTTGAACCCTTGTTTTCTGATGTGTGTCCATCAGGCAAGGTGTGAGGTGATGCCTGGGGTCCAAAAATATGTGGACGACAACGAGGAATGGAACGGATGAAATAAAGAAGTGTGGACATGATTGTCAGCCCTCCAATCTTTACAGTTTCTTTTATGAATCATTGATATGCAACATGCCGATCCTATCAAGCAAAAACAAGAAAAATGCAGAACTAGGGTAAAACCGTGTTTAAAGTCTTCAAAATCTGATATTTCGATCGAAGTTCCAGTAAATGGGGTAATATATGTCACAAATGTACAACTGCCGGGTAAAAAAGTGGAATTCACTAGCTGTTTGAGGTACACCGTTGACCCATCGTCTTGGGTGATCAACAGTCGTGCAATTTCCATGACGGTCTAACAGCACCGATGACACTGCCTCTTTGACGAAGCTCTTTCCTTGGTCAGCTGGCCACTCACTTGCTCCACGTGGTTGATGGGGTAGGCAGGCAGATTAAATGCACTATGAGTGATTGGTCAGCTAGGCCCTGTATGCGGCTCAATGGTTGATGATGTTAGACCTCTCCCAATGCAAAGGTGCTTAGATGAGGTGCTAAGTGCATTAAATATCTTAGCAACTCAAGTCCCCAATGCATAGGTGCTTAAGGCTGGTCGTAATGGTAGTATCATAGCTAGTATCATGCATGCCAACTAGGCAATTTTGATGAGGTGTCATAACATTAAATGTAGAAAGAGAGGGTGTAGTATCATATCATGATACCATATCATATTAAATGATATGCTACTTTGTGTCATGCATGGCAATAAATAGAGTATAACATGATATTAATATATGATACTATGCATGATACTAGTATATGATACTCCCCATTACAACCAGCCTAACTTGTTGTTGCTAAGCACACTTTATTTAATGAGTTAGCACCTAAAGTCTTTCATGCATTGGCCAAATTGTTTCATTTAAGTGGTTTGCCTAGGTTCTCGCGCTTGGCATTGGTTCTTCCTGGGGTCATCAAAGTACTCTCTCTCCTCCTTAAATGTTGTGCCATGTCATTTTTTTGCTTATGTGGCATGCTTAGCACCTGTCCACGGTGGAGCACTGGGAAGGGCCTTAGACGAGATCGTTGCTGTCGTTTGTTCACCCAAAGGCACCCCGGATTCCGCAACTCCAAGGCCATCTTACTTATCCAACCACTTCTCTAGTGCACGAACCACAGTAGACGAACTGCCATGTCTCCTGACGCGTGCAGTGTTGAGGTGGTCCCTGGTCGTGGTCGAGTTATGTAACGTAGAAATTACGTCAAACATGGACGGATATTATCGTATAAACTTGTCTAAGGATTGACCATGTTGGGAAAATAATATACAAGTTTCGAAGGCATGAATGCACGCACGTACACTCGTACGAGTGGCACGAAAGGAGGAGGGGGAGGCAGACAAGGTTTGCACGGCGGCATGCACCAACACTTGTCGTCGCCACTCGGCACAAGGACAGCTCGTTCCTCCTCCCTTGGATCTCCAACACGCGGCCTGCCTCCGTTTCTGTTGGCCTCTCGACACTGTACAGGTACCACGCCGTGCGGGCACGGTACCGCTTCCATTTTCCTCCCTTTTGCCAAAAGGGCGCATAGACGCTGGGCCAGAGCACGGGTGGTCGACCTTGGCGGTGGACCAAAAATGCTAGACATACAAAGACATACACGCTTTTACATGCTCCTTTCATCTAACAACCAATCACAAACCTCTCTCCTCCTGATTTTCAGGGGGGTGGGACCACACCGCTCACCTGTTGACCAATCAAGGTTAACCATCCTGTAAAAGCCTGTAAATCATTTGTACGTGTAGCATTGCCGGCGGTGGACTTGGTGGGTTCGTCCGTACATATGTCTCATGTTATTATACCGCTACGTACTATGTACTACTCTAGACGTGCTGCTTGCTAGCTGTGGCAAGCACTCCTCTTTTTTTTGAGGTAATAGCACCCCAGGTACCCTAACTTGCACACAATGTGACGATTTAGTCCCAAACTTGCAAAACTTGACTCCACCATACCCCAACTTGCACCTCATGTGATGATTTAGTCCCAGGCCAATCACAGCTCGACAATTGGCTGCCAGGTGGCTGGACCGGTCAGCGCACGCACTTTTGCACAAAACCCCCGCCGTTTTCTTTAATCAACCCGCACTCACCTCCACCTGAATTAAATGTTGCTGTGTGAAAAAAAGAAGGGAAATCTTTATTCTGAAAACTGTCAGCGAGTCAACTGTGAGTTTTAAGATCAAGTCATTTGGATGAGAACATTCATAAACTTGGATGTTTGTAGCTTGCTGAGATATATAATTATATATTGGTGTTCACAGTATGTTCATTGACTGACAAAATTTTTTCAGTTCAGTGCTCATTAAGCTATGTATTGCTCACTGTTCATCTGCTATGTCAAGAAAGCAAGGGAATACCTTTGCTCCGAAAACCGTGAGCGGGTCAAATGTTTCCATGGACTTGGAGCTCTCAGGAATGGCCCGATGCAGGAGGCAGACCAACGACACGTACAGACCACGGTTGAGCGAATCCCCAAAAAACAGCATGCGCTTGCCCCGCAGCATCTCCAGCATCAGAGTCGCATTGAAGCTGCATTTTCAGGTGTGAGGACGGAGTACATAGCATATAAAGATCAATACTGTATTAAAGCCATAATAACCACTGAAAACCATAGCTAGATAAAGCAGTTTAACATTTTCTCGATTGTGGTTCAACTGCAACACTCATGCAGCTGGCGCTCTGCTATACAACACTGGTGGGTTCAGTTGTGACTGAGATTGTTGTGTAACCGTCAGACTCGAGCAATATTAACCGAGCAGTACGGACAACAGATTCAGCGCCACGTGTTTTTGAATAGAAGTTCAGTGCCACATTGTGTCGAGTGTGACCGCTGACCGTGTCCGATATATTGCCTACGCCGCTGTCGGTGAACATTCAGACTAAGGTTTGCAACAAAAGAGAAGCCGAAACTCTTGCAGATGGTCCCAGAAATCATGAACCAGAAACTATTGCGGTGCATAGCACAAAGATCAATATAAAGTCATAACAACCACCAAAATCCATAGCCTGATAAAACAGTTTAACATCTTTTAGGTGGAGGTGAGTGTGGGTTGATTAAAGGAAACAACAGGGGGTTTTGTGCAAAAGTGTGTGAGCTGACCGGTCCAGCCATCTGGTAGCCAATTGTCGAGCTGTGATTGGCCTGGGACTAAATCATCACATGAGGTGCAAGTTGGGGTATGATGAAGTCAAGTTTTACAAGTTTGGGACTAAATCGTCACATTGTGTGCAAGTTAGGGTACGTGAGGTGCTATTACCTCTTTTTTTTCCTTTGACGACGAAATGGCAAGCACTCATCAGTTGCCCGGCAGACGAGGCAGGGAGGGATTTTTTCTTGCTTGGTTGCGACTTCACGGAGACAGGGACGAATCAATGTCAGTCCAGCTGCCATGACCACCCAGCACCAGCAGGCTTTTCACGGCAAACTCCCACGCATGTGAAACCAAGACGCGAATCTGCCTGCAGGGAGGGCATCATGGTACACGGCGGTACTGTACTAGTACTCTAGTACGCACGGATGAGACGAAAGCCTCGCACGGAGCAAAGAAAATCGCGGTGCGTCCTGATGATGCGGTCAAGCCTCTGCCGTCGCCGCCACGCACGTTTCGATCCGCTGTACACCAGGCGGAGATCCAAGTGCAGCACGCGCACGGGCCACGGAGATCGCGCGACGCAGAGAGGGCACGCCCGGGGCTGCTGCACTGCGCGCGCCTCGTCGTGCCACGGCCATGCGCGGCCGCTTTTGGCTCCCCGCGCGGGCTTTTCACTTCACTTTCACGTGGCGTCACGCCGCGCGGCTAGAGTAGAGCGGACGTGCATCCTCCTACGGTGCCGCGCGGGAGATTGGCACGTCTCGGCTAGGCCACGGGCTAGATCCTTACATTAAACGAGGCCGTACGTACTACTGCATGTGATGGATATGGAAACGTGAATGAGATGTGGGTTCACGGCGGTTGGTCACGCCGGGCTTCCTAGTAGATTGCTAGGGCAACGCAGCCAGCGTGGGCTTATTCGCTTCTGTTTGGGTTAGCAAAGCGACGGACGCGTCTGCTTTTCGATTGGGTCCACCTGTGTGTCCAACGGGTGACAGACCCACATTTTCCTCGCGTAAAAAAAACTTTCGAAAACATGGGCTGAAATTAACATAATTAAACATAAGTGGCTGGTCAACTGCCCGCCAAAGTCCTCTTAAACATTAAAAAAAGCGCCTGCATGCTGCCCTCGACCTCGCCCTTACCCTTGCCCTTGTCGTCCTCACCGTCGCTGGTGAGGTCGATGAATGTGGGCAGCGGCCTAGCTCACCCAAACGCGCTCTGCCACACCGCCAAGGCCACCTCCTCTGGCGTCTGCTGCAGGGCAGCGACATTGTGGCGCCGCGGACGTGCTCCTCCTCCTCCTCCTCGCGCGCCCACATCATCTACCGCACACCGTCGACCTGCTCCTCGGCGAGCCAGTGCTGCTTTCCAACGCTCCAGGTGGGCCGCTTCCTCCGCCGGCATAGTGGACCGAATGCACGCTCACCCACTCGCGGACCACAACGGTCCACCAGTAGGACTCCACGGCCCAAGCGGGCGGCGGCGGCACCCGCTTACACGTGGGCGTGGGCTTGGGCTCGGCCTTGGACTCGACGACAGGCGGCGGAGGCGTGACATAGAGGGGAGCGTGGACGGAGTCCCCCCCCCCCCCGCCGACAAGGTGGGGGCCTCCTCCAGGTCGTCCCACTGCGCGTCCTCCTCCAGCCAGCTCTCCTCGAGTGCGGCTTGGTACACGGCCTCCGCCTCCTCTTCCGGCAAGACCTCTGGGGACGATGGGAGAACGGCGTGGTCGACGTGCACGCTACGGCGGCGCTTCTCCTTGTCGGTGTACTAAGATATGGGTACCTTAGTACCCTGACTTGTGCACAGGCAGTTGTAGCCTTCCCACCGGCAAGACTTGCGGAGGACTACTACATACAAGACTCTAGGTTCAATATACAAGACCGTGAAGAAGACCTCCCGGCAAGTAATCGAGGAGTACTAAGTTAGTACTGAAGATCAAGACTTCAGTTGCCGGCAAGCTCCGCACGGGCAATCCAAGACCCGACAAGCTCCTTGCCGGGAAGTACCCCCTTCCAGCTTCTCGACCGCTCCGCTTCATCGACCAGCTGATGGCTTGTCAAGATTAGGCGTCAAGCTGGCAAGCGACTTGGGGAGGATCATCAGGACGCGTGTGAGCACGTCGCATGCAGGTCAACTTTATTGACACCTGTCTTGAGGACGGGTCAAGACGATAGGCTCGTGCAGGTCGACGACACGGAAGGAGAGACGCCTTTTGACAAAGGATGGTTATCGGCTCACGGTGCATTAAATGTCTTTGTCCTAATCCGGAAGGATTAGGTTGGAATAGCATCGAGGCCACTATTCATAACATGTAATGACTAATGTTGCCATTGTGGTGACCCATTTTTGTCTATAAAAGGAGTCCCAAGGCTACCTGGGCACGGGTCGACACTTTTCTCACTCTTACACAGTAGTTGCACCTTGCACACGATTTTCTGGCAAGCTGCGCTTGTAACTTGAGCCTCAAGTCAATCCACCAAACATGCAAGAGTAGGGTTTTACGCCTCGACGGCGGCTCGAACCTAGGAAAAACCTCGTGTGAACTCTTGGATTTGCTCTTCGTGCTCTTCGATCTCCACAGCTGAACTGCAAAGGGGCCACGCTGGTCCCATAGATTGTCGTACCCCGACACTCCTCGTATTCTAACGCAAACCAGTGCTTCCAATTGGAAGAGTCCGGCGTGTAGACACGCATCGCGTGATGCTCCGGTGCAAGGAGCTCACGCCGCCGACGAACCTCCTCGGCGTGTGCCCGCGGCGAGCATGGCGCCACCGGAATGGGGATGCGCTGCGGGTCCAGATGCTAGCCATGCGATCGGCTAGATGCCAGTTAGAGAAGTAAAACTAAAATTTTACTCCTCTATAACCTTCTAGAGTTGGCTTAATGTTGTTGTTCAGATCTCTGTGGAGCAATATCAGGCGAGGGGCTGCTATAGTGTAAAACTAAGCTTCATGGGCCACGATCGAAATCATTACCGTCCCCAGTTTATGCAGGAGGGTGTCCCTCTGAGACAAACCTGCTGGACGTACGTGGACGGTGGATCCCATCCTAAAAATGCAATTCACCTATTCCTTCAGAATTTTTACTCTCCAGCAGTGGTCCGTCTTGCACACAAGTACACAACACACTACATCAGCACCGATCAGTATAACTTTTGTCAGCAGAGATGAATATTTTTTTTTTGAGGAACCGGCAGGAGCACTGCCTTTTCATATAAGAAGGAGAAGAAGGTTTATGTACAAGAGTGTTCCGGTTTTTAGAAGAGAAACCGGACAAAAACCCCTAGAAAAAAGCCATGATGGCACTAGTCAGTAATACCGGTTGCCACATGTGCTCGCCAAAGGCCCGGGACCTTTGCTTGGTGTCTTCGAAGGCAATAGCTGCAACCTCGAGGTGCGTGAGGCGAGTTCCATTGAAGATGCGTCGGTTTCGCTCCTTCCAAATGTTCCAGATGGTGTAAAGGAAGCGCCCGCTCCGCCTTCTTCTATCGTTCTTGGGCAGATTGGTGGTGGCGAATCCCACCATCCGAAATCCCCATCGAAGGGGCAACGTGGGCATGGCCCGAGTCCTCTCCCGCCGGACACTGGGCGTGAGACCAAACTCGCAGCGCAAGCGGGCAGTCCTTGCAGAGATGAGTGGCCGTCTCCGAGCTCGAAGGCAAAGGGAACAACAAGGGTCGTGCGGCCAGCCACGAACGGCTAGCATGTCGGCCGTGAGGATCTTCCCGTGGAGCACAAGCCAGGCGAAGAACTTACATTTTGGCTCAGCATGTGCCTCCCAAATCTTGGCCGGGAGAACACAGGATAGGATCCAGAGAATCGGGCCGCGTGGGCGAGGCAGCAGAGTATATGCCATTGGGGGTCCACCGCCAAGTGATGGAGTCCTCTGTCCGGGTTCAACGCCACCGAGTGGTGGTCAAGCGAGGGCAATGAACTCCTGCAGTGGGTAGGCGATGAAAGGCGGCAACCGATCGATCCATTCTCCTCGTGTAGCTCCTTCATCACAGATCTTCGCTTCTGGTAGCAATTTTGTACAGCTCCGGAAGGCCCGGATGAGGGCCCCGTCCGTCGATCGTCGAGCGAATAAGGATTTTCTCCCATTGCCCAAGGAGATGATGGTAGAAGCCACAAGAGCGCCATATCCGTCTCATCGCAGGCACCGCAGAGCCCACCCATTGGCGGTCGGGATCGGTCCACATAAGCCAAGGCCAGCGAAGACGGGCGCCCGACCAAATCTCTCGAGGTGCAGGATTCCCGGGCCCCCATGGGCTTAGGCCGCGACGATCTTCGATTGACAGAGAGTGTCCACAGACGCGCTTTACGAGTCTTCCCTGACTGATGAGTCGCTTTGGTATGTAGTGGGAGACCAGTATCTGCCGGGAACGAGGCCACTTGGCGGGAAGGCCGAAAGGATGGCGAGAGATCAATGTCTTGACGGCGAATGGGAAACACCTCGGTCTTGCGACATTTGTGATGAGGCGGATGCATCCCCAAAACAGTAAGGATCCGAGCGATGGCGTCGATCTCCTCTTTGGCCGGGTTGGCGAAGATGCCGCATCGTCGCATAGAGAGAAACCTGCAGGGGCCGGTCGCGCCATGATGGGCTTGAGGATCCCAGCCTGGGAAGCCGCCCGGAGCATAAGTTGCAGAGGATCGATGGCCAGAATGAAGAGCATCGGCGACACCGGGTCGCCCTGGCGAAGGCCTTTTCCATGCGCGAATGGGGTTCCCGGCTCCCCATTTAACAACACCCTGGAGGAAGATGAAGCGAGGATCATGCAGATCCAGTCCCGCCAGCGCTGTCCAAAACCCAATTGTTGTAGCACCTCCAGGAGGTAAGCCCAACCCACGGAGTCGAAAGCCTTGGAGATGTCGAGCTTGAGAAAAAGGCCTGGCGTTGAAGAGCGGTGCAAATCTTTGATCAAGTTTTGCACGTGTAGGTAATTATCATGGATGCACCGCTTCTGCACAAAGGCACTCTGGCTCTTGGAAACCAGCGACGGAAGCAGAGGGGCTAGCCGGTTAGCCAACAACTTGGAGAAGATTTTCGAGATGCTGTGTATCAAGCTGATAGGGCGATAGTCGCCAATCGATGATCGCCGACTTTTTTCGGGAGAGAATAATGTTGGCTGAATTTACGAGCGGCAGCGCAGTGCCTTGCGAGTTCTCGAGCTGCATCACCGCAGCCACGACATCCGCTTTGATGATCTCCCAACATGATTTGAAGAAGGCGGCGATGAAACCATCAAGGCCTGGGGCCCTGACCGAAGGTCGGGAGAATACTGCCTCCTTGATCTCCGCCTCCTCGAACGGATCGTCTAGAGCCGATAGGTCGTGGCGATGCATCCCGATGTTCTCCCAGACAATGGACTTGGTGCGCCGGGCAGGCGTGCAAGATTAACTGAAGTGGTCCGAAGGGCCCGCTCCTTGTCTGTCGGTAATTGCCAGCCCCGAGGTGGTCGTGATCGCTCGAATGAAGTTCTTGCGCCTTCGTCCGTTCGCACGAGCATGGAAAAGCTTAGTGGTGGCATCCCCCAAGCGGATCCAGGTTAGCCTAGAGCGCTGTCTCAGCTTGATTTTCTGAATGGCTAGTAGCCCCATGTACGACGCCTTCAGCTGTTTACGCAAATCCTCTCGAATCGAGGCGGTCTTCCTCCTCGGCAACATCCAGGCGCCAGATGATCTCTTTGGTAAGCTGCGATTTGGGAGCCAAGCATCCCAACTTTTTCATTTTGCCACTTGCGCAAGGCCTTCGCGGTCCGACAGAGCTTGATATGAATCTTGCGGATGACATCACGGGCCTGGACAGGCTTGTTCCATGCCAAGGCGACGGTGTCCTTGAAGCCCGGTAGACGGCTTTAATTCCTCGAATTTAAAGGAAGACTTTCTCAAGATGTCGACGCACCCCTGAAGGTATAATGGAGCATGATCCGAGCAAGCTGTAGTGATAGCCTGAAGATGCGCATTGGGAAAGAGCATGTCCCAATCATCGGAGTGGAACACGTGGTCAATCTTGGTAAGGACCGGGTTGGCCTGCGCATTGGACCAGGTGAAACGGCGCCCGCCCAGGTGAAGCTCCTTTAGTTGCAAGAAATCAAGAGCCCCACGGAACTTGCCCACCAGGCGGCGATTGATGTTGGCGTTGCTCTTATCCGCCGCTTTAGTGATGAGGTTGAAGTCCCCCAAAAGGAGCCACTCGCTTCTTGCCACGGTCTTGAGTGTCCTAAGCTCCTCAATGAAGGCCAACTTGTCCTGCTCACCCTGCGGGCCATAGACGCCCGTGATAGCAGAGATGAATATGCTAGTGCGAGAGAGGAACGCGAATTCTCGGGGACTAGTTTGGTCCCGCCTGGGTGAGAAGGAGAGCCGCCGCTGTGCGTTCCGTTCCATTGCATCCCGGCATTCCCAGCAGGGGGCGAATGGAAGCGATGTTTTTGTACGCAGGCCGCGCAAACGGCCAAGCGGAAGGGGAATTTCCGACCCACATACGGTGCCCGGTGGTCACGTCGACATGCAGCCATGCAGGGACCTGGTCCTGGACTGAATCGTGTGCCACCACGACCAAGATGCACGCATATGGAAGGGCATGGACGTGCCTATCCACTAGATTTGGGCTTTGGATGCATGCTCCCCTTCGGATGGGTACGTACGTGGTTGCCGGTCTGTAAATCTCTACTCCTAATGTCTCAGTTGGTACGTCGCGTTCCGGGTTTTATTTTCGTCCCACCTCATCCGGTTTTTTTGGTACTTCTTTGGTACTTCCTCTCACCTCTCACCCGTTTTATTTCGCTGGTTTTTTTTCGTCCTTCCCCCACCCCACAGGTTTAGTTTCGCGTCACCCTCTCACACAACGAAAAAAATCTTAACGGGTCATAACTTTCCATGCTGGTGCAAGTTATTTTTAGTAATGTTTTTATGTGAAAGAATCAATCACGATCAATCTCTAAATATCAAATCTAAATTAATTAACCTTACCTTAAATTGCTCAATCACATTAATTAGGAAACAAAATAACCGATTTTAAGAAAATATCTACTCTTAATGGAGGGTATTACATACCAAACATAGGTACGTCATTAGCACGCTTCCTTCCCTTCTTTTTCATTCGTCCCTCAGTCCCATGCTCGTGGCGTTGAAGTGGCATCGACAGGTGATGACGGCAAGGACAACACATGGCAGCCCCTGAAGCACGAACACGACTGCACCTCGGATCTGCCGTCTCCCAAGATATGGGTGAGTTCTCGTGATACCCACCCTAAACCCTCACGTCCTACAAATTCCTCAACCTCTACCATCTCGATTTCGTCCACGCTCTGATCCAAATGACGATGCGGCTCCGGCCGATTGACAATGGAGGTTTGACATTCTTCCTCTCAACACCCACTCCTGGAGGAACGACACGCCATGCCGATTGAACCCGGTCGAGATCACTCACCAAGATTGCTATTCGGAAGTTTTTTGTCAAAAAGTGAAGAGTGGGACGGGATCTGCACTTTTGTTAATATCTCTACTCCTAATGTCTCAGTTGGTAGGTCGCGTTCCGGGTTTTATTTTCGTCCCACCTCACCCGATCTTTTTTGGTACTTCTTTGGTACTTGCTCCCACCTCCCGCTCAGCCGAGACGGTTTATTTTCGTACTCCCTTCCACCTCCCAGGTAGTTCCCTCCACGCAAAAAAATCGAACCAACCAATCTCTACTCCTAATGGAGCAGTTGGTAGTCTCCGCCGGTCAATTTTCGTCCCGCCACTTTCGTCCGGTTTTTTTTTCATAGGTTAACCGTCGTAGATTTTTTCGTCGCCTCCCCCACTTCATCAGTTTATATTCACTTCACCCTCTCACACAACGAAAAAAACTGAACGGATCAGAACTTTCCATACTGACGCAAATTATTTAGTAATGTCTTTATGTAAAAGAATCAATCACAATCGATCTCTAAAGATCAAATCTAAATTAATTAATCTTCATAACGTTTGTTTCCTTCGAATCACGTCCATAACTTTCCTTCCTTGTTTGGGCAGAAACTGTTTGGTAGCAGAGATTAGGAAGCTTCCTATGAGTGTAGTAATAGGAAGTATTCTTTTTCTTGATGATTCGTTTCCATGCATGATGATAGTAAATTATGCCAACATTCACCACTATTTATCAACGTCATCAATCGTATCCATTTCTACCAGTTTTAAGGGAATCTGCTCGCTATGTCTTTTTTAAGGGGATCCGCTCGCTAAGTCGTCGTTGCACGTTATTTTCACACACAATCTCTACTCCTAATGGAGCAGTTGGTAGCCTCGTACGGTTTATTTTTGTCCTCCTCCCACCTCCCCTGGTTTTTTTTCATCCTCTCTCCCACCTTCCAATTTCGTTGGTTTTTTTCGTCGGTTTTTACTCGCCCCCTCCCACCTCCCAATTTCGACCGGTTTTTATTCGTCCCACCTCCCACCGCCCCCTCGTACTGGTTCTTTTTCTCTCCACTCTTTCCTTGCAAACCAATAATTTCCTAACATACAAAAGATCACGAATCTATCTTTCCTTACCCAAACCAATCGCGCCCTACATCAGTGCATTTCTTTATTAAGAAAACTAACACGTAAATCTTAACGCATTGCAAACAAATCCCGTTATGGACCTAATTAATTTATTATGAAATCTATACGTGGTTGCATTGGTTCTTTTTCTCTCCACTCTTTTCTTGCAAACCACTAATTTCCTAACATACAAAAGATCACGAATCTATCTTTCCTTACCCGAATCAATCGATCCCTACATCAGTGCATTTATTTATTAAGAAAACTAACACGTAAATCTTAGCGCATTGTAAAGAAATCCCGTTATGGACCTAATTAATTTATTATGGAATCTGTATCTGGTCGCATCTCTCCCCTCATGAAAAATCGCATCCATCTCCGTTAAAAGGAAAAGAGAACATGAACGATCAATCACACACCTGCATCTCAAGAGCAAAAACCGCCCCGCCTCGCTCTGCGCCTCGCCGTGTGCCCGGCTCGACCCATGCCTCGCCTGCATGGCTGGCCGCCGCCGTCTCCACCGCCACGTACAAGAAAACGGTGGGCAGAACCATCCATTCAAATCGCACACCCCACCCTCCTCCGCAATCCCTAGCCCCGCATCACCCTATCGCTTTCTCGCCTCTCTTTCCCCTCAATGTAGATGGTGCCAAGCGGCGTCCTCGAGCACCGGCAGTGCCGCCCTCTCTATCTTCGCTGCGTCGAGAGATGGGCCGAGGCTATCGTCAGTTCGCCGCCCACGATTGGGCCGCCTCCGGTTGTCGCGCACCACCGGCTCCACCTAACGTGCCCAACCCTCTCCGCTTTCGACCTTCCGGTGACCACATCCCTCCGCGCCTCCATCCATCATCCACAAGGCCACTCCCTGCACCCACCCTCCTAAATTCTCCATACCGGCGGACAATCACCGAAGATCCAAGTTGGCCCGAATGGGTTCCAATTTCTCTCGATTGTTGATTCGCAGCAAGAAGCGCTTCTACATGCATCCTCTGTCGGTCCCTAAAGTACCAAGGTAAATGGTTGATGTTGCGTTTGTCTAGGATGATATATGTTGGCTCTGTTCGGTTCATCCGAGCAGTTTGGTGACTAATTTACTGATAATTTAATTATATTAATTAAATGAGTCGAGTGTATCGTCGTGCATTTATCTTGCCAAGAATGTTACGTGATGCTCGATGCACTTTGGGAATTGTTTATCTTGTCTTGATCGCAGAACATTTGTTTATTAATGCATGAGAAGAATCCTTGTTACTACCTTGAACCTGTTTTATAATCCATATTGTTATGCACTAGCGCGTGTGCGTGTGAAATAGATGGATTATGGTCCCGTACCCAATAAGATGGATATGTGTGTGTGTTAGAGAGAGAGAGAGGGAGAGAGGGGGAGAGAGAGTGAGGAGGAGGGAGGGAGAGAGTGTGTGTGAGAATTTGATGGTAAAAAGGTCGCCAATGTCACTTGATATGTATGAGAATATTAAATGTAATATTAACATAATTGATATTGAACTCTTAAAGTTAATGTGGCCCTGTTGCAACGCACGGGTGTTCTTCTAGTAGTAGTAGTAGACGTGTAAACATCAGGAAACGGAACGTCGGGTACCTAAAAATGCGCTTTGCAACATTCACTTTGTTTCTCTTCGTTCGATCCGCATCCAATGGCTCACAACTTGTCTTCTTTCTCTGCAATCCCCGACCTATCAAGCCCCATCCCTCACGGACGGCGGGCGCTAGTGCGCACCGTCTCGCCGCCCCGCCCTCCTCTCAACCTCCCCCATCGTCGTTGCTGGCCACCATCCCGGTCATCCTTCTAAGCCCCGCACCACCGATGAAACCTCGGTCATCTCTTACACCCGCCCCCCCCCCCCTAAGATAGATAATGGGGTTGTTGCTTCCCCCTAGGATAGATAATGAACCTGTTTCTTCCTCCTAGGATAGATAGTGGGGCTGGTTCTTCTCTGACGAGGTCCGGTCTCCCCATCTCGTGTGCTCGGGAAGAAGGAAGGAAGAAGGAAGGAAGAAGGAAAAAGTGTATGACGCAACAAAAACGAAAGGAAACATGTGCGTTGGTGACCAGATGTACAACACGTCCTCCTTTCCGTCTTGCTACTACACTACACCATGAAGAACTCCGGCGGCCTCTTGATTGGGTAATCAACACATACGCATGTACAAAATTCATACGATAGACGTCGTCACATGCATGCAATACTCAGCCAACTGGCGCTGCGTCCTTGTTCTTTTCCGCATCCGAATGTAACGACCTGGGTCCTCTACATACACATGCAAATGTTCCGGCTCCCTGGGCAAGGATCAATAATCGACGAGTTCAAAAGGGCAACACAGGATCAATAAGGCGTTAACACCTGCCAGGAATCTGACAGTCAATGACTCGATGTACGTTTTGGATATATAGCTGGTACACACAGCAGATATACGGCTCGTAAGATTCTGTTTCAGTGCACACAGCAGATACAACGACCAACCAAATAATGGATCGAACGTGTCCATGTACGTATGTACGTGTGTATTGTCGCTTATCCGATCAATCATCTGATGCATGTGGTGTGTCACCGGACCGGATACATTCTGTTTTTTCCTTTTTGGTGAAAATTGTTGAGCTAATTATCTGGGGCAGTTCTGCCTACAACTCTGTAATACACATGGTGGGCAAGATTGAGAGAGAAAAATGTTAACGTGCCCTCGAGAACGGAAGGAACATTGTGATTTTGTGAAGAAAGGAGCTCCACCATTGACCCGTGGTCTTGGGTGATCTACTGTCGTGCAATTTCCAAATGGTTGATGATGCTTCGTTTGTTCACCAAGCATGCAACTGTGCCAAAGGGACTCCGGATCCCGCTGCTCCAAAGCCATCTTATCCAACCACTTGTCTAGTGCGCCAACTGCAGCAGACGAACCGCCATGTTTCCTGACGCGTGCAGTCCAGTGGTGCTGTGGTGGTCACTGGTCGAGCTATGTGACGGAGAAATTACGCTAAACACGGGCAGATACAATCATGTAAACTTGTCGAAAAAGTAGAGGGAAAGACAGATGTTGGATGCGTTGAATGAGTCTTGAAGAAGGTACGGTAAGTAAAGAGACCAGCCGGCCGGCTCAACGAGTGAGCAGAGCACTGCCGTCTTCCATTGCAACCTGAAACTATTTCTTTGAATTTTTCTGCTTCCTGTCAAGTCTCAACACCCTGGACTTTTGGACGTACGATGTCTTTCTTCACTCGTCTTTTCAGCATATGTAGATAGAGAAAATAATAATACCACAGCCATCGACGGCATGAATGCACGCACGTACGATTGGCACGGAAGGAGGGGGACAGGGTTTGCACGGTGGCACAAGGACAGCTCGTCCCTCCGCCCTTGGATCTCCAGCACGCGGCCTGCCTCCACTCTTCCTGTCCTCCGGGCACTGTTCAAGTCTCGTGCCGTGCAGACGCGGTACTGCCGGCATTTTTCTTCCTTTGCTTTCAGGGCTTTTCCTTCACCAAAAGTGTTCATCTACGTGCCGTGGCTACTGGTCGGGGCAAATTTGACAATTTTGACCTATGGACGAAATCAATTCACGGAATGAACTGCCCGTGAAACTATTTCACACCCCTAACCTTTTTGTGTAGCGCCCACCACGACGGCGCCACACCCCCTCAGGCAGCGCTTAGCTCGAGGCGTTGCACACCATCCACTGTGGCAGCCCCAGGCCCAAGATTCAAGAAGGTAACGCCTCACACCCGTAGAGTATTTGCACAATGACTTAGATCCACCGCCTCCCCTCCCCACCCCCACCCATTCGTTCGTTTTCAAGAAATGAAGCAACCAAGGCGGCGGCTTCCTCCTCTCCCCCTCTCAATCCCCTCTCCCAAATCCTTCAGATCCGACGATTTGGTCCGTGCATTTCTTCATCAATCCATCCTAGAAGGTACTCTCTTCCGACCCCTTCTTTCTATCCATAGAAAATATGATATTTTGAAGATTTGGGGAATCCTTGTTTGATTAGATTAGATTTGAATCTTGCATGTATTAAAACTTTGCATGTATTGATTTGTTTGATTGATTTGGGGAACCCTTGTTTGTTTGATTTGTGGAACCCTAGTTTAGTTTATGGAAGAGTTATTTTTATGAAGTAGGCATAGTTTATGGAAAAGTTATTTGTATGAAGTAGGCCTAGTTAATTGTGGAACCCTTTTTTATTAGTTATGTTTGATTTGATATGGTTGGATACATAGATTGGTATGGTTGCATCTAGTAGGCCTACTTTAGTTTTTTTGTATTCAAAAGATAATCGTGTTGACAAGAAAGCTTTCTTGCAAATTGGTAGGATGGTTTGGCTTCTCAATGATCATTGGGATCTACAACACCGGTCGTACGCTATGTCGGTGAAGCAGCAGGTAATAATGAAAGTTGCCGGTGTTATGATTTTTGTGTTTTTTTTCAAACACATACCCCCCATATGTAATGATTTGTTTGTTTTCTTGTAGGAGCTTGCACCTCTGAAGCTTCGGGCTCACGGGGTCAACCTTGGGTGGATGCGCTATGATGAGCGGTACACGCCGTATGTTAGGGAGACAGGACTTCTCCCTTCATTCAGTTGGTTAGCAGTGTCGACGCCACCCAACAATGCTCCAAAGACTCACCGCGCTTATTGATCATTGAGGCGGAGACACACACTTTCCATCTTCGGACCGGGAGATGACCTTGACGCCCGGATATAGCTATGATCACCGGTCTTCCTATCGATGGGAAACCTCTATGTATGAGCACCGATTCTGATGGGTGGCGCGAGCAAATGTTTGCCCTTATCGGTATGGTTCCTCCGGAGCCGCGGGAACCAGAAGTAGAAGGCAAGAAGAAGGAAAGAGTCGCAGCCGGTGCTACTTTCACGTGGATTGTATCAAACTTCAGTAATTGCCCTGAGGATGCTAATGAGGACACGGTGAAGACATATGCTCGTGTCTACATGTGGTACGTGATATCCAGGACTATGTTTGCTGATGGCACAGGCAAGAATGCTCCATGGATGTGGCTCAAGGCGTTGACCGTCTTCGATAGCAAATGGAGTTGGGGTTCGCGACAACGGCTTACTTGTATAGACAGTATGAAGTTGTTTCGTTTCAATTCATTGGTACATTATGAATGCGATCTTGCTTTTAATTCAACCATGTTCTCTTTTATGTGCAGTTGGACGAAGCCTGTTGTAGGCTATCTGGAGGTATTGGTGGTTGTTTGCTCGCACTTTCCATATGGAGCTGGGAGCGTTTGCCGGTTGGACGACCGAAGAAAGTGAAGTACGAGGATTGGGACGATAAACACGACCCACTACGGCGCGGGACTTGGGCTTACAAGTGGGATATGTTAAATGAGATGACGGATGATCCCTCGGTCATGTACAAGCTGTACAGGAGCGAGATGGATGCCATCACGCTGGCGGTGAATTGACATTGCATAAGTTATTATCATGCTTCCATCGTAAGTCGATATCAATTTTTCATTCTTTCCAATTTTGTAGGTTGTATGGGAACCTTATGGAACAGGAGATAGTTTTGGGAACCCTATAGAGTTCACGCTGAATCCGATGTGCACTAGAGATAGGGATCTCTGGCATATGCGGTGTCCACTCATATGCAACTGGGCGGTTGAGCTTCACATGCCACATCGGGTGTACGGCAGTTTGGTTTGTTCATGCCACACCCGCCGGAGTTTGTGGACACGGATATAGTGCTACACGCGTAAGATATAATCAACTAGCAGCTTCTCGACGGTTTCGATGATGCTAATATTATGTTTCTAACTTGCAGGTTGGATAGGAAAAAGCAGCGGAAGATCAAGGATTGGGCCAAGCATCACAACAAGTATGTCATACAGTGGGAGCTTGCTTTGGAGCAAGCTAGGGCTGGAAAACGAGCCAAGCTTCGTGAGCACTGCCCGATTGCGTTCAACAACTATCTCGCATGGTTTCTAGGCATCACTCATGTGGAGGTATGCAAGCCGGCGTATGATGATAAGATTTTGGAAGAACCCACCGTCTTTGATGAGGTAGCTCAGCATCAGTACAACGCATTAGTCAGGAAAGGCAACTCCGTGATCCCTGCGGGGCCAATGATGAACTTTGTGGTATGTGCCCTTTTTGCGTTTCAATTCGCAATATTCACATCTTCACTTGCCTAACACATTGATACCTTTTCTTTTCATAGCGTGCCGAGATCAAGAAAGCAGCTGATGAGACCCTTTTGCCTTGGCACATGTGAGTTGGCACACAACTCACTACGTGCCAAGTGGGACCTCCTTTCCATGGTCTTGCACGCACAATTCATGGACATATTTCATCTTCACATGCACATGCAACCGTGTAGCGCACTTTGACGTCCGAATGCACCACCTTATGTGGACGATAATGCGTAACCGAGTAGTTGTCGAGCCACATCTTCAATTCCAAGAAGGTGTCGAACTTAGAACCTTTAGCAATGCGGTTCTTGTCATCTCCCAAATCACGATAAGAGCTTGGCCTAACCCCAAGAGGTACACATTGGCCACCATCAACCACGGCTTCATCCGCGAGACTAACATCCTTGAACAATGTAGTCCGATGATCCCGACCAAATACCTTCTCGAAAGCTTCGGCTTCCTTCACCGTGAACCCCTCCGCATCAACTTGTTCATCCGGACCATCGTCATCCGAGTCCGATGCATATGCACGGGAAAAAGGGATGGAAGGGTCCATTGTCTCTTGCAAGTGATATTTGTCGAGATCACCCACATTGTTGTCATGGAGATCAACTTCATTGTCATCGTCCGCATACTCATTATTGTCCTCTTGCAAAGCTTCATCTTGGTTGTTTGTAAACGGGCTCAATGTTGGCCTCACTTCTTGGGTCAAAATAGGTTCAACAATTTCATCTCGCTTCAAAGGTGTGGGGCTACTAGCAACCAAAGGGGAGGGGTTCCGGTTCAAGTCCAAATGCAAACTTGAATCAACCTTCTTTGTTGCAAATAACTCAAGAGCCTCGTCTAGTGATTCGGCCACCGTCTCCTTGTATGCAACCCAACGTTCCTCTGAGTTGACACGCATTGTCTTCCAATGGATGTGCATTCCAAAACCAACATTATGCCTTCCCACCAACTCTATGATATCACTAGGGTCCGTCCAATTCAAATCTTCCCTAACTTGTTGCAAGAGCTCCGCATAGCTAGGACTACTATCAAACACAATGTCAACCTCATCCGGGTCCGGTTCTACATTGCCTTTCAAAAATGCGTCCTTGTCCCCATGATGAACAAACACACATGTTCTTCCCATCCCTATAAGCATTCCAATGACACAAGGTAACATTACTTCCATGAGTACTAATACAAGGATTAACACGGAATAGAAACCCTAATATATATATCAAACAACAACCCTAACCATAACCATAACCATAACCATAGCCATAACCATAACCCTAGCCCTAAACCTAACCCTAGCACCAACATAAGAACACCCATAAGAATAACCCTAGCATACTAACAAAGCCTAACCATAGAAATTGGCAAACAAACATTTCACATTTCCATGCATATCTCTAGATCCAAACAAAACTAGGGTTTCCCCAAACAAGCAACAAATGAGCAATGGGGAACTTTACTTGGATCAAAACAAGGGGAATGGAGAATATTACCTTGAGGGAGGGTTTGACTTCGAAATCCACGGACAAAATCTTCAAATTTGCAAGATTTGGGAGAGGTTTTGAGAGGGGGAGAGGGAAAGGGGCAAATCTCGGGGGAGGAGAGTGGGAGAGTGTGTGGTGTGGGGGGGGGGGGGGGGCAGCCGAGTGTCTGGATAAGTCACAGTGCAGCGCCTAAGAGCTAGGCGCTGCACTTAAAGAAGTGTGGCGCCTACCTCGGAGGCGTTGCACTTACAAGTGTGGCGCTTAGCTCGGGCGTTACTTGCTCGGCTGAGTCTTGAGCCAGGGGCTGCCACGGTGGACTGGTGTGCAACGCCCCCTGGCTAGGCGCTGCACCGTAGAGTGTGGCGCCGTCGTGGCGGGCGCCACACAAAAAGGTTAGGGATGTGAAATAGTTTCACGGGCAGTTCATTCCGTGAATTGATTTCGTCCATAGGTCAAAATGTCAAATTCGCCCTTGGCGATGGAGCTGGCGCGTGCGTCCGGACATTCCTGCCATGCCGCTGTGTGTATACGTACGTACTCCTGATGCGACTTCACGGAGACATGGACGAATCAATGTCAGTCCAGCTGCCATGACCACCAAGCAGGCTTTTCGCCAGGGAAAAAAAAGCCTAGACCTCTCCCGCCCGACTCTCCGCTCGAGTCTGAACTACGGCAAACTCCCACGCATGTGAAACCAAGACGCGAATCTGCCTGCGGTACTGTAGTACTACTATTATACTGTGCTACGTACGGAAGAAATGAAAGCCTCGCACGGAGCCAAGAAAATCATGGTGCGTCCTCCTGATGCGGTCAAGCCTCTGGCCTCGCCGCCACGCACGTTTCGATCCGCTGTACACCAGGCGGAGATCCAAGTGCACCACGCGCACGGCTCGGCGCAGGCGCACAGCACGGGCCACGGAGATCGCGCGACGCAGACGCACGTCGCACGCCCGGGGCTGCTGCACTGCGCACGCCTCGTCGTGCCACGGCCATGCGCGGCGGCTTTCCACTTTCACGTGGCGTGACGCCGCGCGGCTAGCGAGTAGGCTAGGCTAGACCGGACGATGCATGCTCCTGCGGCTAGGCCAGGGGCTAGATTACATTAAACGAGGACGTACGAACATGCGGTGGATAGTATAAACGTGAACGAGAACGCCCTAGGCTTCACGGCGGTTGGCCGCGCCGGCCGTCGTGGTAGATTTTTAGGGTAGCCGGGCAGGTAGCAGGCGGTTGCTAGCTAGTTTCCTTTTTCTTTTTTTAGGCTAGGAGGTTGCTAGCTAGCTGAACACGGGGTTAACTTACCGTGAACTAGTGAATTTTTTTTTGACCCCGAAACCGTAGAACAATTGTTCTACAGTAATTTTCATTAATAGTTAAAAGATGTACAAAATGAAAAGAAAAATAAATTACATACTTACTACCCAACTCCCGTTTTCTCTAACATGGGAAATATGTTAACCACTGTGAACTATGGTAAGAGGGAAATCATCCATTGCTTTAGACATGCAATGTTCTTTCTTTTAGTTCTATGCTTGATCAGAGATAGATCATGGTGTAGTCCATGCTTCCAGGCTTCCAGACTCGGGAGAGTGTTGTCAGAGGTCTTTCCATTCCTTTGCATCCATATATTCCAACATCTTAGGATAACAATGTCCATGGCAATTTGTGGTGGGAAGGCTTGTTTGAGGAAGATAATGTCATCAAAAGCAGATATCTCTCTGTGTCTATCTGGGGCAATGATGTCCCAACATGAAAGTGCAAACTGGCACTCCCAAAGCAAGTGAAGGGTTGTTTCCTCAACCTGTTCTTGGCAAAGTGCACACGCATAGCTCTATAGCAAGATTTTTTTTTTGAGGAGATTTCTAGAGCCGATTCTGTCATATAGTAACAGCCAGAAGAAAATTTTATGCTTGATTATGCTTGGTGCCTTCCATAAATATCTGAACAGGTGATGCACTTCTGAGGGCCCTATCATCTATCTATACATCTTGTTGACGGAAAATATAGCAGACTTCCACTCACAGTTCCATTTATCAACAGAGTTTCCAAGTTGCTGCACAATTGATGTTAGCTCATTTAGTTGGTGGAAAGCAATGGCAGAGAGAGGGGTGTGGAACTGTTCCATGATATCCATCAACTGTTTCACATGTGCCATAGAGCATTCATCATTAATTGCAAAAGAGTGTAATTCGGGATATTCTTTAACCAGAGCTCTGTGTTGCCATTTGCCTATCCAAAACAGAGTGGTGTCTCCAGTACCAACAGTGCAATGTGCAACTTCCTTGAAGAGAGGTATCAATTTCCTCCAGTCTGTCCTTTGGTGGAGCAGTTGAGTAATATGTTTCCCACAACAGCTTGACCCAAGGTAGATTCTGCTTATTAAAGAACTTGTGCGGGTTCTTAATTAACAGAGCTTTGTTATGCAGTTGGATGTCAATTACTCCTAGTCCTCCATGAGACTTAGGTTTGCAGACTGTCTCCCAGGAAATCGTAGCTTTTCTAGCTTCCTCAGATCCATATTTTCTCAAAAAGTAGTGTCTGGGATGTTTTTTGATCCGATCAATTACTCCAACTGGAAGGGCAAGGCAGCTCATGAAGAATGTTAGTAGGGAGGAGAACACTGACTTAATTAGTTGCAACCTTCCATTATAGGAGACTAAAGTGGAGCATCCAACTATTCTTCTTTCAATTCTTTGCAACATAGGGCTGAAATCTTCAATCCTGAGCTTGTTGATACTGAGAGGAACCCCTAAATAAGGGAAAGGGAAGGATCCTTCCTTACACTGGAGTATGTTGAGGATAGAATGCATATTTTGAGGTGCCACATTGATTGGGATCACAATTCATTTGTTGTAATTAACTTTAAGTCCAGTTTGAGCAGCAAAGTGTGAAAGTAAGCTTTTTATTTGCATCAGATGCCTGTGATCAGCAGGGAGGATAACAATAGCGTCATCAACATATTGAATGACTCGAAAGTCAGCGCAACTGCCCACTTGCAGAGGTGGAGATAGAATCCTATTCCTCGTGGCCTCATTGATGATGGATTCTAATAAGTCTGCAGCCAACACAAAAAGCAAGGGTGAGAGTGAAGGAAATATGCCCTAGAGGCAATAATAAAGTTATTATTTATTTCCTTAATTCATGATAAATGTTTATTATTAATGCTAGAATTGTATTAACCGGAAACTTAGTACATGTGTGAATACATAGACAAAACCTATAGTCCCTAGTATGCCTCTACTTGACTAGCTCATTAATCAAAGATGGTTATGTTTCCTAACCATAGACATGTGTTGTCATTTGATGAATGGGATCACATCATTAAGAGAATGATGTGATGGACACGACCCATCCGTTAGCTTAGCATTATGATCGTGTTAGTTTCATTGGTACTGCTTTCTTCATGACTTATACAAGTTCTCAGACTATAAGATTATGCAACTCCCGAATACTGTAGGAACACTTTGTGTGCTACCAAAAGTCACAACATAAAAGGGTGATTATAAAGGTGCTCTACATGTGTCTCCGAAGGTGTTTGTTGGGTTTGCATAGATCGAGATTAGGATTTGTCACTCCGTGTTTCGGAGAGGTATCTCTGGGCCCTCTCGGTAATACTCATCAATATAAGCCTTGCAAGCATTGTGACTAATGAGTTAGTTGCGGGATGAAGTATTACGGAACGAGTAAAGAGACCCGACGGTAATGAGATTGAACTAGATATTGAGATACCGACGATCGAATCTCGGGCAAGTAACATACCGATGACAAAGGGAACAACGCATGTTGTTATGCGGTTTGACCGATAAAGATCTTCGTAGAATATGTAGGAACCAATATGAGCATCCAGGTTCCGCTATTGGTTATTGACCACAGACGTGTCTCAGTAATGTCTACATAGTTCTCGAACCCGTAGGGTCCGCACGCTTATCGTTCGATGACGATTGGTATTATTAGTTTATGTGTTTTGATGTACTGAAGGTAGTTCGGAGTCCCGTATGTGATCACGGACATGACGAGGTGTCTCGAAATGGTTGAGACATAAAGATTGATATATTGGACGACTATATTTGGACACCGGAAGTGTTCCGGAGAAGTTTCGGATATAACCGGAGTGCCGGAGGGTTACCGGAACCCCCCGGGGAACTAATGGGCCTCGATGGGCCCTAGTGGAGAGAGAGAGGGGCTGGCCAGGGCAGGTCGGGCGCCCCGTCCCCCTGAGTCTGAATAGGACAAGGAAAGGGGGCCGGCGCCCCCTTGCCTTCCCCCTCTCCCTCTCCTTCCACCCCCCTCTCTCCCTTTAGGTGGAAACCTACTAGGACTTGGAGTCATAGTAGGATTCCCCTATTGGGGTGCACCCTAGGAGGACCGGCCGGCCTCCCCCTTGCTCCTTTATATACGGGGGCAAGGGGGCACCCTAGAACACACAAGTTGGCAATCGTTTTAGCCGTGTGTGGTGCCCCCCTCCACAGTTACAGACCTCGGTCATATCATCGTAGTGCTTAGGCAAAGCCCTGCGTCGGTAACTTCATCATCACCGTCACCACATCGTCGTGCTGACGAAACTCTCCCTTGAACTCTGCTGGATCTAGAGTTCGTGGGACGTCACCGAGCTGAAGGTGTGTAGATCGCGGAGGTGTCGTACCTTCGGTGCTAATATTGGTCGGATCGTGAAGACGTATGACTACATCAACCGCGTTGTCATAACGCTTCCGCTTTTGGTCTACGAGGGTACGTAGAAAACACTATCCCCTCTCGTTGCTATGCATTAACTAGTAATAGATCTTGCGTGATCGTAGGAATTTTTTTGAAATTACCGCGCTCCCCAACAGTGGCATCCGAGCCAGGTCTATGTGTAGATGTTATATGCACGAGTATAACACAAAGAGTTGTGGGCGATAATAGTCATACTTCTTACCAGGATGTCATACTTTGATTCAGCGATATTGTTGGATGAAGTGGCTCAGACCGACATTACGCGTACGCTTACGCGAGACTGGTTCTACCAACGTGCTTTGCACGTAGGTGGCCGGTGAGTGTCTGTTTCTCCAACTTTAGTTGAATCGAGTGTGGCTACACCGGTCCTTGTTGAAGGTTAAAACAATACACTTGACAAAAAATCGTTGTGGTTTTGATGCGTAGGTAAGAACGGTTCTTGCTAGAAGCCCATAGCAGCCACGTAAAACTTGCAACAACAAAGTAGAGGACGTCTAACTTGTTTTTGCAGGGCTTGCTTTGATAAGATATTGTCAAGGCATGATGTGATATAATTTGTTGTATGAGATGATCATGTTTTGTAACATAGTTATTGGCAACTGGCAGGAGCCATATGGTTGTCACTTTATTGTATGCAATGCAATCGCCATGTAATTGTTTTACTTTATCACTAAGCGGTAGCGATAGTCGTAGTACCAATATGTGGCGAGACGACAACGATGCTACGATGGATATCAAGCTGTCGCGCCGGTGATGTTGGAGATCATGACGATGCTTCGGTGATGGCGATCATGAGCACAAGATGATGATGGCCATATCATGTCACATATTTTTAATTGCATGCGATGTTTATCCTTTATGCATCTTATTTTGCTTAGAATGTCGGTAGCATTATAAGATGATCCCTTACTAAATTTCAAGGTACAAGTGTTCTCCCTGAGTATGCACCGTTGCTACAGTTGCTCGTGTAGAGACACCACGTGATGATCAGGTGTGATAAGCTCTACGTTCACATACAACGGGTGCAAGCCAGTTTTGCACACACAAAATACTCGGGTTAAACTTGACGAGCCTAGCATATGCAGATATGGCCTCAGAACATTGAGACCGAAAGGTCGAGCGTGAATCATATAGTAGATATGATCAACATAGTGATGTTCACCATTGAAAACTACTCCATCTCACGTGATGATCGGACATTGTTTAGTTGATTTGGATCACGTGATCACTTAGATGATTAGAGGGATGTCTATCGAAGTGGGATTTCTTAAGTAATATGATTAATTGAACTTTAATTTATCATGAACTTAGTACCTGATAGTATTATGCATGTATATATTGTTGTACATCAAGGGCCCGTGCTACCGTTCCTTTGAATTTTAATGCGTTCCTAGAGAAAGCTAAGTTGAAAGATGATGGCAGCAACTACACGGACTGTGTCCGTAACTTGAGGATTATCCTCATTGCTGCACAAAAGAATTACGTCATGAAAGCACCGGTAGGTGCCAGAACTCGCCGCAGATGCTCGATGGCGTTAAGAGCGTCTAGCGAGCAGCGATGACTACTCAATAGTTCAGTGTGCCATGCTTTACGGCTTAGAATCGGGACTTCAAAGACGTTTTGAACGTCATGGAGCATATGAGATGTTCCAAGAGTTGAAGTTAATATTTCAAGCAAATGCCCGAGTTGAGAGATATGAAGTGTCCAACAAGTTCTACAACTGCAAAATGGAGGAGAATAATTCTGCCAGTGAACACATACTCAAAATGTCTGGGTATCATAATCACTTGACTCAGCTAGGAGTTGATCTTCCAGTTGATTGTGTCATTGACAGAGTTCTTCAATCACTACCACCAAGCTATAAAGGCTTCATGATGAACTATAGTATGCAAGGGATGAACAAGACTATTCCCAAGCTCTTCGCGATGCTAAAGGCCGCGAAGATCGAAATAAAAAAGGAGCATCAAGTGTTGATGGTCAATAAGACCACTAGTTTCAAGAAAAAGGGCAAAGGGAAGAAAGGGAACTTCAAGAAGAACAACAAAAAGGTTGATGCTCAAGAGAAGAAACCCAAGTATGGACCTAAGCTTGAAACAGAGTGCTTCTATTGCAAAGGGACTGGTCACTGGAAGAGGAACTGCCCCAAGTATTTTGCGGATAAGAAGGATGGCAAAGTGAAAGGTATATTGATATACATGTTATTAATGTGTACCTAATGCTCATGATGGCGCTGGGTATTTGATTCGGTTACATTGCTCATATTTGCAACTCGAAACAGGGGCTACGGATTAAGCGAAGATTGGCTAAGGACGAGGTGATGATGTGCGTGGGAAATGGTTCCAAAGTCGATGTGATCGCGGTCGGCACGCTACCTCTACATCTACCGGGATTAGTTTTAGACCTGAATAATTGTTATTTGGTGCCAGCGTTGAGCATGAACATTATATCTGGATCTTGTTTAATGCGAAACGGTTATTCATTTAAATCAGAGAATAATGGTTGTTCTATTTATATGAATAATATCTTTTATGGTCATGCACCCCTGCTGAGTGGTCTATTTTTGTTGAATCTCGATAGTAGTGATACACATATTCATAGTGTTGAAGCCAAAAGATTGAGGTTTAATAATGGTAGTGCAACTTATTTGTGGCACTGCTGTTTGGGTCATATCGGTGTAAAGCGCATGAAGAAGCTCCATGCTGATGACTTTTGGAATCACTTGATTATGAATCACTTGGTGCTTGCGAACCGTGCCTGTCGTGGAATTGTCACGTCAGATGTCCTAGTGAGAGGACTTAGTCATGGAGCCATCGCAACTAGGAAGCTTAAAGGGGTTAATCGGGACAAAGGACACGAGGTTTATACTTGTTCGGCCCCTTACGGTGAAGGTAAAAGCCTACGATCCAGTTTTGAGTGGGATTGCTTATGACCCGATAACTAGGGAGCGGAATCGCTTGACCTAGCTCTCGATCTGATGTTACTTGCCCTGAACTGCCGCCAGGTCGTCCCTTTATATACAGAGGTCGACACCCAGCGGCTCACAGAGTCCCGACCGGCTCATAAACAATGTACGGCTCGGTCTCTTAACTATTCTTGCCTTCCAATACAAGCCACGTACATATGGCAGTTTATCACTACGGGCCTTAAGTCGCCTCTGGGCTTTGGGCCCTTAACTGAGCCGCCATCTTCAACCTTGGTCTTGGGCTTCAAGAATACTTGTAGGTATAACCCGGCCCCTCCTGGGCGGGCCATACCAATAGTTATATCCCCAACATTAGGCCCCAGATTGATTTGGACTGGTTCATGTCAATCTTCAACACTTAAGAAAAAATCTTCTACCCTTTACCTATGAAGTTTTCGTAACCCGCCATGACGTCATCCTCTGGATTTGTGGTAACCCGCCATGACATCACCTTCCATAAATGCACGTTTTGTTTAATGTATCCCAATGGATCTTTATCTTGATGACCATCCCGAAAATCGAGGCGTCCTTGTAGTTGGATAACTTATGTTTTCGGCCTCCTCATTTTTCATGCTCCTTTAGTGGTCCTTCCTTATAATAGACCCGCTAGGTCTTTCTTCATTCTTCCCTTTCTTCGTCTTCTTCCTCTCGCCCTCAACTGCCGCTCGTGCTCCGCTGCCGCAGCGCACCTCGTCTCCGTCAACCTTGGCCGCTGCATCAACCTAAATCCGACCAGAGAATGGCGGCGCCCCTCCGCAACTGATCTGCCGCTGTAAGTTTTCCCCTTTCTGCATCTCAGATCCAATGCTAGCTGGGTTAGCGAGTTTCTATGTACAGTTGTAGTTCATCTTAGTTCTTCGTGTTTCTTCTGCCATGGCTTCTTTTGATCCAACAGTAGCGTAGATCTCATGCGGTAGCTATCCCGCATCCAATTTAGGCACTAGCAGTTCCTCTTTCTTTGTAAAGAATCCTCATTAGAACGTATGAACTCCTCTGTACCATGTTTTTAGGTCTAGAATTTTTTTTCTTTTCTGAACAGCCATTTGATATCCAAAGTAGTAGCTGCAGTTTGTGAAACTTGTTTATGCAACACTTAGGCAAAAAATCTGAACTTGTTAGATCCATCTAGCCATGGCGACTCTTATCATCGGCTTTAAAGAGGAAATGCCCAATTGATAACCTTGAGCACCCATGGCGGTTTAAATAGCTGTAACAGCTTATAGAGCCTATAGCGGCTTAAATAATCTTGACATAATTATCCTTTTACCATTGGGCCCCTTCATAAGCCGCCATCTTGAATATGTACCGTAATGTTTTTTCCTCTCCGGCTTAAATTTGAGCCGGTACTTTTACTCTGTTTTAGGCTTTCATCACAATGGCACCAAAAGCACCCCCTCCTGCAACTGGGTCAAATCCATTGTCACAGACAACACTCTTGACGATTTTGTGAAGACCGGCTATCTGCCGAAGAAGGAAATCATGTCTTATCGTGCTCCTAACCCGGAGGAGGAATTTCCTCAGCCCAAAACGGGGGAGGTTATTGTTTTTACAGATCACATGAACCGAGGTTTCTCTCCACCCGGCTCAAAATTCTTCAGAGATGTGTTGCACTTCTTTGACCTTCGCCCACAAGACATCAGACCCAATTTTGTGTCTAACATCTGCAACTTCCAAGTATTCAGTGAAGTATATCTTGGAGAAGAACTCAATATTTTACTTTTAGAGAGCTATTCTACTCGAACCGCTAGAATGAGTGCGCCAGCGGCCAGAGCTTAGAACTTGGTGGTGTCTCGATCCAACGTCGTAGGGACGTAATCTTTCCTTATGCCAACCAGCCGAGTCATCCCAAAGATTGGAATCAGACATGGTTTTATTGCCAAGACACCTCTCCGGATGGTGAGAACCCTCCGCCCGGTTTTCGTGCTTTACGTCTTGGGAACAACCATCCGCTTCCTGACAAGATCACAGCCGCTGAATGCAAAAAACTCACCCCCACCTTATCCAAGATCAAAGCTCTTCTGGGGAACGGGTTAACTGGCATCGACTTAGTCCGGGTTTGGCTCGCCTGGCGGGTCATTCCATTGAGCCGCCACCCCGGCTTGATGTGCACCTATACAGGCGAAAAGGATGACCCTCTACGACATAGCCCTAATGACTTGCCTGAAGATGTCATCAACGATATGCCAAAGTCCCTTTTGAACGAGAGCCTGGCAGATTTTGGTAAGGTGAGTTTAGCCCCATTCTGCAAAGCTAACCCGACTCCAAAGGTAAGCCGCCCATATGAATAAATTACTTTGAGCTTTCGATGTTTCACCCATACTCATACCTCTGCCAACTCTCATAGGCGGGTGATAAATTCTGGAAGGTCAAATATGACCATGAGGCTGCCAAGAGAGCCAGGAAGGAGAAGAAATCCGCCAGGAAAGAGGCTGCCAAGAAGAAGGGCAAGAAAGCCACCACCTCCGACTTGCTTCGGCTAGAAGATTCTTCTGAGTCGGAGGTAGCCCTTGACTCTCTTGGCTCCTTTTTTAATCATCTTATTGACACTGATTTTCAGCAGGAGGACACAGGAGCCAGCCGTAACAAGGCTGAAGAGGTAACTATCATTTCCTCCGACTCCGAGCCTTTGCCAAGACAGAAAATCCGCAAAGTAACCCGGAAAGTAAGATTTTCACATCCCTTAGCTTATCAAGATCCTCAATTTTTTTTTGGAGCGACAGATTCATGAGAGCCGGAGGCAGACCCGGACTAACAAGGATGCGGAGCTCTCCTCCGGCTTGCCAAACACCCCAAAGAAGCGCAGGAACGAGGTCACCTCTAATTCAAATCTCTTTTATCCTTTGGCGAGTCTCACTCGTCAACCACTCAATTCTTCTGACTCGGATTATCAGGAAACTTCCCCCTCCTCCGGCGACTCAATGCAGTCCAATCCGCCGGCTTTTAAGACCGCACCAGTGTAATGATAACATGCTTATCTCATAACCCACAAGTGTAGGGGATCACAACAGCTTTCGAGGGTAAAGTATTCAATCAAAATTTATTGATTCAACACAAGGGGAGCTAAAGAATATTATTGAGTATTAGTAGTTGAGTTGTCAATTCAACCACGCTTGGATAACCTACTATCTGCAGCAAATTATTTAGTAGCAAAGTAGTATGATAATAAAGGTAACAGTGGCAAAAGTAATATTTTTGGGTTTTGTAGTGATTGTAACAGTAGCAACGGAAAAGTAAATAAGCGAAGCACAATATGTGAAAAGCTCGTAGGCATTGGATCATTGATGGATAATTATGTCGGATGCGATTCCTCATGTAATAGCTATAACATAGGGTGACACAGAACTAGCTCCAATTAATCGATGTAATGTAGGCATGTATTCCGAATATAGTCATACGTGCTTATGGAAAAGAACTTGCATGACATCTTTTGTCCTACCCTCCCGTGACAGCGGGGTCCCAGTGGAAACCAAGGGATATTAAGGCCTCCTTTTAATAGAGAACCGGAACAAAGCATTAGCACATAGTGAATACATGAACTCCTCAAACTACGGTCGTCACCGAGAAGTATCCCGATTATTGTCACTTTGGGTTGTCGGATCATAACACATAATAGGTGACTATAGACTTGCAAGATAGGATCAAGAACACACATATATTCATGAAAACATAATAGGTTCAGATTTGAAATCATGGCACTCGGGCCCTAGTGACAAGCATTAAGCATAGCAAAGTCATAGCAACATCAATCTCAGAACATAGTGGATACTAGGGATCAAACCCTAACAATACTAACTTGATTACATGGTAAATCTCATCCAAACCATCACCGTCCAGCAAGCCTATGATGGAATTACTCACGCATGGCGGTGAGCATCATGAAATTGGTGATGGAGGATGGTTGATGATGACGACGACGACGAATCCCCCTCTCCGGAGCCCCAAACGGACACCAGATCAGCCCTCCCGAGAGAGATTAGGGCTTGGTGGCGGCTCCGTATCGTAAAATGCGATGAAACTTTCTCCCCGATTTTTCTCTCCGTGAAACGGAATATATAGAGTTGGAGTTGAGGTCGGTGGAGCCTCACGGGGCCCATGAGACAGGGAGGGCGCTTTGGGGGGTGGGCGCACCCCCACCCTTGTGGACAGGGTGTGGGCCCCCTGGTCTTGATTCTTTCGCCATTATTTTTTATATTTTCCAAAAAGTGCCTCCGTGGATTTTCAGGTCATTCCAAGAACTTCTGTTTTCTACACATAAAACAACATCATGGCAGTTCTGCTGAAAACAACGTCAGTCCGGATTAGTTTCATTCAAATCATGCAAGTTAGAGTCCAAAACAAGGGCAAAAGTGTTTGGAAAAGTAGATACGTTGGAGACGTATCATTATCCTGTATTCATTTTATTTCATTGCATTTGCACTTAAACCTTTTGATTTTATGCAGTGGACAAGCCAAGCCCAGCAAAAGGGTCAAGAAGAACAAGCTGGCTGAAGACACAGTCGTCACTGAGCCAGTACTTGGAACAACCGCGCCTGAATCGTCAACTCATGAGCTGCCACCTGAACCAGCTCAAGATATACCAACTCCAACTGCTGACCCGTGTGCTGAGCGAGCCACTGATGGCTCAGAAAACCCGGAAGCTCCTAGCCCGGTTAGGATGGATGATCCTCAAAATACTGATGTCAAGGTCACCAGAACCGGCTTTGTTGAGCCGGGAAGGCCAACCGTGCTGGCCAAGTGCTCTGCCACGGAAGAGCTTCTGGAACTCCGCCGGGTCAAACTTGATGTCACTGACTATACTCACCTGAGTATTGAAGAGGTCTTTTCCGGCTATATGAGTCAAGTGCACAACAACCGTGACATTGAAATTAACATGGTGAAGTAGATGCACCAGAAATTTGAGGTACGACCTTTTCTCTATATTCATTTATCTTTACTATGCCAGCCCCCAAGTCTATTGCTTTGATGAATATGCTATAGACTTAGAAACAAATTTAGTGACATTAATGACATAGATGGATAAAACAGGCAAAAGTCTGGCTTACTCCGTAGTCCCCAAGGGGCGGCTGAACCAACATGGTTGAACCGGTCCTTCATATGGTTGTATGAAATAAAATACTTACAAAGCTTTGAACAGCAATATGCATTAGCCCCCAAGTGCCAAGTACTATTGCTTGCAAAGTGCTTGGGACTTACCGTCATGAACCGACACATTAAGAAAAATTCTTCGATAGACATTAGCCCCCAAGTGCCAAGTGTTATTGCTTGCAAAAGGCTTGGGACTTGATATTGTTGGGGAACGTAGTAATTTCAAAAAAAAAATCCTACGCACACGCAAGATCATGGTGATGACATAGCAACGAGAGGGGAGAGTGTTGTGACAACACGGTTGATGTAGTCGTACGTCTTCACGATCCAACCGATCCAAGCACCGAACGTACGGCACCTCCGAGTTCAGCACACGTTCAGCTCGATGACGATCCCCGGGCTCCGATCCAGCAAAGCTTCGGGGATGAGTTCCGTCAGCACGACGGCGTGGTGACGATGATGATGTTCTACCGGTGCAGGGCTTCGCCTAAACTCCACGACGATATGATCGAGGTGGAATATGGTGGAGGGGGGCACCGCACACGGCTAAGGAACGATCCGTAGATAAACTTGTGTGTCATGGGGTGCCCCCTGCCCCCGTATATAAAGGAGCAAGGAGGAGGGGGCCGGGCGAGGGGAGAGGCGCGCCCTAGGGGTGTCCTACTCCCACCGGGAGTAGGATTCCCCTTTTCCTAGTCCAACTAGGAGTCCTTCCAAGTAGTAGGAGTAGGAGACAAGGAAGGAGAAGAGGGAAGAGAAGGAAGGAGGGGGCGCCGCCCCTCCCCTAGTCCAATTCGGACTAGTCAATGGGGGGCGCGCGGCCTGCCTCTTCCTCTCCCCTAAAGCCCAATAAGGCCCATATACTTTTCCCCCCGTATTCCCGTAACTCCCCGGTACTCCGAAAAAATACCCGAATCACTCGGAACCTTTCCGAACTCCGAATATAGTCATCCAATATATCGATCTTTACGTCTCGACCATTTCGAGACTCCTCGTCATGTCCCTGATCTCATCCGGGACTCCAAACTCCTTCGATACATCAAAACTCATAAACTCATAATAAAACTGTCATCGAAACCTTAAGCGTGCGGACCCTACGGGTTCGAGAACTATGTAGACATGACCTAGAACTATTCTCGGTCAATAACCAATAGCGGAACCTGGATGCTCATATTGGCTCCTACATATTCTACGAAGATCTTTATCGGTCAAACCGCATAACAACATACGTTGTTCCCTTTGTCATCGGTATGTTACTTGCCCGAGATTCGATCGTCGGTATCCAATACCTAGTTCAATCTCGTTACCGGCAAGTCTATTTACTCGTTATGTAATGCATCATTCCGTAACTAACTCATTAGCTACATTGCTTGCAAGGCTTATAGTGATGTGCATTACCGAGAGGGCCCGAGATACCTCTCCGACAATCAAGTGACAAAACCTAATCTCGAAATACGCCAACCCAACATGTACCTTTGGAGACACCTGTAGTACTCCTTTATAATCACCCAGTTACGTTGTGACGTTTGGTAGCACCCAAAGTGTTCCTCCGGTAAACGGGAGTTGCATAATCTCATAGTTACGAGGAACATGTATAAGTCATGAAGAAAGCAATAGCAATATACTAAACGATCAAGTGCTAGGCTAACGGAATGGGTCATGTCAATCACATCATTCTCCTAATGATGTGATCCCGTTAATCAAATGACAACTCTTTTGTCCATGGCTAGGAAACATAACCATCTTTGATAAACGAGCTAGTCAAGTAGAGGCATACTAGTGACACTATGTTTGTCTATGTATTCACACATGTATTATGTTTCCGGTTAATACAATTCTAGCATGAATAATAAACATTTGTCATGATATAAGGAAATAAATAATAACTTTATTATTGCCTCTAGGGCATATTTCCTTCAGATATTGCATCATGTTTGTCCTAATTCTTGACCCGGTATTTATATAGGCCGCCACGAGTCAACTTGAATCAGAAGTGACTGATCTGAAGAACTGCCTTGAGGCCCAAGAGATGGAAACCCAAAGAGCCGACTCCAAGTTTAAATTCATCGTTTCTGAACAAGAAAAACAAAAAGAATTTGAAATGGAGAAAAAGGCCTGGGCTGACGAAAAAATTGCATTGATTAATCGAGCTGAAAAGGCAGAGGCGGCTCTTGAAGAAACAACCGATGAATTAACCGGCTTAAACGCCATGTCTCTCAGATGGTCTCAGCGATCTTTGGTAAGTCGCCCTGCAAGTGTTAAATACTTGGACCTTTCAACTGATCATATAATTGGAATTGACTCACCTGACCATGTTTATGCAGGCCCTAGGAGTTCAAATCTGAACCAAGATATGCTAATCAAGCTGAAGGCGGTGTATACACTGGTGGAGCAATTGTACACCGAGTCTCAGCGTGCCTTAGCCACGGTGGCTTTGTCAAATGAAGTGCCTACCCTCCTGGCGGAGGTATTAAAGAAGCTTTCCATGCTACCCCAACGGTTCAATGAACTAAGGTGGTCAGCTGCAAGAGCCAGAGTAGTGAATGCTTTAAGCCGGGCCAAAGCTTGGCTGCCGGAGTTAGACCCGGCCGACATCACCATTGGCTATCCAAGCTTGAAGGAGGATGGTACTTCCTTTGAATAGGAAGACTTTACCACTTGTGTGAAGGAGGTATGCCCCGTGGCCACCCTGATAGCTGACGAAGTGGATCTAACCAAGTACCAGGCGGGTTATGACGCAGAGAACCGGAGAATTCCAATGCCTCACTATAAAGTGACCAGTCTGATCCCCCCACTCCGTAAGCACACCTTCGCCCCTGAAGTTGATCCGGCCGGACTAGTTGATGATGAAGCTGAATTTGAAGCTTTTAACAACATTGACTGGTCATCGTCAACCTTCCAGGGAAGGGAACAGGGCGAAGAAGCGGAGAGGGCTAACCCGGTCGCTTCAGGCCAACATGAGAGCTAACCTACCATGGCGGCTCATACCTGTGAAGTGCTAAAAACAATACGAATCATTTGGACTCGGGGAGTCATGTAATAGAGTAGAAATAACTTTGCTTTTGCCGTGCCATCGTGCATGTTTTTGGTGCTTAATACTATTAAGCCGCCATATTAGCTTCACCCGGTTTACACTTATCATCTTTTTTCCTTATGCTTGATCAAATCTTTTAACTGCCCTGCACATAGAAATAGATGACAAGGTCCCTTGGTGGCATACCACAAGGCCGGTCATAATAGCTTGATACATTAAAATAGAAGAAGAATCACAGATAAGCCTGTTGTAGCATATAATGTTGAAACACAACTATAATCTTACACCTGTGACCTTTTTGAATTTGCACTGCCGGCTTATATGACCCGGACAGTAAGCGTGATAACCCAAGCTTCGGAAACCAAAATTTCCAAACGTATAATGATTCTCTTATATTGGCAATTTATCAGCCAATATCAAGCCGGGTTAAAATTAACTACACTTGTACTTGTAGACCTCAAAAAGTCTCAAGTCAAACAAAGGGTGCTTCCAAAGAAGACTTACACCAAATAGAATAAAAAAATCAAGGCTTCTGATTCGAATAGCATCAGTAAACCGTTCCAAAGGGGTTAAGCTAGGATTCAAATACGATCATGTAGCCCCCAGTGGCTTTGGCGTTGCGCCGATCAAGAGGGTACCGACAGCTATGTTCTCTTTGGTTCGAATACGACCTATGTTTGAACAGGAAGCCCCCTAATGACCTTGAGAGTTCTCTAATGACTCTGATTCGAATACGATCAAATTCGGTTCCCAAAGGGGTTGAGCTATGATTCGAATACGATCAAGAAGCCCCCTAGTGAGCTCGACAGTGTGCCAATCAAAAGGGTACCGATAGCTATGTTCTCTTTGGTTCGAATACAACCAATGTTTGAACAGGAAGCCCCCTAGTGATCATCGAATACGATCATAAGCCGGATCACACGGGTCAAGTGAGATTCGAATATGATCAGCCCCCAAGTGATCATGTGATATGACAATAATAACAATTGCACATTTACCTTTGAGGATGAAAAAAGGATAGAGGTCCTGCTTTATTATTTATCATATATACATCGTCAAAATATGTACGTCATGAGAGCCGGCGGCTCAAGTGTAGTAAGGCCGAATATGAGCGATATTCCACGGCCGGCAGGTCTCCTCCTCCGACTTACGTGAGTCTTTGTGCTCTCAAACATTGATAAGGTAGTATGACCCGTTATTGAAGTTCTTGCTGACCACAAAGGTCCCTTCCCCAGGTGGGGATAACTTGTGTGCATCAGTTTGATCCTGGATGAGCCGGAGCACCAAATCACCTTCCTGAAAGGTTCTGGACTTAACCCGGCGACTGTGATAGCGGCGCAGGCCCCATTGGTAAATCACCGAGCGAGCTGCTGCCAAGTCACGCTTTTCATCTAACAGGTCAAGGGCATCCTTTTGTGCCTGTTCAATATCCGCCTCAACATAAGCCGCCACACGGGGCGAGTCATGACGGATGTCACTAGGGAGAACCACCTCAGCTCCGCAGACCATGAAGAAAGGTGTATAACCCGTAGACCTGTTGGGAGTAGTGTTGATGCTCCATACCACAAAGGGTAACTCCTCAACCCAACAACCCGGCGTCCGCTGCAAGGGGACCAAAAGCCGGGGCTTGATGCCTTTCAAGATCTCCTGATTGGCTCTCTCAACTTGACCATTGGATTGGGGGTGAGCCACTGATGAAACATGAAGCTGAATATGCTCACGTTGACAAAATTCTTCCATGGCGCCTTTAGACAGATTAGTGCCATTGTCAGTTATAATGTTGTGCGGAAGGCCAAAGCGAAATATCACCTTCTTCATGAACTGAACCGCCGTAGCTGCATCGCACTTACTAATTGGCTCTTGAAGGAAATATGCCCTAGAGGCAATAATAAAGTTATTATTATTTCCTCATATCATGATAGTTTATTATTCATGCTAGAATTGTATTAACCGGAAACATGATACATGTGTGAATACATAGACAAACATATAGTCACTAGTATGCCTCTACTTGACTAGCTCATTAATCAAAGATGGTTATGTTTCCAAACCATAAACATGTGTTGTCATCTGATTAATGGGATCACATCATTAGGAGAATGATATGATTGACATGACCCATTCCGTTAGCCTAGCACTTGATCGTTTAGTATATTGCTATTGCTTTCTTCATGACTTATACATGTTCCTGTAACTATGAGAATTATGCAAATCCGTTTACCGGAGGAACACTTTGGGTACTACCAAACGTCACAACGTAACTGGGTGATTATAAAGGAGTACTATAGGTGTCTCCAAAGGTACATGTTGAGTTGGCGTATTTCGAGATTATGTTTTGTCACTCCGATTGTCGGAGAGGTATCTCTGGGCCCTCTCGGTAATGCACATCACTATAAGCCTTGCAAGCAATATAGCTAATGAGTTAGTTACGGAATGATGCATTACGTAACGAGTAAAGAGACTTGCCGGTAACGATATTGAACTAGGTATTGGATACCGACGATCAAATCTCGGGCAAGTAACATACCGATGACAAAGGGAACAACGTATGTTGTTATCCGGTTTGACCGATAAAGATCTTCGTAGAATATGTAGGAACCAAGATGGGCATCCAGGTCCCGCTATTGGTTATTGACCGAGAATAGTTCTAGGTCATGTCTACATAGTTCTCGAACCCGTAGGGTCCGCACGCTTAACGTTACGATGACAGTTTTATTATGAGTTTATAAGTTTTGATGTACGAAGTTTGTTCGAGTCCGGATGTGATCACGGACATGACGAGGAGTCTCGGAATGGTCGAGACATAAAGATTGATATATTGACGACTATATTGGACACCGGAATTGTTCCGGTGATTTGGAGAAAATCGAGTGCCGGGGTTCTGGAACCCCGGAGAGTTAATGGGCCACATGGGCCTTGGTGGGAAGAGAGAGGGCGCCGGGGGGCGCGCGCCTCTCCCTCTAGTCCGAATAGGAATAGGAGGGGGCGGCGCCCCCCTTTCCTTCCCCTCTCTCCCCCTTCCTTCCCCCTCCTAGTAGGAGTAGGAAAGGAGGAGTCTTACTCCTACTAGGAGGAGGATTCCTCCTCCTTGGTGCGCCCCAAGGGCCGGCCGGCCTCCCCCTTTCTCCTTTATATACGGGGGCGGGGGGCACCCCATAGACACACAAGTTGATCTATGGATCGTTCCTTAGCCGTGGGCGGTGCCCCCCTCCACCATATTCCACCTCGGTCATATCGTCGCGGAGTTTAGGCGAAACCCTGCGCCGGTAGAACATTATCATCGCCACCACGCTGTCGTCGACGGAACTCATCTCGAAGCTTTCTTTGGATCGGAGCCCGGAGATCGTCATCGAGCTGAACGTGTGCTGAACTCGGAGGTGCCGTACGTTCGGTGCTTGGATCGGTCGGATCGTGAAGACGTACGACTACATCAACCGCATTGTGCTAACGCTTCCGCTTACGGTCTACGAGGGTTCATGGACAACACTCTCCCCTCTCGTTGCTATGTCATCACCATGATCTTGCGTGCGCGTTTGAATTTTTTGAAATTACTCGTTCCCCAACAAAGTGGCATCCGAGCCTATGTTTTATGCGTTGATGTTATATGCACGAGTAGAACACAAGTGAGTTGTGGGCGATACAAGTCATACTGCTTACTGGCATGTCATACTTTGGTTCGGCGGTATTGTGAGATGAAGCGGCCCGGACCGACATTACGCGTATGCTTACGCGAGACTGGTTTCACCGTTACGAGCACTCGTGCTTAAAGGTGGCTGGCGGGTGTCTATCTCTCTCACTTTAGCTTAATCGAGTGTGGCTACGCCCGGTCCTTGCGAAGGTTAAAACAGCACTAACTTGACGAACTATCGTTGTGGTTTTGATGCGTAGGTAAGAACGGTTCTTGCTAAAGCCCGTAGCAGCCACGTAAAATTTGCAACAACAAAGTAGAGGACGTCTAACTTGTTTTTGCAGGGCATGTTGTGATGTGATATGGTCAAGACGTGATGCTATATTTATTGTATGAGATGATCATGTTTTGTAACCGGTTATCGGCAATGGCGAGGAGCCATATGGTTGTCACTTTATTGTATGAAATGCAAACGCCCTGTAATTGCTTTACTTTATCACTAAGCGGTAGCGATAGTCGTAGAAGCAATAGATGGCGTAACGACAACGATGCTACGATGGAGATCAAGGTGTCGCGCCGGTGACGATGGTGATCACGACGGTGCTTCGAAGATGGAGATCACAAGCACAAGATGATGATGGCCATATCATATCACTTATATTGATTGCATGTGATGTTTATCCTTCATGCATCTTATCTTGCTATGATTGAAGGTAGCATTTTAAGATGATCTCTCACTAATAATCAAGAAGTGTTCTCCCTGAGTATGCACCGTTGTGAAAGTTCTTCGTGCTGAGACACCACGTGATGATCGGGTGTGATAGGCTCTACGTTCAAATACAACAGGTGCAAAACAGTTGCACACGCGGAATACTCAGGTCATACTTGACGAGCCTAGCATATATAGATATGGCCTCGGAACACGGAGACCGAAAGGTCGAGCGTGAATCATATAGTAGATATGATCAACATAGTGATGTTCACCATTGAAACTACTCCATCTCACGTGATGATCGGACATGGTTTAGTTGATTTGGATCACATGATCACTTAGATGACTAGAGAGATGTCTGTTTAAGTGGGAGTTCTTAAGTAATATGATTAATTGAACTTAAATTTATCATGAACTTAGTACCTGATAGTATTTTGCTTGTCTATGTTTGTTTGTAGATAGATGGCTCGTCTTTGTTGTTCCGTTGAATTTTAATGCGTTCCTTGAGAAAGCAAAGATGAAAGATGATGGTAGCAATTACACGGATCGGGTCCATAACTCGAGGATTATCCTCATTGCTGCCTGTAAAAGTTACGTCTGGAAGCACCGCTGGGTGCCGAACTGCTTCTTGATGCAACCGGCGACATTAAGAACATCCGTAGAGCAAAGCGATGACTACTCAATAGTTCGATGTGCCATGCTTTACGGCTTGGAACGGGTCTTCAACGACGTTTTGAACGTCATGGAGCATATGAGATGTTCCAGAGTTGAAGTTAATATTTCAAGCAAATGCCCGGATTGAGAGATATGAAGTCTCTAATAAGTTCTATAGCTGCAAGATGGAGGAGAATAGTTACGTCGGTGAACACATACTCAAAATGTGCGGGTATAATAATCACTTGATTCAACCGGGAGTTAATCTTCACGATGATAGTGTCATTGATGTAATTCTTCAATCACGCCACCAAGCTACAAGAGCTTCGTGATGAACTATAATATGCAAGGGATGAACAAGACTATTCCCGAGCTCTTCGCAATGCTAAAAGCTGCGGAGGTAGAAATCAAGAAGGAGCATCAAGTTTTGATGGTTAACAAGACCACCAGTTTCAAGAAAAAGGGCAAAGGGAAGAAGAAGGGGAACTTCAAAAAGAACGGCAAGCAAGTTGCTTCTCAAGAGAAGAAACCCAAGTCTGGACCTAAGCACAGGCCGAGTGCTTCTCCGCAAGCGATCGACCTCGAAGCGGAACTGCCCCAAGTATTTGGCGGATAAGAAGGATGGCAAAGTGAACAAAGGTATATGTGATATACATGTTATTGATGTGTACCTTACTAATGCTCGCAGTAGCACCTAGGTATTTGATACTGGTTCTATTGCTAATATTTGCAACTCGAAACAGGGACTATGGATTAAGCAAAGATTGGCTAAGGACGAGGTGACGATGCGCGTGGGAAATGGTTCCAAAGTCGATGTGATCGCGGTCGGCACGCTACCTCTACATCTACCATCGGGATTAGTTTTAGACCTAAATAATTGTTATTTGGTGCCGGCGTTGAGCATGAACATTATATCTGGATCTTGTTTGATGCGAGACGGTTATTCATTTAAATCAGAGAATAATGGTTGTTCTATTTATATGAGTAATATCTTTTATGGTCATGCACCCTTGAAGAGTGGTCTATTTTTATTGAATCTCGATAGTAGTGATACACATATTCATAGTGTTGAAACCAAAAGATGCAGAGTTGATATCGATAGTGCAACTTATTTGTGTACTCGCCGTTTAGGTCATATCGGTGTAAAGCGCATGAAGAAACTCCATACTGATGGGCTTTTGGAATTACTTGATTATGAATCACTTGGTACTTGCGAACCGTGCCTTATGGGCAAGATGACTAAAACGCCGTTCTCCGGAACTATGGAGCGGGCAACTGATTTGTTGGAAATCATACATACTGATGTTTGTGGTCCAATGAATGTCGAGGCTCGCGGCGGGTATCGTTATTTTCTCACCTTCACAGATGACTTAAGCAGATATGGGTATATCTACTTGATGAAACACAAGTGTGAAACATTTGAAAAGTTCAAAGAATTTCAGAGTGAAGTGGAAAATCATCGTAACAAGAAAATAAAGTTTCTACGATCTGATCGTGGAGGAGAATATTTGAGTTACGAGTTTGGTCTACACTTGAAACAATGCGGAATAGTTTTGCAACTCACGCCACCTGGAACACCACAACGAAATGGTGTGTCCGAACGTCGTAATCGCACTTTACTAGATATGGTGCGATCTATGATGTCTCTTACTGCTTTACCGCTATCGTTTTGGGGTTATGCTTTAGAGACGGCCGCATTCATGTTAAATAGGGCACCGTCAAAATCCGTTAAGATGACACCTTATGAACTATGGTTTGGCAAGAAACCAAAGTTGTCGTTTCTTAAAGTTTGGGGCTGCGATGCTTATGTAAAGAAACTTCAACCAGATAAGCTCGAACCCAAATCAGAGAAATGTGTCTTCATAGGATACCCAAAGGAGACAATTGGGTACACCTTCTATCACATATCTGAGGGCAAGATTTTCGTTGCTAAAATCAGATCCTTTCTAGAGAAGGAGTTTCTCTCGAAAGAAGTGAGTGGGAGGAAAGTAAAACTTGATGAGATAACTGTATCTACTCCCTTATTGGAAAGTAGTTCATCACAAGAACCGGTTCCTGTGACAACTACACCAATTAGTGAGGAAGCTAATGATATTGATCATGAAACTTCAGATCAAGTTTCTATGAACCTCGTGAGGTCTACAGAGTAAGATCCGCACTGAGTGGTACGGTAATCCTATTCTCGAAGTCATGTTACTTGACCATGATGAACCTACGAACTATGAGGAAGCGATGATGAGCCCAGATTCTGCAAAATGGCTAGTGGCCATGAAATCTGAGATGGGATCCATGTATGAAAACAAAGTATGGACTTTGGTTGACTTGCCCGATGATCGGCAAGCCATTGAGAATAAGTGGATCTTTAAGAAGAAGACTGACGCTGATGGTAATGTAACTGTCTACAAAGCTTGACTTGTTGCAAAAGGTTTTCGACAAGTTCAAGGACTTGACTACGATGAGACTTTCTCACCCGTAGCGATGCTTAAGTCTGTCCGAATCGTGTTAGCTATTGATGCATTTCATGATTATGAAATTTGGCAAATGGATGTCAAAACTGCATTCTTGAATGGATTTCTGGAAGAAGAGTTGTATATGATGCAGCCAGAAGGTTTTGTTGATCCAAAAGGTCTCGACAAAGTGTGCAAGCTCCAATGATCCATTTATGGACTGGTGCAAGCATCTCGAGTTGGAATAAACATTTTGATAGTGTGATCAAAGCATATGGTTTTATCTGAGACTTTTGGAGAAGCCTGTATTTACAAGAAAGTGAGTGGGAGCTCAGAGCATTTTCGATATTATATGTAAATGACATATTATTAATTGGAAATGATATAGAATTTCTGGATAGCATAAAGGGATACTTGAATAAAAGTTTTTCAATGAAAGACCTCGGTGAAGCTGCTTACATATTGGGCATCAAGATCTATAGAGATAGATCAAGACGCTTAATAGGACTTTCACAGAGTACATACCTTGATAAAATTTTGAAAAAGTTTAAAATGGATCAGGCAAAGAAAGGGTTCTTGCCCGTGCTTGAAGGTGTGAAGTTGAGTCAAACTCAATGCCCGACCACAGCAGAAGATACAGAGAAAATGAAAGATGTTCCCTATGCTTCAGCCATAGGCTCTATCATGTATGCAATTCTATGTACCGACCGACGATGCTTAGCAATAAGCTTGGCAGAAGGTACCAAAGTAATCCAGAGTGGATCATGGACAGTGCCAAGAACATCCTGAAATACCGAAAAGGACTAAGGATATGTTTCTCGATATGGAGGTGACAAAGAGCTAGTCGTAAAAGGTTACGTCGATGCAAGCTTTGACACTGATCCGGACGATTCTAAATCGCAAACCGGATACGTGTTTTTATTAAACGGTGGAGCTGTAAGTTGGTGCAGTTCTAAACAAAGCGTCGTGGCGGGATCTACATGTGAAGCGGAGTACATTGCTGCTTCAGAAGCAACGAATGAAGGAGTCTGGATGAAGGAGTTCATTTCCGATCTAGGTGTCATACCTAGTGCATCGAGACCAATGAAGATCTTCTGTGACAATACTGGTGCAATTGCCTTGGCAAAGGAATCCAGATTTCACAAAAGGACCAAGCACATCAAGAGACGCTTCAATTCCATTCAGGACCAAGTCCAAGTGGGAGACATAGAAATTTGCAAGATACATACGGATCTGAATGTTGCAGACCCGTTGACTAAGCCTCTCTCACGAGCAAAACATGATCAGCACCAAGACTCCATGGGTGTTAGAATCATTACTATGTAATCTAGATTATTGACTCTAGTGCAAGTGGGAGACTGAAGGAAATATGCCCTAGAGGCAATAATAAAGTTATTATTTATTTCCTCATATCATGATAAATGTTTATTATTCATGCTAGAATTGTATTAACCGGAAACATGATACATGTGTGAATACATAGACAAACATATAGTCACTAGTATGCCTCTACTTGACTAGCTCATTAATCAAAGATGGTTCTGTTTCCTAACCATAGACATGTGTTTTCATTTGATTAATGGGATCACAACATTAGGAGAATGATATGATTGACATGACCCATTCCATTAGCCTAGCACTTGATTGTTTAGTATATTGCTATTGCTTTCTTCATGACTTATACATGTTCCTGTAACTATGAGAATTATGCAACTCCCGTTTACCGGAGGAACACTTTTGGTACTACCAAACGTCACAACGTAACGGGGTGATTATAAAGGAGTACTACAGGTGTCTCCGAAGGTACATGTTGAGTTGGCGTATTTCGAGATTAGGTTTTGTCACTTTGATTGTCGGAGAGGTATCTCTGGGCCCTCTCGGTAATGCACATCACTATAAGCCTTGCAAGCAATATAGCTAATGAATTAGTTACGGAATGATGCATTACGTAACGAGTAAAGAGACTTGCTGGTAACGAGATTGAACTAGGTATTGGATACCGACGATCAAATCTCGGGCAAGTAACATACCGATGACAAAGGGAACAACGTATGTTGTTATGTGGTTTGACCGATAAAGATCTTCCTAGAATATGTAGGAACCAATATGGGCATCCAGGTCCCGCTATTGGTTATTGACCAAGAATAGTTCTAGGTCATGTCTACATAGTTTTCGAACCCGTAGGGTCCGCACGCTTAACGTTACGATGACAGTTTTATTATGCGTTTATAAGTTTTGATGTACCAAAGTTTGTTCGGAGTCCCAGATGTGATCACGGACGTGACGAGGAGTCTCAGAATGGTCGAGACATAAAGATTGATATATTGGACGACTATATTGGACACCGGAATTGTTCCGGTGATTTGGAGAAAACGGAGTGTCGGGGTTACTGGAACCCCGGGAGAGTTAATGGGCCACATGGGCCTTGGTGGGAGAGAGAGAGGCGCCCGGGGTGGGCGCGCCCCTCTCCTCTAGTCGAATAGGACTAGGAGGCGCCCTTTCCTTCCCCCTCTCCCCTTCCTTCCCCCTCCTAGTAGGAGTAGGAAAGGAGGAGTCCTACTCCTACTAGGAGGAGGATTCCTCCTCCTTGGCGCGCCCCAAGGGCCGGCCGGCCTCCCCCCTTGCTCCTTTATATACGGGGGTGGGGGGCACCCCATAGACACACAAGTTGATCTACGGATCGTTCCTTAGCCGTGTGCGGTGCCCCCTCCACCATATTCCACCTCGGTCATATCGTCGCGGAGTTTAGGCGAAGCCCTGCGCCGGTAGAATACCATCATCGTCACCACGCCGTCGTGCTGATGGAACTCATCTCCGGAGCTTTGCTGGATCGGAGCCCGAAGATCGTCATCAAGCTGAACGTGTGCTGAACTCGGAGGTGCCGTACGTTCGGTGCTTGGATCGGTCGGATCGTGAAGATGTACGACTACATCAACCGCGTTGTGCTAACGCTTCCGCTTACGGTCTACGAGGGTACATGGACAAAACTCTCCCCTCTCGTTGCTATGTCATCACCATGATCTTGCGTGTGCGTAGGAATTTTTTTGAAATTACTACGTTCCCCAACAGCTCTGCCTCAACCCACTTTGTAAATTTATCAACCGCCACCAAAAGGTGGGTATTTTTATCTTTAGACCTTTTGAAAGGCCCAACCATGTCAAGCTCCCAGACTGCAAACGACCAAGTAATTGGAATCATCATCAACTCTTGAGCCGGCACGTGAGCACGTCATGAAAACTTCTGACAGCCGTCACATTTACTAACCAGGTCCTCCTCATCAGCATGAGCCGTCAGCCAATAAAATCCATGACGGAAAGCCTTGGCCACAAGGGATTTTGACCCGGCATGATGGCCACAACCCCCTTCATGAATCTCACGTAGAATTTCTTGACCTTCTTCAGGGGAAACACAACGTTGAAATGCCCCTGTAACACTGCAATGATGCAACTCGCCATTGGCAATCGTCATTGACTTAGATCGTCGGGTTATCTGTCTGGCCAAAGTTTCATCCTCACGCAACTCACCCCGGGTCATGTAAGCCAAATATGGCACTGTCCAATCAGGGATGACGTGAAGAGCCGCCACCAATTGTGCTTTCTCGTCAGGAACATCCAAGTCTTCCTCTGTAGGTAACTTGATAGAAGGGTTATGCAGAATATCCAAGAAAGTACTAGGCGACACCGGCTTACGCTGAGAGCCCAGCCAGCTTAAGGCATCAGCCGCCTCGTTCTTTCTGCGGTCAATGTGCTCCACTTGGTAACCCTTGAAATGTCCAGCAATGGCATCAACCTCACGGCGATAAGCCGCCATGAGACGATCCTTGGAATCCCACTTGCCTGAAACTTGTTGAGCCACCAAATCCGAGTCGCCAAAGCACCTAACCCGACTTAAACTCATCTCCTTAGCCATACTTGATAGGAGTGTGTGGCACATACTTTAAACCATGAGGACCAAGTTCAATGGCCCACTTGGCGACCCGTCCTGTGGCTTCTCTGTTTTGAATGATATCTCCTAAAGGAGTAGAACTAACCACAGTGATAGGGTGGCCCGGGAAATATTGCTTAAGCTTCCGGCTTGCCATGAACACCCCATAAACGAGCTTCTACCAATGTGGATACCGTTGTTTGGACTCAATAAGTACCTCACTGATGTACTAAACCGGCCGCTAAACCGGATGTTCCTTGCCAGCCTCCTTGCGCTCCACCACGATGGCCACGCTGACGGCACGTGTGTTAGCAGCCACATATAATAATAAGGGCTCCTTATCAATGGGAGCAGCAAGAACCGGCGGCTCAGCCAGCTGTCTCTTCAAATCTTCAAAGGCAGCGTTGGCAGCGTCACTCCAGATGAAGTCATATGTTTTCTTCATCATTTGATACAGTGGTATGGCCTTCTCACCTAATCGGCTTATGAACCGGCTTAAAGCAGCGATACGACCCGCCAAATGCTGAACATCATTGATGCACGCCGGCTTAGCCAGAGAGGTGATTGCCTTGATATTCTCCGGGTTAGCCTCGATGCCTCTGTTAGAAACCAGAAAACCCAAAAGCTTTCCTGCATGCACGCCAAAAACACACTTGGTCGGGTTAAGCATCATCTTGTAAACCTGAAGATTGTCAAAGGTCTCTTTTAGATCATCTATCAAGGTTTCCTTTTCTCTGGATTTCACCACAATGTTGTCCACATAAGCATGAACATTGCGCCAATCTAATTATGAAGACAATTCTGCACACACTGCTGGTAAGTCGCCTGGACACTCTTTAGCCCAAAAGGCATAGACACATAGCAGAAGGCTCCAAACGGAGTAATGAACGGTGTCTTCTCCTGGTCCTTAACTGCCATCTTGATCTGATGATAACCAGAATAAGCATCCAAAAAGCTCAAACACTCACAACCCGTTGTAGCATCAATAATTTGATCAATACAATGGAGAGCAAAAGGATCAGCCAGACAAGCTTTGTTTAAGTCCGTATAATCCACACACATACACCAAGTGTTGTTCTTCTTGAGCACGAGCACCGGGTTAGCCAACCATTATGAATGAAAAACTTCAACGATTAACCCCGCTGCCAAGAGCCGGGCTACTTCCTCACCAATGGCTTTATGCCTCTCCTCATGGAACCACCGAAGAAACTGCTTGGTCGGCTTAAACTTTGGATCAATATTAAGAGTGTGCTCAGCGAGTTATCTCGGTACACCCGGCATGTCAAGTGGCTTCCATGCAAAGATGTCCCGGTTCTCACGGATGAACTCGATGAGCACGCTTTCCTATTTGGGATCCAGATTGGCACTGATACCGAACTGCTTGGATGAATCGCCTGGAACAAAGTCAACAAGTTTAGTATCATCGGCCGACTTAAACTTCATTATGGGCTCATGCTATGTGGTTGGTTTCTTCAAAGACATCATGTCCGCCGAGTCAACATTGTCCTTGTAGAACTTCAACTCTTCTGCTGCACAGACTGACTCAGCATAAGCCGCGTCACCTTCCTCACATTCCAAGGCTATCTTCTGGCTCCCATGCAGTGTGATGGTACCCTTATGACCCGGCATCTTGAGCTGTAAATACACATAACATGGCCGTGCCATGAACTTGGCATAAGCCGGCCGCCCAAACAGAGCATGATACAGGCTTTTGATCTTGACCACCTCAAAAGTCAATTTCTCAGCCCTGGAGTCATACTCATCTCCAGAGGCTACCTCCAGCTCGATCTTGCCAACTGGATACGCCGACTTACCAGGCACCACGCCATGGAAAATAGTGTTGGACTGCTTAAGGCTGTTGTCAGTTAACCCCATGCGACGGAAGGTCTCACAATAGAGGATGTTGATGCTGCTGCCTCCATCCATGAGCACTTTAGTGAATTTATATCCACCAAGGGCCACCACCAAGGCCAGGTGACCCGGATTGTCAACCCGGGGAGGGTGATCTTCCCTACTCCATAGAATAGGCTGCTCAGACCATTTCAAATAACGAGGAACTGCCGATTCAACAGCGTTCACAGCCCTCTTATGAAGCTTCTAGTCTCGTTTGCACAAACTGGTGGTAAACACATGATATTGTCCACTATTAAGCTACTTTGGATGGCTCTAGTATCCACCCTGCTGCTGTTGCTGCTGCTGACCGCCCTGGCCAGATTGCTGGTTATAACCACCTTGATTACCTTGAGAATTTTGAAAATTGGAATTTAAACCGCCGCACGGGCCATGAAAACCGCCGCCACCTGAGCCGCCGCCCTGCCCATTATTACCGCCGAACATGTTGGAATTCTTGAAATCCTTCATGATCGTACAGTCCTTCCATAGATGAGTTGCCAGCTTTTGCTGAGTGCCATGCCTTGGACAGGGTTCATTCAGTAACTGCTCAAGCGTGGGGCCTGACTCGCCGGACTGGGAAGGTGGTCTCCCCTTACGTTGTTGATTGTTGCCCTGCGCATTAGTGTTAGGCACAAACTCCAAACTACCATCAGCCTTACGTTTATTACCTCCTTGATTTGCCGGGTTATGCTGAGGGCCCTTGTCGTTGCCATTCTTCTTTCCCTTCCCTGTCTTTTCATCATCAAACTCGGGATCCTTGGTTCTATCAGAGTCGGTGTACTTGACCAGAGCCGCCATCAGCGTCCCCATATCATTACAATCGTGCTTGAGCCACCCTAGCTTCATATTAGGGGCAAAAAAGGTAATTTTTCTCCAACATTAAGACTGCAGAGCCGGCGTCCATCTTATCAGATGAATGTATTATGGCTTTGACCCGACACACCCAATGGGTCATGGACTCACCTGCCTCCTGCTTGCAACTAGTCAAATCCACAATTGACATGGGCTGCTTGCATGTATCTTTGAAGTTCTGAATGAACCGGGCTTTTAACTCTGCCCATGACCTGATGGAATTAGGCGGTAGCCCCTTCAACCAAGTGCGGGCAGTCCCATCCAACATCATGGCGAAATACTTGGCCATCGCAGCGTCACTGGCCTCCAGTAACTCCATAGCAATCTCGTCGCTTTCAATCCATGCCCCAGGCTGTAAATCGGCCGTATAATTAGGCACCTTCCTAGGTCCTTTAAAATCCTTGGGCAAACGCTCGTTACGCAGAGCTGGCACCAGACAGGGGACGCCTCCGGTCCTGGTGACCATGCATGCCTCAATAGAAGTCGTCGGATAAACCGGATAAGGCTGGTAAGCCGTCAGCTCAGCCGCCAGCTCAGCCGCCCGCTCAGCCTCTTGACGTATTCTGTCCTGATCCACCAAGTTAAAGGCTCCATTGCACGCCGGGTCATGCCCGGCTGGCTGGTTATGGCGCCGGGCATTGCTTGACACGGCCACCAAATCCATGTGCCTGCTATAACTCGGGCTTCGGCTTGGACGAGGGGTTGAATGAATCATGTCCCGGCTATATGGGTACGCCTCCTGCTGTGCTAAGGCCGTCTGAAGAAGTTCTCTGACCCGGCGGGTTTCAACCGCCGGCGGAGAGTCGCCATCCATCGGGAGAGCCGCCAGTCGCGCCGTTGCCACAATCATGTTCTCCAATGGGTTAGAATAATGACCCGGTGGTGTCAGTACATACTAAGGTGGAGCAGTATTCATACGGGGAGGCCCCATCACCTGTGGTTGAACCGGCGTCCCAACCCCAAGTGTCACAACCCGGTCTGTCTCCGGCGGGTTACTGGGCCCTGCACCGGGTGTATGGAAGAGGTTTCGAGGATCATAAACCGGAGGGAGCCGAGACTGACTCTTCTGGTATCTTCTCCTCATGACCTCATTGGACGCTGATACGTCTCCAACGTATCTACTTTTCCAAACACTTTTGCCCTTGTTTTGGACTCTAACTTGCATGATTTGAATTAAACTAACCCGGACTGACGTTGTTTTTAGCAGAACTGCCATGGTGTTATTGATTGTGCAGAAAACAAAAGTTCTCAGAATGACCTGAAAATCCACGGAGATAACTTTTGGAAAATATAAAAAATACTGGCGAAAGAATCAAGGCCCGGGGGGCCACACCCTATCCACGAGGGCGGGGGCGCGTCCCCTCCTCCTGGGCGTGCCCCCTGTCTCGTGGGCCCCCTACTGCTCCGCCGACCTCAACTTCAACTCTATATATTCCGTTTCGCGGAGAAAAAAATCAGGGAGAAAGTTTCATCGCGTTTTACGACACGGAGCGCCGCTAAGCCCTAATCCTCTCGGGAGGCTGATCCGGAGTCCGTTCAGGGCTCCGGAGAGGGGGATTCATCGTCGTCGTCATCATCAACCATCCTCCATCACCAATTTCATGATGCTCACCGTCGTGCGTGAGTAATTCCATCGTAGGCTTGCTGGACGGTGATGGGTTGGATGAGATTTACCATGTAATCAAGTTAGTTTTGTTAGGGTTTGATCCCTAGTATCCACTATGTTCTAAGATTGATGTTCCTATGACTTTGCTATGCTTAATGCTTGTCACTAGGGCCCGAGTGCCATGATTTCAGATCTGAACCTATTATGTTTTCATGAATATATGTGAGTTCTTGATCCTATCTTGCAAGTCTATAGTCACCTATTATGTGTTATGATCTGACAACCCTGAAGTGACAATAATCGTGATACTTCTCGGTGATGACCGTAGTTTGAGGAGTTCATGTATTCACTATGTGCTAATGCTTTGGTCCGGTTCTCTATTAAAAGGAGGCCTTAATATCCCTTAGTTTCCACTAGGACCTTGCTGCCATGGGAGGGTAGGACAAAAGATGTCATGCAAGTTCTTTTCCATAAGCATGTATGACTATATTCTGAATACATGCCTACATTACATTGATGAACTGGAGCTAGTTCTGTGTCACCCTATGTTATAACTATTACATGAGGAATCGCATCCGACATAATAGCCCATCACTGATCCAATGCCTAAGAGCTTTTCATATATTGTGCTTTGCTTATTTACTTTTCCGTTGCTACTGTTACAATTACTACAAAACTGCTATCGTTACTTTTGCCACTGTTACCATTACTATCATACTACTTTGCTACTAAATACTTTGCTGCAGATACTAAGTTATCCAGGTGTGGTTGAATTGACAACTCAACTGCTAGTACTTGAGAATATTCTTTGGCTCCCCTTGTGTCGAATCAATAAATTTGGGTTGACTACTCTACCCTCGAAAACTGTTGCGATCCCCTATACTTGTGGGTTATGAGACGCGTTCTGATCCGTCGTGAGCCGAAAAGTTTGTGCCTGAATCCGCTGAGCCTGAGCATCCAGAGCCGCCCACTCAGCGGTCATCCTGACATCTTCCGCTGCCAGATCTTCCTTGGCCTGCACTATGTCTAGTTTTAACTGCGCCACTTCTGCATCATGTTGAGCTTGATCCACCGGGTTGACCGTGACGGTTAATAGAGCAGTCATCTTATCTGTGAGATCCATCAGCACCTGAGGCGGCGAGCGCACAGGGCCTCCTTCCCCGGCTACTGCTGACCTAGAGGTTATTGCTGCCGCAGTTGTGGAGTCTTGAATAGGTTGCGTGCCAGCCATGAAGATTCCGACCTTGCTCGGCGGCTCAAGGAGATCCGGAATACGGCTGCCATCGGAACAACCCCCAAGCCTGCCATCTTGCAGTTGATACAACGAATCCTCTCGCCTGTGGGCGACTCACCATCAGAATAGATGGCCTAAGAGAGTCCTCCGTGGAGGCATCCCACGAAGGCATGCTTCACAGCAGGCAGAGCCCGGGTGGGTCTCGCACGCTGAGCCGTCTCGACGAGGTCGGTGCAGATGTCCGGCTCAGGGCCCGGCTCGCCGATTTTGCCGATGAAGACGTGGATTCCGCCAAAGGGGACCCGGTACCCGCACTCAATTGAGCCGGCGTCGGGGCCCCAGCCTGCGTCGTCGATGTAGAGCTTGCCGCGACGACTCTTGGTCATCCGGCCCACAGCGTGTCCCTTGAGCCCTTCGAAGCTGCCCTTCAAGAACTCAAATCCACCGTGCGCTGGCCCCACGGTGGGCACCAACTGTCGTGGAATTGTCACGTCAGATGTCCTAGTGAAAGGACTTAGTCGTGGAGCCATCGCAACTAGGAAGCTTAAAGGGGTTAATCGGGACAAAGGACACGAGGTTTATACTGGTTCGGCCCCTTAAGGTGAAGGTAAAAGCCTAAGATCCAGTTTTGAGTGGGATTGCTTATGACTCGATAACTAGGGAGCGGAATCGCTTGACCTAGCTCTCGATCTGATGTTACTTGCCCTGAACCGCCGCCGGGTCGTCCCTTTATATACAGAGGTCGACACCCAGCGGCTCACAGAGTCCTGGCCTCTTAACTATTCTTGCCTTGCAATACAAGTCACATACATATGGCGGTTTATCACTATGGGCCTTAAGTCGCCTCTGGGCTTTGGGCCCTTAACTGAGCCGCCATCTTCAACCTTGGTATTGGGCTTCAAGAATACTTGTAGGTATAACCCGGCCCCTCCTGGGCAGGTCATACCAATAGTTATATCCCCAACAATGCCTTATGGGCAAGATGACTAAAACTCTGTTCTCCGGAACAATGGAACGAGCTACTGACTTGGTGGAAATAATACATACCGATGTATGCGGTCCAATGAGTATTGAGGCTCGTGTTGGGTATCGTTATTTTCTTACCTTCACAGATGATTTGAGTAGATATGGTTATATCTACTTAATGAAGCATAAGTCTGAAACATTTGAAAAGTTCAAAGAATTTCAGAGTGAAGTGGAAAATCATCGTAACAAGAAAATAAAGTTTCTACGATCTGATCGTGGAGGAGAATATTTGAGTTACGAGTTTGGTCTTCATTTGAAACAACATGGGATAGTTTCACAATTAACGCCACCTAGACCACCACAACGAAATGGTGTGTTCGAACGTCGTAATCGTACTTTATTAGATATGGTGCGATCTATGATGTCTCTTACTGATTTACCGCTATCATTTTGGGGCTATGCTCTAGAGACGACTGCATTCACTTTAAATAGGGCACCATCAAAATCCGTTGAGACGACGCCTTATGAACTGTGGTTTGGCAAGAAACCAAAGTTGTCGTTTCTTAAAGTTTGGGGTTGCGATGCTTATGTGAAAAAGCTTCAACAAGATAAGTTCGAACCCAAATCGGAAAAGTGCATCTTCATAGGATACCTTAAGGAAACTGTTGGGTGCACCTTCTATCACAAATCCGAAGGCAAAATCGTTGTTGCTAAGAATGGATCCTTTCTAGAGAAGGAGTTCCTCTCGAAAGAAGTGAGTGGGAGGAAAGTAGAACTTGATGAGGTAAATGTACCTTCTCCCTTATTGGAAAGTAGTTCATCACAGAAATCAGTTCTAGTGATTCCTACACCAACTAGTGAGGAAATTAATGATGATGACATGAAGTTTCAGATCAAGTTACTACCGAACTTTGTAGGTCTTCCAGAGTAAGATCTGCACTAGAGTGGTACGGTAATCCTGTTCTGGAAGTCATGTTACTAGACCATGATGAACCTACAAACTATGAGGAAGCGATGATGAGCCCAGATTCCGTGAAATGGCTTGAGGCCATGAAATCTGAGATGGGATCCATGTATGAGAACAAAGTGTGGACTTTGGTGGACTCACTCGGTGATCGGCAAGCCATATAAAATAAATGGATCTTTAAGAAGAAGACCGACGCAGACGGTAATGTTACAGTTTACAAAGCTCGACTTGTTGCGAAAGGTTTTCGCCAAGTTCAAGGAGTTGACTACGATGAGACTTTCTCACCCGTAGCGATGCTTAAGTCTGTTCGAATCATGTTAGCAATTGCTGCATTTTATGATTATGAAATTTGGCATATGGATGTCAAAACTGCATTCCTGAATGGATGTCTGGAAGAAGAGTTGTATATGATGCAACCGGAAGGTTTTGTCGATCCAAAGGGTGCTAACAAAGTGTGCAAGCTCAAGTGATCCATTTATGGACTGGTGCAAGCCTCTCGAAGCCTCTCGGAGTTGGAATAAACGCTTTGATAGTGTGATCAAAGCATATGGTTTTATATAGACTCTTGGAGAAGCCTGTATTTACAAGAAGTGAGTGGGAGCTCTCTAGCATTTCTAATCTTATATGTAGATGACATATTGTTGATTGGAAATGATATAGAATTTCTGGATAGCATAAAGGGATACCTGAATAAGAGTTTTTCTATGAAAGACCTCGGAGAAGCTGCTTACATATTGGGCATCAAGATCTATAGAGATAGATCAAGACGCTTAATTGGACTTTCACAAAGCACATACCTTGATAAAGTTTTGAAAAGGTTCAAAATGGATCAGTCAAAGAAAGGGTTCTTGCCTGTGTTACAAGGTGTGAAGTTGAGTCAGACTCAAAGCCCGACCACCGTAGAAGATAGAGAGAAAATGAAAGTCATTCCCTATGCTTCAGCCATAGGTTCTATCATGTATGCAATGTTGTGTACCAGACCTGATGTATGTCTTGCTATAAGCATAGAAGGGAGGTACCAAAGTAATCTTAGAGTGGAGCACTGGACAACGGTCAAGAACATCCTGAAATACCTGAAAAGGACTAAGGATATGTTTCTCATTTATGGAGGTGAAAAAGAGCTCATCATAAACGGTTACGTCGATGCAAGCTTTGACACTGATCCGGATGACTCTAAGTCGCAAACTGGATATGTATTTTTGTTGAATGGAGGAGTTATTAGTTGGTGCAGTTCCAAGCAAAGCGCCGTGGCGGGATCTACGTGTGAAGCGGAGTACATTGCTGCTTCAGAAGCAGCAAATGAAGGAGTTTGGATGAAGGAGTTCATATTCGATCTAGGTGTCATACCTAGTGCATCGGGTCCAATGAAAATCTTTTGTGACAATACTGGTGCAATTGCCTTGGCAAAGGAATCCAGATTTCACAAGAGAATCAAACACATCAAGAGACACTTCAATTCCATCCGTCATCAAGTGTCGGAAGGGGACATAGAGATTTGCAAGATACATACGGATCTAAATTTTGCAGACCCGTTGACTAAGCCTCTCTCACGAGCAAAACATGATCAACACCAAAGCTCCATGGGTATTAGAATCATTACTATGTAATGTAGATTATTGACTCTAGTGCAAGTGGGCGACTGAAGGAAATATGCCCTAGAGGCAATAATTAATTTATTATTTATTTCCTTAGTTCATGAAAAATGTTTATTATTCATTCTAGAATTGTATTAACCAGAAACTTAGTACATGTGTGAATACATAGGCAACGTCCCTAGTATGCCTCTGCTTGACTAGCTCATTAATCAAAGATGGTTATTTAATGAACGGGATCACATCTATAGTCCCTAGTATACATAGACAAAACCTATAGTTCCTAACCATAGACATGTGTTGTCATTTAATGAACGGGATCACATCATTAGGAGAATGATGTGATGGACATGACCCATCCGTTAGCTTAGAATTATGATCGGGTTAGTTTCATTGATACTGCTTTCTTCATGACTTATACAAGTTCCTAAGACTATGAGATTATGCAACTCCCGAATACCGAAGGAACACTTAGTGTGCTACCAAACGTCACAACCTAAAAGGGTGATTATAAAGGTGCTCTACAGGTGTCTCCGAAGGTGTTTGTTGGGTTGTCATAGATCGAGATTAGGATTTGTCACTCCATGTTTCGGAGAGGTTACTCTGGGCCCTCTCGGTAATACTCATGACTATAAGCCTTGCAAGCATTGTGACTAATGAGTTAGTTGTGGGATGAAGTATTACGTAATGAGTAAAGAGACTTGCATGTAATGAGATTGAACTAGGTATTGAGATACCGACGATCGAATCTCGGGCAAGTAACATATCGGTGACAAAGGGAACAACGTATGTTATTATGCGGTTTGACCGATAAAGATCTTCGTAGAATATGTAGGAGCCAATATGAGCATCCAGGTTCCGCTATTGGTTACTGACCAGAGACGTGTCTCGGTCATGTCTACATAGTTCTCGAACCCGTAGGGTCCGCACGCTTAACATTCGATGACGATTGGTATTATGAGTTTATGTGTTTTGATGTACCTAAGGTAGTTCGGAGTCCCGGATGTGATCACGGACATGACGAGGAGTCTCGAAATGGTCGAGATATGAAGATTGATATATTGGACGACTATATTCGGACACCAGAAGTGTTCCGGAGAAGTTTCGGATATAACCGGAGTGCTGGAGGGTTACCGGAACCCCCGAGGAACTAATGGGCCTTGATGGGCCCTAGTGGAGAGAGAGAGGGGGCGGCCAGGGAAGGTCGCGCGCCCCTCCCCCTGAGTCTGAATAGGACAAGGAAAGGGTGGGCGGCGCCCCCCTTGCCTTCCCCCTCTCCCTCTCCTTCCTTCCCCCTCTCTCCCTTTAGGTGGAAACCTACTAGGACTTGGAGTCCTAGTAGGATTCCCCTATTGGGGTGCGCCCTAGGAGGGCCGGACGTCCTCCCCCTTGCTCCTTTATATACGGGGGAAGGGGGCTCCCTAGAACACACAAGTTGACAATTGTTTTAGCCGTGTGCGGTGCCCCCTCCACAGTTACAGACCTCAGTCATATTGTCGTAGTGCTTAGGTGAAGCCCTGCGCCAGTAACTTCATCATCACCGTCAACACGCCGTCGTGTTGACGAAACTCTCCCTCGACCTTGGCTAGATCTAGAGTTTTTGGGACGTCACCGAGCTGAACGTGTGCAGACCGCGGAGGTGCCATACCTTCGGTGCTAGGATCGGTCGGATCATGAAGACGTACGACTACATCAACCGCGTTGTCATAACGCTTCCGCTTTCGGTCTACAAGGGTACGTAGACAACACTCTCCCCTCTCGTTGCTATGCATCAGCTAGAGATAGATCTTGCGTGATCATAAGAATTTTTTTAAATTACCGCGTTCCCCAATAGAGAGGGGTACCCCTTGCCTTACTCCTCTTTTGCAGTGAAAAACTGTTCCAGTTATGCCATTCAGTAATACAGCAAAGGTACCAGATTTGAAAATCATATCAATCTAGTTTATCCATCTATCTCCAAAGCCTTTGGCCTTTAGAATTTCCAATATAGTTTGGTGCTCTATTAGATCAAAAGTCTTTTTAGAGTCCAGTTTCAGGATTATAATTTCTTCCTTCGAACGATGACATTGGTGAATGTATTTAAATGCCCAGGCCAAACAATCTTGAATTGTCCTTGATTTTATGAAGCCATGTTGATTGACGTGCACAAGTTGAAGGATAACAGTCTACAACCTGTTAGACAATAATTTAGTGATAATCTTGATAGAGCGGTTAAGGAGTGATATTGGCCTGAAATATCCTGGGAGCATGGTGTTATCTTTTTTGGGAATTAGAGTATTATATGAGGAGTTGATGCTTTGCAGATTGACATTCCAATTATAGAAATCCTTGATCAAATCATAGAAATCCCCAGCGATGATATTCCAACAGGATTTGATGAAAGCTCCATTAAAGGCATCTGGTCCAGGTGCTTTATCAAGTGGTAATTGAGCCACCACAGTATCTATTTCCTCTTTGGTAAAAGGCCTTTTATTCCATCAGATTTCCATGCTTATGAAGCAACTTGTCTAAAGGAAAAGATTCAAATCTAGGAGTTGTTGTGCTTAATCTTTCCTTGAAAGCTCACCACAGAACAACAGCCTTTGCTTGGTGTTCAGTTGTCTACTAGCCAGCCTCTTCTTGTAGGGTGCTGATACGATTCTTTCTGTACTTGATTGTGGCTTTTGCCCGAAAGAACTTAGTATTTTCATTTCCTAGTTTAACCCATCTTATTATTGCTCTTTATCTCTAGTATGTTCTTTGGAAAGACAACAGCTTCAAGTAATGCTCACTTACTATGCATTTGTCATTCCATTCCTCATTGTTTAGTGGCCTAAACTCCTTTATTATATCAACTAGTAAAAATGAATTCATTGCATGCTCTAGTAATGGCTGCAAGATTGGAGAGCTTTTTGGACCATATTTTAAGTCCTTTCCTTAGCCTCTTGAACTTTGTTGTTATCCTTTTAGCACTATCATGATCCTTCACATCCTGGGCCCAAATATTCTGCACTATCTCTTTGAAATGACTATGCTCCAGCTAGAAATTTTAAAATATATACATGTTTGATTTGGGCATGTTTGTGCCAATCTTAATCACATATGGAGTGTGATCACATAGGTTTAGAAAGGGTAGTTTCTTTGGTGTTAGGATGTGAAATAGTCTAGACTTCTGAAGAGAAGATCCAATCTATTTTCTCAAGCAGAGGTGCAGCTTGCATATTTCTCCAGGTATAACTTCTGCCTTCAAGAGGAATCTCAACCAACCCAAGATTGCTTATTGTTTCACTGAACTGCAAAATTTCTAGAAAATTCCCTCCCTCCTTATTCCTATTCTTAGGGTCTTATATAATTAAAATCTCACACAATCAGCCAATTGACATCATCAGGGGTCTGAATGTTATTGAGCCAGTCCAGGAACTCCAGTTTTTCTGTTGCTGAGCAAGGACCATAAATGTTTGTCAAGAACCAGGTTTCTCCAGAATGAACTGAGGTAAATTGGATCGAAAGAGAGAATTTGTTTTCCAACACTTTTTGTCCCTGGAAATAATTATCATTCCAAGCAACTAGCAGAGCACATGATGCTCCCACAAATGGGGTGAACTCAAACTTGTTAATCCTCTTTGGGCAAAAGTTCTTGATGTAAGAAGCATCAAAATTTTCCTTCTTAGTTTCTTGCAGACACAAGATAGCACAACCAGACTCTTTATTTTATTAGAGATGGTAGTCCATTTAACTTTGGAGTTAATCCCTCTAATGTTCCAGTTCAAAATATTCCAATTTGTATTCATTTGTCAGGGGGTATAAATCTTTATGACCATCAGGTTTAAAAGGGGAAGCATTCACAACCAGGATTACATTCCTCTTCCATAAAGTACCAGACATAGGCATGAACTGATAATTCCAAACAGATATCCTTTAAGGCCAACATAGAGCATATATCCTGGCATGCTTAGTGAGGAATATTACAGACTTGGGCAAAAGGCAAACAGACATGTTCCAAAATATTACATGCATTCCAGACATCATGGAATATTTAGGCAATACTTCTAGCTAGGCTTCTCAAGGCTTAAAGATGGCCTTGGTCTTGGGTGCCTCCTTGTGTCCTTCCTTGCTGGTCTCCACCTTGGTTCCTCTCTTCCTTTTCTGCTTGTTTAGAATTTCTTCAGTCACCTCCTTAGCATCCACCTCGCAAAAGGATGTTGACAGATTTTTAACAATTTTTTCAGCAACAGGTAGTGGATCTCAGCGACATGCCATACAATTCTTATTGACACACGTTTTTTCTTAAATCCTTTGCTTAATTCTTGCAACCTAGTGCGTCTCCTTACCTTAGTGTCTACTAGAGGTGCTCTCTCCTTCCTCTTCTTTAGGCTGTGAAGAGCACTGGTTGTGGATGCATGTTCTTCCAGAGCAGGGGCATGGGAGGAAGAAGTTTTTGACTGAGGAGTGACTTGACTGGGGTGAGAAGCAGAGGAGTTTGGAACTCGAAGCGTCGCCGAGGGATTGACAGGTGGGCCCAAGTCGAGGTTGGTAAGACCAAATGAAGGCGGGATCGACTGCGAATTAGAGATTTGTGTGATTTGCTTCTTTGTATTAGCACATGAATCTTGTGAAAGAGTCTTTCTGGGCTGCCTTGGGGCAATTAGCCCCAATATGGCCCCAGCCTTTGCAGGCCTAACAACAAATGTGATTTTAACAGGCCCCTCAAGTATGGCCCACCAGGAGGCATCTCATGCACACTGGTCGATTGCGATTATTGGCCAGCCCAGCGTCCGGCACTGGCCCAAGAATTCCTTTGCCATTCAAATCAAAACCCTAAACTCCCGCCCTTGGTCCAACCGGGAGTAACTGCGCCTGGGAAGTAACTGCCGATGATCCATCAATGGGGAATTGCAGGCGATCGAAAACTGAGATTCGGGCTTGATCTGGATTGAAAATTCTGGGAGTTTGAATGGCTTGAGCATAGGATTTTGATTTTCCTTTTTTGAACACTTGAGTCCATTCATCATCTTTCTCACGATAGAAAAGCTCAAATTCACGGAGGTAATCTGGTCCTCCTCCTCCTCCCATCACAACTAAAGATTTAAATTTTGATTTGAGATATTACCTCCGTGAAAGATGAGTAGTCCAACATCATTAGATGCAATAGAAAACTTGAAGGTCCAATTTTGACAACATTTGACCTTGAAACACGAGGCATGTCCTCCAAATCAAGATTGCAGGATGAGTCCCATAGAATCCTCATTGAGCCTGATCTTGGATCTCGAGAATTTGGCAACTAAGAAGAATTCTTTAAGGTTCCTACCTTCCAAGTAATTGACAGACACTCCAAATTTCTGCCAAACTTGTCCTTCAAACTTGAGACCTGCCTCGAACTGGAGATCCGAGAGAACCATGGCACGAAGAAGTTGGTCACCGGATTCAGAGTGAATCACGGCGAGGGGTTGTGGGAGGTGAGAAGGGGTTGGCCGCCGTGGCTCGGTGGCCTACGGCAGTCCTAGCCGAGGGCAGAGATCGGCGGTGAGGCTCCTAGGCGAGGTGTATTTTTTTTGTTTTTTTCCGTGAACTAGTGATTGAGCGGGCTATTTTTTTCCACGGCCACAATGCGACCGAGGTTGATCTACTCAGAACAAATGGATTTTCATCACCTCTCTAAGCCAACGATAAGCTAACTACCTTTTCTTAGGTACTAATGAGATGATAAGCTAAGTACCTAAGCCAAGGAAAGTACTCTCTTCGTCCCACAATGTAAAACGGTTTTGCAAGCTATGGGGTGGAGGGAGTGTGTCTTTTCCTTCCACTCACACGTAGGCGGCTAGGTAAAGTTCTGGATTTCTCGTCCTCCCGAGTTCCACCAGGCAGCCCGTGGATTCACCCTGATGTAGGGCAGATCCCTATGGGGCCAATCTTTCACGTTTGGAGAGGATCCTACGGGGAAACACGAAGAACGCATGGATAACACAAGGGAAAACACGGGGAGAAACGAGAGAATCACTCAACCGACAAGTAATCGATCACACAAGGGCTAGATCACCGAGAGCATAAGGTAACACATGATCCAAAATCAACAAAGGAAGGATACAAGAGTAGCCGTTCTTCTCCGTGAGGAGGTCTTGATTGTCTTCTCCGGATGGAGGCCTTGAATCCGAATGGATCTTCTCCGAAGAGGCACGATCCCTCACGTGGAGTAGATCCGGTACGGATGAGTAGAGCTTTATCTCTAAATGAGTTATCACAATGCTAACCCTAAAATGTAGGTGGGGATGGAGTATATATAGTCTAGGGGCAAAGAGGAATACATGGGCCTCGTCCCTACACTATGCGCAGACAGGGAAGGCCGGATGTCCTGGCGTCGGGCCGGATGTCCGGTGGCTCTCGAGGGGCCAGATGTCTGGGCTGAGAGGCCGGATGTCTGGGCTGGTGCAACTGCCCGTTCTGTTCTCTGGATGGGCGACGCTGGATGTCCGCTCGGAGGGGCCGGATGTCCGCTGCTTCGGGAGGCGCCGGATGTCCGGGCCACTAGCCAGATGTCCGGGCTGAAGGGCAACCTTCTGTGCTCTCTCGTCGCTGATGCCAGATGTCCGGGAATTTGGCCGGATTTCCGGTGAGGGAGGCCGGATGTCCGGGCTGGACACCGGATGTCCGGTCGCTGTAGCTTCTTCTGCAGAGGGCTGGCCGTGTAGATCTCTAGGGGCCGGATGTCCGGGGTCCTGGCCGGATGTCCGGTGCCTGGAGGTAGTTCTTGCCTTCTTCCATTGGTTCTCTTCTTCCATGGACTTGGGGTCTTGACCATGTTCATGTGCATCCTCAGGAGGGTCCTCTTGGTACCTAATCATGCACAACATTCCGGATTGAGGTAGTAGCCAAGTCTCAAGAGGATCATGTGATATATCACTAAGGAGAGAAGTCACCTCAGTCTCGAGAGCTCTAGCTCGTGCTCTAGTCATGGGTCCTCTGGGTGCTTGGTGAGACGATGGAAGGTCCATGGGGATGACCGAAGGATGCTCCGCATCATCTCCTCCCCCCTTGGGAAAGATCCGACCTCGGTCGAAATCCTCATCACCATGGTAAGGGGAGAGATCGGAGACGTTGAAGATGTCAATCAAGTTGTACTTGTCGCGTGGGAGATCGATCTTGTAAGCATTGTTGTTGTAGCGTGCTAGCACCTTAAAGGGTCCGTCGGCTCGAGGGAGAAGCTTGGACTTGCGTTCATTGGGGAAGCGGTCCTTGCGAAGGGGTAGCCACACGAGGTCTCCAATGTTGAATATCATGGGATGCTTGTTGACCTTGAGCTTGGTCGCAAGTCGTTGTACTTGGCGCTCGATGGTGTGCCTTGTATCTTCATGCATCTTCTTGATGTAGCTTGCACGGGCACTTGCGTCGAGGTTAGTGCGCTCTTGTAGAGGAAGAGGTAGAATGTCCAATGGGGACAATGGGTTGAAGCTGTAGACGACCTCAAAGGGGGACTTGCCGGTCGTCGAATGTCTTGCATGGTTGTAGGCGTACTCGGCGATGGGTAGGCACTCCTCCCACTCCTTAATGTTCTTCTTGATCAACACGTGAAGTAGAGTGGAGAGTGTACGGTTCGTCACCTCCGTTTGGTCGCCGGTTTGAGGATGGTATGCGGATGAGAACAAGAGCTTGATTCCGAGCTTGGCGCATAGGGTCTTCCAAAAGTAACTCAAGAACTTGACATCACGGTCGGAGACGATTGTCTTTGGTACTCCATGGAGACGCAAGATTTCCCTACAAAATAGATTTGCAATGTGTGAAGCATCGTCTATCTTGTTGCAAGGAATTAAATGTGCCATCTTAGAAAATCGGTCCACAACAACAAACACGGAATCCTTGGCATTTTGAGTTCTAGGCAAACCAAGTACAAAATCCATGCTAATGTCTTCCCAAGGTTGATAAGGAATAGGAAGAGGCATGTAAAGACCATGGGATTGAGCTTTAGACTTAGCTTTGCGACATGTAGAGCATCGGGTGGTGAATCGTGAGACGTCACAGAACATCTTGGGCCAAAAGTAGTTCTTGGAGAGCGTGGCGAATGTCTTGTCGCGTCCAAAATGTCCCATGAGTCCGCCTCCATGAGCCTCTTGCAAAAGGAGCAAACGAAGAGAAGACTTGGGAATGCATAGTTTGTTAGCTCTCATAAGATAACCATCCTTGATGTAATATTATTCCCAAGATGTATGCGTCAAATATTTAGCATAAGGAGTCGCAAAAGATGGATCATTAGCATACAAGTATTTTATGTGCTCAAAGCCAATAACATTCAACTCAAGTCTAGTGACAAGCGTGCATATGCGTGAAAGTGCATCCGCAACCATATTTTCCTTACCCTTAATGTACTTGATCACATAGGGGAAAGATTCAATAAATTCACTCCATTTGGCATGAAGCTTGTTCAACTTAGTTTGACCTTTTAAGTACTTAAGCGTTTCATGATCGGTATGTATGACAAACTCATGAGGTCTAAGATAATGTTCCCAAACATGTAGCACACGCACTAAAGCATACAATTATTTGTCATATATGGGATAGTTAAGTTGAGCACCGGAGAGTTTTTCACTAAAATATGCAATGGCTCGTTTTTCTTGCATCAAAACTCCGCCAATTCCGGTACCACTTGCATCACAATGAACCTCAAAAGTTTTGTCAAAGTTGGGCAAAGCAAGAATCAGGGCTTGAGTAAGCAAGGACTTGAGCTCACCAAAAGCGGTGGATTGCAAAGATCCCCAAACAAAAGGAGCATTCTTCTTACTCAAAGCATGCAAAGGAGCGGCAATTGTGCTAAAGTCTTTCACAAAACGACGATAAAAACCCGCAAGACCAAGAAAACTACGCACTTGTTGCAAATTGGTGGGTTGGGGCCAAGTTTTAATTGCTTCAATTTTAGATTCATCAACATGGACACCCTTTGAAGATACAACAAAACCCAAGAAAACTACTTTATCAGCACCAAATGTGCACTTTTTCATGTTGGCATAAAGACGTTCCTTGTGAAGGGTTTGCAAAACATCCCTAACATGATTAAGATGCTCTTTCATGGTTTTGCTAAACACAAGAATATCATCGAAGTAAACCACAACAAAGACTGCAATATAAGGGCGAAGCACATAATGCATAAGACGCACGAAAGTACCGGGAGCCTACGATAAACCCATAGGCATAGCTAACCACTCATATAAGCCAAATTTGGTTTTGAAAGCAGTTTTCCATTCATCACCCTCTTGAATGCGGATTTGATAATAGCCACTTTTAAGATCAATTTTTGAGAAAAAGTTGGCTCCGCTAAGTTCATCAAGCATATCATCTAAGCGAGGAATGGGATGCCTATGGCGAACGGTAATAGCATTTACAGGTCTACAATCGGAACACAAGCGGAAACTTCCATCTGGCTTAAGCACAAGTATAACCGGAACGGCACAAGGGCTTAGGCTTTCACGTACATGACCGTTGTTGATTAGTTGTTGTACTTGCCGTTGGATCTCCTTAGTTTCTTCCGGGTTGACGCGGTATGGAGCTTTGTTTGGTAGGGGTGCTCCGGGGATGAGGTCGATTCAATGCTCAATGCCTCGAAGAGGAGGTAGACCCAGAGGTAGCTCATCAGGGAAAACATCTTGGAATTCCTGCAAAAGAGATTGAAACACTAAAGGTAGCTCGTGAGAGGTGTTAGTTTTTGGTTCTCCATCCTTGCACACAAGGACAAAGTGCATAACACTTGATGGGTTCTCACACACTTCTCTCATCTCAATTTTTGTGGCAAATAGGACCACGTTTTTCTCTCTAGGCGAAGAGGCGCTCAAGTTTGACTTGTGGCTCTCACTCACTTTTGGGTGGATCACTTTCTCACTCTTCTCTCCATGATGGGTGGCTTGCTTGTCGGCTATCACTTGACTAGGAGACATAGGTCGTAGTACATATTCCTTCCCTTTCATCTTGAAGCTATAGTGATTGGTGCGCCCGTTGTGGATGACACCACGGTCGAATTGCCATGGCCTACCAAGAAGGAGGTGGCAAACGGTCATGGGGACCACATCACACTCCAGAGTGTCTTCATAGGCACCAATTTTGAAGGAGACTTGGACCGTATGCTCAACTCGTATAGTGCCGGAGTCACTTGGCCATTGAACCTTGTAGGGGTGCGGGTGCTTCCTCTTGACCAATTGAAGCTTGGAGCATAGTTCTTCACTTGCCAAGTTGTGGCAACTACCTTCGTCGATGATGACCTTGACGGACCGTCCATTGATGCCGGCCTTTGTGTGGAAGATGTGGCATCGTTGGTCTTCTTCTTGTTGATGTTGAAGAGTCAAGACCTTGGAGACAACGAGAGCGGGGCTCGAATCCTCATCACAAAAGACTTGATCATCTTCATCCTCATTCACGTGCCGGTGCATGGCCACTTGCACAAGAGCTTCCATCTCCTCATCACCCATGGAGTCATAGGTGCCATCGTCATTGAGGATCATGGTTCGTTTGTTTGTGCATTCATAGGACTTGTGGCCTCGGCCGCCGCAAGTGAAACACTTGAAGGAGCTTGTCTTGACGGTCTCATCGGTCGGAGTAGATGAAGAAGCACGCGGCTTGAAGTTGCTTGTAGGAGGAGGAAGACGACTCGAACTTGTCGAAGTTTTCTTGTAACTTGACTTGTCGTCATTGCTTGGAGAAGGCTTGGTTGATGTAGATGTTGGAGTAGTTGTTGAAGCTTGGTTGTTGGAGAAGTCGTAAGTCTTGGATGAGTACTTGGCGTACTTGAAGTCGTCTTGCACTTGACGTTCTGCCTTGGTCGCTTGATGCATGAGCTCAATGAGGTTGGAGTAGGGTTGGAAGTCGGCGATCTTCTTGGTGGGATGATTGAGTCCATTTAAGAATCGTGCCATTGTTTGCTCATCATCTTCCGTGACATTGGCTCGAATCATGGCTATCTCCATTTCCTTGTAGTATTCTTCAACACTCTTTGTTCCTTGTTTGAGGAGTTGTAGCTTCTTGAAGAGATCGCGGTTTTAGTAGGTTGGCACAAAACATGCTCGCATGACATCCTTCATTTGAGCCCAAGTGGTGATTGGAGGTTCACCTCTTGCTTGTCGGTGCTCAAGGACTTGTTCCCACCATATGGGCACATAGTCTTGGAACTCAAGTGATGCCACAGCGATCTTCTTCTCTTCCTCATAGTTATGCAAACGAAGGATTTTGTCGACCTTCAATGCCCATGAAAGGTACTCTTCGGGATCATTGCTTCCATTGAACTTGGGCATTGTGAATTTGAGCTTGCCGTAGCATTCCTCTTCATTGTGTTGTTGGCGATGATGATGATGACGCCCTTGCCGTGGAGGGTAATCATCCTCATGTTTCTCTTGGCATGGAGGAGGTCCATGATCAACTTGCTCTTGTTGAACTTGTGGTTGAGGTGGAGCTTGACAAGCTTGTGAAGGAGCTTGAGGAACTTGACGTTGCACGCGCGGTTGGTAGTTCCTCTCTTGGATTTCTACTCGAAGGGCTTCCTCTTGATTGCGCCATTCGCGATTGCGGTTTGCGATGGCTCGACTTGATTCTTGAAGGGCACGTTGCGACTCAAGAGCTTGCGCTTCACGTAGTTGTTGTTGAAGACATTGAGCCTCAGTGTCTTGTTGCTCTTGGTGTAGACGCGCTCGTTCTTCTTCTTGGCGATGAAGACATTGTCGTTCTTGAGCTTGAGCAAACGCGACTTTGTTTGATTGAGGACGAGGGACTTGCTCATCGGCTTGCTCTTGTGACTGCTTGTCGTGTAGCGGGTTGTGAGATGTATGACGGTCTTGACGCGCGGCTCGTCGAAGAGTGTTCGATGACGGTGTACTTAAGCCAGAGAAGGAGTCGTCAGAGTGTCGACTTGAGTGGCTCCATCTTGAGTATGACGGTGTGGAAGGAGGACGGTTCACCAACAAGGCGCGGATCTCGTCCATTCTTGCATCGTTCTCTTGCTTGTGCGCGTCGAGCTTGTTGTCGAAGTAGTCTCATGTACGTTGATCGGAGAGTCGCAAGTCGGTGGCGAGGTTGTCGATGCGGTCGTTCATTGCTTGTTGCTCTTGATGCAACGCTCGTTGTGCACCGAAGAGGTGGCTCTTGGTGACGTATGATGACATGTCGTCGTCTTCCTTGATGAAGAGTGAGTTGGTAGAAGTACTCGGCCTATCCATCATTCCAAGCAAAATGTGAGTGGTAGAAGGAGAAGAACTTATACCAATGTACCTTGACCGATGTTGATGATGAATCAAGTTCACTCAAATGCGGACAATGAAATAGCACTATTGGTACCAATTCTTGTCGGTTCTCACACCTACACAAGGAAAAGCTTATGGTGGAGCTTGGTTAGGATGGTGGCACAAAATTTGATGCAATTGAAAGTGAGATTCAATAATGTTGGAAAAGATTCACAAATTTGCAAATGCAACAAGTAGACCAAGCAAGTAGTGGTACACGGAAACACACACGCAAATAGATAAATGCGATTGTGCAAACCAAAAATGAGCCAAAATGTGGAATCCACGAAAATGCTCTTGTTGCACAATACTAGAGAGACGCTAGCACGATTGCACAATAGGCGGATACGGAGCTTGTGCACAACCTACTAGGGAAAAATGCAACGATCTCTATCCCAAGTATGCTATATGTATGGTATTTCGGTGTTATGATCCAAGATGATCTTATATGACAATCTTAATGTAGTATGATGCTATGGTTCTTGCTTATAAGCTCTTTGCTTATCTTTCCTCTTTGCTTAAAAGCTTGGGTGGCTCTTTCACTTTTGACCTCTTTTCTCATGCAAAACTTCACGAACCAAGATAGCAATTGTGTTTGCGATGACAACGTTGTGACACAAGAGTTGATGCCAAGATATGCACCACGGTGGTATGGTATGTATGCTATGGAGTATGATCACTAATGTGCACAAGTCACGTTGCCGGCAATACTCAATGGCTAGTCTCGATGGGTAAGCTACGCAAAAGTAAGGCCATGTGGGGTATCAATGCAATTGCAAGGTATGACAAAGACGTCGTTGAGGTTACCGTCCTTGGCGATGATGAGTAGTCGATGGAGATGAGCGGTGGTGATGGTGTCGTCGAACCGTACCTATATAGCCGAAACACAATAGGACACGGGAACCACAACCCAAAATCTCAAAGACCAAAACGTGTCAAAATCAACATAGGAGGTAGCGGTAAGCGGTGGTGGTGTTTGTGGAAAGCGTTGGGGTATGCAGAAGTAAGTGTGGGCACAGGGGCAAAATTGGGCGGAAGTATGCGGAAATGGGCGCGGGGAGTGGAGTTGCTGCTCCCAAGGGCCGGATGTCCGGGCCACCTGTCGGATGTCCGGGATGCCGGATGTCCGGTGGACACGGGGCGGATGTCTGGGATCCTGGATCAGGGTGCTACGTCTTGAGCTTGCGTTTGTTTTCCTCGAAGAGGAGAGGGTGATGCAACAAAGTGTAGCGTAAGTATTTCCCTCAGTTTTGAGAACCAAGGTATCAATCCAGTAGGAGGCTCCTCAAAAGTCCCACGCACCTACACAAACAAACTGAGAACTCGCAACCAACGCAATAAAGGGGTTGTCAATCCCTTCAAGGCCACTTGCGAAAGTGAGATCTAATAAAGATAGTATGATAAGATAAATATATTTTTGGTATTTTTGATATAGATGCAAAAAGTAAAGATGCAAATAAAGGTAGATGGAAAGCAAATATGATAAGAGATAGACCCGGGGGCCATAGGTTTCACTAGAGGCTTCTCTCGAGATAGCATAAGTATTACGGTGGGTGAACAAATTACTGTCGAGCAATTGATAGAAAAGCGCATAGTTATGAGATTATCTAGGCATGATCATGTATATAGGCATCACGTCCATAACAAGTAGACCGACTCCTGCCTGCATCTACTACTATTACTCCACACATCGACCGACTCATGCCTGCATCTAGAGTATTAAGTTCATAAGAACAGAGTAACGCATTAAGCAAGATGACATGATGTAGAGGGATAAACACATGCAATATGATATAAACCCCATCTTGTTATCCTCGATGGCAACAATACAATACGTGTCTTACAACCCTTTGTGTCACTGGGTAAGAACACCGCAAGATTGAACCCAAAGCTAAGCACTTCTCCCATGGCAAGAAAGATCAATCTAGTAGGCCAAACCAAACTGATAATTCGAAGAGACTTGCAAAGATAACTCAATCATACATAAAAGAATTCAGAGAAAATTCAAATATTATTCATAGATAAACTTGATCATAAACCCACAATTCATCGGATCTCGACAAACACACCGCAAAAAGAGTTTACATCGAATAGATCTCCACAAGAGAGGGGGAGAACATTGTATTGAGATCCAAAAAGAGAGAAGAAGCCATTTAGCTAATAACTATGGACCCGTAGGTCTGTGGTAAACTACTCACAACTCATCGGAGGGGCAAGGATGTTGATGTAGAAGCCTTCCTGGTTGCTTCCCCCTCCGGCAGAGTGCCGACAAGGGCTCCAAGATGGGATCTCGCGGATACAGAAGGTTATGGCGATGGAAATTGTGTTTCGTGGTGCCCCTGGATGTTTTCGGGGTATGTAGGTATATATAGGAGGAAGAAGTACGTCGGTGGCGCCCGAGGGGCCCACGAGACAGGGAGCGCGCCCTACAGGGGGGGGCGCACCCTCCTATCTCGTGGGGCCCTCGGAGGCTTCTTGACTTGCACTCCAAGCTCTCCGGATCAGATTTGTTCCAAAAATAACGCTCCCGAAGATTTCATTCCGTTTGGACTCCGTTTGATATTCCTTTCTTCGAAATACTGAAATAGGCAAAAAAAACAGCAATATGGGCTGGCCTTCGGTTAGTAGGTTAGTCCCAAAAATGATATAAATGTGTAAAATAAAGCCCATAAACATCCAAAAGAGGTAATATAATAGCATCGAACAATCAAAAATTATAGATACGTTGGAGACGTATTAAGCATCCCCAAGCTTAATTCCTGCTCGTCCTCGAGTAGGTAAATGATAAAAAGAGAATTTTTGATGTGGAATGCTACCTAGCATAATTCATAATGTAATTTTCTTTATTGTGGCATGAATGTTCAGATCCAAATGAATACAAAATAAAAGTTCATATTGACATAAGAAATAGTAATACTTCAAGCATACTAATCAAAGTAATCATGTCTTCTCAAAATAACATGGCTAAAGAAAGCTATCCCTACAAAATCATATAGTCTGGATATGCTCTATCTTCATCACACAAAGTATTTAATCATGCACAACCCCGATGACAAGCCAAGAAATTATTTCATACTTTAATAATCTCAAACTTTTTCAACTTTCACGCAATACATGAGCGTGAGCCATGGACATAGCACTATATGTGGAATAGAAGGGTGGTTGTGGAGAAGACAAAAAGGAGAAGATAGTCTCACATCAACTAGGCGATCAACGGGCTATGGAGATAGCCATTAATAGATATAAATGTGAGTGAGTAGGGATTGCCATGCAACGGATGCACTAGAGCTATAAATATATGAAAGCTCAATAAAAGAAACTAAGTGGGGTGCATCCAACTTGCTCGCTCACAAAGACCTAGGGCACTTTTGAGGAGGCCCATCATTGGAATATACAAGCCAAGTTCTATAATGAAAAATTCCCACTAGTATATGAAAGTGACAACATATGCGACTCTCTATCATGAAGATCATAGTGATATTTTGAAGCACAAGTGTGGAAAAAGAGATAGTACCATTGTCCCTTCTCTCTTTTTCTCTCATTTTTTTCCTTTTCTCTTTTTTTTCTTTGGCCTTCCTTTTTTTCTTTCTTCCTTTTTTCTTTTTGTAAAGTCTGAAGTCTCATCCCGACTTGTGGGGGAATCATAGTCTTCATCATCCTTTCCTCACTAGGACAATGCTCTAATAATGAAGATCATCACACTTTTATGGATTTACAACTCAAAGCTAGAACAAGATATGACTCTATATGAATGCCTTCGGCGGTGTACCGGGATATGCAATGAATCAAGAGCGACATGTATGAAAATTATGAAGGTGGCCTTGCCACAAATACAATGTTAACTACATGATCATGCAAAAAGCAATATGACAAAAGTAATGTCTGTCATATGAACGGAACGGTAGAAATTTGCATGGCAATATATCTCGGAATGGCTATGGAAATGCCATAATAGGTAGGTATCGTGGCTGTTTTGAGGAAGGTAGATGGTGGGCGTACGGCACCGGTGAAAGTTGCGCGGTACAAGAGAGGCTAGCAATGGTGGAAGGGTGAAAGAGTGCGTATAATCCATGGGCTCAACATTAATCCAAAGAACTCATATACTTGTTGCAAAAATTTAGAAGTCATCAAAAACCAAAGTACTACGCGCATGCTCCTAGGGGGATAGACTGGTAGGAAAAGACCATCGCTCGTCCCCGACCGCCACTCATAAGAAAGACAATCAATAAATAAAATTGTGCTCCAAGTTCATCACAAAGCGGTTCACCATACGTGCATGTTACGGGAATCACAAGCTTCAACTCAAGCATTCTTTAAATTCATAATCACGCAACTAGCATGACTTAATATCACTACCTCCATATCTCAAAACAATTATCAAGTATCAAGTTGATTATAGCATCCAATTCACTTTCTATGATAGTTTTTATTATACCCAACATGGATGCTCATCATTCTAGGACCAACTTTATAATCATAGCAAATACCATGCTGTTCTAAAAGACTCTCAAATTAATATAAGTGAAGCATGAGAGACTAGCAATTTCTTCAAAATTAAGACACCACCGTGCTCTAGAAGATATAAGTGAAGCACTAGAGCAAAAACTGTCAAGCTCAAAAGATATAAGTGAAGCACATAGAGTATTCTAGCAAATTCTAATCAAATAGGCTTCCCCCAAAGGGTGTGTACAGCAAGGATTATTGTGGTAAACTAAAAAGCAAAGACTAATATAATACACGACGCTCCAAGCAAAACACATATCATGTGGCGAATGAAAATATAGCTCCAAGTAAAGTTACCAATGAACGAAGACAAAAGAGGGGATGCCTTCCCGGGGCATCACCAAGCTTAGGCTTTTGGCTATTCTTGAATATCTTGGGGTTCCATGGGCATCCCCAAGCTTAGGCTCTTGCCTCTCCTTATTCCATAGTCCATAAAAGCTTTACCCAAAACTTGAAAACTTCACAACACAAAACTCAACAGGAAATCGCATAAGCTCCGTTAGTGAAAGAAAACAAAACCACCACATAAGGTACTGCCATGAACTCATTATTTATTTAACTTGGTGTTAAACCTACTGTATTACAACTTCTTTATGGTTCATAGACTGATTTACTAGCCATAGATGCATTGAAATAAGCAAACAACACACGAAAAACAGAATCTGTCAAAAACAGAACAGTCTGTAGCAATCTGTAACTAACGCAAACTTCTGGAACTCTAAAAATCCTACCAAAATAGGAAGTCCTGGAAAATTTGTTTATTGAACAGCAGCAAAAAAAATCAACGCGAAAGCACGTGTCTGTGATTTAACAAAATTATATTCGTGCGCGCAAAGTTTCTGTTTTTCAGCAGAATCAAATCAACTAGCATCGTAGGTTATCCTATAGGTCCTACTTGGCACAAACACTAATTAAAAGATAAAAACACATCTAACCAGAAGGTAGATGTAAGATTTATTACTAAACAGGAGCAAAAACAAAAACATAAAGAAAATTGGGTTGCCTCCCAACTAGCGCTATCGTTTAACGCCCCTAGCTAGGCACAAAGATAGATCTAAGTGGTGCCGTAATAATAGGATAGATCTTGAAAGCTCATCTCATATTCTCTACGTTCGGCAGCAAGTTTCCTTTGAGGCAAACAAAAGTAATCAAAAGGGCTAAATTTAGTGGGACAAAAATCCCCAAGATCAATCACAGGAGGAACGGGTTCCTCCCTTGGCCCTTCATAATGCACAACTATTTCATCACTAAAAGTATTCTTTTGGCAAAATCTTGTAAGCCTATACTCAAGAGAGTATCCTAGCTCATTGTTTCTGAGGGAAAAAACATTTTTAAGCTCATTAATGCAATCAAAAAAGACATTGGTGGGAACCTTTTTTCTAAGGTTTTCATTAAAAGCGACATAGTCCGAAGATTGGGTGGCTCTTTCCTCTTTGCTTAAAAGCTTGGGTGGCTCTTTCACTTTTGAGCTCTTTTCTCATGCAAAACTTCACGAACCAAGATAGCAATTGTGTTTGCGATGACAACGTTGTGACAAAAAAGTTGATGCCAAGATATGCACCATGGTGGTATGGTACGTATGCTATGGAGTATGATCACTAATGTGCACAAGTCACGTTGCCGGCAATACTCAATGGCTAGTCTCGATGGGTAAGCTACACGAAAGTAAGGCCGTGTGGGGTATCAATGCAATTGCAAGGTATGACAAAGATGTCGTCGAGGTTACCGTCCTTGGCGATGATGAGTAGTCGATGGAGATGAGCGGTGGTGATGGTGACGTCGAACCGTACCTATATAGCCGAAACACAATAGGACACGGGAACCACAACCCAAAATCTCAAAGACCAAAACGTGTCAAAATCGACATCGGAGGTAGCGGTAAGCGGTGGTGGTGTTTGTGGAAAGTGTTGGGGTATGCGGAAGTAAGCGTGGGCACCGGGGCAAAATTGGGCGGAAGTATGCGGAAATGGGTGCGGGGAGTGGAGTTGCTGCTCCCAGGGGCCGGATTTCCGGGCCAGCTGCCGGATATCCGTAGCGCCGGATGTTCGATGGACACGGGGCGGATGTCCGGGCTCCTGGATCGGCGTGCTACGTCTTGAGCTTGCGTTGGTTTTCCTCGAAGAGGAGAGGGTGATGCAGCAAAGTTTAGTGTAAGTATTTCCCTCGGTTTTGAGAACCAAGGTATCAATCCAGTAGGAGGCTCCTCAAAAGTCCCATGCACCTATAAAACAAACTGAGAACTTGCAACCAACGCAATAAAGGGGTTGTCAATCCCTTCACAACCACTTGCGAAAGTGAGATCTAATAAAGATAGTATGTTAAGATAAATATATTTTTGGTATTTTTGATATAGATGCAAAAAGTAAAGATGCAAATAAAGGTAGATGGAAAGCAAATATGATAAGAGATAGACCCGAGGGCCATAAGTTTCACTAGAGGCTTCTCTCAAGATAGCATAAGTATTACGGTGGGTGAACAAATTACTGTCGAGCAATTGATAGAAAAGCGCATAGTTATGAGATTATCTAGGCATGATCATGTATATAGGCATCACGTCCATAACAAGTAGACCGACTCCTGCCTGCATCTACTACTATTACTCCACACATCGACCAACTCCCGCCTGCATCTAGAGTATTAAGTTCATAAGAACAGAGTAACGCATTAAGCAAGATGACATGATGTAGAGGGATAAACACATGCAATATGATATAAACCACATCTTGTTATCCTCGATGGCAACAATACAATACGTGTCTTGCAACCCTTTCTGTCACTGGGTAAGAAAACCGCAAATTGAACCCACAATCATACATAAAAGAATTCAGAGAACATTTAAATATTTATTCGTAGATAAACTTGATCATAAGCCCACAATTCATCGGATCTCGACAAACACACCGCAAAAAGAGTTTACATCGAATAGATCTCCACAAGAGAGGGGGAGAACATTGTATTGAGATCCAAAAAGAGAGAAGAAGCCATCTAGCTAATAACAATGGACCCGTAGGTCTGTGGTAAACTACTCACAACTCATCGGAGGGGCAAGGATGTTGATGTAGTAGCCTTCCGTGGTTGCTTCCCCCTCCGGCAGAGTGTCGGCAAGGGCTCCAAGATGGGATCTTGTGGATACAGAATGTTACGGCGATGGAAATTGTGTTTCTTGGTGCCCCTGGATGTTTTCGGGGTATGTAGGTATATATAGGAAGAAGAAGTACGTCGGTGGCCGCCCGAGGGGCCCATGAGACAGGGGGGCGCGCCCTACGGGGGGGGGGGGGGTCGCGCCCTCCTATCTCGTGGGGCCCTCGGAGGCTTCTTGACTTGCACTCCAAGCTCTATGGATCAGATTTGTTCCAAAAATAACGCTCCCGAAGGTTTCATTCCGTTTGGACTCCATTTGATATTCCTTTTCTTCGAAATACTGAAATAGGCAAAAAAAAATAGCAATATGGGCTGGGCCTCCGGTTAGTAGGTTAGTCCCAAAAACGATATAAATGTGTAAAATAAAGCCCATAAACATCTAAAAGAGGTAATATAATAGCATGGAACAATCAAAAATTATAGATACGTTAGAGACGTATCACGGGGACGAACACGATGAACTCCACAGGAAAAATTGCAACTCCGGGGCAAAATTCGGACGAATTGGTGGATGGAAATCGCGGGAGAGATGGGAAAAAGCTAGATCAACTCGATGCAAAGCAGATCCGTGGGTCAAATCCAACAAAACTTCATCACACCAACAAATCACAAAAAAAAATTTGGGGCTATTTTTGGTGGGGATTTTCGGATTTAGGACGAAAACAACAAAATCAAGCTAGAAAACACGGGTAGGGGCTCCAAAAACGTGATCAACCTGGCTCATGATACCAAGATGATGTAGGGCAGATCCCTATGGTGCCGATCTTTCACGTTTGGAGAGGATCCTACGGGGAAACACGAAGAACGCGTGGATAACACAAGGGAAAACACGGGGAGAAACGAGAGAATCACTCAACCGACAAGTAATCGATCACACAAGGGCTAGATCACCGAGAGCATAAGGTAACATATAATCCAAAATCAACAAAGGAAGGATACAAGAGTAGCCGTTCTTCTTCGTGAGGAGGTCTTGATTGTCTTCTCCGGATGGAGGCCTTGAATCCGAATGGATCTTCTTCGAAGAGGCACGATCCCTTACGTGGAGTAGATCCGGTACGGATGAGCAGAGCTCTATCTCTAAATGAGCTATCACAATGCTAACCCTAAAACGTAGGTGGGGATGGAGTATATATAGTCTAGGGGCAAAGAGGGATACATGGGCCTCGGCCCTACACTGTGCGCAGACAGGGAAGGCCGGATGTCCGGTGGATCTGGAGGGGCCGGATGTCCGGGCTGAGAGGTCGGATGTCCGAGCTGGTGCAGCTGCCCGTTCTGTTCTCTGGATGGGCGACGCCGGATGTCCGCTCGGAGGGGCCGGATGTCCGCTGCCTCGGGAGGCGCCGGATGTCCAGGCCGCTGACCGGATATCCGGGCTGACGGGGCAACCTTCTGTGCTCTCTGATCGCTGGTGCCAGATGTCCGGGACTTTGGCCGGATTTCCGGTGAGGAAGGCCGGATGTCCGGGCTAGACGCCGGATGTCCGGTCGCTGTAGCTTCTTCTGCAGAGGGCTGGCCGTGTAGATCTCTAGGGGCCGGATGTCCGGGGTCCTGGCCGGATGTCCGGTGCCTGGAGGCTGTTTTTGCCTTCTTCCATTGGTTCTCTTCTTCCATGGACTTGGGGTCTTGACCATGTTCATGTGCATCCTCGGGAGGGTCCTCTTGGTACCTAATCATGCACAACATTCCGGATTGAGGTAGTAGCCAAGTCTCAAGAGGATCATGTGATATATCACTAAGGAGAGAAGTCACCTCGGTCTCAAGAGCTCTAGCTCGTGCTCTGGTCGTGGGTCCTCTTGGTGGTTGGTGAGACGATGGAAGGTCCATGGGGATGACCGAAGGATGCTCCGCATCATATCCCCTGCACCCTTTGCCTGCCGTTTCGATGCGTGATGGTTGGGAGAAGAATCTCAATGTCTCAGCTCCAACTAGTAATTTAGGTTGGATTTTCGCCCCAATCACATGAAGGTGGTGAAGTTAGGGTCTCTCATCGTACGAGATCTTGTGTCAAACACTTCAGATCAAATTTAAAATTTAATAGTGACGACTACAGCTATAGGATGGTGGTACTTAGGAGCATGTGCATGGATTTTTTTCAATTATTACCCATAAGGTTTGGCTGGCTCTAGTATGAGAGCACCACAACAGCCCATTGGCGACTCATTCTGACGGCAGTAGTGACCATTGGCTGGTCAAGAGACATCGATATAATTTTTATTATGTTTTAAGTGCATACTTCTTATGAATTTTAAGAAATTTATAATGAATGTGCGTCTTTTTTTTTGAATGAAAAAAGAACTAGCTAAGCATGCATTGAATTGGGTGCATTGAACAGCTGGACTAATCAATTTGATTTGGGACAGCATTGCGTGATTGAAACTGAAAAACAGCGTGACTCGGACTGCGTCGGAACTGGATCGTAGCTTCACGTAGCAGGTGTTGAGGTGCGAGATCGTTCTCGCCGAAACGTATCTTGCACTTATTTTCTGGTCAACATCGCCCCATCTTCCCTAATTCATTATCTGATAAGACCTCACCACACCTATTTCATTTCCTGTCTATTCTCAATAAACGAAAAAAGAATGTTTTGTGTGCGTGTGGATATTTGGCCCCTTTCCAACCCAGTTCCTACATTATTAAAAGAAGATGCAGTACCAAAATTCAGTGACGTTACAACGTCCGAGGTAATCATGGTAAACCTGTCAAAATGGCACCGTCAAGTCTCCAATGCAGCTTAGATATTTAAGCACACACCTTTTCTTTTCTAACTTGAACTGTTTGAGATGTCTGAAGAAAAGATGCCAGTAGCCTGTTCGGGATCCCTCCGCTTCGTTACTCCACTCCCGGAGCAGATGAAGCTACAGTTAAAAATCACGGAGCGTAGAAACAGATGCTCCGCGGATCCTCGGATTTCTCAGAGCGGTAGTTTGCCGAACATGTACCAAGTGTCATTGCCAATTAACCCTAGCCCTAGCGCTAAGTGCTACCGACCAGACATGATTCTCAGAGAATACTACTCACTACCACTAGCATGACAAATGTGTTGCAAGAGCTACTCCTACCATTATTCCCGTGCGTGTTGCGACGTCTAGATCAATCATCATTCGGTAGGGGGATGCTGTAGCTCCAAAGTAGTTGTCATTTCCCGCGTATTCTTCCCATTTTTTTTGTTTCCCGGCAGGCCCACCGGATTTTTCGACGATGCTGCTCTCTCTAGTCTCTAGCTATAGCTACAAAGTAGGCATCATGAAGTCGCCGGCTTGATTTTCTGATGATTAGCTGATTAGTTTAAGCAACACATGCGTCCCTCCAAACCACTGGTCTAATCCCCCGCCTGCTCTGTACGGCAAACTGTTAGCAATATGGTTCTTTTTATCAGTCATGTGGCCTACTCCTCGCTCCCTGTAAAATTACTGCGTCATAATGCAGGAAAAATATAAGTGGTGCCCGTGTCTTGGAAGCTCTCCAGGACGTCGACATGACACACAACTGGAGATAAATAAAAATGTTGTGGGAGCAGGAGCAGCTGGTATTGCACTGTGCCCGGGCACTGACAGCACACCATACTAAAAACATTTCCAAGCAAACTCATAAACAATTCTTCCCCTTGCAGAACCCCGTTTAAAAACCCCTTTGTCCAAACAATTCAAAAAGAAATCCGATTGTGCAGAACCGAGAGAGGATTCACCGGCAACCGGGCGATGGTGATACAGGCCGACATGTCACCCACGCAGTCTTTCCCCGGGCTTGGCAGCGGTAGTTCGTTTTTTCTGGTGGAAGCAGCAAAAATCCACCAGCCAGAGCAGCCCGGCCACCGGGCAGGAGTGATAAACAAACAAACAGATGCAGATTACAGGTTACAGGTTACAGATCGATGGATCGGCCCAAGAGGCGGTCACATGGCGGCTCATGTGCGCATCTGCCGAGCACACATGGGGTTCACTTCACCCTGGACGGGGCTGAATTGACACTGTGGTGTGGGACTGTGAGATTCGGAGGAGCCGCTCGCTGCTCTCGCATTGGCCGCTTGTGCGTTTTTCCTTTGCTCTGATGTGAAGATAAGTTTATAGCGCTGGGGAAAATATCTGGTGCTCCGGGAGCACCTAAGCTTAGGTGCTCCCGTGCGACCTCGGCCGTTGGATCTCAAATCCAACAGCTCCCGTGCAC